>BDMV01000003.1:14941405-15573129 GCA_008326285.1 Oryza officinalis | reverse complement strand
GAGGTTGATACGAAGCGGCGCGATGGCAGGGCGTCGCGGTTGGTGCGATGGAGCTGGAGGGAGGTGGGCGGCGGGATGGCGAACTGGAGCCGTTGGTGGCTGGGGCTCGCCGCCGATCTGGATCTAGCATGCGGTGCGCAGCCACGCGGAGTCGACGTCGCGGTTGGCACGATGCGTCCCGGTGACGACGGGATGGCGGACTAGGGCGACGAGGAGACGGAGGGCGTGATTTTGGGGTCTGTTTGGGTGCGCTGAGAGAGAGTAGGGGAGAGGGGGAGGGGGTGTGCGCAGAGAGGGGAGGGGAGGGTGAGGGTGCGATCTGGATCGTCCGATTCGGTGAGTTTGGGTCGTTGGATTTAATGAATAAGATTTGTATATAATACTATAGTTGATGAACTATATGATAGATTTGACTGAGAAAGTGAAGTCCTGTTGATGTGGTCAAGCATTCCCCTTAGGCTTGTAGGCGATGAGAGGCACTCTGTTGTGTTACAGGTGCAGAAGATCCGGAGCTGAGTCTCGCTTTCCCTCACCTTTAGGCCTAAATTAAGGGCTGAGCTTAATTAGCGTGATCCACGATCTGGCAACTGGCATACGATTATTGAGCTGCCGCGGACACCCCACCAGCCGTGCTGTCTGTTGACTAGACGAGATGGCTCCAATCCCCCCTTAATTTACGTGTCTTCCCCTCCACTTCACACGTTGCTATCCACGGATTCCAAACGTGAACCGCTCTCAAACCGGTTGATGACTTGATGCCGTCGCTTCATTGGAGAAGAAACTGCTCTGCAACGTCTAAATACGCACAGTGAGTCGGTGACAGTGTGACACAAACTTCCTCTGTTTCTACCTGCCGCGCGAGTCCACCGCTCCACGCACGCGCGAGCCCTCGATTCGTCACGCACACGCGCCCGCGAATAACCCATTTCATCATCTCCTCGCCGCGCGCGGGGTGGCCTCTAGCCCACCACTACCACTACGCGCTGGTAGTTACCCGCCCCTATCACCCCGCGCCTCGCTCGCTTGCTCGCTCGCTTTCCCCTACTTCTCCCAAGCAATTTCATCAAGAACAGCCTAGAGAGAGAGCGAGGCGGCGGCGAGAACAACCTCGACGCGATTATGGCGTATCAGAGAGGGGAGACGTCGTCGGTGGTGGAGGCGTTCACGCTGTCGCCCCTGCCGTACCCGGTGATCCTGATCCTGCTCATGGTGATGCTGCTGCTCGGGGTGTCGTGGTTCTTCACGTACGAGGACTTCATGGAGGAGGCGGCGGAGCAGCTCAGCTGGGCGCTGCTGCTCGTCCCCGTCGCGCTCGTCCTCCTCATCCGCTGGATCTCCTCCGTCGAGACCTTCGACGGCTACTTCAGCTTCTACCCCACCGAGCGCCGCTGGAACCGCTACGACCCGGGCCCCGCCGAGGGAAGCTCCCCCTGGGGCGTCGCCATGGTCGTCCTGCTCCTCCTCGTCCTCGCCTCCTTCCACTCCACCTTCCAGGACATGTGGAAGCCCTGATGATTAATTCTACTACTGCTTGTCGTCTTTGATATATACACACGCATATGCGTACGTAATGTGGTCTCTGATCGATGCGTGTATATGCTGCTTGATTTGCTTGCCGGTTAGTAACTAGTTATATATGCATCTGTACATATATCGAGCTTGAGACTGTTAACTCTGGTTTTGTAATTAACTCGTCTGGTTTTTGTTCGGGATCGAATTTGCTTTCTCCTCTGGTCATCCTTCAGTTTCTCTTCTAGTTCACTCATCGACTCATGTATTCTCTCCCTCCTTGTTGAACGTGCAGTGTGAGATTCTTTCCTTTGCCAGATGATGCTGCTCTCTTCGGCATGAAGCGATGCATCTATTCCGTTCTGAAGGCCTCGATCCTTCCTTCAAAAACTTGGTGGCGATTGGTAGGATCGAGCTGCAACCATACTATAAGTACAAGAATCAGTGAAGAGACTACAAAGATATGATATAAGTAGACAGTGCAGAGTTTTTTTAGATGAGGCTGGAGAGTTCGAACGCAGGGCAATCATCACACTTGTTCCTTCGTTTATCTTTCCGCTTGTCTTGCACATATTTTAGAGATAGAGTATAGGTTATTTCCTCAAGAAAAAAAAGAGTATAGGTTAGGATAGGATTTGAGAGTCGAGAGCTATGTATGATAGTATCTCCTCAGCCCATGCTTGTCGTGTTGTCCATCGTGTGCTAGCAAGACGCGGAGGCCACTTTGACAAAGCATGGAGGAAGACAAAGGCAGGGGTGGTTGGGCCGTCCATTGCCATCGTCGTCGTCGTCGTCGTGGCGTAATTCAATCCGATGCACGAAACCTGCAGCAATCAGCTGTACGTGGCGCGACGTGCATACACGTAGACCGGAATTGGCGAGTCATACTGTTATATACGAGCGTATTAATACATGTCACTACCACTGCCTAACCAACTACCCTTTGCTTCTCATCCCGTCCAGGCGGCGAGCCGGTCCATGCCGATCCCGGCCATCATGCATGTCATGCGTTCCGGCGTTTTCTCCTGCACTCGGTAGTTCGGTGCGAATCAACGTGCTGTATGTAGTCGATCGAAATATCGTCGATCAGCCGGTGCCGGATGGGTGATATGATGGCCCATCGCGTTGCTATTGCACCGTGAAAATGACCTCATCTGCCAGGAATCTCCCGTACCTGCCGGTGTCCATCGATCTGTCTCCTGTCAATCCTGTGCATGTCCATCGAAACGTCTGCTGAAACAGCGATGGTTTTAGCAGAGATACCTCCGGACCCTTGAGCAGTCGAGCAGGTACCGTTGTCTGTCAGGCCGCGGGCCGGATGGAGAAAATGATGGCCGAAGCTCATCATCAGCGCGCGCCACGCCGCGGGCGCCTTCATCAACAGCAGTGTATGTAAGCTTGGATCGGCTGCACACTTGGAATGATTCGGAGAGAGCAGGGGAGCACGACGATGATGGTGTCCACCAAACACGGTAATTAGGGCAGGCTTTTGCCAAAAGAGCTCCGGTTCGGTTGTTGTCGTGTCTTCGCGAATCTTTTGGGCCGTCTAGGCCTTTTTATTTTTCTATCTATACAGGGTAGTATGCCTTTGGTGGATGCTTCATGTCATGCTTTCTTTTGGCAAAGCCACGCGAAAATGTATTTTATCTAATCAAAATTCTAAGATGAAGAGAGTATGTCTGTAGTCATATGTAGGCAAGGAGGACTCTTTTATATTCGTTGATGGGAAGTGCAGGATTCCTCGATTGTGATCAGCGTAGCTTACTTGCGGCAAACGGAAGAAACGTGTCAATGCAGCAGCAACTAGCAAGCAGACCGCACCAAACTTCTCACCGCTTGGATTCCGAGTTCAGCTAATCAGCCCGTACCACAAAATCAAACCGGTTCAGCTATCAGATCTTGCGTTCTACTACTAGTCCTTTGGTAAAAATTGCATAAGAGTCATTGAGTGTGATGCATGAACTAGTAGTCAAACAGGGTTAGGGTGGATCGTCCCGTTGCTTCAATATCAAAAGTCAAAACCCGACTCCCGACATACCATCACAGTGTCACAGTACAGAAAAGAGGAGTTTTTTTATTTTTAATTTTATTTATTAAAAAAATTACAAAAATAATTTTTTATTTTGAAAATTTACAAAACTAGTCGCCCATCGCCCCTAGGAGGGTTTTTTTTAAAAATCGTCCTTCCAAAGAGCGATTTTTGTGACGTGGCAAACGGTCGTTGACCAGGGGAACGGCCGTCCGCGAAATTTGCAGGCGGCCCCCTTGCCGCCCTCTAGGAGGGCCTTTTTTCACTGTGGGGGGCCGCCTACACAGGGCGGCGAGGGAGGGTAGCTTTTTCGCAGGCGGCCCCCTTATCGCCCTCTGGAAGGGTGTTTTTTTGGCCTTTGCAGCTAGGGCAGCCTCCTTGCTGCTTTCGGGAGGACGATTTTTCACTAAACTTATTTTAAAAAATTAAGTACCGTTTTGAGTACGAACAAAATGGAAAATACTTTTAAAATTGTAAACGATTGATTGATGACTCGGATCGGAGCGTATGGTGGGGGGTTTTTCATTGAAATATTGACCTGTTTGTTAAAAAAATTAGGTAAATCATCGTTCTGAGAAGGAACAAAACATGAAAATTTTTGTAAAATTGGAAGGATTTATTTTTCAGTCATATTGGAGTCCGAGGAGAAGGTTTTTTATATCAAAATATTAAACTAAACGTTCGAAAAGTTTGGTAAATCATTGTATTAAACCGAACTAAATGGAAACAATTTTTTAAAATTGCAATGATTTATTTTTCAATTCGGGTTGGAGCCCGAGGAGGGGTTTTTTATAACGATGTATTCCTTTTGTCGAGTATGTTCAATTATGTAATCATGTACACAATAGAAGGTACAATTTAAGAAAATATAAGCACGTACTTATAAATTGTAAGGAATACAACATATCGGAGCATAAAAATAACATTGCAAATCGAAACGATACAATCTCATTAATTTATATTGCTTGACGTATAGAAGAAGACACCGTCATAATTAAACATTATTATCATAAGATAGTTAAGAAGTGTCATGGATACACGATACAATTTTGTGGGTCCCGACGAATCGAGCTTGAGCTTATCTACCGACACTTTCTACGTCGTTTAACGTGTACTGCATTTTCGTGCTCCTTCAATCGCTGGTACTCTACTTGTGTTTCACGCTCAGTTATCTTTTGGCCATGATATGTTGGATTGACATTGTCGATCCACAAAGTGAATCCGCACCTTCTTGGATTGGCCTGAGAAATAAACGTAGTTAGTAAGTTAGGGTAGTAATATTATGCAGATGGTAACAAAATTGGAGAAATGTAAGACGTACAACGAAGTTGTTGTCTACGTTGGGGCAGACAAAATATCTCCTAGCAAATGTTTGTTCTGCAAAGGAGGTAGCCACCTGGCAACAACATCTACAACCACACTTTGGACGTTCCGACCATTTAGGTAAACCTAATGGATTGTTCCTCCAGTCTAAGCTTGCAATTTGTACCTGACGTTCGTACTCCATCCATGCCTGAATGAATTGTATGGTTGTCTCAGGTTGCGTTATCGTTTGATTAATGGAAGTAACTCTGACTGTATCGATCCACTGTACGAATTGACATTTCCTTACATCCTCCTATTTGTACAATTTTGTAAGAATAGGTTAGTGCAAGAAAGTAGCGATTAGTGGTATCCAAAAAGATGATACTTACGACAAAATCATCATTGACAATGTTAAGACACACGAAGCATCTTTGTCCTCGAGTTCGTTGTCTTACGGACCTTATTACCTGACAACGGTGACCACAATGATACTCAGGCCGTCTCCGCCATGTGGGGAGTCCCAGGGGATTTACCTGCCATTCTAAAGCTTCTCTAGCAGTGCACCAAGAGGTACAGGAGGCTCGTCAACTTCAGCTTGTGGCCGACGAGATTGCTCGTCTGTTTGCTTAGTTGTCAACTCATCTAACCTTCTCCACAACTCATTAAATTTCTTCTCTTGATTCTGTGCACAGAGCCTCTTGAAAAGATCCGTCAGATGCTTGTTATTGAATTGCTTGTAGAAATTAGCACTCATGTGACGCATGCACCACCTACTACAAAGATCGGGCCACCTTGCTGGAATTCCCTTCTCATCCCAACCGTTCTTCAGGTATTCAATAGCCTGCAATATGTGTGAGCCCCCGGTTTTGTATACCGGAAACCCCATGTGTATTACAATACCATTCCCTGGATCAGTAGATGGTACACACATGGCACAGTTGTATATCACAAGCTGACATCGTCATACAGGTCTTACAATCTATTAATAATACAAGGATAGCCCAAATGGGATCCGAATAGACCAAGCATGGTCGACAACAACACAAAATACCAACATAAATAAATGAGGTAGCGGAAGCGAAGCAGTAGCGGTCCATTTTATCCCACACGCATCGACTGGTGAACCTAGGTCCCTATTCCGCCGTCCTTGGTAACTCCTTGCCAGCATAGCACATGCACAGATCGACACCAACACCTTTTTCTAAAAAAAAATTTAAATAAGTAAGAGTGAGTACCAACTGTACTCAGCAAGCCACCACTACAGAATGCATATAATGTTCATAGGAGTTCAAAGATGGCTTGGTTTATTTGCATAAAGCTAGTTTTCACAAATTATTTCACAAACCTATGCCATAACAGTTTTAACTGAAAACCACATTAAGTTGAAGTTGTCATTAACCTGCGAGTGTTCATCCACCTTCCCCAAGCCTCGCTTGGTCCGGTTTACCCTCGCATCCAATTTCCACGGTTTTAACCACTACGACCTTTTTGCACATCAGGCAAGGTCACACCTTCCATACTCATCATATTTTAAGCAATATTACAAATTGACGAGGCTAGTCAAGAGTAATACAAGTCTCGGTGCTCATTAACCGCGAGCACGGCTATTCGAATAGTTTAATTTACTCACACTGCAGCGGATGTACGCTTTTAATCCCACACTCCGTGACGCACCCAACACATGAGACTTGTCACGGCCCGGTTTTTCAGTTACCCTCGCATGGCGGCACCTGCTCCAAGGACTATGAATCCCCATTGCACCCCCGGCGCCACATTCCTACCTCGAGCCGGTTGTGAGGGGAGTCCTGGCACTCCCGAGATTGAAGGTTACATTATACATATATAAAGCTTGACGTCATTAAACCACACACTTCCACATTTCCATACCGATATCCAGAACCTACCATGTCTGGGGTGCCACCCCGCGAGAATAACCTAGTCCACCGGGTCTAACCCCACTCAAGAAGTGTGGTCGTACTCGGTTCGTTTCCTGCTTAGCTTCTTGACTCGGTCCTTAACTGACCAGGGTCGGCGGCTTACCGTTCCCAGAACCACCCATATTCTATCCGTGCTGCCCCAGTCGAAATCACTTTTGTTTAATTAAGTTTTTGGGTTTTCGCAAAGGTTTTCATGCTGTGGGTGGCGCCTATGTCTCCACCCGATCTGTAATAATCACTCCCATCGAGAGATCGGTATAACCACATCCACATATCACACATATGGAGTGTATAACGTCTATGTAAGCAGGGCTAAGCAGTGAATAAATAATCACGCGTAAAGTAATATACTCAGGTAACAAAGGTGTGTACATACATAAGGATAAACAATATCAAAGGTAAGGCTTAAACAAATGTAGGTATGCAATTTTATTTGTAATCAACACATTTATAAAAATAGGATCAACATATTCGAGGAAGGGGGCGTAGTGACTTGCCTTGCTCACTTGGGGGTTCGTTCTCAATTAGCTCAGTTTCTTCCTCGCAGATATACCCTGTCCGGTTAAATACTAATGTCACAAACTACTCGCTAACACAAAAAGAGCCAAAACTTCTAGAACAATCAAAAAAAATAACCAAACCAGTGCCATTGCGTAGATCTTGATTTTAGAAAGATTTTGACGAAAGTTTCGTTCAAATCCGACTTAAAACGAGGGAGATACGGAATTCAAAAGATTGGAAAAGTTTTAAAACAAAGAAAAGGAAAAAGGTCTGACGGGTGGGACCGCCCTTAGCTCCTCACGTACAGGTTTTGTTTTTAAATGGGTGTGCGCATGGTGAGGTGAAGGGCTTGGGCGAGCTACAAGCATGCATGCATATGCATACACACGGTTAGCTAGCTGTATGCATGTGAGCTGCTTGCATGCATGCACACGTACAGCCAGCTAGCTGTATGGCGCATGCATGGCTGGCGGCAAAGCGGCGATCGCTGCGGAGGGCAACCGCGCAGGGAACGGGTACGGTGTTGCGCCTCACGACGTCACCGTGCCGCGGCAACAACGGCGGTAAGGAAACAAAAGCAAGAGGAAGAGCAGGAGAGGAGCTCACGTTGCGGCAGCCGGGTAGCGGCACACCGAGCGGTGGTCCTCACACGAAATTACAGTCGTCGATGTACAGCCTGGGGACGGTCGGCCCGCGGATCGTCCTCGCACACCACGTGTTCGATCGGTGGTAACAAACACACAGTGTTAAGGAGTAAATGTTAGCGGGTTAGTGCAAGTTAGGGGTTAGGGGTTAGCGAGTTAGAGGTCGGTGAGTTAGTAAGTTAGAGTGTCAGCGGGTTAGTGAGTCAATGAGTCAAATGTTAGATGTTAGAGGTTAGTCGTTCAATAAGTTAGTCGTTCTCGGGGTTCAGATGACGGTGCGGCGCGCAGCGACGTCGTCGCCGAAAGCAGTACCGGGGAGGAGCATTAGATTTTATCTTTTTATTACCAACCCAACAGGAATGAATGGCTTGGGGAGGCAAGATGGACTTCAATAGAGGGGGTTGGGTGAGTAGAGGGATATATATTAGACTTTGGTGCGGAGGGGGCTGCTGGTGGGCTTTAGCCCGAAATTTGCAGAAAGGGTGACATATAGACTTTGGCAGGGGATTGATCTTTTGGGCTCAGCCCAACGAAGGATGAGGGACGCCATATAGACTTTGTAGTCGGCAGCCCAATGGACGCAGAGGGACGTTTTGTAAACTTTTTGGGAGGCTTTATGGGCTTTGCCCGACAACGAGAGGGAGGTGATACAGACTTTTTCAAAGTATTGGTCAAGATGGGGCCCACGGGTAGAGAATAAAACGTGGGTCCCACCTCCTTTTTCTTTTTCTTTTTTTTTCTCTTTTCTCTTCCCTTCTCCTTCTTCTCTCTCCTTATCTCTTTCTTCTCCCTCCTTTCTCAATCTCTCTCTGTTCTTCCTGGGAGAGAGCCCGAGCGGGACGGCGCCGGTGGTCGGGAGGCACGGGCGCCAGCCGGGCGCGGCGCCAGGGAAGGAGCCGGCGGCTAGGTGACGGCACGGCACGGTGGCGGCGCAGGACGACGAGCTCGGCCGGGGCGTGGCGCGCGCGGCTCGGTCCGGGGCTGCGGCGCGCGGCTCGCGCGGAGGGTAGAGGCGGCGCGGCCAGGGCTCGCGGTTGGGCGGGAGGAGGTCGGGGGCACCGGTGGCCCGGGGTGAGCGACGCGTCATGGTCGCGACGCTAGCATCCGACGGCGCGGGCGCGCTCGGCTGGGTGCCGTCCCGGAGCCAGCCAAGGCAGCTGCGGGTGGTGCTCGCGCGACCGGTGTGGCCGTGCGCGGCGGCAGACGAGGATGGCGAGGTGGTGGCGAGCTGCTGTGGCATGGCGGCTTGTATAGCCGTCGCTCGTCCTAGCGGCGCGGATGGCTTCGAGGAGAAGGATGGAGGCGAGGGCAGTGGTGTGCAGCGGCGTGGGCTTGGTTCACGCTTTTGGCGTGGACCAACGGCTGCGGCTGCTGGAGTGCGAGGAGGCGATGCGATGGACCAGGAGCAGCGGCGTACGCACGGGCGACGACTAAGAGGCAACGCAGTGACCGCCGGTCACTGGGCTTCCCCCGGGGCGCGTGTCAGGGGCGGATGGAATGGACGGCGTCGATGCGGGGCCGGGTGTCGACATCGCCACAGGGGAGAGAGGACCAGGTACGCACAGGTGGTTTGTGGACACGGCTTTGCTCTTTCGGTGTGGACTTCTCTCACTGTGTTGCCGGTGTTTTGGGGGAAGGCCTCGGTGGACTAGGAGCTTGGTGCAGGGGGAGCCGTGCGGGCTCGGGCGCTTGCAGGCATTCCGTCGAACACCTGGCGTGCGAGCTAGCTGAGGAAGAAGGACAAGAAACAGACTTGTTTCGCTGGGCAGGCCTTGGGCCAGGGGAAGGGGAGAGTACTAGGCTGGCCTAGAGGGAGATGGGGCTGGCCCAATAGGGAGAGGGAGGGAGAAAGAGTTGGGCCGAAAAAGAAAGGAGTCCAAAGGAATAGGATGTTTTGTAATTTTATAGGAATTTGGATTATGGAATTTGAATGAGATTTTGATTGGACATTAAATTCCAAAATTGTAAAGGGACGGTATAAATGGAGATTTAATTTTGAGTTTGAATTACAATTGGACTGTTAAGTGAGCTCTTGAATTTAATCTGGCATTTAGATGGGCAAGGATCAAATTTAGAGATTTCCCCGAATTTAATCGGATGGATGGACCGCGTTACCGAATCAACGTTCGATATACGAATTCATCGGTAGTCCTAGGATTCCGAGGAAAGGACTAAATCAGGGAATTTTGAATAAAATGATTTATGAGGAAAAAGGATCCGAACAGAGAAAATTTTGATTAAACAGAGTTGGGTTTAATATTCAATTGTGGTAGTCGAGGATGTCAAGGAGGGACGTGACATTTCGATAATTGACAATAGCTCTCGAGACTTTGATTAGAGAACCGCAATTACCAGAATAGATGGATGGTCGAGAAGACAAAGGACGGATATTACCCCGAGAGGTGTTCAATTCAGGAAGAGGATCAATTTACGAAATTCGAACACTAAGGAATTTAATGCATGACAAGAATTTAGGTTCTCAAAGATGAATTTAATCGAGATCTTTGGCACATAATCCTAAGTACACTTAAAGAACCAAATTTTTGAAAATAGGTTTTTAATAAAATAAATTTTTCGACGGGCGAAAATTAGGGTGTTACAATATGCCCGCATGGCGATCATATATAAGGCAAACATTGGGTCTCATACGCACAACTGCTATGTGCACTCTTTCCAGGAACCAGTACCAGCTTTCAGTGTTCTCGCACTCTACAAATGCAAAAGCCATAGATAACACTTGATTGTGCCCATCAGCTCCGATCGCTGTCAATATCTGACCTCTATATTTACCAGTCAGAAATGTTCCATCTATGTTTAGTATAGGACGACAATGCACAAAAGCGTTGATGCAAGCACCCAATGAGAAAAATGCTCTTTGCAGCACACTCTTGGTAAGATCATGAACCGATTGAAATGTATGGATGTCATAGTAGGTATTACTATTCCTCTGGGCAATGTTGGCTAACAGACGAGGCAAATTATCGTAGGATGCTTCAAATGTGTCATACCTCATCTCTATAATCTTTTGTTTAGCTCTCCAGGCCTTGGCATAACTTATGATGTACTTGAATTTGTTTTCAATGTGGCTAATAATTGATCTTGGTTCAAAGCCACTGTTGGAGACAACACTGCTATACATCTCACTTGCAACAAAAGCTGTAGTGATATTGCGGTGATACTTCTCCACCCCTTGTAAGTGGCACTGATGCTCGGTCACTATGCTAACTTTCCAATAATCAAACCATTTACCCTTATATGCATGGACACGCCATGGACAATCTTCCCTCACGCACCTTACTTCGTACACATAGTTGGTTGAGTTGACCATCCTAAACTCTCTCTGCAATGAGACCGCCCAATGCTTCACCGCCTCCTTCATATCCTCCTTATGAGCATACCTAGCACCCTGAATTACCTCGTTCTCCTTGTATTCCCAGGGTGTATGATGCCCCTCTGAGATAACAAGTCCTAAGAAGTCCTCTTTTGTCCAATCAGTGGGCATTACATCATCTTCCTCATCGGATGATAAGTCGCCCTCCGCTTGCTCGTTATCCGAATCTTCCCTCTTCATTCCATCGACGATTGTACCGACTATCTCCCCCTCATCCGCCATGCCCATGGCCTGCATGACCCTTGTTTGATTTTCTTCATTGTTTGATGGTCCAACACAATCGCCCACATGGCTAGGACCCTCAACATCTTCGGTTTCTATTCCAAGATTTCTATCCTTTTCATGCACCGAAACAAAAATAACAAGGGGCCATGACCATTCAAAAGCCATCTCCACATACCGTCTCCAAGCATCAGTGCTATCCATGGGCATTAGTTCCCAAAAATAACCTTCTGTTGCACGACTCACTACAACAGATACTGACATTGTGTTGACTTCTGGGTCTATTCTAAATCCTCGCAGCAACCAACTATAAATTGACTGAAATGTTCTCTCGCTAGGCCTATCGATGTCCTTCGATGTCATTCTAAAATCTGACAGATCAACACCATCTGGACCAAATCTAAGGTTGCCTTGACCGTGTACTAGCTGAAACATGACCTTACTTGACATTCTGCCTAATGAAACAAAAAATAGGTTAACTAAGTTTGAAACATAACCACCGGATCTAATGTCGAATTCATCAATATATACTACGCCATAAGTTAAAGTTTCTGGAAATGTATTATCTGTCCTAGGTCTCAAATTCTACAAATCGAATACGTGCTCCAAATGTATCATATAACTCAAATATATTGTACAATTTGCACTATGTCCTAAGTCTCAATTTCTATAAATATGTCGTATGCCTTTGTTCTTAAATTATACAAACATACAGTGTGCTCCAAATCTACTAAAATATATGACAATAGAACTAAAATGCAACAAAAATTTCAAAGAGAATACTGTATTTACCTGCTGTGGAGTTAGAAAATGGACAGGGTTTCGCCGCTTTCCTTCAGCTCTCCCTCACCCTTCTCTCCTTCTTTTTTTCTGGATTTTGAGTGAATATAATGAAAATTTGGAGAGGGGGGAGGGATTATATATGCGGGGGCTAAAAATCACCCTCCCAGAGAACGTTAAGGGGGCCGCCTGCAAAAATGTCAGGCCGGCCTCGGTTTTGCAGGCGGCCTGCTGGGGGCAAAAATCGCCCTTTTAGAGGGCGGTGAGGGGGTCGCCTGCAAAATGCCACCCTCTCTCGCCGCCCTGTGCAGGCGGCCCCCCACAGTGAAAAAACGCCCTCCTAGAGGGCGGCAAGGGGGCCGCCTGTAAATTTCACGTCCCCCCGTCGGACGGCCGTCCCACCCGGCCAACGGTCGTCTGCTACGTCACAAAAAACGTTCTCTGGGAGGACGATTTTTATAAAAATGCCCTCCAGGGAGCGATGGACGATTAGTTTTGTAAATTTTCAAAATAAAAAATTATTTTTTAAATCTTTTAATAAATAAAATAAAAAATAAAAAAACTCCAGAAAAGAGGACCTCTGTGCGGTGGCCGGTAATCACGGTCCACGGCCCACGGCCCACGGGCTGTAGAGCGACGAAAAATATCCAGCGGTAAAGAAGACTTCTGTGGAGGAAAAAAGTCCAGTTTGCCTCCCTCAGTTTAATTTGTGTCACTCGACCACAAAACCAGATATAGAGACTTTCATAACTGTTACAACCACATCAATTTACCTCCCCGGCTATTTTGAGACTCCCTTAACTATCTCAATCGGATCAACTCCATCAATTTACCCCTACTGCAATTCAAGGCATGCTGAGGTTGCATTTCATGGTCTAAAATCTAAATTAAAACATCGTTACCGGCCAGTCTTATCAGATTTTCAGAGACGATAATAGGGGAGAAGTCAGCAACTAATGGGCTTAGAATGGTCCTTTCAAGCAGTAAAACTACTGTGAAAAGTAGCAGTCTGCTCGTAGTAGCACCATGCATGCGCCATTCTGCTTTCTGCATTCTACTACGTGCCAACGTTCCACGTACTCACATAGGAGATAAACGTAATTTTGTTTTTCGTGAGTGTTGTGGAGATAAAATCTAGTCCATAATACTCATGCATGATATGATCCTAAGAATCTGTACTAGCATATGGGTTTCTCAAAGAAAAACTGTAGCAGATGTGTTTCTCTAAGAAAATTATTTCTTTGTGGCTGTGTCAAAGAAAAACTGTAGCAGATGAATTACGGCACAGTTCCTGATGGACATACTGTCATTGTGAACATGACTATCAGCTAGGACGAATGAAACATGCCAATCACCCTAAGTACTTCTATTATTTAAAATTTATTTCATAATAAAAAAAATTTTGGGACATTGATTCCAATGTATGAAAATCTATATATTTCCAGTCAATAAGGTGTTTGGGAAGAGAATTTAATTAGGCAATTTAAAATTTAAAATTTGACTACTGAGATGATAGAGAGGGACTATTTTCTCTTAACCTTGGTATATTTGCTAAAACAACCCAGAAATGTTTATATTTTAAAATGTAGGGAGTATATCTTAACAAATCACACCCTAAAACTAGATGGAATGCATTGGCGACGTTTTAAACCCTTGGCTAAGCAACAGTGTGCCGTCAAACATGAACGATTACCAATAAAATGATCGAGGAGGGAGTAGCATAGAACCAAGAATGAAGGGCAAATGACCGCCTGATAATGCATGGCTTGGGGGACCGAGGAGGGAAAAGTAAATAGTATGTTTTTCATCTTAAAATATAGCAACTTATGATCAAATTAGATACAATCTAATATTATGAATCTAAACAGGGACATATCCAGATTCGTAGTACTAGATTGTGTCTAATCCAATTCTAGGTTGCCATATTTGGGAACAAAGAAAGTACTAGATTGTGTCTAATCCAGTCTTAGATTGGTATATTTTGGGACGGCCGGATTTGTCGCCGCTGGTCCTGCGATGGTCGGATCCGACGCCGGTGGCCCCATGAAGGGGCGGGGAGGGGCAGCGGTGGCGATGGGGCCACGGTGGAGGCGCCGATCTAGCCACGTGTCACAGGAGGGGCGACGACGATGGCCTCAGCCACAACGGCGACCATGGGAGGGTGGCTGGGCTTCATGGGGTAATAAAGAGTTATCGCAGTGAGACACCTGGAGTGTGGGAACCATCCCCTTCCTGGGCACCACCATATACCCCCCCTCCCTTCCCTCGGAAGGGATGACCCACCTGCTCCTCTTGGCCCATTTTAGCCAAGCCACACCTAGCAATCCCTGGACAGTCCTTAGCCATGGTTTCTACATTGAAACGCAGCCAACCAGTTGGCCCCATGCAACACAGTTTGAGGCACGTGGTTGTCCTTAAGCATTTAAGCGGGCACGACTTTGATCCGAGCCGATTGACACCAACAGTCTTAGATGTTCAATCATTCTGGTGGTCCATAACCCGAATAGGTGATGGACAAGTGGACATTCCCGCAACGGATCTATCCTGGCACAAGAAGCGCTACCCCACGTCCTGTATGGCTTCGATGGCTTTTATCACATTGCTATGCAAACCGGTCAAGTGGGGATCTCTCAACTATAACTCAAGAAAATTTGTAAATACAGTGTGAACGTATGTGTATTATTATTTGAGAAAATTTATAATAAATGTCACTATGTAATTTGCATGGGCCACCACATGAGTTGAACCATAATTAATTCGAGATGAGGTCGTCTTATTATTATTCGAGAAAATTTATAATAAAGGTCACTATATAATTTGTGTGGGTCACCACGTGAGTTGAACCGTAATTAATTCAAGAGGAGATTGTTGGTAGAGATAAGTCTAAGTCAAGAAACGGAAGGCAAACGTGCTGGCTAGACCGCTACAGCACTATATCCATATTGCCCATCGAACCCCGCATGGACAAGCAAGCTAGCCCAACAACGTATCGTTTTTGCAGCACAATGGCCGCCTTCCTGCTGGTGGCATGTCTGCCATGGGTTTGTTTCATCCTCCTCTCCCTGTACGTCTTCCAGTTGCTCGCCAGTGCGCGCAGCCGCCTTCCACCCGGCCCATGGCCGCCGAAGCCTCTCATCGGCGACCTCCTTGCCCTTGGGAAGGGCGACCAGCAGCACCGCTCCCTCGCACGCCTCGCTGACCGCTACGGCCCCGTCATGTCGCTCCACCTCGGCACGGTCCTCACCATCGTCGTCTCGACGCCGGACGCCATGCGCGAGATCTTCCACAAGAACAAGGATAACCTCGCGGGCCGCCCCGTCGCCGACGCCTTCAACGCCATGGGGCACAGCGCCAACTCCCTCCTCGGGCTGGAGCACTCGGACGTCAAGTGGCGCGCCATCCGGAGGTTCTCCTCCGTGGGACTGCTCGCGCCGAGGCGGCTCGCCGCGCTGCAGCCCCTGTGCCGGGACAAGTTGCAGGGCCTCGTACGCGGCGTCGCCGAGCTCGCGGCGCGCGGCGAGCCCGTGCACGTCAGGCACATCGTGCTCGACATGGTACTAGGCCTGATGCTGCGCGCCATCTACTCCGTCGACCTGGACCCCGAATCGATGGCCGTGTTCAGGTCGGTGGTAGAAGAGGCCATGCTGCTGATCGCCACGGCGAACCTTGTTAGGAATCTCTCCTCTCACTCTAGTTTTCTCTGATAGACACACACATTGAACAAGACAACACAGGAGGCAATATTTTTGTTGACGCAGCCCACACAAGCTCTCGTCGTTTTTCATTCATTTATAGACTCAAGTACATGCATGAAACTAACGGCCAGCCAAATCACTTAGCCGAGACTTACGCCACGTCTTGCATGCGAACGTGCAAGCAGCATCCAAGAGCCCATCCACATATATAGCTAGCTCTAACTAAACTTGCATGTACCATGCATGCATGTCTACTACTTGAGCCGATTCACTCGGCTAACTTGGACCTCGCATTGCCTGCAATCCGGCCACTTCTCGCAGCACTCCATATGCAGCTTGGCATGGTATTTTGACTTATTCATCAGCGCAGTTTGCTCCACTCGCACCACATCGCATGGCACGTCGTCGGCTTTTCACCCATCAGCTGGAACCAAACTAGCTATGCAATATGCACTTATCTCACGTACACATCCTCTAGCATGTGACCTATACTACATGCAAACAAAATACAACCATGCATATACTAATGACAAGATTAATTCTAACAAACCTTTCGGACCTCTTCCCGGCGATCGCCGCTCTCGACCTCCAGGGCGTCCGCCGCAGGGTGGCGGAACTGTTCACCATCACGTACCGCCAATACGATGAGCATGTTGCGCGTCGCAGGTCCGAACGGGAGGCCGGCGAGGCAGGCAAGAACGACTTGCTAAACGTGGTGCTCGACATGGAGCGCGAGTGGCAACAGAAGGGCTCCGTGCTAAGCCACGACGCCATGAGAGTATTGTTTACTGTACGCACTCGCCATTTTTATGATCACCTTTAATCCTACGTGGGTAGAAAGGCTGCATGTTTTACACGTTGATATTTTAAGAAAAACTTATTTCATAAATAGACTCTCGATAAAACTTATTTTATGTATTTTATAATAGACCTAACGCTCTCGATGATAACGTCATTAATGTCAACATGTCGATGCCAAGAAGGCTATGACAGCGCCCACCCCTGATACTCATGGCAGCTCCACCGTCGTGCAGGCTGCTAACGTGTTCGAAAGTTGACTCCATGGCTATTGGCATCGGAAAAATGCTAAATTTAAGTGTTACTATCGTTATTTTTAGTGTCCTTGACTATTCGTATTTCTATAGATATTTATATAAATAGACAAATCATACTATTAAATACTTCATAGGTCTCAAAATATAGCATCTTCTCATTTTCTTTTCTTTAAACGCAACAACCTAGGACATGTGATTTTACCACTAAACTACAGACATTGTCTCAAACAAGTTTTTTTTACAACTCTCGTTAATAGTTATGCCTAGGACTAAAAATTACTATATTTAGGATGAATGGAGCAATTTTGATGATAGATTTAGTGGTACTTTTTTCACTTTACTTAACTAATTAATTAAATAAATGTTTTAGGTCAAAGTTTGAGGGAAAAAACAACTATGTCATGTATTAAAACGGAGGTAGTATATTTTACTGCAGTATTGTTTCCCTAATCCCAAATTTAATTTTAGGCACCTATGTTATAGAAAGAGATTAGTGCTAATATTCCTAATGACCAACGTCTAGACAGACAGTCAGCCGCCACATTTAATTTCCACATAATTTCTTAATCAATGTACAATACTCCAGGAATACTTGTATTTTGAGATGATGTGACTATGTATGCATCTATTATATTATTAAAATAGTTTTTAAAGAAGTCACCATGTTCGCTGTGAAGAATAAAAATTCTCACATTAATCGAGAGCAAGAAAAGGAGAGTTCAACTAGAAATACAATTTAGAAAAAACTAAAATTAAAAATTAAAAATAAACTATTGGAATAAAGTCCACATATAATCCAATACGAGATTAATTAAAATTCAGAATAAAAATAAAATAAATTCTGAAATTAGAAAAAAGAAAAAATTCAAGTAGGAAGACAATATAGAAATAAATGAAATTCGGAATAAAAGTAAGAAATATTTTTAAAAATAGTCATAGCAGAACACGTTACGAGATTAATTCAAATTCAAAATAAAAAATAAATTCAGAAATTAGAAAAATAAGAACAATAAGAGTTCAAGTAGGAAAACAAATTAGAAATAACTAGAATTTGTAATAAAAGATAAGGAATATTGAAATAAAAGATCATCTAAAACACGACACGAAATTAATTAAAACTCAAAATAAAAAATAAAATAAATTCAGAAATTAGAAAAATAAAATAGGAGTTTAGGTAGGAATACAATTTAGAAATAACTAAAGTTAAAAAAAAGTATATTGGAAAAACAGTACAGATATAACACTATATGAGATTAATTAAAATTAAAAACAGAAAATATAATCAGTTCTGAAAATAGAAAAAAGCGAGAGTTCCAATAGGAATATAATTTATAAATAACAAAAAAATCAGAATAAAAATAAGTAATATTAAAAGAGCAGTCCATCCAAAACAAAACTCTAGCGAATGACAAGTTAAAAGATATAAAACAAAATCCAATGACAATTAGATTCAATTTTTAGAATCTCAATAACAATTAAGAGAAGGGTGGTGGGTAGGCCATAAAAAAGTAGGGTCGCATCGGTTCACGGGATTTTTAGAAAGTAAAAAAAAGGAATTCTAACGATGATTAGGTTTTATTTTTAAAATCTCAATAACAATAAAAAGTGGTGCAGTGGGCAGGGCGTAAAGGATTACAGTTACATCGTTCAACGACATTTCTAAAAATTATAAAGACAATGAACTTTAAATTTAAACTACAAGTTCGATTTTCAAGGGTCCCAACAAGAATGAAAATAAGGTCAAACAAGTAAATAAAGGGAGCGGTAAACAAGTAAAGGATGGCGGCTGGTGTGACTTTTAAAGACTATAAAATTGAAAACCCGACGATGGTAAGGTTTGATTTTTAGAATCCAAAGACAACGAGATGACTATTTAACATATTTTAAAGAAAATTATATGTAAAGAGAATTAGATCTATCTATGTATTATATTATTAAAAGAAAAAATGAGAGTTCAATTAGGAATATAATTTATAAATAATTTCAATTAGGAATATAATTTATAAATAACAAAAATTCAGAATAAAAGATAAGGAATGTTGAAAGAATAGTCAGTCCATTTGTTAGTGTCAAGGATAAGGCATACCTTCTATACACGGGTTAATAAAATATGGTAATGCCATATACCCGATAGTATACAAGAGGTATCCTTTAGTTAAGGAAATACGACTAATAAATAAGAAAATTATCTTCCCGGAATGAAAGTTGTCAGAGTCCTGGTCGGGGAAGATAATGTTTTCTTAGGCTCGTATCTTATTTTATCTCCTCGAGTTCTACTTGGAGAAGAAAATAATCTCTGCTATATATATACAAGGCCCCCACGTTTAGGGAGGGGCATCAAGTGACAAGCCAGAGCCAAAGCCACACCCAGAAGCAATCCGGAGAAAGCCAATGTCGTATTCACCGAATAGATCTCGTCAAGCCGTTCTCGACAGCTTCTAGTTGGTGAATTCATCCAATTGTTCTATTCCCTATTGTACTCCGAACGATATTTCAATCCATAATACATATAATCTAAAGTAGGGTTATTACTCATCTTGAGGATTCATACCTAGAAAGAGACGTCGAAATCCCAATCCGTCGATAGAAGGCCTAAAGCAGCCCAATATTCGGCTTCAGCCGATAAGCGTGTGCTAACAAGGAAGTCTGCCGACAAGGATGACGCATGGTGTCCAATCCACAAGACTTCTAGTCATCCGTTGGTTGGATGTCATGTCATAATCCAAGCAAAGGCTGAACTTGACGCTTGAGATGAGCATGAGATTCAACGCGTTTCTCTATATAAGGTGTGGTGCCCAATCCCTAAGTCCAAGAGTCACCCCCTAACCAGTTGCGAGATATTCTTAAAGCTTGCGGAACTAATTACTCGAGTTCCATGTTGTCCGATCCACTCTCGTAGAGATCAATATCGTACGACATTTGTGGACGACAACCCTTCAGATCGCATGGTGGGTTACATCGGAATTGATCCCGATGAACCATCTGTTCTCCATAGCCTGGACAACGTGGAATCCTCAGGTTCGAGTTCTCCACGCAACGTGAACATGATCGACGTCGAGATCGAAGACAGGGGTGCAGACGACCGTACGCCGCGGGGTTCCATGGAGGAGGGCGAGTTCGTTCGATCTCGAGATATAGCCCCTTCCCAAGTTGAACCTGTCCCCACTCCCGCCGAACACTACACCACCTTCAATAATATACTCTGACAACCTCCTTTCGATCCAGTAACCCACCCGAAAGCGGATGTCTGGTTAAAGCGAATGGAGTCCACTATCACAAATCTCAACTCTGCCTTTATAGTGGCGGCAGGACCGTCACCTCCAGACATTTCCCCTCAGGTTGATGAGGTTGCAGAGAACGTCGGTGCTGCTAATAGCCATCGAAACGATGAACCTCGCATTCCTGATAATGCATCACCACAACGGTGAGCCCAACAAGCGCATCCCCGACAAGATGCTCGTGATATTCGCGAACAGCTAAACAATGGAAGGCGACAATGACAAGATCAACACGATGACGGACACCGACAACCCCAAGATCATCGACACGGGGGCAATCGACGGGACGATAATCGTGATAAAGACAACAGCCGTGATTGTGACCAAGCTCGTGATCGCCAGGATACCCCAGTACGCCGAGGTGACAATGAACGACCTTCACGTCACCACCGTGATGAAGAAGAGCACTCCTAATCTCCGCCCCAAGACATGGCCAAAGTCGAGATCACTGACCTCGTGACCACACACCCGACTACGGTGAACCCTCATCATCCTCTTCATCATCATCTATGGACGGTTCACGTGGCCGTCGTGATCACCAACCACCTTTGCTACCTGGAGGCGGATGCAGAGCCTTTAAGTCTTCCCTTCGAGAAATAAATTAGCCCCCAAAATTCCGTCCCGCAGCAGTAGAAAAGTACGATGGGAGCATGGATCCAGAAGAGTTCTTACATGTATACTCTACTATTCTATACGTCACCGACGCAGACGACAACACACTTGCAAACTACTTGCCAGCAGTGTTGAAAAGATCTGCTCGGTCATGGCTTGTTCACCTTCCCCGAAATTCAATATCTTACTAAGCTTTGGAAGCAATTCGTCGCAAATTTTCAAGGCACCTACAAGAGATATGCAGTCGAGGATGATCTATGCGCCCTTAGACAGAAGCCTGATGAACCCCTTCGAGATTTTATTTGATGTTTTAACGAATGTCGGAACACAATCCCCGATATCACCGACGCGTCCGTAATACGGGCCTTCAGGTCTGGCGTCCAAGATCGCTATACAATTCAAGAATTGGCGACAAGATGGGTGACGTCCACCATGAAGCTGTTAGAGATCATCAATAGGTACGCTCATGCAGACGAAGCCGTTCGAAGGAACGATGGGAAAGGAAAATCGGTGGAAGAGAAACAACCAGCTAAAAAGATAACTCGGAACCAAGTCAGAACCCAGTCTCAAGAAAGGAGGAAAGAGAAAGGCAGACGAAGGTTCTTGTCGCAGAACAAGATAAAAACGCTTCCCAACGACCTCCTCCTCAAGACGATGGCCTAGTACGACAATGGTGTCCAGTCCATAAGACCAGCGCTTACACGTTCGAGGAGTGCAACGTATTCTAGAAGGCCATGGCTAGAAAGATAGCCCAAGACAACGGAAAAAGGGTTCGCTTGGTAGAGAAGTGCAATCACGACCCCCCTCCGACGACGAACCATACTTCCCTGAATACAAGAAGGTAAAACGCGAGGTGTGTTCCACAACCCGGGGGATGGTTTTTAAAATGAAGTGGTCAGATCAAAAGATCGAGTTCTCCGATGCCGACCACCCAACTCTGACGACGGCCCCTAAGCGATATCCAATAGTAGTCGAACCTACTATCCGGAACGTTAAAGTTGCTCGAGTTCTTATTGACGACGGCAGCTCCATCAATCTCCTCTTCGTCAGCACGCTCGATGCAATGGGGATCTCGAGAAGCGAGCTCATCCCTTCAGAGCAGCCCTTCCACGGCATTACCCAAGAATCGTCATCAAGGCCTCTAGGAAAGATCACGTTGTCGGTAACCTTTGGAAGAGCTAACAACTTCTGAACAAAGTAGATCACGTTTGACGTAGCGGAGTTCGACACTGCCTATAACGCCATCCTCGAAAGGACAACACTCGCCAAATTCATGGCGGCTTCTCATTATGCCTATCAGTTGATCAAGATACCAGGACCCAAGGGATAATCATGATACCAGGGAACGCGAAGATGGCCGTGCAATGCGACAAGAGTTGCCTCGATATGATCGAGCAAACTCCCACCACGCCCGTCGCAACTAAACCTCCTCGAAAAGTGACCAAACCCAATGCGGCACCCAAACCCGAAGACGCTATAAAGATAATCCCGCTATCCAGTAGCACCCCCGACAAGACGGTCAAGATCGGGGCCGAGCTTGACAACAAATAGGAACTCGAGCTTATCACCTTCCTTCGCGACAATGCAGACGTGTTCGCTTGGCAACCGTCCGACATACCCGAGGTCTCCAGGGAGGTGATCGAGCACAAACTGATGGTTTGGCCCGACGCAAAACCCATCAAGCAAAAATTACGTTGCTTCGCTCCAGACCACAAAGAGGCTATACGAGTTGCTAGACGCGTAAAATTATAAAACAACAAAATGGCTATTAATAAATTTTAAAGATAATTATATGTGAATAAATTATTTTGTGTGGGTGCTAGACGCGTAATTGTACGGGCCACCCATCTAGGTATATGTGATTGGTATATCGTGCGGATAGGGTCAGTATACATATCCAAAAAAATAATAATTAAACCAACGTGCACAATATATGGAGATAGAATCCGGATTGATTACTTAAAGTTATTTTAAGAATGTCTACATGTATATACTACTTCGTACGTATTTAGCAAGCATACTTAGAATGATATATAGTTGATTAAACATATAAACTTGGTACAAACACTGGAACAGAGAACCTTAAATCCCAGTCCTATACTAGAAATTATTTGAAACATTAAACCTTGTTATCCGTGCGAATACAAAGGTTGATGACTAGTTACATCTAATCTAATTGCATAATTAAGTGTAACCAATATAATCTCAGGATTTATACGGTGCGGGAGCCGGTACGACCTCAGTATTAATCGAGTGGGCAATGGCAGATCTACTGCAAAATCCAAAGGCAATGCGAAAGATCAGGGAGGAGCTCACAAGTGTCTTTGGCACAAATGCACAGATCCAGGAATCTGACATCGCTCGGCTCCCATATCTTCAGGCTGTGGTGAAAGAAACCCTTCGTCTTCGCGCTGTTGCGCCATTGGTGCCTCGGAGAGCCGAGGCAACGATAGAGGTCCAGGGCTTCACCATTCCAAAAGGCACTAACGTAATTCTGAACTTATGGGCTATCAACCGAGATGCTAGGGCATGGAATGACCCGGGTAAATTCATGCCCGAGAGATTCATCGGCAATGACATCAACTATCTCGGGCAAGATTTTCAGTTCCTTCCATTTGGTGTTGGACGACGCATTTGCGTTGGATTGCCACTAGCACAAAAGGTGATGTACCTTGTTCTGGGGACACTGGTGCATCAGTTTGAGTGGACCCTTCCTGAAGAGCTCAAGGAGAGTGGTATAGACATGACAGAAAAATGTGGAATGGTGCTGTCTCGCAAACCCCCTCAAAGTCATGGCTAAGAAAATACAGTAAAACACTTTAGTGAAGTATTTAAGAGTAAGCACATTTGCATGCCAAAATTGATATGACACACTGTGATCGAGCATGCACTGTTATTAGCTGTGGAAAGTAAGTGTGTGTATGAATAATGCCGTAGGTGTGTGTATATGTTCAGTACTTGTGTAACACAGGAGTACAAATTCAGATATATATCTGAAGAGTCCTGTGGGTACTGGGTAAGTAAATTGGCTGGGTACTGGGTACTGGATATATATCATGCTCCAAATGTCTAGTTCAGTCGAACATGATAAACTCATGCTTGTAAAATATAAGGTAAAATGAAGGTATTACGTTCCTACTTACGAATAAATATGTTGCAAAACTATGCATTATTTGAAACTCGCAGTCAAAAAGCAAAAAAAAAAAAGGGACCGGCTAATGATTAAGTCATTAGGAAGTGCAGATTCCTCTCTGATCTTGAGCGGCTGATGTTGAGCGACTCATAGGATTCCTATGAAAACCCTGGAGACTAATCCACTGAAATATCGGAAATGCATGTTAACAAAGAGCATAATGTTGGACAAACACTAAGGCGAGTAGCTGTACTCACACACAGTTCAATGTTACTATGTTTGTTCATCTAATTCTAAAGGCGTAGCATCTATCAGAAATTCAGTGGGACACAGCACAAAATTCTCAAGAAAGACAATCGCAAATTCTTTGGCGGAGAAAACGATTGTTCAGTAATCAAGTACTGATTC
Organism: Oryza officinalis; assembly: GCA_008326285.1. Taxonomy (NCBI): domain Eukaryota; kingdom Viridiplantae; phylum Streptophyta; class Magnoliopsida; order Poales; family Poaceae; genus Oryza; species Oryza officinalis. The sequence continues at coordinate 15,548,630 of BDMV01000003.1, read as the reverse complement.
TAAAGACCAACGCAGCTACTATCTAGTATCTACAAAACAATTTTCTTCGGTAAACAGACATTCAAGCCTCTCATGAGCCAATTAATGTGATCTGCTGACTGAAGTTACCACAAATCTCACTCTTTTGCGGTCCAATAGTGATAGGTGGGCATTGCAATGGCCACACATTTCAGCAATTTTATTCATTCCTGGGGCGTCATTGTGTACATTAATACGTGGTAAAAACTATGATTAATTGCTACATCATGGGGGCACTTGGAATTGCCCTGGCTGCTCTTCAAGTCGTTGTAGCATGGGCACTCTTCCTTGTTCCCGGACGTGCCGGATGGAACGCATAAGCATTTCTGGCAGCAGATATTGCAGTATTTGAGGCATGGTTCCCGGTGCTTTGTTGGCGAGCAACGGTAGTCGCATTTCTGTGGGCATTCTGCTCATACATCGAAGGAGAGAAAATTAAGAATTCAAAGTAAGAGGTAATGAACATTCTTGACATTTTATATGAGATGGTACAAGAAGATATGAAGCCTCCCAAAGAGTCTGTTAGTTGAGGGAACGGGAAATTTCAATATTTCATACCTTGTATGGGGACAGAGCCTTCTGCACCAGCCTACATTACAAAAATCATAAATTAAATCATCATAAAACTACCAGAAGTCCAGAACTCAGAAAATACTGATGTTAGTAACTTACTGGTCGGTGAAAGCCTCCATTCGTGCTCCCTGAAACTTCAGCCTGAAAGATATGAACACGTCTATATTGTCAATATATATCTTGGGATTGGAGAAAAATATGTTTTTTCATTTCAAAGAAGCGAAAAGAGAAGCTGTAGGTTACCAAAAAAGGTAACGCGAGCAAGAGGAAAATGGTGGGAAAAAACGAGTCATTTCTTCTTCTTTGTTTCACTACTTACTGGCTTACTGCAGAAGTGGTGAGTGATTCTTGTGAGAAACTCTGTCTTCTGACCGGCATATATATACTGTCTAGCTGAGCGATCTTTGGCATATGGAACGTCATACATGCGTTTGTTTGTTAGGTTTGGGAAAATATTCTCTCCGCACAAAAAACGAAGTGACTCATTAGCAAATGATTAATTAAGTATTTACTATTTTTTTTGAAAAATTGATTAATATGATTTTTTAAAACAACTTTTGTATAGAAACTTTTTGCAAAAAACACACCGTTTAGCAGTTTGAAAAACGTGCACGCGAAAAAAAAGAGATGTGAGTTGGAAAAGTTAGGTAAAGAACTCCTCCTAATAACGGATGGATAAAGAAACCGAAAATTTAAACGAGGGTTTTCAAAACAAATTTAAGATGATAGTAATTGTCCAAATAAATTAATTGGCACCACCTCAGATTATCAACAGAGTAATTGTACACCTTAAAGGCCTGCTAAATGCTATTTGATGGATACAGAAACTGAACAAACGGTAGATCTGAACAACAAATTTAAATTATAATTATTGTCCAAATAAAATAATTGATCATTTCTAAATTAAGTGTGATAAGTGTGATATTTTTTATGTCTAATTTACCTGCTGATGAAGAGATTTACAAATCAATACTCAATGTCGTCGGCTTACCAGGCACAGTGCCTTGGGACGTCAAACACGGTTTTCGATTTGCTTATTTGAAGAGTTTGGGCGCCAAGGAAATACAAATTTCACGCATGGCTAGTCATCCAAAACAGGGTCTAAACCTCCGACCGGCTCGCGACTAGAGGATGGCAAAATAATGGGCTCTGCCCCCTTTACCGTAGAGAAGGCGAAACGGCTCTACATGTCGTTGTAAGCTGCAGATACACGAAAATAATATGGTGCCTGGTAGCTGTCTATGTTACCAACAGTTTGACCCTGAACAATAGGAGACGACCCAGACCATAAAAGCCTGGTGGAAGGCTCTAGCAAACGCGGCAGAAATTCCAAAAAGGGGCTGCGCACTCTCATCCTCTTCGTCTTTTGCAAGATCTGGAAGGAAAGGAACCAACGAATCTTCAAGCATAACGAGGCCACATCGTCAGTCCTTTTTGCCAAAATCAAGGAAGAGGCGTGGACATGTGCAATGGCAGGAGCAAAGCGCTTACATGACATTTTGCCTCACTCTGTATAGCGTATAGAGCTTTTTCCCTTTTCTTACCCCTAGGGGTTACATTTTTCTCCTACTATATTTAATGAAAAGGCACGGTATCGTGTTGTTTTCCTTAAAAAAAAGAGATTTACAAATGCACAATGTAATATATACATGTGTGTGTGTGTGTGAATTCAGGAAACAGCTTTCATCTCTATAACTCAAACTTTTTAATCCCCGTTTAAGTATTTTTGGGGACATTAAAATGAAACATATTCACTTTCAGCATGTACTGAACCAAATTTGAACTAAAATTTGAGAGCTCCAACAAAAAGAATAAATAAATCAAATTTCAACAAGAGCTGAAGCAACAATCTACTATCTAGATTTCAGCATATTGAACTCAAATTTCAAAATAATCTCATGCCAGAATTTGCCAAATTACAGATATCTCCTTGACTTTCCCCAAATCCACCCACCTGCTCCCCAATTGTTCTACAAGCAACTGACATCTATACCCATAGACTCAGTACATACATGCCAATACACATTGTTGTGCGGCCTTGGATAACGTTGCATATGTTGATTGTATATTGCAGTTCTCTCCTACTAACTATTAGTACGTAAGTTGTATGCACCATCCCATTCAATTTAAAAGGTTTAAATTGATCAGAAAAAAGACAATTCACTTATTATTCAATATTATCCATCACATGAAGCTATAGGGCTCCCTCAAGCGGTCAAGCCTCACTTATAGGTGGAAGTGGGTTGTAATATTCTTATATAATTGTGTCAAGTAGGATTCGAACTCAAAACTTCTCACATTTAGTTCTGTTACCATAAAACCATATAGGAGAGTCAAATATTAGGATGGACAGTTGTATTGGGAGTTGTAAGTACTTGTAATTTAAGTCGAATTTGCTAGAGATGTTAACACAGAATCGGTTAAAGAAAGAAATCGATCAGCCAATGAAAACCTATCCAGAAAAGACCGAGTTCAAGAAGGAATCGTGAAGACCATGACATAACAATTTAATTCTATCTATTAATTAGGCAGGATTTAGTAACTTTCCTTTATATTTAGGAAGTTTTGTCTAGTGTCCGATCAGGACTTGTATTTTTTTTATCTTTAGGAAACATGTATCGTGTCCGATCAGGACTAGTATATCAACCCGAGAGTATAAATATGTACATCCGGGGTCTATGTAAATCATCTCCACCGATCAATACAATTACTTTCGGCGCATCGCCACGCTTTTATCCCGGCGAGTTCTTAGTTTCGAGCGAGGCTGCATCGGTTGAGTTCGATTTCCGGCGAGGAAATAAGTTCCATCAACTTCGCTTATATTAGCGTGGCTAGAACTTTCTCGGGTAAGTCTAATATTCTATCTAGGTTGACTCAAGCGTTACATATCTGATATATTGATTCTATCTTTAACTGTATTGTTGTTTAGAGTTGTATCAGCATAGTTAGGACTTTCTCGATTAGGTCTGATATTCTGACTAAGTTGATATTTCTCTAATCATATAGCTGTTCTATATAGATTTGTTATATCCGTCACGTTTGTATATATCTATTGGCTAAATAGGTTTTTCTTATTGTTCCCAATCTTATACTGTTTTGTTAGGTCCGATCTATTAGATTGTTGTTGATAAGTTTAATTCTAGCAAGCCGATAGGTTTTTATGCAACGTTCATCGAAATGTTTGCTGATGAGTTATCATTATTTTGGACTTGAGTTAATAGATGTATCGGTTAGTTAGCCGATATACACTTTAGTTTATTTACATCGAATCTCTAGCCGATGTATATTTTAACCATCAAATCTACATCTATTATACTATATCAGTTTTGGCCAAGTTCACATTATGTTATTTCGTTGCATCTTCTGAGTTACATCGGCTTATACTCAAACTTGTATAATCTTTAGTTAAATCTATCTTTATCAACTTCAATCTTATATTGTCTCGGTTTAGCCTGATCTATCAAGATTGTTTTTGATAAAGAATGATTTATGATGATTATGCATAGTTTAGTTTTAGCCGATGATAATATACATCTCACTATTCATCTGATTATTTGAATCTATAGCCGATTAATCAAAATCCTATTGACATCGGCTGGTCTCGCTACATCACATTGGCCCAATTGGTCGATCGGCTCTTTGATCTTATACGGTCAATCTATTTATCTTGTTAGTTGCAGAATCAAACTAACTAGCACGCTCCGAACTCGATTGATAGGATCTGCACTAAAGCTAAGCAGATCTCTCAGGCCTTCGTGTGTACGATAAATTTCGTGTCAACAAGATAACAAAGGGATCCGATACAAATCAGTTATTTACTTTCATATGTACCGTCATGGGAAATTTGAATAGTATGTTTTGTCCATTTTTTTATAAAAGCATCTAAATGGTGTGTAAGTATAAGTCCGTCGGTCATGTTAACGCGCAAATCTCTAATGGATATGGTGAAGTCGAAAGGCAGGATAACAAATATGATATTTTATAGCTTTGTTTCTTGTTTATATAGTCGCTTTCGGCCTAGCGGTATTGTCATTGTCACATGTTAGTGGTTGTCATTGTTCTAGCAGTATTGCACAGGATTCCGACTGGTTCTCTAGATCATCTATAATGTTATTGTTTTCTGTCATGCTTCGATTCTTTCTAAATTGTTCTATCTGTGCTGGTTTTCAGTACTGCTCTAAAAGATTAACAACGTGATGATCAACACACAAACATTATCAGACGTGGGGTTATTCAGTATGTTCAGATCAATCTAATTTGCATGCTTTTTAGTTATTAGTATCGATTAACTCCTCTCTGTACCGATCGATGTTTCGTGTTTGCAATGAGCAGCGTACTACTTTGGATTGGGACGTCACGGCTGAGGTGTACAATCCATGTGGTACCAGCGCGCACATATCAGTCACAAATCATATAAAGAACGATGCAAATGGGCAGAGCAAGCAAGCAATTTGAGAAATACTGTAAAGCAGTCTCCTCTTGGTGGTCAATTGTTCAGGATGGAACTATATGTTTGGCACAATGTTTAGAACTGATCACATGCAGCTGCTATCACACATTCACACATGACCTCATTCCTACTCCTACCAGGGTTCAACTTACCGGCGGTAACCGCGCGGTTACCGCGGTTACCGCCCGTACCGCGGGGTACTGTGCATATGGCCCATAGAGGCCCAACCAAGGAGAAAATATCTCCTCCCCATCTCTAGCGTGCTCTCTCTCTGGTCTCTCTCTCCCTCTCCGTCCTTAGCTTCGGCGACGCCAGACGCGGCGAAACCGCGCCAGATCCGTCGCCACCGCGTTGGCGAGCGAGGATACCGCGCGGTAGGGCGCGGTAACCGCGCGGTACGCAACGGTAACCGTCCACGCCAGCGAGCCCACGGTAAGACCTCTCCTACCGCGCGATTTGCGCCGATTATCACGTGGTTTTGCGCGGTTGCCGTAGCTTTAGAGGGCGGGTTCCGGGCGCTATAGAGAGTGGTAACCGCGCAATATCGTGCGGTAACGTGAGATAACCGTGGTTACCGCGCACAAATCTACGGTAAACCGCATAGCTACATTTTGTAATTTTGATTTCAAAAAAATTCTTTAGCTAGCTTTGAAGCACCATAATTTTGATTTCATATGCTTATTCGAAACGTCTATTAGTAATAAAAGACTGTGTGTAAGTAGAATTTTTATACGTATGTCATTAGTGAATTAAAAATGTGGCCTTGGTGATTTCATTTCGAATATTATACTTTTCGCGTATGTTACATACAGGGTGGATATGGCAGATAGTAGGGACCCGGTGTGGGAGCACGGGGAGAGCATAGCACCTGGATGGCATTGTAAGTATTGTCATCAGAGAAAGCGCGGTGGTGGAGCAATTCGACTTAAAATTCATTTGGCTGGAAAAGGGAAGGAGGTTACATATTGCAATTCAGTGCCTCCAGATGTCCGCAAATTCTTCAGGCGCGAGTTGGACAGGATAAAAGATGCAGGTGATACTCGTCACAGTGAGAGATCAAGAAGAGTTGAAGCAGCTAGGGTCAACTATTATGACCTAACAGGTGATGCCGACGAGGAGGAACAAATGGAAGCAGCCATGCAAGCCTCACAGCAAGAGGCGAGATTTAGGAGGGGTGTGGAGGAACGAGGTGGCACATATGAGCATGGCGGTGGCAGTGGATCCGCTGAGCCCGAGGCACGGAAAGGTAGAAGCAACCCAATTGCCAGTTTGTTACGAAGGGCTACATCTCACAGGGAGTCACCTTCTGTGAGAGATTACAACCTAGCATCTGCCAAGTCTCCTGTGCAGACAAGCATCGATACAGGATTCTTCACAAAGAAGGGCAGGCAAGCTAGGGAGGCGATTGGTGAGTCATGGGCAAGGTTCTTCTACACCTCCGGCATTCCTGCAAGAAATGCTGATAATCCATACTTTGTCAACGCCGTTCGAGAAACACAGAAGTGGGGTACGTATGCATTTCATATGGATTTACATTGTTCTAACAGTTCGCACACTAATTATTTGGCATTTGTACATTGTAGGTGAAAACATACCTTCTCCAAGCGGTAAGGAAATTGATGGGAAGTATCTTGATGCTACAGAGAAGGACGTCAAGAAGCAATTCGACAGGTTCAAGCGTGATTGGGATGAGTACGATGTTACTTTAATGTGTGATTCTTGGACAGGACCGACGGGTATGGCGATCATCAACTTTTTGATATATTGCAATGGAATCATGTTTTTTCACAACTCCATTGATGCCACGGGCCAAAGCCAAGATGCTAACTTCGTACTGAAGGTGACGACTTTCCTTCAACACTTTAGCCTCATTTGATAACATCAAGTGTAGTGTTTGAGGTCTTGTTTTATTTTGTGATTGACCCATGCAGGAGATAAGAAAGGTTGTACGCGAAGTAGGCCCCCAACATGTCGTTCAGATTATCACTGACAATGGGTCTAACTACAAGAAGGCTTGCAAACTGTTGCGGCAAGAGTATCCAACAATTGTGTGGCAACCTTGTGTGGTGCACATAATTAACTTGATGCTTAAGGAGGTTGGAAAAATGCCGGACCATAAAATGGTGATTGCGAGTGCGAGGAAAATTTGCAGATGGCTATACAACCATTCCAAGCTGCATGCCATGATGGTGTCTGTTATAGGTGGTGAACTGGTTAAGTGGAATGCTACACGGTTCGGCACAAACTACATGTTCCTTCAGAGCTTTCTTAGGAGGCGAGATCAGTTCATGCAGTGGATGGCTTCCTCTGGGTTCATGCAAAACAAATTCAGTGGCACAACGGAGGACAGGTATGCACACACATGCCTATCTAGCATGACTTGGTGGGAGAACTTACAGGCGTTAGTCAATTCAGTTCAGCCGATGTACTCCTTCCTTCGGTTTGCTGACGAGGACAAGAACCTCAATTTGAGTGAGGTTCTTCTGAGATATCAGTTGTTGAAAATGGAGTATGACAGTCTTTTTGTGAGTCAAAGGGATAAGTTCGAAGCATACATGGAAATTGTTAACAGGAGGATGCACGACCTCACCAATGAAACTCTAATCAATGCCAGTAAGTAGCCGACATTACATAATAGGATAACTGGTATTGTATGACTCTCATCGATCTTGTTTCATGATTTATAGGTGCGGCATTGAACCCTAGGACACACTACGCGTACTCTCCAAGTGCCACCGTCTTCCAAGACCTCCGTCAGACCTTCGAGTGGATGACGGACATCAATACAGCCGCCGCCACTTTGCTAGAGGTTGAGATGTATCGCCGTAAGACTGGTGAATTTGGGAGGGCCCTTGCAAAAAAGATGGCCACCGATGGAAAAACTTTCCCTGGTATGTTTTTAATCATTTACACATGTCATATGTCCTTATGCTTTACACGTATTTAGTGTTGTAAATTGACATAAAAATTGGCATGTGCAGCACAATGGTGGTCTATGTTTGCCTCAGACACACCGAATTTGAAGAAGCTTGCGCTGCGTATGGTTGGTCAATGCTGCTCTTCAAGTGGATGTGAACGGAACTGGAGCACATTCGCATTCGTACATACCAAGGTCCGTAATAAACTTACCCACAAGAAGCTGAATTCAGCAAGCAAATGACCAAGTTAGGAAGGAGGACGACGATCCCCTTCAAAGACTAGCGGACCTATCATTCTATGAAACTAACAATCAGATTAAAGAATGAATGGATAATGCTCGGTCCAATGCTAACCCAGAACTAGATGAAGACTCAACTGAGAGTGACGCCCTCATGCCTAGTCCACTTGTAGCCAACCTAGTGGACTTAACTGACCAGCGCAGAACCACGGGAGCTTCTACTATTGCAGAGTGGGCTGATGTGAATATAGGTGACACTCATATTGGAAAAAGGAAGACTCGGCAGCCACCAAAAGCACCTACATCCAAAAGAGTTAAGTGCAAAGGTCCACAGTCTCGCAATGTTGATAGCGATGAAGAGACTGAAGGAAGCCCAGACTACCAAGAGTCCAATGATAGTAGCTCAAGAACTGATTCAGACGACGGAGACAACGGTGGTCAAGGAGGCCAAGGCACCACTGAAGTATCTTTTAGGGGTCACACCCAACAGTCCGATCACCACAGCCCAATTCAATTCACTGGTGCGATGTGCTTCAATTACTATTTAGACCTTTACCATGCATTTCACTATTGATTAATTTTCTTCTTACAATTTCATTTGCACGTGAGGCCGACTTCACTCACGCGACTCAGGACCGTGATCACGGTGCTCCAAGCTCTCAACGAACTACCGTTTCACCGAGTGACCAACAACAACGACAGTATCTTGACATACCACAGGATAGCTACAGCCAGGGTTTCACTTACCGCCGGGGGCCCGGTTACCGCCACCCGGCGGTAGGGCGGTTACCGCGTGGTAACCGCGGTAACCGCCAAAAACCGCAATAAATTTGACTTCCAAATTTTGAATTCAAAATTTGAGGAAACCGTGGTAAGGACCACGGTAACCGCGCGGTTTGACGCGGTTACCGCTCGATGTTTGGCCGAAAGAAGAACGAAATAAACAAATGATTAAAAATTGGAGAAATTTGAATAAATATTACTCTTTTTCGAGAAATTTTTTCACCATAATACACTACAAATCAAGCACTACCTTCACCATTTTTTTTATTTTTTTTGAATTTTTGAATTCGGTCAAAATTCGTCAAACCGTACCGTGCGGTACGGGTTACCGTACCCCCGTGGTAAGCGCGGTAACCGCGCGGTTTACCGCGGTAAAGTAAACACTGGCTACAGCTCATTCAGTGCCTCTAGCATTGAAAGTGGCTATCCAACGTATACGTACAATCGTCCCCAACCTTTTGATTATCCCCCTCCTACATGGGTGTACGAGTGACAAGAGCCCCAGTGGTACGCTCAATTGTATGCTTAGTGACAAACAACAGCATCATGGACAGGTCAAAGTTGGGAGGAATACAAGGCAGGGTTGCTACACTTGTATGGCTTGATGCTCATGTCCACAGAGGAGTATAACTTGGCATATAATCAGTGAAACTTATAGCTGGCTCTATGTTGGTATGTCCTTCTCTATTTCCTTTGATTAAAAACAAAACTTCTATTTTCATATTGCTTGCTATGTGAACTATCATATTGTGGATGTTATATTGTGGACTCTATTGTGAACTCTATATTGTAGACTGTATTCATTTCACCTGTGAACTCTATATTGTGGGCATCTTGACATGTGGACATGTGGACACCTTGTGCGACATCTTGAGATTGTTGATTGTTATTGTCGAAATATTATGTTATGAATTGTTCAATTGATTTCAAGTTCGTAATATAGAAAAGATCATGCCAAAAATTTTTATTCTATACCCACAAGTATTGTTCAATTGATTACAAGTCCGTAATATGAAAAAGATCATGCCAAAATTTTTTATTGTATACCCACAAGTATCCTACATATTTTAATTATTACTCCCAAATTCTACACATTTTTAAGTGTTTCTCCAATTTTTTTTATTTTTTTTTCATTTCATTCTTCTTCTGATCAAACATCGCGCGGTAACCGCGCCAAACCGCACGGTTACCGTGGTCCATACCACAGTTTTCCCGAATTTTTGAATTCAAATTTTTGAATCACGAATTTGTCGCGGTTTTGGGCGGTTACCGCGGTTACTGCGCGGTAACCGTCGTACCGCCGGGTGGCGGTAACCGGGCCCCTAGCGGTAAGGTGAACCCTGACTCCTACACACGCATTCGTGTACTGTTTATAAAGCATAGTACAAGATCAAAGCAGCCTGATACACACTTGGAGCTAATATTACTAACATAGCATATCGTAAGATGCTGGGTAAATGGACCTGAAAGACGATGGAACTGTTTAACTGATGGTCATCACAAGTTCCAACCTTTAAAATGACCCAAAGATTCATGCCTATAATTACAGAGGGGTCACAATAATGAAATCGTAGGGATATCAGCCAACATTGGCAACGCCATGTCTTGTCACTCAGAGTGGCTTGACCATCATACAAGCAACAATGGGAGAACTACACCATGAAATGAAGAACAAACAATTTTTGATTTGAGCTCAGATTTGTGCTTTCACAGAGCCTTGTAACAATGATCTTCTGCAATACAGTCTCTTGCAAAATTGCTGTTACGGAGTACTACGGCACCATAGTACAGGTAATCTGGTACTACATGCTTTCATTTTGCTGAAGTCCATGTAGGAATCGAAAAATCTGTAGCTCATCAGATTCTTGAACTTTGTACACTTCAATAGTTCAAAACAGAGCCCGACAAGAGACATGCATTGGAATTTTAATCAACGCATAACAATCACCTCAGTTGCCACTGGCACACAGACCTTCCAGCTCTGATTTGGCATGTCTGTGATTTAGACAACTCTCGAACTAGTGCATACAAGTGTTCAACAAGTCAACATATCAAAAGCAGAACAACTCATTTGACAGATCAAGAAACATGATCTAGAGTCACTTGGTCAGAAAGCTAGATCAGATAATTGATTGAATAATTCTAACCCACTTCACAAAAGATTGTCACGCTAGCAATGATAGTTATGACCAGCCAAAGACAACTGCATTATGATCAGGATAGTATGGCCTGATAAACTAATCTATTAAATTCAATACCATGATGTCTGCTACCACACAGCATGAAAATTTAGCTCATCACATCAGTTATAGCCACAAATGTAACACTAGCTTTTAAAAGAAAACATACGTAATATCAGAACAACGTACAATATGCAGTAAATACAGATCGAGCATCTATAAAAGTAACATGACAATTCAAAATACAGAGAGATAGCAGGTTGATCAGAGCTATTTCAATTGAACAAACGAAACAGTCATGATGTACTTCCTTCTCTCCCGTGGTACAAAATGTCACTAAAAGAATCTATTATAGTCTTTGCAACTCACAGCCTGCCCCAAAACCCAACCCAGTTCTTCCTACCATTGTCATCCTAAGAACCAGCTAATGGAACTAGGATTTGAACGCTCAGCTATGGGGAAGCCAATAGAGCAGAACGGTTTTTTCAATACAAGCTAATTAATGATTGTTTTGTTTCACTTGAAGGATGTGCTGAGCAAAACGAGCCTCTCAGACCTGATGAGTTCAGCACTGGAACTAGAACAATGATACACACCGTCAGAAGAAGGCCATGAAGAAATTGAATATCCAATCATCTTGCGCTGCTTGTGTTGCCACTCCGACCTCGCAAAGACTTGCTGTTGCTACTGCCATGCTGCTTCTGCTTACCAGCAAACCCAGGCATATAGTACTCGAGATACCACCGCACAAACTTCTTAAGCCCAGTTTGAAGATCAGTTGACGGTCGGTACCCAAGCTCCCGCTGAGCAAGGCTGATGTTAGCATGTGTGTATGGCACATCACCATTCCTTGGCATCTTGACAATCTTCCTCACCGCTTTCACCTTGAGCAACTTCTCCAGTAAATCCACCAGCTGTGTCACCGGCACAGGAGATGTGTTCCCCAAATTGTATGTCCTGAATGGCGCTGGCCCTCGCTTCTTGCCTCCACTGCCTGTGCTGCGCTCGGCTGTATCCAGTGCCCCAATACACCCCTTCACAATGTCATCTATGTAGGTGAAATCCCGGGAAATGGTGGTCTGGTGTGTGCCTCCACCTGCACTTTCATACACGGTGATTGGCCGACCAGCAAGAATGTCCCGGGTGAAGAAGAAGTATGCCATGTCGGGGCGCCCCCACGGCCCATACACGGTGAAGAAACGGAGCGCCGTGAGCGAGAGCCCATAGATGTGGTTGTAGGCATGAGCGATCTCCTCACCAGCCTTCTTGGTCGCTGCATAGAGAGAGGCGGGTCGGTCCGTCCTGTCATGTTCGGAGAAAGGCACATGGGAGTTGAGCCCGTACACTGAAGACGACGATGCCCAGACGATCGCCGGCTGGGGATCCGCCATGCGCGCCGCCTCGAGCAGCGCCACGAACCCGCCGACGTTGGCGCGCACGTAGGACATCGGGTCAACGAGCGCGTGCCGCACGCCCGCCTGCGCGGCGAGGTGGAGGACGTGGGTGAACGGCACGACGTCGAACAGCTTGGCGAGGAGTTCCGCGTCGGCGATGTCGCCGTCGACGACGTAGACCCCCGAGCGGGCGAGGAGCGCGGCGCGGCCCCGCTTGAGGGCGGGGTCGTAGTAGTCGTTGAAGTTGTCCAGCCCAAGCACGCCGTCGCCGCGGCGGCGGAGGGCGGCGGCCGCGTGGCAGCCGACGAAGCCCGCGGCGCCCGTGACGAGGACGGAGAGCCCCCGCCTGTTGGCCCGCCTGACGCGCGCGGATGACCGCACCTTCTTCTCCCAGGCGGCGCCGCCCCACGTGGCGGCGGACGGGGAGGACGTGTGGAGGGAGCGGCGCGGGGAGTCGGGCGCCGCCTGCGGGGCCGGCGCAGCGGAGGGGGAGAGGAGGAGGAAGGCGAGGAGGAGCGAAAGGGAGCAGACCGACCAGAAGGCGAGCTTGGAGAGGAGCGACGTCGGCGAGGGGTGGTGGTGGCGCGTGGCGAGGCGGTGGTGGTGGAAGTGGTGGAACTGCGGCTTGACGGTCGCCGCGCCGCCCGCCGCCCCCGCAGTGCCGGGCGCGCCGGTCAGCTGCGGCGCCATCTCCGATCTGCCGCAATGTGGATTGATCTCCTCGTCGGATCTCGCAACTTGGGTGGGGTTGGGGTTGGGGTTGGGGAGAGATGTGGGGGGCACTCGTGTTTGAAGGGCTTTTCGCTTCCGTTTCCACGAGGAGATGGTTTTGATTTGTTCCGCCGTCTTCGTTTGCTGGGATTTGGTTTTCAGGCCGCTACATTTCGGGACAAATACTGCGCCTTTCCTTTTTTTAACTTCTTTTCATTTTTCATTTTCCTTTTAGTAGATCTATCTGAGTATCCGGTGCTGTGCGTGCAGCGTGCTTGGGACTCGCACTTACGCCGAATAATTCCTCTTCTTTTAGATCTTTCGCAAAAACAAATTAGCAATATTTTTTTTGAAAAGTACAGTTAAAAACAGGGTTGTACAGCGAGTACGATCCTATGATCACGCTGGATGTAACGAGACAAACTCCACGCGAAACAATTGCAGATACATCTGTTCAAACAGTGCGCAGAAGTTTCCAAATCCAAACAATACGTGCAGGTGCAGTTGCGGACTTGCCGTTGCGGTTGCCGTGGCACTCGAGTCGACTACCAGTCGTGAGATTTTGGTGCAGTTTGGTTGTTGGGGAGCTCTCGCCCTCCCCTCGCTCGGCTCAGCTGTGGCCACGGGCTCATTTGATCAAAATCTTGGCTAATCGTTATCGTTTGGTGAGATTTCGCAAACCGGGAGACCGATGGTCCTCTCTCCTGATGGCTGAGGAGATAAGGATCGGAATCGAATTTTGATTTCAACCCCAAAACCGGATGAAGCACACTGTCGGCGATCGGCAATCAGGTTCCCGTGCCGTGCCTGCCCATCTCCCATTGTCACCACACACGCCATGAGCACCGGCTCTTTTGAAACGAAGAATTTGAAAAATACAGGAATAGAAACAAATATAGAAATAAAATATCATGTGCTATCGAATCTCTTAGGAATATGAAATATGCCTTGTTTGGATGGTTCACAGGAAAACTTGTATAGAAATTTGGTGGATTGTAGAGAGTAGAGAGACCAAAAGATAAGATGTATTAGACTTCTCATAGGGGAAAAAAAGAAAGAGGTTTGAGCTCATTGCGTAGTTTCCCATGGAATTAGTGCATAGAAACTTAATTCGTAGGAATTTGGTGAGTTCAATTCCTTTGTTCCAAATGGCATGTGTAGAAAAAATTCCTAGGGATTGCAATTCTACATTTTTCCTATGAAAATCCAAAAAAATCATAGGGATTGCAATTCTACATTTTTCCTATGAAAATCCTACAATCCAAAGGAGCCTTTATTGCCTTCATCGATCAATTGCATTGGCTATCGTCAGTCAAAAACACAGCTGTTTACTTGCTGATGGGAAGAAGTAAACGGGGTTTAAAAAATGTGTCCATGCAACCGGGGGGAAATCAGATGGAATATGCGTCACGTATGGAGTACGGTGCAAGGCTAAGTAAAAGCCTTTTTATTCTGTCTTGAGCATCAAGCGTCGTCGATGTGCAATGGACAGCACAGCAAGTTGAACACCAAGTTCCACGATAGATCAGATCGTTCTCCAAGATCTCGTCGGTCAAGCCGGAGGCGTGGTTCCTTCCTTTTCTCCGTGGCAACACATCTCGATGCTCCCAAGGAAGGAAGCTGGTACTACGTATGGCCCCGGACGAACCTCCACGGCGAGAAAGAAAGTGACAGAGGTTGACGATCAACCAAAGACCAGATCACCGAGTATTTTTACTGATGGAAGTACGGACGAGGGAAGATAATTCGCCGTGGCGACGTCAATGGCAGTAACAGCAACAGGCATAGAAGATTATTTGCCATGGCGACGCCAATGGCAGCAACTGCAATGTCAAATTGTCAATGGCAATTGGGAACAGCCACGCAGGGGCATCAGTGAACTAATGGCCAGCTTACTGCAGGGGCTTTGTAGGGATTTCAGTCTTAGCCAAAATACTGCAGTTGTGTTGTGTAGCACTTTGTCGCACTGGCCTAGTTCATATAGTTATGCCGCGTCACACTTAACCTCCAACCATACATTGCATAGAATCATCACCACACCGAAAACTTTGGTGCAAGTAACAATCAATCTTGTAGTCAGGAGAAATCCTGCCTGACACACATTCGGGGCAAAAAAAAAAGAAGTGAAAATGATATGTAAACGACCAAACAGCTCTAGATGACAGCACAGAACGGAAGCTGAGGAGCCAATGTGTCACAGTCCATCTAAGTGTGTTGAGAAACAACATAGATCACTGAACAAACAAGGTGCCATTGCACAAAAACCAATTTAACATGCGACACACAACAACAAACATTCTAGCGTACAAAACTAGAGAGGATAAATAGTCTCGACATTGCATCATTACACATCTGCTATTGTCACCTCAACCTCGACACCAGGTTCAATTGTTATGGAGGTGATCTGCTTCACCACATCAGGAGAGCTGATAAGGTCAATCACCCTCTTGTGGATGCGGAACTCAAACCGATCCCATGTGTTTGTTCCTGATAAACACAAAGAATGTGATTTGCTAAAGTTAATTTCATGACACAAGAATATTCAAAATGGGCAAGTGTACAATGTTAGCATTCACAAGAAGGATAAATCAAGTTACACATGGCATTATTAACTCAAGCACTCCTTAAATTAGAGAAAAGGCTACAGTTTGACATGGACAACTAAAAAGGTACAGAGTATTGTATGAAGACCATAAAAGGGAAGCACTAACATGATATAGTGTACCCATGCAAGGTACTGACCAAAACATTTTGATTGGCATTCACATAGAAACAGAAAAACTAAACCAGAAATTTGTTGTTCGTGCTACACAAACATGTACAGACATTCAGAGGCTTCAAAGTTGGTAAAGGTCAGAATCATGATAATTGATAACTGGAGCCCGACATGTTACAACACTTCATGATTCAGTCTACATTTAGACTCTTTTCTTTCATTTAAAGAACCACGGTTCTTATCAATCAACTTGAAACAAAAAGTAATAATGTAGCAGCTGAAATCATAAAAATACAATACCTTCACCACAGGGAGACTTGCGGGTAGTGATGTGGAGCACCTTGGTGGGGATTCTAACTGGCCCCTTTACCCTCAGCTGCTTGTCCTTGGCCCCCTTCACCAGATCCGCACAAACTGCAAATACATACACATATGAAATGACAAATTCAAGTCTCAGAGAAGAAATTCAGAGCACCTTTTATAGTACTATATCATACCAAATTACATAGGATGTAATAGCATATTCGATCACAATTCACAATGACGGTGAGGAAAACCCAAAGATCAGTCCCAACATGACTAGCCCAATCCTTGATTGGACACACCCCCACAAACAAAATGTTCAGCAATACACAAGACATCAAAATTGGGTATGACAACTTGGTCCAATTTGCAATGGAGAATAACAGGAGCAAATATTATGAACGGCATTCGGGAATCGGCTCTCCCACACTCCAACTATATTGCATTGATAAACAGAGAAATAAAAGATTTACATGTTCTATAATTCAGCGGTTACAACACTGTATACCACAACTTGACAAACAGATCCAAAGCACATCAAGTTAACTATATATATACAGTTCTCATACAAATCTATAGGTGTACAGTAGCTAGTAAACTATATCACGCTATAAACAAGTAAAGCGACGGGGCCAATTAAGAGCAGTTCACGAGATTGAGTCGAAGCTGGTGGGGGTTTGCCGGGTGGCTTACCTTTCTCGAGGTTTTTGACGTTCTTGGACGAGAGGGTGATGCGGATGCGGTTGAGCTGCAGCTCGTGGGCCTCCTCGACACCCAGCTTCCCGCCCTTCATGCCGCCGTACACCGCCGCCGCCGCCATGTTTGCTCTTGCGCTCTCCCGGAAGGGTCTCGGTCGGCTGCTCGTGCTCGGGGCGTCGGCGGCTTCGATTAGGGTTTCGGCGGTTGGTTCGAGTATTTACATGCGACTAGTGGCTCGGCTCGTCTCGGCCCAACTGCAGCCAGGCTCTGCAGTTTTGGACCAGCCCAGCATGTTTCCCTCCTCGCTTTAGAAAATGCTCTTTCCTTCTCATACTTGTTCATTGATTGGTTCATTTTGAGTTTTTTTTTTGGGGGGGGGGGGGGGGGGGGGGTACTGTTTACCTAACAGCCTTCTTTAGCCACAACTCGCAAGTCGCGAAAGGAAATGCTATCCCATAACAGGCGTGCTCAACTTCTTTTTGACAACATCGCAGAAAGAGTACATAATTGATAATCGATTTGTTACATCGCACAAAGAGTACATAATTGATTTGTTGCTGTCTGAAGTGATGTTGAATCATTATGCTAGTGTGTGTTCTCAAGCATTATACATAGGCCAGCACATTTTCATATCGTCGTTCGTCAACAATTTTGTGAAGTTCTTTTCGTGGGTATGTGCTACTTCCATGCTCTGGAAATTGGGGCCACTAATAAGCAACGCCTGTCGTTCGGTGTTTTCAGATTGTGAAGATAGGGAAAGGTAGAAATATGTCCCAATTCCATCCAGTTTAGCATTTAAATCTTGAAGTCCTAAATGATAACACAACAGTGCCATGATATACAAGGGAAAAGAGAACATATTTCTTTCCGCAATTTCCCCTCCTATCTGTCAGTTCAAAAGTATCGAACTAATTTCACTCGATTCACCATCATGCTCTACAAGTTACATTCTTGACCAGCAGCAAGACCTTTTTCTCACAAAAGTTACCATCGATGCAGTTCTACAGGTTCCCTAGAGATGTTGATCCTATAGAACAAGAAAGAGGTGAAGGAAGTAGAAGAAACAGTATAGCTAACCAAGCAGCACCAATAGTGATCTACAGACCAACCAATGACATAGTCCTCTCAAGGAACGGAATAAGTAAAATGAACATTCTGCTTCTAATGTCCATTTTCTTGGATCTCATCTTCTTCCTCAGCATCCTCAAAACGCTGGTCATCGATTTGAAGCTGCAAGAGCAAAAAACGCCGATGTCAGACAAGTTGATCACTCACGCAAAGACAGTTCTAGGTTCATAATTAAAAATGAATTGGAACAGACAATGCAAGTCGATAATGTCAATGAAAGGTTCAGTACAGTTTGATAGGAATAAAATGTACACTAGTCAGTACTCTACCACATTGTTGATGTACTAAAAAAGATTTAGGGAGTTCCCCAAAAAAAGTCATATTAAATATAGGTGTTAGTACAACATCAATAAATGATTAAAATTACAGCTGAACAAAACCAGAAATTATCTCTCATCAGGTTACCTAGTCATGTACTAAACTTAACAGTAACCAATTCAGTGCTTGACAACAGTAACCAGTTCAGTGCATACCTCACGTACAGAACGACCAAGGTCATGTACACCATTTTGGCCTATCAAGTTCGTATACAACATGTGGGCTTCAAGATCATTTCCTGCACGAATGATAACATAACAATGATACCCTGAACATCAACAGGAAATGCAGTCGAAATGTATCATGGATACCTACCATCAATCATGTCTTCATCACCATGAATCCAACCACCCTCAGCCATATTTTCACCACTGAGCCAGCCATTCTCTTCATTGCGCCCTGGGAATTCAAGACAGTACAGGACTTGTTGAAGAGCTCTTTTTCAATTATGAACTGTTATTTACATACTGGAGTACTTACCAGCATTAGGATCAGGGTTCAGTTCAGCACAATGGCAGAAGACATCAAAAAGTGCATCAACTGAAAAACTTAGTAAAGGATCCAAAACTTGAGCGGAAAAAGACAAGCAGGTTCAGTTCTGCTAACATAACTGAAACTGATTTGGGCTATACATCTGTTATTTATTCGTAAGGTTACTTTGTACTATCATTTTCATAAAATAGAAACAAACTCCTAGCAATTAAAATTATGTCTTGATACTCACATTAAAATTCATAAGAATAAACCATGGAAATTTAGTTGACATTCTCACATTAAACGCCTTGAGTATGACTGGGAAGACACGTGCATCACAATTCACACATCAGGAAGACAATGAACTCCAATTGATTCGCTAAACAGGTTATTACTGAAAAACCATATAAATGATGAAATAAATGTGGTGGTAGTGGAAAGCAAATAGGAGTAAGAAGAGTCTCCAGAAGATAATTTAAAGTATTACACTAATAATACTTGAAAAACTAAATCAGCTGATGTATAAAAATTCGAGAAAGACGACATCAGAGATAAAAATGTGGTAAATAAAATTATTTGAATGTGGCAGAGAAGTTTATAAGGATACGTTGACCAGGGTCTGAAAGCATAATGCGCATCTCAGAGACTTTTGCTAGCTGCAGATCACCATTTGCTTCGAAATCTGATCCACCAACCTCCTCATCAGAGCCATCTTCTGCGTCAATCTTCAAATTAAACAAACAGAATATCAGACATTGCCATTACCATCAAGGAACTCAAACAGAAAACTAAGCCACCTTACACATACTATTGTACACCCACTCACAATAAATAGCAAAGTCGTGATCGCCCAGGAATCAAGACACAAACTAGTTCATGAACTTATCACATGCATAAGTTTACTTTTGTTTTTTTTCTAAGATTGGGTTAGTTCAAGACGGACAACATTGACATAGCAGCATGTGACACCAATCATACAAACAATGAACTATGCGCCAGACAAATAGACAATTCATGGCTCACAAAACAAAGCTCAGGACCCTCCAAGCTGCAAGATATTTTAAAAGTAGGAGTATATTGGAAGCAGCAAAATAATAATTGCTGATCAAAAGAGCACATGTTGAGCTGAAATTATCAACCCCACCATCATCACCACTACATAACTAAAAACGCCCAGAGGATTGAACAAACCATTTTCCAGATCAGTCCAGGGCTCCAAGCAGTACACACACCCCAATTTAAAACAAATTAAACATGTGTCAAAACATAAGAGCTATAATTAGACCACATCACATCATAGAGATAATAAAATGGAGTGTTCGTTTCCCCAATCACCTGCGTGTAAATGCAAGGGGAGGGGTACGCCTCCGGGTCGCGGGACACAGCATGGAGCGTGATGGCGAGGAAGTCCACCGCATAGCCTTGGCCCTTCTCCGTCTCGCTGAGCCAAATCACCCTCCTAAAAACGGAAAAAGGCACAACGTGAACATCTAGGCACGAGAAGAGATGGCCACTGGCCACGGCGCAGTATGCAGCATCATCAGCACGCTACCAACCTGGTGGTGACGAACAGGGTACCCGGGGGCTCCGGCGCGCGGCGGCCGAGGGCGACGGAGGCGGCGCGGTCCATGCGGAGCAGCTCCTCGCCGGAGGCGACGTCGAGGCGGGGCCCGCCGCCCCCGCCGATGTCGGTGAAGCGCTGGAGCCCTGGCGCCATGTGAACAGGAGCTAGGGTTTCGGGCTTTGGAGCGTGGGAGATTTGGGGATTCTTTCGAAAGGGTTTAGCCCCGCCGCGGGGGAAGCGGCGTGTGCTTGTGTGGACTGTGGACAATGCACTTATTTTGCTTACGAGTAAAAACACTCCTATTTTATAGGCACGCGTGCACGCTTGGACATGGAATGGCTGGAATTTTGAAAAAAAATAACAAAAACTATTTAAAGATTCAATAAAAAACTTTAGAAAAATAGATCCGACATCAACACAAATTTTATTGACGTTAAAGCACCATATCTTGACATCATATACTTAATACTAAAAGCATTATGACGTTGTCATAGATTCCAGGTTAACATGAGCAGCATAATGTTTGGATGTTAGTGCTAACCTCATATTGAAGTTAGAAAATTGAGAGACTTTTTTAACCAACAATGTGAATATAATGTGGTATGCGATGGTGAAGTGTTGCTCTTTCGGTCTAACGAATCATGTTCAATTCCTAAATAAAGCATTAGTTTGTGTATTGTATTGCTTCATTCATTCATCCTAGCGCATCATGTTCTCAACACCATAAATGTTATACTCATAGTTGCATCAAAATAAGTTTATTTTTTACCCTTTTCACACAGTACTAAAGTAAAAAGTAAAATACTAGAATACTTTCCACTTTACCAAAACTCAGTGTAATTGCCCACACTTTATTTAATTTCAATGCATTTATCCCTTATTTTTATAAACTCTGATATAATGGTTGCTTTAAAATGATGTTATTTTTGGGACAAACAAAAGAAGACACAAACGACTTCTCGTTGGATAGAGTAATTGAATAAGTAGTTTTGGAGGGTCCATTTGTAGAATAAGGTTTTGTAGAAAGTCTTAAATTTAGAATCTTCCGCTGCATAGATTTTCTGGGAAACGAAGTCAAACGAAATCATAGGCACATAGGTTTAGAGCCAGACTGACTGCGCTAGTAGCACTCATCCATAAACCAACGTTTATTGGAAAAAGCAACACTAAAGATTTGGGACCAAAAACGATTAGCGGTGACCATTGAATAAGTTTGTTCAGCTTGAGTTGGGTTAAAAGCGTGGAAGGTATTTGCACCATCACCGTCCTCAAATAGAGTGTTTTTCATGGTTACCCCATAAATAACGTATAGCAGAGCCGCGCCTAATACTTCGACAAATCCCATCATATGAAATGATTCAACGTCCAATTATGAAATCCTTGGAAGAAGAGGATGAATCGAAATATCGCTGCTACGCCAAAACTTGGTGCAAAGAACCAATAACAAAATTGCAGCTCGGAATGGTCTTTTTATTTTACAGTCAGTTACCAGCTCTTGATCCCACGGCCGCACGTATTTGTCACCCAATCCTGAGCACAGCCGATTCTCAAACGTTGGATCCTTCATTGCATTGTCACTTGAGCGCAATCGCGCAACGGTCGGACCATGAAGCCACCTGATGAGCAGGGTTTACAAAACCGGCGATAACCACGTGGTTATCGCATTTATCGCCGGGTATGTCAAAAGTAAAACCACGATAACCCATTAAATTCAAATAAATTTAAAAAATAATTTGAATTTTTGATAAAATTTATATGATTTGTCACTGTTATTGTGCAGTAATCGTGCTTATCACCAAGTGTGGTAACCCTATTCTGATGGTAAGATAAATCCTGCTGATAAGTGCCACATCTGCGATGTGTTTTCCCTGTGTTGATTTGGATGTGGAGTTTATTTTGCCGCTCCATCTAGATGCGTTTAATTGAGCACTACTAGTTCCATTGATCACTGTGCGGTGTGGTGATCCCACCCCCGCTACAGCGAATGTGCCCGGTCCCCTACTTCGGTCGAGGCACACCCCAGGGGAAAACAAACAGATGGATGCACGCGCGCGCGCGCGCGCGGAGTTCGCCAGGCGCGCCAGTGCGGCGCCGCGCCACGGTTCTGGCATAGGAGTTCCCTTTTTTTCTACGGGTTGCGTCTCGTCCGACGTCAAATCGCCGGAGCGATGAGACGTTCTGCAGGGAATGGAAGGAAAGGTATGGTGACTTGACCGGCGCGCTGGACTGTTGGCTGTGGCGAACTGGTCCACGCGAGCTCTTGACTGGCCAGTCAAAGGGAGACTACTGTACTGTCTGCGCCGTGCCCTGGCACGGTCGGCGCGGATGACGAGGGAGGGGAGCCATGGCATGACACGGCACGGCACGGCGCGGCGCGTCTCGGTGTTCGCGCGGAGCGGTGAGCCCGGGCGTCGCGCGTGGACAGGTGCGCTCTGCCGCCCGTGCCCGGCGTGCGCCCGACCCGCGAAGCCGTGTAGTAGTACGATGGGCGCGCGCATCCGCAGGGAGGCACCGACCCGCGAAGTCGTGTAGTACGAGGCACGCGGAGGCAGGCAACGCCACTGTGCTCGCGCACGGCTGACACCTGCCCTGCCGAGTGGCACAACTCACAAGGCCTGCCTCTGCCAGTAGTCCCTGACCTCTCACACTCTCCCCCTCACTGTCTCCGCTGCTAGTCTGCAACGGTGCAAACCTACTGCTGCTGCTACTGACGCGTGATTGCGTGTATCGCTGTTTAAGCTGCCCCGTGAGATGAGATGGTTTGTGGAGCAGCGGCCTTCCCGTGACGCGAGGCTACAATTCAATGGTGCCGCATAGTTGACGAGAACGGTAGCGCACGCACGCACGCTGGGGGTATTACACTAGCAACCCGAATGTCGTGTCAGAAGTATTGCCGGTTCCACGGTACACATTTGGTCGTGCAACACGTCCATACCGGTATACTAGAAGGCGTGACAAGCTGACGGCGCTTGCAGGTAATGGTTGTAGCATACTAGGCCATCGTCTTGGCAGGACAGTGCCTCATTTTTTTAACCCGCACATCACCGTAGCCATGCCCATTGTTACCGCGCGATGCCAGTGTTCGCAACTGTGCATATGCGGATATGCCAAAGTTCATCAATGTTCAGCGAGGCACGCAAACACTTTATAATTGGGTGAATGATTGTTACAGTAGCATGTGATGCATCTGATAAGTTCAGGGATCAGGACCACTGACAAACAGTGCATTTTAGGACAAAAGGCAGTGTTTTCCCGTCAGATGCTACCTTCCAATGGATGGAGCAAAAACTGGCTCTGAAACTCACCATATTCACCAATACGTCTTCACCGGTTTGGAACTTGTTCTTGTCGCGCATGGATCAGGTGAGCCCTATCTCCACGCTCAAGAACCACGCGGAGCAAATACTAGTTGTCAGAACCTGAGTTACTGTCACATTGATATTAGTGATAGGAACATTTTGGAACCAAAATATGGGGATTAAGGCAGGGAAAAGAAATAAGGGTTTACCATGCAGGAAGCTTGATCGCCTCAAAATGGCACGAAATACAGGTATGATTTTAAGCAAAATAACTTGCAGTCAATCCCAGCTAGTCCTGTTCCTCCTAAATTCCTTCTTCTGCGAAAGCACTTTCTTCTTCTGAAGTCTCTTCCTTTCAGCGGCTGCAGCACTGTAATGAAATACACAGCAGCAACTGAATAAACGAGTGTAATTCGACAATTTATAGTTCTCAAGTGTGGGCTATAGATACGACTACAAAAATTCAGAGTTCGCATATGCAAATATGTTTCTTTGGTCTCCTAAAAACTAACATTGCACAAGTTCAAAGGTTGGCTAATCTCAACTGCTACTAACTGTTTGCACTTTGGAAAGTAATGCGGTATCCTTTATAGAAGCGTATGTAGCTACTTGCACACACTTGTTACATTTTTTTTAGAAAGCAGATCTATACACACTTGGTACATTCAATTACACAAATAGTATTATTAATCCACAACTGGATAATAAAATATCAAACATCATCAGCATATTGCTGAAGTAATGATGACTGCCTTGGACTTTCTAAAGAAATAAAATAACTGAAAACAACAGAAATTGAAGGGAGAAGATGGAAGAAAAAATAGCAGCTTACATTTTTTCAATCTTCTTCTTTTGCTCTTCTGAAGGGGGTGGAGGTACATAGGATGCAGCATCAATGATTGCCTGTTCAGGAGATACTTGTTTAGTTAAAAAGCCAGAGGAGCACACTAACATGAAGCCCCTGCAAATTACTTCCAGACAAAGAACTGAAATGAATAAAGCATACCTGTATTTTCTGCAAAGCATCTTCAATGTTTCCCCTAAAAGGATAAATTGTGTCAGTTGCTGTCCAAACAAGACAATCAAAAGAACCGAGTCACATTTACTTTTGTGTCCTAGTTTTTGTAGAAGATATCACAAGCTCCCCATCTTTATTTATCCGGTTCTTTTCCTGTGTATACCAAGCAAATATAAACAACCTCTTCAGACAATACAGAAAAAATGATAATGAAGATCTGCAAAACAGGAAGTTTTTTTATACCGTTTGCAATATCCGTTCCTTGATTCTCTCACCAAGCCAATGAGCCTCTTTTACATTGAACCGCATGTCAACCTTTGTGTTAACTGAAAATTGATATCTAATATTTTAGAACAAAGAGGTAAACATAAATGGGGAAAACACAGAACATTGATTGGAGAGCAGGGCACTGTGGTCATTATTTGACAATTCCGAAGACAAGGTGTATGCTTTACCAACCAAAAACAAATCATGTAATCATGCTGAGTAGCAAATAAAATATGCTACTAACTTTTTGAACATTTTAAACATACCAGATCAATCCCTTGGTTTTAAAATGCTGAAGTAAGGCTGAGTTCTTTTCAGCAAATCAAACAGGCAATTTTCTCATTTTTTCTGTTACCATAAACGGTAAATGGTACGTTTTTCCAAACTGCTAAACGGTATGTTTTGTGCAAAAATTTTCTATATAAAAGTTTTATTCAAAAAATCAAATGAATCCATTTTTTCAAATTTATATTAGTTAATATGTAATTAATCATGCGCTAATGAGCTTTCTCGTTTCACGTGCGACAACTACCCAAACGAACACACCCTAATATCAATAAAAAAAACGTTGTGCAAAAGGAATACCAATGTTATAGTATTACGAAAAGAGAAAATACGAAAACAATGATTTACGGGAACAAACAGATTAGGAAGTGAAAGCAAGAAACCTTTATTAACATTCTGACCACCAGGCCCCCCACTTCTTGCAAAGTTAACAGTAACATGATCTGGAGCCATAAACAGGGTAAATTTCAAAACAGGTTGACAAATAATGCAAGTTTTAACACAATCTATGAATAAGCTTGCAGCTTATCAATTCCTCATATCTTTATATCATCCTTTCAAGTCTATGTACATTAAATACAAGCATTGACAGAAGTAGAAAATGTACTATGGGAGGAGATGTGCACATAACCATTTATCATTAAACATCTTGATCAACATATGACAAAAATGTGCATTCAACTTTTACTAATCACATTGCAACAGTTAGACAAGATGTCCCAATACCTGTTAGATCAATTTACGGAGACATGCTACTGCTAGATAGAGTATTTTACAAACCAAAAAATTGTTACCACCTCACAACCAAATCTAGTCTTTCTAATTATTTTTGCCTATTAGTTATAGCCATACAGCAGCAAACCTAGCTGCTTCCTAAGCTTATTTAGCTATTTAGCATGCTTTTCAAACTATTGGTTACTGCTCAACAAACAGCATTAACAAAATACAAGCCAAATCTTGTTCATAGCTAGAATTCACCACATTGTCACCTCTAACCAACATATAGGAGACCAAAATGATATCCTTAGCACGAAATGGATGAGGAAGTAGAATATACACCTGAGTCACGAAGTATAACTCGATAGGGGCTACCGGCTAGGCAGAAATAATGATGAGATCCCCAATTCTCACCGAGCAGCATCATCGACCGTTAACACATAGTACTTCGGAGTAGTGATCTTAGCCTAAGCTACTGAATTTTCCGATTGACCAATACAATATGAATGCCAACACCAGCTGTTTGTTAGGATTTGACGTTCCAATTCTTCATATGTAGGACATCGATTGAGCATCATTACCAAGCATATGTGTAACACAAATTAGGGGTAACAGTGGAGTTGCAGATAATTACCCAAAGTGATCTTGGGGGCGGGGGCGGAACCGGCCGAAGCGGCGCGCTCCTCGGCGTCGCGAAGCACCTGCTGGGTCAGCGCCAGGCGCGCCGACACCTTCCTGCCCCCGTCGTCGCCGGCCTCAGCCGCCGAGCACCGGAGGCGGACCAGCTCGGCCCGGCCCACGCCGAGGGCGAGACCCAGGGTGGGGGCAGGTGACAAGGGACCATGGAACAGGAGGGAGGAGACCTGGCGGAAGCCGAGCCGCAGGAAGGTGGTGCTCCGCATGGCGGTCGCCATTAGCCTTCGTGTGGAGGACGCCGAGCGACGGAACTGGGGGCCACGGCTGCACGGCGAAGCTCAAAGCAGGCAAGGAGAGACCGAGAGGAGGTGGAGATTGATTTGGGCCTATGTGGGCTTTCCGCTGTCATGTGTGCTCACTAATGGGCCTACACAATTCGAATGTGTGGGCCACAAGGAAGAGAAGAGGAGAAAGCAACCAAAGCAACTGCAGGGCGGTTAAGATCGTTGGAGCGTCCAATCAAGGAGTTGGATATCTAATCAGGCATGCACTCCTACAGGTTGAGTAATGTCCAAGGTTAACCACCAAAAGGCAAAATCTCGCTTTCGTATATAGCAATGGAAAAGGCAATTTGCATAGGTTGCTCATGCCAAACAAAAACTGTCTTTACTCAACAAATGAAACAAATCAAAGCTACAAACACGAGCGAAATCAACAAAAAGTTCGTGACAAAGTCCCCCGTATTCACACAAAAGTAAAATGCAGGTCCTGTTTTTACCACACAAATACAGTAAAAAAAAATGGTCGTGTTTGTTTTACCTATGTAACTACGCTACTGCTCTGATTATTACAGCCATCCACCGCGTCTGTAGCACTCACATTCACATCGCTACAGCTACTCCCCAACCCCACAGACCCGTTCGCGCTGCTCCCGCCATCTCTGTGGCCGCCGGTGCGGCTGCTGCTGCTGCTGCTGTTGTTGTAGAAGCACACCACCTTGCACTTCACCACGCCGGCGCAAGCGACGTACACGTGGAACCCCGGCGCCACCATCATCTTCACGCTTGCCGGCTCCAGCTTCCCGGCGCGCCCGGCGGCTGCGTCCTCCATGAACCGCGAGTCGAAGCGCGCGCCGCGGTCGACGCGCACCACGGGCAGCGGCGGGTGGACGGACCGCGCGAGGAGGCGCACCCCCCACACGCCCTTGGCGGCCAGGAAGAACGCCTGCAGCAGCGGCTCCGGCCAGGCGCGGGCGCGCGCCCAACCGAGGGAGGACACCACCTCGCTCATCTTGGCGTCGCAGAACCGGCTCAGGCCCTCGCTGTAGTGCTTGGTGCCGTGGAGGAGGACCTCCTCCCACGTCAGCGCCGCGATGGAGTGGTACGCCGCGAGGTTGGCCTCGCAGCGGCCCGCAGGGTCCGCCGTGTGCACGTCGCCCTCGGTGTCGAGCTCGAAGTCGGCGTGGAAGGCGCGGTTCAGGAAGCTCTCGAGGTTCGGGCCGGGGTTCGCCGGGCTGCGGAGGTGATTGGAGAGCGCGCGCGTGAGGCTCCGCACGGCGGCGCGCGCTGTCGACACCGCCCGGAGGAACGACTCGACGGGGAAGGCGGCGGCCGTGGGAGTGGGCAGCACGCGGGCCTCGAGGCGCGCGAGCTTCAGCTCCAGCTCGGCAAGGGAGTGCTTCAGCCGCGTGGTCTCCTCCAGCGCCTCGTCCCGCGTGCGCGTCGCCGCCGCGAGCCGCCGTGAGAGGTCGGCCGCGGCCAGGCGCCACTGCTCGCTCTCCCCTCCGTCCCCGCCGGACGCTGCCGACGTCGGCGACGGCGATGAGCGCGGCGTGGATCGTCGGGTGAGTGACACGAACAGTGAGCGGATGACCGCCCCAGGGCCAGGCGACGCCGGCGCGTGGAGCCGCTGCTTGAACCGGCAGTCAGAGCAGGACACCGCCGCGACGTACGCCGCGGAGTCCGCTCCGCCTCCTTCGCTCTTCGCTCGCCGCGGCGTCTTCTTGGCACCCCCGCTCCCCCCGCGATGGTTGTGGAGTGGCGTCGCGACGTGCGCGTACTTCTCGTCCACCTCCGAGGCCGTCGTCCTGCCACCGCCGGCCCGCCTCGCGTCGGATACCTGATTATTACTCCGCATTGTTCACGCATAAGCAGCTATAGCAGCCAGCCCAATCCAAGAAAAACGGAGATGCTTACTAGCGAGGAAGAGGAAGCTTACTGCTGCGGCGGGGAAGGGAGAGGAAGGCGAGGGAGAGGAGACCATGGCGGGCGACGGATCGAGCTCGGCTTGCTCTCCCCCCTGCCTGCGCGCGCTGGCCACTACACCAAGGACAACTCCGTCTGTTTCCGATTAGCGGGTAGCGTGGCGAGTCATGTAGGGGTTTTCTCGGGTTCAGAGGGGCGGTGGTGCCTGTGCCTGCCGTGTGCTGGTGGCCACAGGCGAGGCGAGGCGATGGCGCTGTGGGGCGCGATTCGGGCGGGGAGATGGTGGTGGTGTACTGGTGCGGCGGTGACTGCCTGCGTGTGTAACGAGTGAGGACGTTCATTTTTTCTGGGTTAACTTCACGCCCTCACGGGGCTGGAGAGAGTGGCGGGAGTGGGACACTGCGGACGCGGGACATGAATGCCGGTCAGTTCGGTCGCTGCTGCGTTTAATGCCATGACCCATCTCCATCCACCCCCCCCCCCCCCCCCCCCTCTTTCTCGTCTGTTTTTTCTCCGCGACACTCCAAAAAAACTCTCCATTTTGCGAGAAGCCGAGAGCAGCTCTGGGATTCTGGAAGGAGGGGAAAGGTTTGCTCATGAGCTCATGCTTCATTTGTCTCGCGCTAGCTTCCTGTCAGGATTGGACTTACCGGCGGTAATCACGCGGTTATCATGGTTATCGCCCGTACCCATCGTACCGCGCGGTACGGTTTAATGAAATTCGCCTGAATTCAAAAATTTAAAGAAAATCAAAAAAAAATGGTGAAGGTAGTGCTTGATTTGTAGTGTTTTATAGTGAAGACATTTCTCAAAAAAGAGTAATATTTATTCAAATTTGAGAGCAAAACGGAGAATAAATTTGAAAATTAAAAAAAAAAAAGGGTTGGCCCGTTACTGTGCGGCCTGTCACACATCGCGCGGTAACCGCGCCAAACCGCACGGTAACCGTGGTCGATACCGCGGTTTGCCCGAATTTTTGAATTCAAATTTCGATTTGCAAATTTGTCGCGGTTTTGCACGGTTACCGCGGTTAGGTGGCGGTAACCGGGCTCCCGACGATAAGTCCAACCCTGGCTCCCGTATGTCGTTTGTACTGCGTGCCAAAGAAGTCAACCAAAAGCCCAACCAATTCTCTTCTCTTAGACAAGTTGGCTGTATTCGTCTGGGAGCTTTGGGAAAATATTTTCTCTGCACGAAAAACGGAGCGACTCATTAGCACATGATTAATTAAGTATTTACTAATTTTTTTTTAAAAATGAATTAATATGATTTTTTAAAACAACTTTCGTATAGAAACTTTTTGCAAAAAAGATACCGTTTAGCAGTTTGAAAAACGTGCGCGCGAAAAAAAATATAAGTTGGAAAAGTTGGGTAAAGAACTCACCTACCAAAACTACACAAGTTAGTACTAGTAGCAGTACTAAAACTTTTTCCTCGTAGCTAATCACAGGAGTAGTATTACAGACGAGTACTGTTTTAGAAGCTGTCCTGACTAAATTGAGTACTTGAGACATGCGAAGACGATAGCTATAAACTGGCCAGCCGTGCCCCTATAGGTCAGTAATACTAGTATAGGACTATAGTCACGGTGCTCCTATTACGACATTGCTACTACCATCCCAGTGGCATGAACAAGAAAACAAGCGTCATGAGTTCGTGGAGGGACACATTAAGAGCGGTTGGCGAGTCGGTTACAAGCATCATAAATCCGGAGCTCGATCGGTCTGGACCGGCCGGCCGGCCAGCCGGCGCTGTCCGCTTCAACCGCCTGAATGAATTGAACGCGATCCGTAGTCTGCGTGACAAGTGCGTGGCGCTTCGTTGTCTCTCCTAGTGACCGCGACATTGCAAGGCGCCGGTCAATTTTTACCGTTTTCCACTTGTCGATTAATTGTACCGGAGTCAGCAGAGGTAACGACGTCACCGGTGACTATGCTGACTTGCCTCGGCAGATTGCACGCTCCTCCTGGGAGTCCATTGGCATCAGCTTTGTTCAGACTTCTCATCCAAATAAAAAGGCGCTCGTTCAGACTTTCAGGCTGCCCCGGTGTGCAGTGGTGTGCAGTGCCAGAGCTCTGGCAAAGCTGCTGTCGAGATGAAATCACCCGTAGACTGCTGTTTTCAGTGGTTGGTAAGCCAGCAAACGAGCTCACAGTTGACCAGGTCACCGCGAATTAGGACTCTGGAGGTAAATTGGATATTTTAGAACATGTTCACTTTGTTCCATATTCTAATCAATTATATAATAAAAGTTCATTAAATTTTCTACAAACACTCACAAACAACCACATGTATTTTTACAAATGCTTTTAAACCGTCACGTGACAATTTAATAAAATGATGGACCCACTATCCGGCTATTAGATTTACACTTATATGATGGACCCGATATTTGTCAACAGATTATACACCGACAACGGTATTTATAGAGTATGAGAACCGTTGAAACCAGGATATATGCGAGAATCGATCAAACAGACAAGAGACGAAGATTTATACTGTTTTGGCTCTCAAGATGAGTAATAACCCTACTCTAATTTATATGGATTATGGATTAGAATATCGCTCAGAATACAATGGAGAATAGAACAATTAGTGAAATCAGCCGACTAGAGGCTGTCGAGAATGGCTCGACGAGATCTACTCGGCGAATACAGCGCTGACTTTCTCTAGATTGCTTCTGAGCGCGGCTTTGGCTATGGCTTGTAATTCGATACCCTGACCTAAGCGCAGGGATCTTGTTTATATAGCAGAGATTGTTCTCTTCTCCAAGTAGAACTTAGAGAGATAGAACAGAATACGGGCTTAAGGAAACCTTATCTTTCCCAACTAGGACTCTGACACCTTCTATTTCGGGAAGATAATTTCCTTCTCTATTAGTCGTGTTTTCTTAATTAAAGAATACCTTCTCGTATACTATCGGGTATATGGTTTTACCGTATTTCATTAACTCGTGTGTAGGAGGCATGTCTTATCCTTGACACTGACAGTAGCCTCCGACTTCAATGCAAATGACTTAACTGACATCTTTCAACTGCTTTTTCGAGAACAACTGTTGTCGAACTCGTCAAACCGTTCTCGGACACCCGAGAAGATATAGAGCAGGCGACTGGGTTGTCCCAAATCCGAGAACTTGACGTAGGCTTTAATTTGGAATGAAGTCAAAAACTTTAACGGTTATAAACAGACCAGCAAAAATCCTGACGATGATCTCTCCGTCTTCCTCAAAATTCGAACCATCCGACGTGACCTATAAATTACATTTTTGAGATTCATTTGGGTTCCGTTCGCCCAAACAGAGGCCTAACTTTCTCTCCTGCGCCTCCGATTCCCTTTACCTCAGCTCGTAGAAAACCTAAACCATAGCTTCCCTCAACCCCTTTTTGCCAACTTTTCATGGATCTCCCAGAGTCCAACATCAGCCATACCAAGATGAGGGAGCTGCAATGAGACGACGCTCTACTAAGCACAAAGGTGGTGGCACGTTCGAAAGGAGGTACTGACCCTCTGATTAACCTTGGCCAAATGATCACTCCAGTATCTTTTGTCCAATGTGGTTTTCTGGTTCCTATTCTGAGTTTCTGTCTTTACTTCTTGAATTCTACGGGATTCACCTCCTTCATCTCAACCCCAATTCCATTGCCTTCCTGAGCATCTTTACCAATCTATGCGAGGTGTACCTTGGGGTACAACCTTTTCTAGATTTGTTTAGATATTTCTATGAGGTTAGATGGATGGAGGCCTCAAAAATCTTATGATGCTATGGCCTCCATCTTTGGGATGGGATGAAGGACGAATATATACCTTTTAACTGCCCGTCTTCGAGAAAAGATTGACGAAAAAGTTGGTTTTATCTCCACATCGAGGACAGATCTCCTATCCTTGAGACCCTCAACTAGAAACCAACATGCCTAGAGACATGAACCTCCAAACCTTCAATGACTCCCGCCCTAGTGAGCTTTGTAGAGAAAATCCATGATCTCTGAGAACGTAGTCTGACTGGGTATGAATTCGTTCAAGACTTTGTCCGTTGTCGGATTCAACCTCTCCAGGCCCGTTCCCACCCCGCATACTTGTACTCGGGGAAACAGGACAAGACGCGGCTATCACATCGAGGTATAATTTATAGTTCCTTTATTGATATAAAGAACCAAAATTGTCTTCAATTGATAACCTTGTCACTTGTGCTTCAATTGCAAACTCTCTGATGACACCGTGGCAGAGCGCGTCGGAAAGGTGGTAGTCGACCCGTCGTCATCTGCCACCAACATCCCCACACCGATATGTGATCTCCCACCGACGGAGCGGGACGTCACGGTAAATGTAAGCATTTTCGACCACTACTTCTTGTCATTCGTTTCTATGCCTGTAGGAGTAGTAATCTTGATTCTTTTAGGCACTGCCTTTAACGGATGTGATCAATCTGCTAGTTGACCATCAGACTTTGCTTCTTTGAAGGAGCAGACAGTTTCTGAACAAGCTGCCGCCACCCTCGACCCCGGAGGCAATGGAACAAAAAGGAAACGCTAGCCTATTTTGCCGAAGATCTCTAGGGCGAAGAAATTGGTCCAAACGAGTTGTGCCGAGGTGGACCTTGATCCCGGGTTCATCTCACAACCGCGGTAGTTGTCCTCGTCCTCACCCTTCTTTTTCTATAGACAACCTCGAGTGCAAAACCAGCCTCTCGAAGAAGGTGCTACTGTTAAAGAAGCAGAAAACTAGGTAAGTATAACCTTGGCTCACCGATATCTGGCTTACTCATCAAACATTCCTTGTGGCAATAACATTCCTTTGAATGCAGCCCCTCCTCCTCGAACTCGGGACAGAGCACTGGGGCCCGAGGAGAAGCGAGCTCCAAATCGCCTCCATGACTGCCGTTCTCCCAACACCACCCCCATCGACTGGCGCGCTCGTCATCCCAGGGTCATCTTCCTCCGCCGACAAGCCTAGTTGGTTGAAGCTAACGCCTAGGACGTCATCGCCGAGATCGAGTGGCTTGGGAAACTCGCATCCACTATCGATGATCGCATCGCCACGTGGGATGCCCAGCTGAGAGAAGAGCGGATCTGTCGGTGACATGGGACCGGGGGTATCATGACTAGAGGCTTGAGTAGCCGCTGTCACCCACGTGGCCCGACCCCCTCGGGGGGGTCGGGCCCGAGGGTGACGTGGCCACCCCTCCCTCTGTCTCCCCGAGGGGTCGGGCCGCTCCCGTTTCGGCCCCGAGGGCCGGGGCGCCCCGACCCCCTGTGATTTTGGCGCCGCGTGTGCGGGTTAGGTGAGCACAGCAGGGCTCACCTAACCGCATTTATAGCGGATCAGACGAGCGCGCCACGTCGCATTTAATGCGGCGCAGCGCACGCTTATCCGGTCTGTGACCGGTCGCGGTGCGTAACCGGTCACAGACCGGTCAGATCGCGGGTTAGGTGGCGATAGGCGGCCTGTGGCACGCCTCGCCCCGTCCCGTCAGAATGATGAGAGCCTCCTGGCTCTCGTCCCTAGCCGGAGCCGGCGTGCTAACTCCTGGAGTTGGTATGTCAGTCCCGGTCAGATCCATTCCAGACTTCAGCGCAAGCATGGCAAGGAAGTCGCTTGCCATTTAATGAAGGTTGAAACGGGCGTCCACCGGGAGAGCTGGCGAGCTGGGCAGGAGGCGTGTACCGTGCCTGTCAGAGGTCACTTCCGGCTGTAGACTAGCCCTGATTGTAAAAAGAATGCTTTCTTTCTTAGGCAGCTAGAGGCCCATGTGGTAACCCCTTGCCAGATAAAAGGAGGCCCAGGCCTAGGAAAGAGGGGGGGAGGACTCCGGCCGATACGCTCGAGAGACCGAACTTTCTTTGTATTGTTGGAGACTCTCAGATCCACCAGAACACAGGAGTAGGGTGTTACGCTTCTCAGCGGCCCGAACCTGTCTACGTCGCCCGTGTTATGTGCGTTTCCTCTCTCGCTGACGCTCTTCAGATCGAGGGCGAAGAACCTCACCTAGCGCCCCCGGCCGAACCGGCAAAGGGGGGCCCGCACGGTCTCCCGGTGAGGAGCTCCACGCTCCGTCATCTGGCGCGCCAGGTAAGGGGCGCGCGTGTCTTTCTAAGCCCTCATCCTCTTTCGTGTATGCCAAGCTTCGCCCGGTCAGCCCTATGGCCGAACGGGCAGTGGCGCACAGCCTCTCTCTGAGCGCTAGCGGTGATGACGGGGAGCAGAACCCGCGTCGTCAGGCTCGCACCCCGCCGTCCCCCTCTCGTCGAAGTCTTGGGCGGGGGAAGGCACTCGAGGAGGTCGAAGGATCCGCGACCTCGCCGCTCGCGGGCGACGGGGGAGGACGGCGAGGCGGGGCGCGTCGCCGCCTCGTCTACGGCGACGGCAGCACGCCCCAGGGCGCGCTCCAGGCTGCGGGCGCGCTCCTGCGTCACCCGCCCGTTATCCCCGATCCAGAGACTCCAGCCCGGCGTTGGCTGGATGACGTGGCCAACTTGGTCATGACGGCGCAGCAGCGCCTAGGCGCCGGCGGGTGGTCCTCCGCCGCCGGGACCTCTGGCGCTGCCGCCGCCGGCTCCATGTCGTCGAGGCGGAGGACACGGCGAACGACGGCCGATACACGTCGTTCGTCCGCCGTTCCCTCGTCAACGCCTCCGACCCAAGAAGATGTGCGTGGGGGGCCGGATGCCCGGCTCGATATCGAGCGTCGGCGCGACGCTCATCGCGCCGCCCACGCAACGGAGGGCGCCTCCTCGTCCGGAGCGCCACTTCGGTCTGCTCACGGGGGCCGGCCCCCCGTGTCCCCGGTTGGCGGTGTCGGCTGTCGAGCCTTTGTGGCGAGCCTTCGGAATGTCCGTTGGCCCCCAAGGTTCCGGCTCACCATCACCGAAAAATACGACGGAAGCGTCAACCCCGCCGAGTTTCTCCAGATCTACACGACCGGGATCGACGCCGCGGGGGGTGACGACAGGGTCATGGCGAATTTCTTCCCCATGGCACTGAAGGATCAGGCGCGGGATTGGCTAATGAACTTGCCACCCGCGTCGGTCCACTCTTGGGAGGATTTGTGCCAGCAGTTCACTACGAACTTTCAGGGCACATATCCGCGCCCAGGCGAAGAAGCGGACTTGCACGCGGTACAGCGAAGGGACGATGAGTCTTTTCGCTCGTACATTCAGCGGTTCTGTCAAGTCCACAACACCATACCATGCATCCCTGCACACGCGGTGATCTACGCGTTCAGGGGGGACGTGCGGCACAACCGCATGCTTGAGAAGATCGCCTCCAAGGAGCCCCAGACCACCGCGCAGCTTTTTGAGCTCACGGACCGTGTGGCTCGCAAGGAGGAGGCCTGGACCTGGAACTCTTCCGTCTCCGGCGTGGCAGCTCCGGCCGCCCCTGGGTCCGCCGCTCGATCAGGGCGGCGGGACAAGAGGAGGAAGAAGAGGTCGGCCCGTTCCGACGACGAGGGTCATGTCCTCGCCGTCGAGGGCGCTTCGCGGGCCCCCCGAAAGGGGAGGCCTGCGAGCGACAAAAAGAAGGAGGCCGGCGCTCCCAGCAGGGAGCGCCCGACCGGCAAGTGGTGCACCGTGCACAACACCTCCCTCCACGACCTCGCGGACTGCCGCGTGGTCAAAAGCTTGGCTGAGCGAACGAGGAAGTGGGAGGAGGAGAAGAGGCAGGAGCGCCATGAGGGCAAGGCCCCGGCAGCTCCCACCGGCAACCGGCGAGGTGAGGCCAAGTAGAAGGCCCCCGCCGAGGACATCGGCGATGGCGACGATGACCTGGGCTTTCAGGAGCCCGAGGCCACCGTCGCCACCGTCGATGGGGGAGCGTGCGCTCACGCTTCTCGCCAAAGCCTCAAGGCCATGAAGCGAGAGCTTTTGGCCGCGGCCCCTACCCACGAGGCGACGCGGCGGGCGCGTTGGTCGGAGGTTGCCCTAACCTTCGACCAGACCGACCACCCGTCGTGCGTTGCCCGGGGAGGACAGATCGCGATGGTGGTTTCCCCCACCATCTGCAATGTGAAGTTGGGGCGTGTCCTCGTAGACGGGGGTGCAGCCCTCAACATCCTTTCCCCCGCAGCCTTTGATGCCATCAAGGCCCCGAGGATGGTGCTCCGACCGTCCCAGCCGATTATCGGCGTGACGCCAGGGCACACCTGGCCGCTGGGTCATATCGACCTCCCGGTCACTTCGGTGGATCCGCCAACTTCCGCACGGAGCGGGTGGACTTCGACGTGGCGGACCTCAGTCTGCCCTACAACGCGGTCCTGGGGAGGCCCGCGTTGGTGAAGTTCATGGCGGCGGTCCACTACGCCTATCTCCAGATGAAGATGCCGGGCCCCGGTGGCCCCATCACCGTCCATGGCGACCTCAAAGTCGCGTTTGCTTGTATGGAGCAGCGCGCGGACCACCTTGCCGCGGCGTCCAAGCCCACGGGTGGCGATGAGAGGCTCAGCACCTCCGTCTCGCCCGCCCCAAGGCAGCGGATGGTCACGTGCGACGAGGTCCCGGTCAAGGAGGTTGCCCTGGGCGACGGCCCGTCCAAGACCACACGAATCGGTGGTCTCCTGGACGACAAATAGGAAGACGCGCTCGTCTCCTTCCTGCGGGCAAACACCGACGTCTTCGCCTGGAGACCGGCGGACATGCCCGGGGTCCCCAGGGAGGTGATTGAGCACCGTCTCGCCGTGTGGCCGGGCGCAAGGCCGGTCCGGCAGAAAGTGCGGCGGCAGGCCCCGGAACGCCAAGCCTTCATCCGCGAGGAGGTGGCGCGGCTTCTGGAGGCCGGATTCATCCGTGAGGTCATCCATCCGGAGTGGCTTGCGAACCCGGTCGTCGTCCCCAAGGCGAACGACAAGCTTCGGATGTGCATCGACTACACCGACCTCAACAAGGCATGTCCTAAGGACCCTTATCCCCTGCCACGCATAGATCAGATTGTCGACTCCACCGCGGGGTGCGACCTTTTGTGTTTTCTAGATGCATACTCTGGTTATCATCAGATTCGCATGGCTAGGGAGGATGAGGAGAAAACTGTATTCATTACCCCCATAGGAACTTATTGTTATACGACAATGCCTTTCGGGTTAAAGAATGCAGGTCCTACTTTTCAACGTACTACTCGAATTTCTTTGGGTAGTCAGATAGGACGCAACGTTGAGGCCTATGTCGATGACTTGGTTGTGAAGACACGCAACCAAGAGACCTTGCTCTCGGATTTAGCGGAAACTTTTGAAAGTCTCTGCTCCGCCCGCATAAAGCTGAACCCCGATAAGTGCGTGTTCGGCGTGCCTGCGGGCAAGCTTCTCGGGTTCTTGATCTCTGCCCGAGGCATCGAGGCCAACCCCGAGAAGATACGAGCTATAGAGCGGATGCGCCTCCCCAGCAAGCTTAGGGATGTGCAGTGCGTCACTGGCTACATGGCCACCTTAAGTCGATTCATATCGAGGCTGGGAGAGAAGGCGCTACCCCTATTTAAGCTCCTCAAACGCTCCGGGCCGTTTACCTGGACGGAGGAGGCTGAGCGGGCCCTCACTCAATTGAAGGTGTACCTCAGTTCTCCCCCAGTCCTGGTCGCCCCGGAGCCAGATGAGCCGTTGCTACTCTACCTGGCGGCAACCCCGCAGGTAGTTAGCGCGGCGTTGGTCGTGGAGCGCGACGAGGACAACCCTCGCCCTCCGACCCCGAGGTCGTCGGCACAGAAGCCGAGTGTGCCCCACACGGCCTCTCGAACGAAGAGCGCCCTAGAGATGTGGCCCTTAGCGAAGAGGACAGGCCCCGCCGAAAGGTGCAGCGGCCCGTCTACTTCGTTAGCGAGGCCCTCCGGGACGCCAAGACCCGATACCCTCAGGCCCAGAAGATGCTTTACGCAATTCTGATGGCTTCGAGGAAGTTGCGCCATTATTTCCAGGCGCATCGGGTCACGGTGGTTACGTCTTACCCCCTCGGCCAAATCTTGCATAACCGAGAGGGTACTGGACGGGTGGTGAGATGGGCAATCGAACTCTCTGAATTCGATTTGCGCTTAGAACCACGCCACGCGATCAAGAGCCAGGCCCTCGCCGACTTTGTGGCGGAGTGGAC
This sequence comes from Oryza officinalis, assembly GCA_008326285.1. Lineage (NCBI taxonomy): Eukaryota > Viridiplantae > Streptophyta > Magnoliopsida > Poales > Poaceae > Oryza > Oryza officinalis. The sequence goes on along the minus strand of BDMV01000003.1, from coordinate 15,509,672 downwards.
CCCGGCTCCCGAGCCCGTCTCCGCCCCCGAGGCCAGCCCGGGCCTCTCGCAGCTGCCTCACACCGCCTACTGGGTGATGCAGTTCGACGGCTCCCTGTCTCTTCAGGGCGCCGGTGCGGGGGTCACTTTGACCTCGCCGAGCGGAGACGTCCTCAGATATCTGGTCCGCCTCGACTTTCGAGCGACCAACAATATGGCAGAGTACGAGGGACTCCTTGCGGGACTCAGAGTGGCGGCTGGACTGGGGATCCGCCGCCTCCTGGTGTTAGGCGACTCCCAGTTGGTCGTTAACCAGGTCTATAAGGAGTACCGGTGCTCTGACCCGCAGATGGACGCCTACGTCCGCCAGGTGCGGCGTATGGAGCGCCATTTCGACGGGATAGAGCTTCGGCACGTGCCCAGGCGGGATAACGCGGTCGCCGACGAACTCTGAAGGCTCGCCTCCTCGCGAGCCCAGACCCCACCGGGCGCCTTTGAAAGAAAGGCTTGCCCAAGCGTCGGCGCGACCCGACCCCCTAGGGGAGACGGACGCGCCTGAACGGCCCCCGAGGCCCATCGGAGTCCAGGCCTCGGGACCCGAGGGGAGCGCTCCCAGCTCCCCTAGATTGATTGCTTGGATCACTGAGATCCAGGCGTACCTCACAGATAAGACTCTACCCGAGGACCGCGAAGGGAGTGAACGCGTCCGTCGCATCTCCAAGCGCTACGTGCTGGTGGAAGGGACCCTCTATCGGCGCGGGGCTAACGGAGTCCTCCTGAAGTGCATTCCTCGGGAACAAGGCGTCGAGCTTCTCGCCGATGTCCATGAAGGCGAGTGCGGAGCCCACTCCGCCTCGCGCACCTTGGTTGGCAAGGCCTTTCGCCAGGGTTTCTATTGGCCGACGGCTCTCAACGATGCGGTCGACCTGGTCCGGCGGTGCAGGGCGTGCCAGTTCCACGCCAAGCAAACGCATCAGCCGGCCCAGGCCCTGCAGACCATACCTCTTTCGTGGCCGTTTGCTGTCTGGGGGCTCGATATCCTGGGTCCGTTCAGGCGGGCCCCGGGCGGGTTCGAGTATCTGTATGTCGCTGTCGACAAGTTCACTAAGTGGCCCGAGGCTTATCCGGTCATCAAGATCGATAAGCGCTCGGCGCTAAAATTCATCAAGGGCATCACTGCTCGGTTCGGGGTGCCTAACCGTATCATTACGGATAATGGCACCCAGTTCACTAGTGAGCTCTTCGGCGACTACTGCAAAGACATGGGCATCAAGCTCTGCTTCGCCTCACCCGCCCACCCTAGAAGCAACGGCCAGGTGGAGCGCGTCAATGCGGAAATCCTCAAGGGCCTCAAAACCAAGATCTTCAACATCCTCAAGAAGCACGACGACTCGTGGATCGAGGAGCTGCCAGCGGTGCTCTGGGCGAACCGAACCACGCCAAGCCGAGCAACCGGGGAAACGCCTTTCTTCCTCGTCTACGGCGCGGAGGCGGTCCTCCCATCTGAGCTCACCCTGAGGTCCCCTCGGGCCACCATGTATTGCGAGGCTGATCAAGATCAGCTTCGCCGAGACGACCTCGACTATCTAGGAGAGCGAAGGCGGCGCGCGGCCCTCCGAGCCGCGCGCTACCAACAGAGCCTGCGGCGCTACCATCAGCGCCACGTCCGGGCCCGATCACTCTGCGTCGACGACCTCGTCCTACGCCGCGTCCAAACACGCGCTGGACTGAGCAAGCTCTCACCAATGTGGGAGGGTCCGTATCGAGTGATCGGCGTCCCCTGGCCGGGCTCGGTTCGGTTGGCCACGGGCGACGGCACAGAGCTGCCTAACCGGTGGAACATCGAACATCTTCGTTGCTTCTACCCCTGATGGGGGTCGGGTGTCATGTCTCGGGCTCGGGCCAACCCCGCACCCCCCTCGGGCGTGCAGGGTTGGCCGGGGGCTACCACATGCATATACTTATCATTTTTCTCTTCTGCATTTCAATAAAAGCACTTTCGATTTCCTGAGGATTGTGTCTGTGCTGTCGTTTCCTTTTGGAGAATCTTGGCTTGAATTAGTACGCTCGTGCTCGACCCTGCCCTCGGTGGCCCGGGCCGTCTAAAACCGCCAAATGGGGCCCAGAACCGAGCCGTGCCCCGGGGTGCGGTGAACTCCGGGGGGGAATCGGCAAAGGCCCACAATCGGGTCCCCCTAACCCTCCGTCACCGCGCTCCCGGCCTGGCCAGTCTCGACACGCGGATCTCCCCAGGCACTAGCTCCGACCCGCGCCGTTTGAGGCTGGGACCTGGGCACGAGCCCTTGTTCAAGCCAAGACACAGAAGGACCGCGGCACAGACCATCCTCATCTCATACACACAACAACCATAACTGACATAGAAATTTCAACCTTGTTTGATTGCAGATTAAACCAGTCTATACAAGAAGGGGGCTCGAAGGCCTCAGAAGAAGAAGGAAAAATTATTAAGATTGGCGGGGGCCTGGGGGCTCACTCCGACGCGCCCGGGTCGCCGGCCTCGTCGTTGCTGTCGTCCGCACCGTCGTCGCGTCCTCCTCCTCGTCGGAGTCGAGGGCGAACGCGAGCCGAGGGGCCGTCCCCTCGAAGCTGTGGACGATGTGGTCGGCGGCGTCCCGGACCTGGCGCGCGCGCCGTCCTCGGTTCCGGGAGGGAACTCTTCCAGCGCTGCCCACGGGGAGAAGTCGGGGTCCCTGGCCTGGTAGCTCGCCAGTACGAGCTCCACCGCCCCCCGGCGAGGTCCCTCGAGGATGACTTGATCGTCTCCTCGAGCTCCTCGGGGAGCCTTTCGAGGGCCCCGGCCATCTCCGAGAGGCGCTGGGCGAGGCCCCCCTGGTTGGCGGCGTACTTCGCGTACCGCCCGCCCCAGAGGCCCGCCTGCCGCCCGGCGCGGTCTAGACGGGAGACAGCGTCCCGAAGCATGCCGGGCCCTACCTCGCTCGCCAAGCGGAGGGCCTCGACCTCCCCGGCGGACGAGTCCAGGGCGCCCTGCAGCTCGGCGACGGTGTGCTCGGCGGCTGCGAGGCGGGCGGCTAGGTCGCCGTGGCCCGCGGCCGCCCCGCCGCTGTGCGCTCTCGCGTCCAGCTCCTTCGCCCGCGCCTCGAGCTCAGCGGCCCGCTGGTCCAGCGCGGCCCTCTCGGCGCGGGCGCTTTCCAGATTGCGGCGCGCCTGCTCCTCCCGCGCCGCCTCGCGGAGGAACAGGCTGTCCGCCAGCCGCTGCGCCGCGGCCTCGGCCTCCTCGAGAGCTCGCCCCCGCTCGGTGAGCGCGTCCTCGCGGAGGCGGAGTGCGGACTCCTCTTCGGCGGAGGCGGCCTCTGCGCCGCCAGCGTTGCCTCCCGGGTGGCGACGGCGGCCTCGCGGTCCGCCAGGGCGCTCTCCTTCGCGTCCAGGGCGCGGGCGCGCTCCTCCAGCGCCGTGACGCGGGCCTCAAGGGCCTCTTCGCGCTGGCGGGACGCTGCCTCGTTCTCCGTCGCCCGCCGTTCCCGGGCAGCGGCGGCGTCGAGAACCCCCCGGGCGGCGTCGAGCTTCTCCTCTAGCTCCGCCGCCTGGCTCCCGTATTGGAGGCGGAGGTCGTCACGCGCCTCGTCGAGCACGGCGGTGGCGATGACGGCGGTCTCCCGCTCCTCCTCCACCTCCCTGGCGATCTCCGCCAGGTTCCTGCGACGGGCCTCGAGCTGTGAAGTGTGCCGGCGGTGTGCCTTGCAGCCCGCCTCCACCATGGCCTCCACCGAGCGCCGCCCCTCCTCGACACGCGCCCACGCCGCGTCGAGCTCCGCCCGCTCCGCCTGCAGGGCCTCCATCTGGGCACTTAACCCGTCCAGCACCGTGCTGTTCGCGGTGGCCAGGGACTGCAGGAGGGGTTCCGCGCTCAGCGGGGCAGCGGAAGGCAGAGGGGAGAGCCGCCTCGGTGTGGGTGCCGCGCGGCTCGGCCCGCCGATCGGCGTGCTGGACTCGGGGGCGTCCCCCAAAGCCGGCTCGTTCCGAGCGTCGCTCGGGGCGTCGGGCCCGAGGGGCGCACCCGCGGCCTCGTCGTGGGTGGCCTCGGAAGTCGTCGTCGCCTCGGGCGGAGTCGGGTCGGGGGCTTGGCAGGCTGCCTGACGCGCGCGCGCCGCCTCTGCCTCCCAGGCGGTCTCCCCGGCCCGGCGGATTCTGGCCTCCTCCCGAGCGGCCTCCTCGGCCTGGCGAACCCGGGGGCCTCTTGGGCAGCCTCCTCGGCTTCCCGGAGGCGGCCCGCGGCCTCCCGCCGGTCAGCCTCCCGCCTCCGGGCCTCCGCGGTCGCCGTCTCCTCGGCCTCTGACCGGCCGGACTTGGAATGGTGTGGGGGGCGCGACGGGATCTCGCTGAGGCAGAAGAAAAACCAGAGACAAAGCAAAAAGAACGGGTGAGTAAAAACTCGCCTTGGGAGATGAGAGTATGAATACGGCCGCAGTGGGTGCGGGGACGAACCTGCGGGGAGCTCGGCTGAACAACCACCTCGGGGGCGCGATGAGGCTCTCCCGGCACGGCTCGGTCTCCCCCATTTTGCGGAGCCGTTTCTTCTTTCGCTCCCCCTCGGGCTGCGGCGTCGGCACGGCACCCTCCGGGCGCCTGCTGCTGGCACGCACCGCCCCGCCCCCTCGGGGAGGAGATGGAGGAGGAGTACCCTCCTGCTTCCTCTTTCCCCTGGCGTCGGCAGGGCGGCTGCCCCCCGGGCCCCCGTCGCGAGACCCAGAAGCATGGCCCCCTCCCAGGGTAGATTGTTCCCTCCTGCGGCTCCCGCCCGCGCCATCGTGGCCTCGGGGGGCCCGCTCCCCCGACGCCCCGACCACCTGCATGATGGCCAGGATGTTGGCGCGCTCCGGGTCGCAGCAGAGGGGGAGGACCCCTTGGGGGATGAGGGATGCCTCCACGGAGCTGAGATTCAGCACCCGTTGGACCACCATCCTGAAGTCCTCAGGGTCCCAGTCCCATTTGCGCCCCTGGTGGGTCCTCAGGTGGTCCTCGGGCCCGGTGTACTCCCAGGCGCCCCGGGCGCGCCGCTGGAGCGGCGCGATTCGGCGACGGAGGTAGTCACCGAACACCATGGCCCCTGTGAGCCCTTGGGATCGCAGACCCGCCAGGCGATCAAGAACGGCGTCATAGCCGTCCCCCAGATCTACCGCCGCCCGCCAGCTGGAGGCCTGCGCCGGGGGCTAGCTCGGAAGTCGGAGGCGCGCTTCGCCGTCGAGGGGGGTGTAGAACTAATCGCTCTTCCAGTCGTCCCACTTCTTGCGGAGGACGCAGGGAATGTAGCGGTTCAGCACCTGTCCCCGCGGCTGGAAGTAGCAGCCACCGACTACCGTCAGCGGCGACACCGGCTGCACGGTGAAGAACCACCGGAACAGCCGGAGAGATGGGAGCACCCCGATAAACATCTCGCACAGGGGGTGAGGTGCGCCATCTGGAGATCGTAGAACTCCAGAATATCCATGAAGAAAGTAGAGAATGGCGGGACCAGCCCCGCCATTGCGAAAGAAAGGAAGAAGACGGACCGCCCTGGGTAGTGTGGCGCCAGGCGTCCCTCGCCCAGCGCGACCACCTCTCGGCCGGTGGCAGATTCTGGCATGAACCGGCGCGGCAGCCCAGCTTGCCTCTCGCTCGTGATGCGGGAAGGCGGCAGCATGCTACCGTCGAGCGGTGCGGAGCCCAGTGCCATGGCGCCGGCGGAGGGGGAGCTTGAGAGCGAGCGTGTGCGGCAAGGGTAGGGCACAGGAAACGAAGAGTTGGGGCACAAGTGGCGAAGGCAAAGGGAAGAGTGGCGAGAGGAAGGAAACGAATCCCTTCTTCGGCGTCTTTATACCCTTGCCAACGCTATGCCCGGCTCCTCGCTTCCCGCGCCCACTACCTTGCCCCCTCGATTCTCGCGCCCACGCCTCCACTAACCCCACTCGCCCGTTTGCGGCGCACGCGGCAGACGTGCGGCCGTGGCGGTTGAGATGGGGCAGATCGTGCGCGCATTAATTACGCTCGCCAACCGCGAAAAGCGCCATCATCATATCCCCAGGCGAAACGAACCGGCTCGTCCCGATTCGCGCGCCGCTCGAGTAATGTAGCGGTCATAAAGAGACCGCTCATTATTATCGGTCGGTTTTCCCTTGCCGATGCGCGCGATTCGCGACCGTTGAGTTCCTGCCTGCCTATAGGGACCGGTCCCACCTGTCACCGGGCCTAAGGAGTGGCGTCACGCCCGAGCGCTTCCCCCGAGGGGGGCGGTCGCCCTAGCGTAACGCCGGGGGCTACTGTCGGTGACATGGGACCGGGGGTAACATGACTAGAGGCTTGAGTAGCCGCTGTCACCCACGTGGCCCGACCCCCCCGAGGGTGACGTGGCCACCCCTCCCTCTGTCTCCCTGAGGGGTCGGGCCGCTCCCGTTTCGGCCCCGAGGGCCGAGGCGCCCCGACCCCCTGTGATTTTGGCGCCGCGTGTGCGGGTTAGGTGAGCACAGCAAGGCTCACCTAACCGCATTTATAGCGGATCAGACGAGCGCGCCACGCCGCATTTAATGCGGCGCAGCGCACGCTTATCCGGTCCGTGACCGGTCGCGGTGCGTAACCGGTCACAGACCGGTCAGATCGCGGGTTAGGTGGCGACAGGCGGCCTGTGGCACGCCTCGCCCCGTCCCGTCAGAATGATGAGAGCCTCCTGGCTCTCGTCCCTAGCCGGAGCCGGCGTGCTAACTCCTGGAGTTGGTATGTCAGTCCCGGTCAGATCCATTCCAGACTTCAGCGCAAGCATGGCAAGGAAGTCGCTTGCCATTTAATGAAGGTTGAAACGGGCGTCCACCGGGAGAGCTGGCGAGCTGGGCAGGAGGCGTGTACCGTGCCTGTCAGAGGTCACTTCCGGCTGTAGACTAGCCCTGATTGTAAAAAGAATGCTTTCTTTCTTAGGCAGCTAGAGGCCCATGTGGTAACCCCTTGCCAGATAAAAGGAGGCCCAGGCCTAGGAAAGAGGGGGGAGGACTCCGGCCGATACGCTCGAGAGACCGAACTCTCTTTGTATTGTTGGAGACTCTGAGATCCACCCGAACACAAGAGTAGGGTGTTACGCTTCTCAGCGGCCCGAACCTGTCTACGTCGCCCGTGTTTTGTGCGTTTCCTCTCTCGCTGACGCTCTTCAGATCGAAGGCGAAGAACCTCACCTAGCGCCCCCGGCCGAACCGGCAAAGGGGGGCCCGCACGGTCTCCCGGTGAGGAGCTCCATGCTCTGTCAGGGTCGACAACACCAAGTTGCAGGAGGTGGTGGCGGGGAACGAGCGGGAGCGCCGGGGCCTTGAGCATGAGCTCGCGGAGGCAAAGAATAATATGGTCTCCCTTCGACAAGCCTTGCACGAGAATTATGGGCGTCTCGACGTCGTGGCCAAAGGCTTGGGGAAAAACATGGACCACCCCGCCTTCCTTGACAAGACGATGGTCATGGGGTCCTTGGGATCGCTCATCACCGCTCTGGAGACTGCCACCAACAACCACGTCGAGCAGGTGGCGGACGGGGTACGGATTGGGCTCAAGTCTGGTGCATGCCACGTCCTCGCGTGTCTCAAGCTCACCTACCCCGAGATCAATCTTGAGGAGGCTATGACCAAGGGGGAGCCGACGAACACCGCGATGACGCCATGTCGGAGATGGAAGATCTTGGGGACTCTGTGATCCTGTTTTTTTAAGAGTAATTTTTTGTTTCACCTTTTATTGTAATGAATGTGGACAAGTATTGAGGTTTATGTTTAGAAAACATTTCCCTTTTGCCATATCCTACTCTAAGTTTTTGTTTGCTCGGTATCTCTGTATTGTAGATTTCTTGAAGTCGTAAACGAGGACATCCAGCAAGGCGGAATCTCGTCAGACATAGTCGTCGAACCCAGTATGCCCCAGAGCTCGTCGTCGCTGAGTAACGATAGACATGCCCTGGTTGCCGTTACCTCCGATAACGCCTTGGCTTCTGAAGAGGACCAAGTAACATCGTTGCACCAACAATGCCAGAGTAAGAAAGTTGTAACATTGTAGCATACCATCTTTGTACTCAGACCAAAGGTTGCTAATGATGCTATCCTTCTTAGATCTTGTACGTTATCTCGCAGAGATGGAAGGACGGGCCGAATACTGAAAGACAATGTTCAAGAGAGAAGAGTTGGGGAGAGTTGCCGGCAATGCCAGAAAGGAGTAGAGTACGAAGCTTCTGAGAGGAAGGGAGATATGGATCTCGGCACACCTTGAGAGCTGTTGCTCTGTACTACAATGGTTGTGCGAAGAGTTGCACGTGGCCTGTCCTCCTCCTGAGAAGTCGGTCTTCGGATATTTGGGGTGGATGTGGAGTACATGCAATGCCCTTGCCGGTACAGATCAGCGGATCGATCACAGCCTGAAGTAGGAATGTCGTCGAGCCAGCCGTTATGACAGTGGTCACGTGCTTGCATGCATCCATGAATCTCATCCTCAGATGGACCTCACCTTCCTTCGGGAAGGGTTTACTCGTTCTCGGAAGACTACCTCCGAGATCGACCAGTTGGCGCAATCCCTTGCCCCTCTGGCGGTGGATGTCTTCTCCTCGATGGACTGCAGTGGCCTTCCTGGTAGATTTAGTCGTCATACTGCCCTGTAAAGCAATCTAGACAAGACATTAGTAGATATTGAAGTTTGAACAATTTTTGAAAAATATTACAACAAGTTTTATCTGTAGTTGTGAAAGAGTACTTCTTGCATGGGCCGATGTCGGCATTATTAAGTTAGATACCCTTCCTAGCCCTCAGCTAGTTTTATGGAAAGGAAAGTATTTCCAAAAAGGTAGCTTAAATTTTCATACTTAACTGTATTGAAGCAGCGAATTCCTAGCCTCCAGCCGTGAAGTTGGAAAAAATTCTCAAGTACATGGCTCGTTAATACGTTATAGTGGGTACTCCGACATGGCCAAATCTAACATGACCGTTGGATTCTTAGCGTCCGATTAGCCCAATCATGCCAGGCGTCCCCGACCAAGTATCAACTAACATCTTGGACATCGGCTTCCCATTAACAAAACCCTTAATGTATAAAGGTCAACCCTTAATGTATGTTGTACTCTGCTGGCAACACAAACACCATATTGATCGAAGATGAAGCTATAACTTTACCTTTAACAGATGCTTTGTTGGCTTTAACCTCATCGGCTGACACAACTTTAGACTTGACACGCCATTCCTTTCTGGTTTGTTACAGCCGATAGTCAATCTCTTTATCAACTTCTTGCATCTGCTCCCGGTTTCGTAGCCATTGTACCCTCCTCTTTTGATTCTTGGTAAAAATTCCAGTTGGACACCATTGAGAGTTTTGAACTTGCTTCTCTTGATTTTAATCTTTATCTTTGAAATAATCTTGATGAATCGGCCCTAAACGCTGATGCACTAATAACCTTTTCTGCATTGACCGATTTTCAACCCTTGGACTACTCGGTTGATGAAAGTTACCATAATAAATTGCATCTTCATTACGGCAACCTGGACAATCTTCAATTGATGACAATTTCATCCCTTCATTTCAGCAAAACCTAAAGAATTCACATCTCCAATCAGGATCAAAACAAGCTTTACTATCTTGAGAATATGTTTTAATCTGCCTGTCTTGTCTCTTTGGTACTTGCTGATCAACTTGGTAGAATTGAATTTATTTTGCCCGATTATTCTTCTTATCGGCTTCATTGGTGTGGACTATCTTTACAGGAAAAAGAAGGCCTTCAATCTTCATCGGCTTCTTTCCATCATCAAACTTGATTCTGCCTTGTTCTATAACCGATTGGATTTGTTGTCTGAACACTTTGCATTCATTTGTATGATGAGATCCTGTGTTGTGTCATTTGCAGTACTTCCTTTTCCTTAATTCTTTAGCTGATGAAATTATATGTCCTACGAAAAGTTGGATTTGTTTATCTTTTAATAATAGATCAAATATCCTATCAACTTTATTAATATCAAAATCATATTTTTCCTTTTCCATTGTCTTTGACCCATTGGCAAACAATTGTCTTTTTGTTTCTTGACCACTCTGTCAAACCAATCTCTGGGTCTTCATCCTCGGACTCTGAATCATAGCTATAAATATTGTTGACATTGTTAGCTTTCCTGGTAAACCTTTTTGCTACCTGGAATCTCTGCTCATGAGCCAATACCTTTCGAACCAAGTGAACTAAACTCTCAAAATCCTGTGCAGAAAATCTCTCCCTTATTGGCCCAAGCAACCTTTGGAAAGGCATATCAGCAAGCTGTGAATAGGTTAAGTTAAGACTATAACATCTATTTCTTAGGTCCGTGAACCTCTGAATATAATCTGGAACTGATTCATCAGACTTCTGCCTGATTGATGTCAAATCCGACAGTTTCATTTCTTGAACCCCATTGAAAAATTATCTGTGAAACTGCTTTTCCAGATTGGCTTATTCTCGGACAGAGTTGTAAGGCAATGAAGAAAACCAAGTGAAGGTCGATCCAGATAATGGCAATGGGAATAACCTAACCCTCAAAGCTTCTACAGCCGACACTTCTTCACATTGTACTAAGAATCGGCTGGTATGCTCATATATTGAAACATTGTCTTGTCCTGAAAACTTTGAGAAGTCTAGAATCTTGTATTGGCTTGACAATGGCACCTTGTCAAAATATTTTGGATATGAATGCCGATACATGTTTTCACTATCCTTGGGCTTCAGTCCAAATTGCTCCCTGACCACTAATACAATCATACCAGCCCATTGTTGTTGCTGGCCTCCAAACTGTGGCATTTGTTCATAATTATTAAACTAAGGCTGATATTGGTACTGTGGAATAGATTCTGGCTGATATTGTTGAAGTGATATCGGCTGAGGTTGGAAGTTTGAACTTTGACCCAAGTAAATCTGATGAGGTTGATATTGAAAATTTTGTGACAACTCATGCATATATAGTGGTCCTACTAATGTCTATGGCAAAATCGGCTGCTGAACAGGAATCTAAGTCCCTTGTTCCCCCATCGGCTGCAAATTCTGAAAGATACAAGCCGATGTTGGTGCTATAGTCCTTAGAGCCTGATTTTGTGGAATCTGCTGAGATGTTTGCCCCCCAGATTAAAAATTGTTGTTGCATCCCTGAAGAACCTGGGATCTCAGTCTTGATAGTCCTATATAGAGAAAATACATCGTTGGGAAATACACTGGTCCATTTGCCTTTTCCTCAACTATAGTGTCATCCATCACTTTTCTGACCACATTTGTTAATGTGTTAACTAACACATTGGATTGATTAATCAAGGCTTGATGCATTGCATATTCCAGCCTATCTTGTAATAAAACTTTTTCATCCATAGCTGGTTCTTCTTCTTTTGCCTTGATTTCTTCTGTCATGACTTCATCTTGTCATGTACTGGATTCTGCCTCGGGCTTTGGAAAGACTACTTTTTCTTTTTGAATTACTTTTCCTTGCCGAGACACAATGAATGAATCCAAATAAGATCTTGTGGAAAGCTTGCGTTAACTGATCCATTTATGCCTTTTACTCCTCAAACAACTGCTCAACCGTCACTAGGATGACGTTGTCTTCAGTAATCTCAAGCATGATGAATAGTCTTGAAATTCGTGTCCTATCGGGCGTGCCAAAAGCATGTTGATGCGAAAACACGGCGGCCTAGGAGATTTGCTTTACTCCAGTGCAGGTCCAAATCTTAGAAACGGGTTCAAGGCATGCCAGTTGGTTTGATCCTGCAACCAACAAGATATACAATAAAACCAGGTTAGACGCACGATAACCGATTGGCCGATAAGCCGATGATGTATCGTATGAGCCTAGCCGATGCGATCTAATCGAATCGGCTGTAAGGTATTAAGATGAAATAAAATTAAGCAAATCTTAAATATGTTCCATCGGCTGTAAGTTTAATAAAAACATGTAATCTATGGGCAAAGAATACGTCTGATCTAAACATGGCCGATGACGTCATACTTAAGCTAAAATAGATACTGTATCGGCTAATACTCCAATACAACCTTATACAAAAATATCAATCTAAGTTAATATATCAAAGCAAGTTTGATATATTTATCTAGTGTGGTTTTCTTGTATAAGGGACAGATATAACATGAAAAATATGATTAAGGGAACTTAAACAAAATCATGCCAGAAACGTGTTGAATAGTTATATCAGTTAAGATCGGCTGAAACCCCAATGCTACCCTTATTAACATTCAAGAAACAGGCTAGAAATTATGGTTCTAATCATGACTAGGGCTGATGCAACACAAAGTGTAAAAAGAAACATAACACCTAGACAATCAAGCCTTTGAATGTTTTTCAGGGTGGTGGATACCTTAGCTAATCTAAACCAATTAGTTGATTTAGCTGATACCGGCAAAACCTTAAGCAAGGCCTGGCCGAAACCAACACGATCTCTTCTGGACTCAATTCCTAGTCAACAATATCTTCAAGCCCCTCTCCGAAACCAACACGATTCGAAGTTACTTGTATCGGCTTAACCGAGTCCGATTAAGGTTACCCATATCGGCTGCCTGAGTCCGATTCTATATCGGCCGATACAGCTCCAGCCGATGCACTGTTTGTTCTTGAAAATCCTTATCCCTTCAAACCCGTCTCGGATCCAATCTTAATTGTTGACATATCTTTACCAAATTTTGTTGTTAATGCCATGTCATGGTCTTCATGATTCTTTTATGAACTTGGTTTCTTCTGAATAAACTTCCATCGGCTGCTTGACTTCTTTTCTTAACCGAATCCACTAAAGAATCTTACCAAATTTTGGTGTTAACAGTGAGACTACGACGGCCAACACTAGATGGCGCAACTTCGAGTCGGCGCCTCAGCGGCGACCGCGACCCGTGACTCTTCTCGTCGTCATCTCAGCCTCTCAGGCTGTCAGCCTCAATGACCGACGGATGGACCGAGCGACGACCGCTGTCGACACTCGACGTCAAGTCGTTGACGCCGCTTCAAAGTTCAGATTAGTGATCACCGATTAGTGATCGCTGGCTTGGTGCGGTGGATAGCGTGGCATTGTGGATCGGCGGCCAGCTTCAATTTTAGGTCTTCTACTTGTGTAGCTTTTTCTATTTTCAGTTTTAAATTTTAACTCTCGTGCTTTGTGATAATAAATTGTAGTACTATATTGTAGATTACAGAGTGTTGAAACATGAAGAAAAAGGGAGATATTGCATCTCTTTTTCGAAAACATACAACAAAAAATAATGCTTCTAAATTGCCTTTTTCCCCGGTTGTGGTAGAGGAGCGCACTCAAGAACAAGACATTGAGGAAGATGTCTCACCACCACCGCCGCCTCCGCCACCACAGCTGTCGGTTTGTGACATTGACCACCTTCCACATGATCCCGGGGAAAAGACTACCCATTGTAAGTTATCCTACCAATGATCAAGATGTAGTCTGAAGAGCAGGTCCATTTAAACCTTATCCGCATGACTTTAATAAAAGAAAAATTGAAAATAGAGGTCGACAGTTCAATGTTTTATGGATTTATAAATATAATTGGCTTGAATATAGTATCAAGAATAAAACTATATTTTGTTTTGTATGCTACTTGTTTAAAAGAGAAAAAAATGCAAGGTAGCAGAACTGATGCATTTACTAATGATGGTTGAAGAAATTGGAACAGAGATGATGCACTTGATAAACATGTGGGTGATATAGAAAAGTGTGCACAATGCATCTCAAGCGAGGTACAATTTATATTTGAATCCTACTACATCATTTGATGATAAAATTGAGAATTGAAGTAGTAAGGAATTATGTCTTTACAAGATCATATTGACTTATTCACTTAGATATTTAAAGTTTCTTTTGCATCAAGAGTAACATTTTCATGAACCTGATGAAAGTGAACAGTCTAACAATAAAAAAAACTTCATCGAACTTTTAAAATGGCTTGCATCAAATAGTAAAGAGGTGGATAAGTTTATTTTGAAGAAAGTCCCTGCTAATTGCACCTTGACATATCCAAAAATACAAAAGCAAATTATTCATTGTTGTGTCATAAAAACTATAAAAAAATGTATTAAAGAACTTGGTGACGAGCACTATGCATTATGATACATTTTTTGTCTATTCTATTATAATTACTTATATTGTATATATTACTATCGTTATATCGTTATATTTATGGTGTTTATAAAAAAATTCGAGTCATTGTTTGCGCTGCTACGCTGCTTAGCATGAAAAGAACGGACGGACAGCGGAGGGACTTGTGCAGTGTGCTGAGGTATCGCCCAGCACCTACACCTGCCTCTGCCTGCTTAATTATCCTAGCTTGCATGTACAGCGACCATACAGAGCATTCATGGCCGTCGTTGAAGCTACAGTAACGTTCCGGCCCCGGCCACCGCCAAGGGTAGCGAAGCGAGCCGGAGAGGCTGAGACCGACGGGCAAGGAGGCGAGGTCCCGTTCGAGGACCAACTGCGAGATCCTAGCGAATCATCGGAATTCAAAACACGGTTGCATGTGCGCAGCTGGCTGGATCCGAAATTTTTGGTGTTGATATGATCCGAAATTTAGGATGTGTTTTTTGGAGAGTCCCTTTTCTCTCCGTACATGAAACGAAACAAGAGTAACACATGATTAATTAAATATTAGCTTAAAAAATTTAAAAATAAATTAATATATTTTTTAAAAATAATTTTAAACTTGTAAAAAACATACCGTATAATAGTTTAAAAAACATGCGCGTAAAAAACGAAAAAAACGAAAGATACGAGGTTAGGAACCTGAAGTATAGAACACAGGCTAAGTCGGCCGGCGCGGCATCGGCGGCGCCATGGCTCCGTCGGGCATACAGGAGTATCGTCGTAGTAGTCTCCAATCCAACCACCCGAGTTAGTGTGTAGGGCGGCCAAAAGGATGCAAGTTCGACCGTGCCAAAAATAGGAAAATAGGAAGAGAGGCTTCAATGTGCCGTCACTCCACTGGCATTCTGGGAAATCACTCCGAAGCGAGGGCCACCGTTCCCCACATATCGAGCGTACGCGAGTTATGTGGACCTGAACCGCGGTTGCGATAGCTGGTTGGATTGCAATACACAATGTTGCGAGTTGCGACTGAGCCAGGCCAGTGGGTTAGAAGCTGGGAACGAGGTCAGATCAACAGAGTTTAAAGAACTGGATATTCGCGTCTGTATTTTTCTCGGTGAAAATTTTGTTGGGGCAAGCGACCAAGATCACAATTCGCAATTGGAAAAAACCCCGGCCTAACCCAAATCTACCGCTACAGTAGTAGTATCCTCCTCGAAGAGTCGAAGTTGTCCCGGTTAACAGCAGGATGTCTCCACCACCGGATACAGATCGATGAGAATTGAGACCACATGCCGGGGGACGCACATCCCCATTCCCCCCACATGATTTCACTTACTATTAGGCACTGTTTGGATAAGGGCTAAAGTTTAGCCCCTGTCACATCGAATGTTTATATACTAATTAAAAGTATTAAACGTAGACTAAAAATAAAATTCATTCATAACCTTAGATTAATTTGTGAGACGAATCTAATGAGCCTCATTAATTTATGATTAGCCGATGTGATGCTACAGTAAACATGCGCTAATTATGGATTAATTAGGCTTAAAAAATTTGCCTCGCGAATTAGCACTCATTTATGCAATTAGTTTTATTATTGGTATATGTTTAATACTCTTAATTAGCACTCAAACATCTGATGTGACATCGTCTAAAAATTAGTCCCTGATCCAAACGCCACCTTACTACGCAAAGCAAGGTTCTTAGCTTCGCTGGATCTTTCATGGAGGACCACTGTCGACTGGCCACACCGCCACAGCTAGCAGGCAGTGGTCTCCGGGTGGGCAGAGGCCGAGACGCGGACAAACGCGACGACTTCGCCATACGTACGCTGTGGCGCCGCTTGCCGTTGTTGCCGTTATACTGTGTGCCCAGCGCTTGCATGGAGAGGGAGAGCTCCGAGCAACGTACACGAACTGTCAGGGTCAGCAAACAAACGCAGCCCATTGCTTGCAGCTACTAGCTGCCGCCCGCGTGCAGCGTGCAGGTGCAGCGCGCACGTACGAGTCCCGTGTGTAAATTGTAAAACTTCCGTGCGGTTCGCGAGCGCCTGCATTACGTGCATGCGCGCGTGTGACACTGTAGGTAGTGGACTCGCCAGTGCGGCCGCCTGGGCGCGTGTCCCCGCTCTGCGCAGCCGGGCTGGCACCGCGCTCCCTCTCGCTCGCGCCGGTCCAAAACTCCAAATCGCTAGCGCTCCCTCTCCGACACCAGCAGCGTCCTGTGCCGCAGCGCACGCATACCCCGGTGAAGTCCAAAAGGCAAGTGAGCTTTTGGTAGAGTGGTGGACCTCCGTTCTCCGATTCCAACTAAGCATGGCCATTGTCGCGTGGAGACAGGCACTGTGCAACTCTCACAAGTCGATCACATGATCGTTCACATCTACACTCGACTACCCATCAGTCCAGGTGTGCATGCGATCGTCTTTTTCTCTAAGTACAGGGTGCACGGATTGCTCTTTCGACGACGTTACTTGGGCCAGGCCTACATGTCTCAAAAGCTCGAGAAATGATTATGAGTCTAGCTGCCAAGGTCAATGAAAGCTGATGGAAGAGTGTTAATTGTACTACTAAAAGAAATGAGGGTCAACTACTTTACGAAGGAAAGCTGCTTATCACAGTGCATTTTATCACGTCATGTGGGGTACGTGCGCGCTGACACCCAGAGGCCGGAGGATTGGAGCCATTGGAGGAGTACCTGCTACGATGTCAAAGTTCGGATCATCTGCGTGAGCTTGGTCGGGCCCAAGCTGTGCCGATCACAGTAGGAACAGTTTTACAGTGTTCGCACGATACTGAGATGTACCATCAACCCCCTGTTTTCGACGTTTTTCCTTTCGAAAAACAAGCACCCTTTGATTTTGGATTTCAACACGATTGGATTGTGACCCTGCGTCTGAAAGAAGCGAAGAGGTGGTGAAACCACGGCCCTGTCTTGGAGTTCAGCACAATGCCACAGTCTGCAAGAGCATTATTCAGGAATGCAGACTGTCATAGACTACCGACAGGTAAAAAAATACTGCTCCGTGATGTTATTAATCAACTAGACAACCTGGAATCTGAATTCGATGATACACATTTGAACATCTTCAAGCACGAGGAGATCGATCATCGATCCGTCCAAGTACCAAAAGTACAGTGTGCACCATATACAGGTTGGATATCCATATTTTGACAACTGTAGACTTGGAAAACCCGTTTCAGTGGAACCTGTGAAAAACGGTGCAGATCATTCTGCTTTTTTGAATCCACAAGTGTGCTTAAGCTAAGAGATGGAAGCGTCTCTTTGCTCGATTGAGCGGCCATGTTTTTCTCCGTTTCAGAAGGATTGGAATTCGAAGGAGGTTGCAAAGAAACAGCCAAGAAAATGGCAGGAGTCCAGGAGATATCAGTAGCACATCCTCGGGTTCTTCTCACTCGACGCAGTGACATGTGTATGTTTCCCATCTGTGTACTCCAGTCTTACCAAGATCAGATAAATATTCGACGTGATTCAAATTTCAAAGTACCAAAAACTTAACTTGCAGCATCACGTAGAGACCCCAGATTGGCATTCATCGACACAATAGTACAGCCCAAGATGTGAAGCTGCGGCCCTGCGGCCGTTCCCGGTGGGCTGGACTACCAGCTGCAAGGAGAACGACGCCACCTCAAACGGGCCACCACACCAACGGCCCGGCAATTGCGGCGTTGCAGTCCCCGCGGCGCGGGCGAATATGCTCTCCGCCGGAC
Organism: Oryza officinalis; assembly: GCA_008326285.1. NCBI lineage: Eukaryota > Viridiplantae > Streptophyta > Magnoliopsida > Poales > Poaceae > Oryza > Oryza officinalis. The sequence continues at coordinate 15,491,904 of BDMV01000003.1, read as the reverse complement.
GGCGATGCCACTTCGGTTGTCGGGTGGGCCCTCCCTTCCTCCGCCGAACGCCACGCCCAGCGGCTGGTCTACTAGCATTGTACCTCTACCCATAAAAAGGAGACACTGTTCTCAAAACCTCAGAAAATTCCTATCCTCTGTTCGGCACCGCCTTCCTCTCCAAGTCCATCCCCTTCCCCGATCTTAGATCCCATTAGGCCATGGCGGCGACCATCCAGAGCGTGAAGGCCCGCCAGATCTTCGACAGCCGTGGCAACCCCACCGTCGAGGTACGCGCGGGTCCAGTTCGTTCGGTATAGGGCGTCGCGGCGATTTAATCGGGTGCTTTAGTAGCGCGATGCCGCGATCTGGTCTGTTGGTTAGAGCGGTTCGGATTGGACTTCCCGTAGGGTTCATTGATCACTGTGTACGATGTGGCTTACCGGCTTAGAGCCCTGAATGGTGTGGTTTGTAAATTGTAATGTTGCTGCTCCCTGCTCCGATTTGGCCATGCAAGTGTCGATTGAGCTCTGATCGGTTTATTTCTGTCGGCTCAGTCGGCTTTGGCTTTAAGTTGTGCTCGATCCCTACTCGATCCAATCTACTGATATGTACCTAAAGATTGGTTGCATGTCGAACTGCGCTTTGATTTTGGAGTTTGCGCTATATCTGGAACAGATGGTTGCTTTGGGCATATTGCCACTGTCAGATACTCCGATATCGTGTTGCTTGGTGTTTTTGTTCCAGGATTTCATGTAATGATCATACGGTTGTTACAGAATTCGTTTGTTTTATTGGACTAAATTAATAGTTTTGAATGATTTCGGCAACTAAATGGACTTACTAAAATTCTGATGCTTGTGCTTCCAGGTTGATGTTTGCTGCTCAGATGGAACATTTGCGAGGGCTGCTGTGCCTAGCGGTGCATCAACTGGTGAGTTGTTTGTTTATCAGCAACTTTTTTTCCCTACTGTGGTTTTAGCCTTGATGCATCTGGTTAATTGAGCCAACTTAGTTTTTGATAATCCTTTTCAGCTTATATCAACAATGGAAGCTTCGGGTGACAATTTTATATTAGTTAGAAATTGAACTGATGCTGTTTTCTGCTACACTATAGGTGTATATGAAGCTTTGGAATTGAGGGATGGTGGCTCTGATTACTTGGGAAAGGGTGTCCTCAAGGTTTGACCTTTAACACATTCCTGTCAGAAGCTTTCGGTTAGCTGTTTTCTGCAATTAATCTATACTTTGATAGCTTTGTGAATTTTTATATCCACTACTTTGGTGTTGTCATCTGTGACCTAACATATTGTTATTGTTTTTTCCTTTGTGCTGCATTTTTGTTGTTCTTTACAACTAGCATGGATGATTATTTAATTGCTTATGCAGCTATGCACTCACAGTGCAGACCTTGTATATTCTATAGTCTATACTAATAAAGATTGTGGAATGATCACCTTAGATGTTTTCTATATGTAGCGTTGCACAAGCAAGTCTCACTTTCATTTCACCAACTAATATATTCAACATTCATTATTCTTAGAGCTGTCTCTTTCTGAATGTTTTGGTCTGAATGACAGAAAGTGCTATTATTATTTTGTATTTCATTCCAACTATGCTGAGATAGAGTCATTGTGTGCAAGTGCAATTGTATGACCTACTTAACTTGAGCCCCCCTCTTGCGTCATGCATTGTAATATCTTTTAAATTTTGAACATTTCTATGGATGTCTGCCTTCACATCGTTACTTGCCCTTTGTTATTACAACAGGCTGTTGACAATGTGAACTCTATTATTGGACCAGCATTGATAGGCAAGGTCTGTGTTCCCTACATTCTATATTTCTATGCATATTACAATATTAAATTCATGGATGTTTACATATTCTATCGGCTTTGCAGGACCCTACAGAACAGACTGACATTGACAACTTCATGGTTCAGCAACTGGATGGAACGAAAAATGAGTGGGGCTGGTGCAAGCAAAAGGTACTGCAGAATTGTTGTGGATGTTGCGTTATGTTGTTGCGCTGCATGACACTGCATTCATTTCATGGTGCTAACTTCTATCTGACGATATAATTTTGTTGAAATTCAGCTTGGTGCTAATGCTATCCTGGCTGTGTCACTTGCTGTATGCAAAGCCGGAGCTATTATCAAGAAGATTCCGTTGTATCAAGTATGGGAGAACTCGTTTTATATTTTTATATTTGAATGCACACAGTTTGTTCTTTCCACTAACCAGTTTTCTTATACCATTGCCTTCTATATTGCAGCACATTGCTAACCTTGCTGGTAACAAGCAACTTGTTTTGCCTGTGCCTGCTTTCAATGTCATCAATGGTGGATCACATGCTGGAAACAAGCTAGCTATGCAGGCAATGCCTCAACAAAAATGCACATATAATAATTCTTCTCCAGTGATTTTTCCAGAGATTGTAGTTTATGTTTGAAATGCCGTACAGGAGTTCATGATCCTCCCTACTGGTGCTTCATCTTTCAAGGAGGCTATGAAGATGGGTGTTGAAGTATACCATAACTTAAAGGTCATTTTCTTGACATTTCTTTAAGGAATTGGATTGTTGTGCAAAGATTAACACTCAATATATCTCATGTTCTACAGTCTGTTATCAAGAAGAAGTATGGGCAAGATGCTACTAATGTTGGTGATGAAGGTGGTTTTGCTCCAAACATTCAGGTTTGTTGTTTGATCATTTGCACACGCCGTCATATATAGTTTCAAATTCTTTTACATGTATTACCTGTAATATTTTCCCTCCAACACTCCGAAGCATATATTCATTTTGACTTTTAGGCATATTTATCTTTTTCTTACTTTAATTTATATGCTGTTTCAGTTTGCAACCTAGTTGCAGTCTCTTCAAAATGTGAGCTCAGAAACTATTTTCGGTACCATAAAAATTTGTTAAGAGTTTTGTCCTATTTGTTTCATACTATTATTTTGGATTTACAAGAGCATCTCTATATCATATTGAATTTTGAACTGTGTAAGTAAGAAATCGCATTGTCCAATCTGCCGCTATAAAATATTAGATATTACCTAGTAGTCAATTCTGAATTCATATATTTGCCATCTATGGAATTGTAGGAGAACAAGGAGGGCCTTGAGCTTTTGAAGACTGCAATTGAAAAGGCTGGATACACTGGCAAGGTTTGTTGAACATACAACTGGCTAAATTAATTTGATGGTTATGGGCTATGGCACTTCAATTTCTGACATTTGGTATGGAACGTTATTTGGTCTGATATGCCAGGTTGTCATTGGGATGGATGTTGCTGCTTCAGAGTTCTACAGTGAGAAGGACCAAACCTATGATCTTAACTTCAAGGAAGAGGTAATATCAGTTTTTTCCCCTTGAAATTATTTGAAATTTTAATGCCCCCAATTATGATGCCTGTTTCCTTGTGTTCAGAACAATGACGGTTCCCAGAAGATATCTGGAGATAGCCTGAAGAATGTGTACAAGTCATTTGTTAGTGAATACCCAATTGTCTCGATTGAAGACCCATTTGATCAAGATGACTGGGTTCACTATGCTAAGATGACCGAAGAAATTGGAGAGCAAGTGCAGATTGTTGGAGATGATCTCCTTGTCACCAACCCAACTGTATGTTACTTGCCAATTATATGACTTATATACTGCTTTTTTCAGTTTCCTTGTTGGCTTCAATATTCAAACCAATTTGGATTGCAGAGGGTAGCCAAGGCAATTAAGGACAAGGCATGCAATGCTCTTCTCCTTAAGGTACATACTGTTTAAGATTGTATTCAAATTAGCCATATCGGTTGGTCAGCATAATAATCTTGTGACCTGTTTATGGTTTAGGTTAACCAAATTGGATCTGTTACCGAGAGCATTGAGGCTGTCAAGATGTCAAAACGTGCTGGTTGGGGTGTTATGACCAGTCACAGGAGGTATGCATACGTTGTATTTTTTTTATTTACTGTTCTGCGTCTTGTATTTCCTACCTTCTTTCCTGACTTCAATATTTAATTTCCTTGATTTGGTTGCAGTGGTGAAACTGAGGATACATTCATTGCTGATCTGGCGGTTGGTTTATCCACGGTATATACTTTGCCTGCCTTCTTTAGTGTGCTTCAACAAATATGGGCCGCTTATCTTTTGAAGAAGCTTGTGAGATCCGCTCTTAATGGTGATGATAACTTGGAAATGCATCAATGTTTTTCATGAAACAGGGCCAGATCAAGACTGGAGCTCCTTGCAGATCTGAGCGTCTTGCGAAGTACAACCAGGCAAGAATATGTTCAACCCTCTTTTGCTATAGATACTTCTGTACTGTTGGTTGCTGTGCAAAATCACACTAGTTTTGCCGCTATACTATGTACATGTTGATTATGTTGATTTCAGTGCGTTTGTGTAAACTTGCCTGGTGTTGGCTAACGACACTTTTAATTTTTGATGTTTTGGTGCATCTAACCGACTCATCTTTCCCCTCTTTAAATTGGAGCAGCTTCTTAGGATCGAGGAGGAGCTTGGTGCTGCTGCCGTCTATGCCGGAGCCAAATTCCGTGCACCAGTGGAGCCCTACTAGATGGGAATAGAACCACTTCGTTTCCGTAAATTTTGTGAAGACGGAGCTTTGCCCATAGGGTTTGAGCAATAATTCCCCACGGTCAGATGTGGGTGGACATGCTCCCACAAAACGCTTAATTTTGATGTTGCGTGGCGCAAGCGTGTTTTGAAGGAACGCAAATGATTATATTAAACGTTATATGCAAAGTTCAACACAATGGTGGTGTTTGAAATCACCAAGATGAAAATTAAAGTTAATGCACGTAAAACGAGAAAGTCATTAACATATAATTAATTAAGTTTTAATCTATCTATCTTCTATCTATCTATTATTTATTCTATTATATTATTAAGACAACTCGAAAAAATGACATCACGTTAACTGTGGAGATTAAAAGTTCTCACATTAATCGAAGAAAAAAAAAAGAAGAGTCAAAGTAGAAATACAATCTAAATAATAACTGAAATTCAGAATTAAAAATAAGTAATATTAAAAGAAAAATCTAAATAATAACTGAAATTCAGAATTAAAAATTTTAGAATTAAAAATAAGTAATATTGAAAGAAGAGTTCATATAAGAACCCAATACATGATTAATTAAAATTCGAAATAAAAAATAAAAAAATTCTGAAATTAGAAAAAGAAAAAAGAGTTCAAGTAGAAATACAATTAAAAAAACTAAAATTCGAAATTAAAAATAAGCAATAATGCAACCCGATTAATTAAATTCGGAATAAAAAATAAAAAATTCGAAAATAAGAAGAAAGAGTTCGAGAAGGAATAAATTTTAAAATAGCTAAAATTCGAAATAAAAAAATAATATTGAAAGAACAATCCATCTCGAACACAACGCAAGTTTAATTAAAATTCAAAATAAAAAAATAAAATAAATTTCTAGATTAGAAAAAAAAAGAGAGTTTTAATGGGAATACAATTTATAAATAACTGAAATTCGGAATAAAAAATAAGCAAAGTTAAAAAAACAGTCCATCTATAAAAAAGAGAAAAACAAAGTCCAAGTAAAAATACAGTTAAAAAATAACTGAAATTCGAAATTAAAAATAAACAATATTGAAAGAAGAGTACATATAAAACCCAATATATGATTAATTAAAATTCGCAATAAAAATAAAAAAAATCTGAAATTATAAAAAAAAAAGTTCGAGTAGGAATACAATTTTGAAATAACTAAAAAAAATAAAAATGATTAATGAAAGAAACAGTACATGTAGAATACATTACGAGGTAAAATTTATAAAAAAAATAAATTCTGAAATTTTAAAAAAATGTTTAAGTAGGAATACAATTCATAAATAACAAAAAAATCAGAATGAAAAATATTGAATGTTGAAATAACAATCCATCTAAAACACAACAGTAGTAAATAAAAATAAAGTGGAGAGAAGCAACGGACCCATAAAAAATAAGGTGACAGTGATTGATGGGATATCTACAACTATAAACGAAACCTCAAAATTGATTATATTCGATTTTTAGAATCCCAATGATAATTAAAAGAAGGGATAGCAGACATGTTATTAAGCAGATCAGTCATAAACAGTTGGCGAGACTTTTAGAAGTAAAAAATGATCTTCAATGATAATCATTTTTTATTTTTAAAATCCCCAGTGACACTGAAAAAGAGAGAGAGAGTGGGCGGGATGTAGAGAAGTATAGCAACGATATTTGACGGGACTTTCAAAAATTATAAAAACGAAACCCGACGAGACAGTAAACTCTACTAGGTCACACAAACAAATAAAGAAGTAAAAGATAATGACTAGTATGACTTTTAAAAAACTATAAAATTAAAAACCTTGGGATGACAAGGTTCGATATTTGAAAGCTATAAAACAACGAGATGGTTATTTTATAAATTTTAAGTAAAATCATGTGAAAAGATATATGATTTTGTGGATGCTAGCCGCACAATTACGCGGGTCATCCAGCTAGTTATTATAAACTTAACAAATAGATATATTTGATATTTTAAAGTAAATTTTACATAAAAAATTTTCACATGAAATGTATCGTTTAATAGTTTAAAAAAAGGGCTAATAAAACTACTAATCTTAATCAGAAAAAACATGATCATTTGTTTGGATCTGATAGCGGCAGCCGCTTCTTTCCCAAGGTTGCCCTGCCAGCTGAGGAACAGGCCGGTTGCGTGTGGCGAGAAGCCTCCGGCGCCGTCCGATGCATCATGTATGGTAGGGTTTCACGAAGGTAGCTGGTTAGGGACTAAAGTGCATCACACTATTTATTCGACATCGACTCATCGTGCGTGTCGCCAAATCCTTTGTCTCGGCTTTCTTCCGCTGGAAGACCCATGAGGTCTCCCGTCTTAGAGTCCAGACCATACAGGGTCCACCCACGTGCTCGTGCTCTCATCTGCTGACCTCTTCCATTAGCGAAAAGGATTTTTGCGTATAAGGAATCGATAATGAAAAGGTTCAGGGGCCACGACCCCACAAGGGCACAAGGGCCTCAGAATCTTCCCCTGCACAATTCAATTCGGTCTGGGTCTTCGTTTGCACAATTCGATTCGAACACCAGGATATATAAGAGCCATGGCGCCAATGATCACCATCAAGCTGCGCGCGCACACTCCGCTCTCCAAAAATGCTCAACTCCACCATCGAGCTGATCGCGCTCTGGGCGTCTTCTTCCAGCCCGTCGCTGCTGGCCTTCTGCGTCTCTCATCTCATAATCGTTCTCCTCCTCCTCGCCGGCAGTGGCGCTGCCCAGGAGATCAGCGGCCGCGCTGACGGAGATCACAGTTTGGAAGCTGATGCAGTGGTGCACGGGAGGGAAATGAACCCTGGAGGACACAAGGATCCCGTTGCCGGCGTCAATGGCCGCGCGGAAGAATGCTTGGTGCGAGCAGGCGACGAGGACAACGTTGAGACACTGGCGAGCGAAAACGGCAGTAGTGCGGCGCGAGAGGAAGAGCCTGCAGCTACGGATGCATTGGAAGAGAAGCACCGAGACGACGTGGAACTGGAAGACGAGCTTATGCTGCGAGCCGAGGAGTTCATTCGGCGGATGAACAGAATCTGGATGGCAGAAAATTTGCGAGTTTTGTGTTGACTGTTGAGTTGTTGCTCCTTGGGTATTATTAATTGTATTAGCATAGATTGCTGGAGGGGCATTTTGAGTCAGGAAGGAAATTTCTTTTAAAATAAAAAAGGTTAATTGGATCCATGCCATTGTAATTTTGCCAATTTAAAAAAATATCACTATAATTCGTGATATTGACTGAGTGCTACTAGAATTTTGTAAAATTAGATCCATGTCATTACCGTCATATTCTGTCATCATACAGACCAAAATATCCCTGAATGTGGAACTCACATGTTCTATCTTCTTCCTTCGTCCTCCCATCTTTTCTCTTCTCTGCGGGACAACGCATTGCCTCTCTCTCCATCTCGTCTTCCTCCCGATCTCCCCGTGCCTCGTCCGCCGATGACATCTTCCTGCGCCCTGCCCGCTCGCGACATCTCTCCACGCCCTGCCCACCGACGACATCTCCCCACACCCCGCCCGTCGACCCCTCTCTGTATATCGTCCTCTCCCTCCCGATCTCCCTACGCCCTGCCTGCCAGCGACCAAGGCATCGGCCTCAACTTCCAGGACCCGAGAAATCGGATCTGGAGGATGAAGGACGAAAGTGTGTTGGCTGTTGGAGTTCCGGTGCTCCTTGCAACAAGCAGCAGGACATGTGGCGTTGGCCAAGGAGACGCGAACAAGGAGAAGGGCAGAGCTCCGATGCCCCTTGCGACAAGTAGCATGATGGTCGGCCAGGGAGCCACCGCGAGCAAGAAGTGTGTGTGTGGGGGGGGGGGGGGGGGGTCCGAAGGAGGAGGTGAAGATGGCGGCGGTGGCGGCAGTGTAATTGTCGTGGCCGAAGCTCCTCCGCGCGGTGTGTGGCACCTGGCACCAGCGTGCCAAGCAATAGGACGGCGGCGCCGCTGGGGGAGCACGCGCGTCTCCACCACCTTGGCAACGAGTGCAATGGTGGCTTCCGCAATAGACGTCACCGTCGGCTGCATCCGTGCCGGCATGCCCGTGTCCTCCACTCACCGCTGCGGTCGCTCGTCGGTTGAGGAATGGGGATGGGGACGCGACAGTGTGACGGAGAAGATGACAAAAATTATAACGGAGTGACGTATGATTTTAATTTTATAAAATTTTAGTGCCCCTCAGCCGATATCGTGAGTTATAATGGTATTTTTCTAAATCGACAAAATTGAAATGACATGGATCCAATTAATAAAAATGACATGTGATTAGGGATCCCAACGCCACACTTACAGCCTTACAGGATGAGAAGTACAGTGGGGAAGCTCTCCCACTTGACCCGTGAATAGAAAAAAATGATACATGGACTAACCATTGCAAGAGAAAACCGTCACTACTCAGGCCTTGCTTTTTTCTATTAAGATTGATTTTATCTCAGTTTATGTTAGTTTTTTTTTAAACGGTCAAATGATATATTTCGTACTAATATTTTCTATATAAAAGTTACTTAAAAATATAAGATAAATTTATTTTTAAAAGTTTTAATAATTAAAATTTAATTAATCATGTGTTAGATATCGTTCTCGTTTTTTTTCGCCCAAACTTTATCTCGATTTATACTGCCAGTATGTGCCTGCTCCTGTATACGGTCAACATGGAGCTCCTGCTCCTGTATGTGCTGTGCGTTATTCTCCTCGTGTCCTCCCTGTACCTGCTTCGGCTCTTCTTCGCTGACGCTCGCCGCAACCTGCCGCCGGGTCCCCGCCCGCTGCCGCTCGTCGGCAACCTCCTCGAGCTCGGTGCCAAGCCGCACCACTCCCTGGCAGTCCTCGCGGAGCGCCACGGCCCGCTCATGACGCTCCGCCTGGGCGCCGTCACCACCGTCGTCGCCTCCTCACCGGACGCCGCACGAGACATCCTCCAGCGCCACGACGCCGCCTTCTCGACGCGCTCTGCTCCAGACATCGTCCGGGCTTGTGGGCACGACAGGTTTGCCATGCCCTGGCTCCCTCCCAGCAGCCCCCAGTGGCGCGCCCTCCGCAAGGTTTGCTCCGCGGAGCTCTTCGCGCCGCGCCGCCTCGACGCGCAGCAGTCTCTCCGCCGCGAGAAGGCGCACCGGCTCGTGTCGCACGTCGCGAGGATGGCGCGCGAGGGCGCGGCCGTCGACGTCCGTCGCGTCGTGTTCACGACCTTGCTGAACATGCTCTCCTGCACGTTGTTCTCGGCCGACCTCGCCGACCTCGACGAGGGACGCGCCGGATCGGCGGGGGAGTTCGCGGACACGATCGCGGAGTTCGCGAGCACCGTCGGTGTCCCGAACGTGCTGGACTACTTCCCGGCCGTCGCGGCGCTCGATCCGCAGCGGCTGCGGAGGCGGCTGTCGAGGGTGTTCAAGCGACTGTTCGCTGAGTTCGACGAGCAGATTGAGAAGCGCATGCGGGAGCGCGACGCGGATGAGCCGCCCAAGAACGACTTCCTGGACGTGCTGCTCGACTACCGCACGACGGAGGATGGTCGGCAGTTCGACCGGCAAACGCTGCGGTCACTGTTTACGGTATGCTGGTATATTCATCGGATTGAGAGTTTGCAATAGTGTTTTAGCTCATTGATTAGCTCCGTTGCTCTCCTTATCTCCATCACTGTTCGGGGAAAAATATCTCGAGATAAGTTGTGGAGGTTAGCCAATCAACGAGTATCAATTGTGGGCGTCACCGCGACGGCAAGCGAGAGAGTTGCACTCTTGAAGTAGTCTAGCTAACCACTGATAAGTGCAAATATGAAAATATCTGACATCTGTCTCTGGGTCTTTTTCTGTAGGATTTGTTTAGCGCGGGGAGTGATACAAGCGCGGTAACTGTAGAATGGGCAATGGCTCAGCTGCTACAAAGCCCATCATCCATGACGAATGCTCGTGAGGAGCTTACTCGAGTGATTGGCTCTAAACCAGAAATCGACGAATCCGACATCGACAGCCTCGAGTACCTTCAGGCCGTCGTGAAAGAGACTTTCCGGCTCCATCCTCCCGCGCCATTGCTCCTTCCTCACCGAGCCGAGACGGACACAGAGATCGGAGGCTACACGGTGCCCAAGGGCGCGACCGTTCTGGTGAATATTTGGGCGATTGGCCGAGACAGCAAGGTGTGGTTTGAGCCTGGCAAGTTCATGCCGGAGAGGTTCCTGCAGAGAGGGGTGGATTTCCGTGGTCGCGACTTCGAGCTGACTCCATTTGGCTCCGGGCGAAGGATCTGTCCGGGGTTGCCGCTGGCTGTTCGCATGGTGCATCTGATGCTCGCATCGTTGCTGCACCGGTTTGAGTGGAGGCTTCCGCCGGAGGTTGAGATGAACGGAGTGGACATGGAGGAGAAATTTGGGATCGTAATGTCGTTGGCTACGCCGCTCCAGGCTATTGCTACACCAATTTAATACTAGGGACTATGTATAAAAACGGTCACGAAAATTACCGACCGACCGACACTTGTTTCTGATGTTCACTGACTGAACCACCTGAAATCAGTAAGGTTGGAAATGGTAGAAAACCCAGTCAAAAACAGTGGTGAAAATGATATGGACGTCTTTGAGAGGGAAAAAAACAAATTTCAGGTAAATATTGTTTTGTTACTATTTACTCAAAATTTGTCTATTTTGTTATTTCCAAATAAAGTTGAGTTTGAATTTTAGATCAATTTGATAAAAATATATTTCACGGCAATACCTATCTCTAGTAATTGTTTCACGAATTTATATAACTTTTAGTCTCAGTTTTTACTTATTCGATGGTTTTCACCGGACATATTCCCTATATACAATTGTATGTTGTGAACAAATATATTGATTAATCTACATCGTTATAATCTAGACTAATCATAATTTAATGGTCCAAATCTTTTTATTTTTCTATGATTAATGTGAGAATTTTCAGTATACAGAGCAAACGTGATTGCTTCTTTCTATACTATCTTAATGTAATCAATAGGGGATTTCCCCATGCAAAATAATTAAACTGGATTACAATTATATTCCGTACATATATTGGATTTAATATGCAAGTACTATCTTCTATTTCTATATATATACAACTTTATATACAACTCTTTGCTATCAATTTACACAATTATAATTTAGTTCCATTATATAATATAATGCCATATATTATTTCATTTTTTTTCTTGCATCTTATTGTTTTTCTTTGTTAATGTGGGAATTCTCTTATCGATTAAATCTAACATTAAATATATCTTAATAATATGTTTGTTTTATGTTAAAAAATACAACTATATTTTTTATTAAATTTGTTAAATTTTTTAAAAATGACTAAAAAATAAAAAAAAATTATAATACGAAACAAAAGGGAGTAGTAGATAAGCGAAGTGTAATTTTTTTTAGCTCAATGTACAATTACGTCGGACAATCCGCTAGTTGGTTTAAAATCAAACACGTTGCACACATATTTGACGTGTCTTGCCATATCTTCCAGTACACTATATAGTTATAGCAGTAGTACCGACCCTAACATACGAGTAAACGCGGTGCGTTATTCTCCTAGTAACGTTTTGATAATCATGGAGCTCCTCCTCTTGTATACGCCGTGCGTTATTCTCCTCCTCTCCTCCCTGTACCTCCTCCGGCTCTTCGTCGACGCCCGCCGCAACCTGCCGCCGGGTCCCCGCCCGCTGCCGCTCATCGGCAACATCCTCGACCTCGGCTCCCAGCCGCATCGCTCCCTCGCGCGCCTCACGGAGCTCTATGGCCCGCTCATGACGCTCCGCCTCGGCACCGTCACCACCGTCGTCGCCTCCACCCCGGACGCCGCCCGTGACATCCTCCAGCGCCACGACGCCGCCTTCTCCACGCGCTCCGTGCCGGACGCCGCCCGCGCGTGCGGCCACGACGGCTTCTCCATGGGCTGGCTCCCGCCCAGCAGCCCCCTGTGGCGCGCGCTCCGCAGGGTGTGCGCCGCGGAGCTCTTCGCGCCGCGAAGCCTCGACGCGCACCAGCGCCTCCGCCGGGACAAGGTGAACCAGCTCGTGTCCCACGTCGCGCGCCTGGCGCGCGACGGCGCAGCCGTCGACGTCGGCCGCGCTGCGTTCACGGCTTCCCTGAACCTGCTCTCCAGCACCATCTTCTCCGCCGACCTCGCGGATCTCGACGACGCCCGGGGCGGGTCGGCAGCGCGGGAGTTCAGGGACGTGATCTCGGAGTTCGCCATCGTCGTCGGGGTGCCGAACGTGTCGGACTTCTTCCCGGCCGTCGCGCCGCTCGACCCGCAGCGGCTGCGGAGGCGGGTGGCGAGGGTGTTCACGCGGCTGCAGGCCGTGTTCGACGGGTACATCGAACGGCGCCTGCGGGAGCGCGCTGCGGGGGAGCCGCCCAAGAACGATTTCCTGGATGTTTTGCTCGATTACCGCAGCCCGGAGGATGGCCGGGGGTTTGATCGGCCAACGCTGCAGGTTCTGTTTACGGTACGTTCTACTGAATTACTGATTGGTACTATGTGCTATGTCCATGTACAAATCTTGTTGCACCAATCGAAGTATGCGACATGATTGCCGGGTTACTTCTGCAGGATTTATTTAGCGCGGGAAGTGATTCAAGCGCGGTAACTGTAGAATGGGCAATGTCTGAGTTGCTACAGAACCCAGAAACAATGGCGAAAGCTCGTGAGGAGCTTGCTCGAGTGATTGGCTCCAAACAAGAAATTGAGGAATCCGACATTAGCCAGCTCAAGTACCTCGAAGCCGTCGTGAAGGAGACATTACGGCTTCATCCTCCGGCGCCATTTTTGCTTCCTCACCAAGCCGAAACGACCACAGAGGTTGGTGGCTACACGGTGCCCAAGGGCGCCCGTGTTCTGGTGAATGTTTGGGCAATTGGGCGAGACAGCAAGGTGTGGTCTGACCCTGACAAGTTCATGCCGGAGAGATTCCTGCAAAGCGAGGTGAACTTGCGTGGCCGTGACTTCGAACTGATTCCATTTGGCTCTGGTCGAAGGATCTGTCCCGGGTTGCCGCTGGCTGTTCGCATGGTGCACCTGATGCTCGCGTCGTTGCTGCACCGGTTTGAGTGGAGGCTTCTACCGGAGGTCGAGAAGAACGGGGTGGACATGGCGGAGAAGTTCGGGATGATACTAGAGTTGGCTACGCCACTCCGGGCTGTTGCTATACCAGTTTAATAAGCTGATCATCACCATATGCGACATACAATCCGTTATCTTTAGGAATGGAACACTGGTGAAAAAAATCATATACTAGTGCAGTTTTGTTGTTTATGTCTGAAAGAGAGATCAAACAGGGGTGCCTGTATGGTAGTAATACTTAAATCTAAATGCCAGCAGCTATCTGACTGAGAGAGTCTTATGTAGTCGTTCTTCTAGTGGTTTTGTTTACTGCGTGTAGGTTACACAAGATCAGCATCTGTGAATTTTTTACTACCATATATATGTGGGATGTTTCTGTTTTCGTACCTGTACTCTTTTTTCCCTCTGCCACTTACGGAATAATAAACCTGGACGGCGCCGTTCCTTTGCCGGCCCAGCGAAATCTACATACGGTCTTTGGCGCACTAAAGTTGAAATTGGAGAATAGCACATCAGCAATCCAAAGTACCTATAGGCATCGCGAAAGAGACTTCACCGCTTGATTGTCCTTCACCATTTTTTTCCGGGAAGCTACGGAGATTCCCAGCTGAGAAAGAGGCTGACTTCCATGGCAATGGCAGAGACTTTGAACCATTTGGTTTCAACGGGGGGATTCTCCTTGGGATGCCATTAGCTGCTCGCATGAATTGAGCGGAGGCTTCCAATAGGAGATAGAGTTTCATTTTCAAAAGATAATAACATCCTGTATATTGTAATTAACATGACATATCAATATAATTAGGGATGGACTAAAACCGTAAGAAGACGATCGAGAACAAGAAATATTGAATGCGATGCGGTGGTTACGCACGCGAAACGTACAGGAGCTACATGTGGGAAGAGGAGGGAATAAAAAAAAGGACGACTCCACTTTAACAGTAGTGGTGGTATTGCCAACGAATCTTCTAGCCATGAACAAACCAAATATTAGTGTCACGGACAGCCCAAATGGGCTGCTATAGCCGGTGCCGATTACCCTAATTTAATTTTCCAAAAGTGCAGAAATTTGGGCATCTGAAGATGTCACATAGAGCATACTTGTTTTCCTATTGGTTATGAAGAAGGAAGGAGTAATCTGAGACGTCGACGGGCCGTTTCAGACGATCAGGCTGGCCTCCTGGCCCAGTAACAGGCCTTATTCCATGAGGCCATCTTCATTGGGCCTGGGCATGTCATACAGCCCAAACATATCCCCTATTCGGACTGAATCCTACTCAACTGGCCCAGGAGATCACACGGCCCACACGGGACTTGCACAGTTGCAGGTCGAGTCCTCGGCGGCGACAGCGCGCGCACGGCTTGCCTCGGCGAAGCCGGTGCCCGCCTGCCCGGTGGGCGGTGGCTTAGGAACAAAGCAAGGGGAATATATCTTAAAATATCAAATAATTTTATTTTAAATTTTATGATAATTAAAATCAATTAATCATATCTTAATAGTTTGTTTAGAGCGAATTATATGTTGGGCCACATATTATTACCTAAGTTTTATTTTGGACCACCCTTAAACTTTGGACCGGATAAATTCGTTAATCATCCCGAACGAATTTTTTACACATCAACTACCTTAAACACATCGGCTCTGGTATACGGACGAACTACTCTATGTATAGTTCATATATTTACCAAAAGAAAAGTTAGACTACCCTGAATAACTTTCTCGACATGTCTAACTTTCTTTTTGGCAAATATATAGACCATACATAGAGGAGTTCGCTGTTTAAAGTCATTAATGTGTATTGAAAAGATCGTTCGAAGTGGTGCAAACTGTAACAATGAAAAATTTACTCGGTCTAAAATAAAAAAAAGATAGATTTAATGATGGTCCAAAGTGAAACTTGAGTAATAAAAGATGGTCCAAAATATAATTTTTTTTATGTTTTATAATTTCATCTTTATTTTCACTAGAAGAGAATACTACCATAGTACGTCAGTCTCATATAGTCAATTTGCCCATCTATGGAGATGCTGATTGTTTTTGTAAGGAGGAAATCTGCCGTGCATGATGAGAGAGGCCGAATTGTGAATCATCTGCGAAGTGGCTTCAAGCCTTCGACTTCAAAAACAGATTAAAATTTAACGTGTCATCTGCAATAACCCACCTAAAATTCTTCCCCCCAAATGGCAATATTAGCGTTAGTCAATTTTTAATTAGTTAGCCTCATCCGGTAATCCACCGCGCTGGCAAGCTAAGCCCATGGCCCCCATGTCCCCATGTCCCAGTTACTTGGCGACCAGCACAACGCGAGGCCACGCGCCCACGCGCCCACGCGAAGCAAAGCAAAGCCAAACCCATGGATAAACGAAACGAACAAAATGATCCCCCCGTCCAGTACGATTCCATTCTGTCCCCGATCCCGTCACGTCTCCTGGAAACACACCACCGCTTCTCGTCTCCTCGTCTCTCGCCTCGCCCCCGCCTCGTCTTTCCCGTCCTCGTCGCGCGATTCCCCAACCCCCCCGAAGCCGCAGTCCACCGCAAGTCGCCTGCCTCCTCCGCCCCACGCCCCTCCCCCGTGCGCCGGCGATCGCCGGTGCCCGTCAGGTCGGTGGAGTATATCGCGCTCTCTCTCTCTCCCCCCAACTCCCTTCCGCGCGGCTTTCGTGCCTATTTTTAGCTTTGGACGAACCAGTTTTGGTTTTGGTATGTGGCGTTATATTCGGATGGGAAATCTAGGGCTTGGAACGGCGGTGTGCGGAGGTGGGTTGGGTGTTGGTGGGTAGAGATTTTGCTAGAAGTTAGCTCAAACTAGTTGGTTTAGTAGCTCGCCGTGAGGTGCGTGCGGGACACCGAATTGCTTTCCGTGGAGGCGACGCAGAATATGTGAAGGGTGATGTGTACTGTGCAATTACGTTTCTGCTGCAGTTAATTTATCAATTCGTCAACATTTATGAGCAAAAGCCGATTCATCATTAGGAATGGAATTCATTTGGCATCACATTGTTGCCTCCTGGAAATGGAGGCACTAACCTGGTTGGCATCTAGTGCATGATATAGTAAAAGTTCGTTTTTAGCCTTATCCATGGCGCCTTTTCGGTTTTCCTGCGTTAAGCTTGTTCAGCATTTTGTCTAGGATCAGATTGTTTGAAAAACAAAGTTAGCTGTATATAGACGTAAGAGTGTTCGCTCAGTTTCTTGTTAGCTCCCATACCTGTGAGTTTTTACAACACATATATTTCGTTCTACTTACTGGAAATTGGAGGCATGAAAGTCTGATTCATTGAATTCCTTTTGGTTTTGGTGACAGGTTATTTCTTGTGGCATGGCAAGGATACATATTGGTCTTGGCTTGTCCTTTCATGAATGATGTCCTTCCGTTCGAAGGACAGAAATGTGCAAACACGATTTAATTGGCCATGGAGAAGCGAATCACCATTATCAGCACAACTGCTCATTGATATTCCACCTGAAATAGAGTTATCGGACTACCGAAGGTTGTCAGGTTCAGGAAGCGAGAGCCCATCTGGACTTCTCCATGGTGAAGGCTTCAAGGACGAACCAATTGCTGACTTGGATATTTTCTTTGAAAGGCTTTACGAATATTTCTGTGCAAAAGGGCTACGGTGCATTGTTACCAAATGGATAATTGAGATGCTTAACGTGCTTTTTATGGTATGTTGTATTGGGTTCTTCTTCTTAATTGTTGACTGGAATGCCCTCGGCCATTTGAAATGTGGTGTAGAGGCACTCGAATCTGGGGAAAAACCGTGTGATCTAATGCAAGTCATTAAGCATAATCCATTAGTTCCATTCACATTTCCTAAAATGATCACTATTGGATCAATGGTTATATTGACAACTTACGGGCTTATCAACTTCCTCAAGTTTTTCGTGCAACTCAGAAGTACATTGAATATTCGTGACTTCTACTGTAACAGGTAACATTTCTGATTAATATGTGTGTGTTTTATAGCTCAGCACAATCAATGACTGAATCCACCTTCTGTTTCTCTTTGTGTAGTCTGAAAATTACAGATCTTGAGATCCAAACCATCTCATGGCCCAAAATAATTGAGAAGGTTGTCCTGCTACAGAAATCTCAGAAACTTTGTGTTGTTAGGGACATCTCAGAGCATGATATTATCATGAGAATAATGAGGAAAGAAAATTACTTGATTGGGATGGTCAATAAAGGCATTATCTCATTTCCAATTCGTCCTTGGGTACCTGGAGCTGGACCAACTGTCAAATCCCATTTGCAAAACAGGAGAAACCATCTGATACTCCCAAAAGCTCTAGAATGGACATTAAATTGGTGCATCTTCCAAAGTATGTTTGATAGGTAAGGAAGTCTGTAGCTCTGTACTTTTAACTAGCTAACATTGGATTATTTGGCCAAATGATTTTGTTAACATTTGTTTGGCTAAATACTCTGCTGTCAAGATAATTAATCTAGGTATCTTTTTCTTCCACATTAATCCTGCGTTTGGGAGAAAGCTCGGGTGAAGCCACCCTTAAGTAGGCTATATATGCTGTTAAGTTGTCATGTAATAAACACTTAATTGCACGAGATGGTGCAAATGTCCCTACCAGTCTTTATCACTCTCGTTTGTTATACATTGTGTTCAATCTATGTGGTATAATACAGAATTCTTGACGTTATGCATAATTGTCTCTAGCTATCTGGTTACTAAATTCTAAATATCTTTACTCAAGCTTTACTGCTTTACTGATCTGATGACCTCATAGAGATATCGTGTAATTTAGATAGTCAATCTCTGTAAAAGCTGGATGCCTTTCTTCACCCCATCTATTCCCATCTAACAGCTCTTATGTGGATTTTGCACAATAGCACCTAAAGACGTATTTGTGCTAAGATACCTCCCCAGCTTCCAGTTTGTACAACATCCGCTGAAACCTTCTAGCAAGAGCTCGCACATCGCATTGGGATGTTCCATGAATTTTTTTTTTAGTTTTAACCTCTATAACTATACTGAAAGCCAATATCGTTTTCTTCTGCAGTAAATTCTGTGTTCGGAAAGATTTTCTAACAAGCCCAGCTGTGTTGAAGAAGCGACTTGTATTTGTGGGCATTTCAATGCTTATTCTTTCACCCTGCCTTGTAATCTTCCCATTGGTGTACCTCATTCTGAGACATGCTGAAGAAATTTATAATCACCCCAGTACAGCTTCATCTAGAAGATGGTCAAACTTATCAAGGTGGATTTTTAGAGAGTATAATGAGGTAGCTTCTTTTGCAGAGATATTATTGCTATTATGATGCAGTCATTAATAATGTTGTGAGAATGTCCTGTCCAGTATTTCTTCTAAATGCCTGCCGTGTGCTTACTGTATTATATTAACTGCAAGCTCTGCCATTTGTTGAGGTCTATAGATTCTATCATGCTATGCAATCAGCCTTGTTTTTCTTCATCTAAAGCTCAGTTGCTTACAATAATTTCAGGTAGATCATTTCTTCAGACATAGGATGAACAACAGTGTCGTGCACTCTTTAAATTACCTGAAGCAATTTCCAACTCCACTGATTTCTATAATGGCAAAATTCATATCTTTTGTTTCTGGTGGTTTGGCTGGTGCTCTTATAATCATTGGATTTCTGGGTGAATCTGTTCTTGAGGGCCATGTAAGTTATTTCTTCCACTTTATCTCATTTGCTATTACAGTTTGACACGTGTCTTATTGACCTACTAAAATCTCACATACATACGTATCTTTTGAAGATCTTTGGAAGAAATCTATTCTGGTATACTATTGTTTTTGGAACAATAGCTGCCATAAGTCGAAAAGTAGTGGCTGATGAACTTCAAGTAATTGACCCAGAAGGGGCTATGTGCAGTGTTGTCCAACAAACGCATTATATGCCTAAGAGGTGGCGTGGTAAAGAGGACAGTGAAGTGGTGCGAAGAGAATTCGAAACACTATTTCAGGTATTTTAGCTCAGTTTGAGAGAATTTTGCATATACCATATCTTAATCAACTAACAAAGATATTTAATGTTCTGTATGCTGTACTACTTGGCTTTGGAACTTCAACCATCACCATCATCCATATTACCAAAATTTTCTGAGTTCTTTGTGATTCTGCTCTTTTTTTGTTGTTGAAAGAACTACACAAACGTTCTGGGTTGATGTACAAAATTGTACAAATACAAGGTGCACACACAAAAGTACATGAAAAAAGGTGGCTTAGCAAAGAGTTGGCTGAGAGAATTGCGCAATGTGCATATACCATACTGAATCAACTAACCAACATACTTGTTCTGTATTCTGTACAATTTGGCTTTGGAATGTCACCAATCATTATCATTCATTTTATCAGCACTCATTGTCTTTCTTTATTGAGAGAACTATGAAAGGTTAGGTTGATCTCAACAGAATGTTATTCAACAAAATTGTGCAAGTGCAATGCCCACCATAGAGAAGTACATGAAAAAGTGACGGCCCAACTGAGTTACATCTGATTAACATTGACAATCATAAACTCATTTGATATTGAAGTTGTTCATGGCCACTGCGTTAACTATGGCAGCATTGCCTCTGGAGGACATTAGTTGCCTGTTCCACAGAACCCTCGTGATTCAGCAGTTGCATTTTTAAATAAATCTCACTTGCTGTGTTTGCTACTTTCCCCATCATGAGACACGTAGGGCCTGTTCAGCAAGCCAGCTGTGGCGGCTGCGGCTGCGCCGCGTGTGTGCGGCACTGTTGGTGCCGGCTGCGCCCGCAGCAGCGAACCAGCTGCCGAACAGGCCCATAAATTGCCAGGAGAATCTGGAAATAATAGTGTTCAAATTCTCTGATAGAACTCTTGACAAAGCTGGCATTTTTTAGTTGTTTACATTGCTTTCAGTTAAAGCACTATATCTGAAGATGAAAAGAAAATCAGTTTCTCTTTGTTTAAGTGTATTCATAGGACTGGGCTAAGTGCTTCGCAGTCTAGATATCAGTACCTTACATTTGGATCTTGGTTGATTTACTTATATGATTTATGTTTAATACTCTAATGTCCATATCATATTGCTCTGAATATTAACTAAGTAATTTACGAATGCAGTTTACCATAGTAATGCTACTTGAAGAGATGGCCTCCATTTTCATCACTCCTTACTTGCTCATCTTTGAGGTACCAAAGGTAATGTTCTGAACTTGCTCAACAATAGTGTTTTTCTAAAGTTCTTTGACATTGAACTCCTTTTATTTACAGCGTGTTGATGATATTCTGCGTTTCATCTCAGACTTCACGATTTATGTAGATGGGGTGGGAGATGTGTGCAGGTTCTCTGCTGATGTTTCTTAAGAAATGAATCTTGTTATCATATATTGTCACTGGGCCTTTAAAACATTTAACATCATTTATTTGCTGTGTTTCAATAGCCTAAGCTTGTTTGACTTCAGAAGACATGGAAATAGAAACTATGGTTCACCATTTGATGCACTTAAAACGCTTAGGAGCTCCCAAGGGAAAATGGAGAAATCATTTTTAAGGTACATTTAATTTCAAGTTTGAATTACTTCATGTGTTTCTTACTAGCTATTATATGGTACTCATATTGTTATTAAAAAGATATCCTAAGGGCCATCATTTGTTGATTGAAATGGCTTTGGCGTACTTTAGTAGTTCTTGGCTCTGAGGTTCTACTGTGGTATGATTTGCATGCTATTGTTATTTCGTACTCTAGTTCAAACTAGAGGGGGTATTTTAGTTCTATTGAACATTTTACGAGGAAACGTGTTAGTTTGTCTATGTAGTTTGCCAATGTCAATGGCATAGTGGCATAGTGCATACTGGTCTAGACTGTACAAGTAAACATTAACTAGGGATATATGATGAAAATATTTCTCAGAAAATCACAGCAAAGGTGTTTCCAGCATTTAATTGAATTTACCAAAGTATTATTTTAGTATACTGTTTTGTCCATAAATATGGCCAAAGCTGAACACTTGACCATGATACTTTTTTTGGGTGTCTTCTTATCGGCACTATAGACTTTGTAGAATATAGGCACTACGGCGCTGCCCTCGTCACATGATATTCCAAGAAAGCGACATCCAGTTTTGGTTTAGTACTTTAGTCCACCATGTACATTGCATTTTCAAGGGTGAATAGGCAAACTGGTGCTCCAAGTTTCACCTAAGGCTCAATTTGGTCCTTGATGTTTCAATCCATCCATATTAGTCCTTCATGTTTCCATTTTAGTTCAAACTCGTCCTTTGACCCACTTGGGAAGACATAGCTAAATCTAATCAGCATCTCTCTTGATAAATGACTCTTATACCCTTCACATGTATAAGAAAAAGAAAAAAAAGAAACAAATATGTCTTACTATTTGGCCAGTGAACCTGTTTCTCAAGACCCCTCCAATACCCAATGGTTGTATATGCTTTTTTTTTTTGGTCGAAATTTGTGTGCAATGAGTTCTCTTTGATAATGGATATTTTGTGCTACCTCTGTCCCAAAATATAAGAACCTAGAACTAGATGTGACATATTCTAGTACTATGAATCTGTCTAGATTCATAGTACTAGGATATGTCACATCTAGTCTTAGGTTCTTATATTTTGGGACGGATGTAGTAATAGAAATGTTGACTTATGATTGGCTAATCAAGTGGGTGCAAATATGATTTCGAGCCAAAACAAATACTTAGAGGACCTATGTGGACAAAATAGAACTTAAAAGGACTAAATTGAGCCTTTGGTGAAACTTGAGGGACTAGATTAGCTATTCACCCAACTTCCAACTGTATGCAATGTGCCCTGCTGTTGTCCTACAGGCCTAATGGATACTGGACACTTTGTACTTTATGTATAGTTTGGAGGTTGGTTTGTCGTACACTTGCAGATTTTTGAGTCACAGGTGTTTCAGCCAAGGGTAGATCCAGGCCTAGGACACAACACCCTTGTAATTTCTTGTTACCAATTGCAAAATTCGAATATACAAATGGCCTAGCTTAATACAAAGCTGGCTCAGCCCAAGGTTTTATACTAAACACATAGGTCTAATTTTATTATATGATTGTTTACAGTTTTCAAAGTGTGTATCCATCATGGGAGCCAAATGCAGAAGGCAAACAATTCGTAACTAACCTCCAAAAGTTCAAGGAAAAGCAAATACGGCATCAGGCTCTTGCGCAATATCAAGCAATGGAAGCATCAGGCTTTGTGGCAAGCACCAGAGGTCACAGGGATGATATCTTCCACCAACTGCTCCCTAGTGATATCCATAACCGTGCTGAGGCCATCTCACCTGCTGTTTACAATTTGGGCCCGTTAGGATTGCTTGCCACAGATCAAAGAAGTCATCCATATATTCTGGATTGGTACTACATCTGCCATCCACCTCACTTGGATAGAACCAAGGCTCCTCATTTCAACGAAGTGTTCCTTGAGACCGGTGAGTACACAGGTTCAGCAACAAGGAAAGCATCTGAAGTTGAAGAAGCAAGGGGCTGGGACTCTGATACAGTTCCCTCGCTTCGGCCAGATCGCGATGAGTGGAACTTTGACCATGAAAGGGTTCGAAGCCATATGGATGCATCAACATCAAGCAATTTGTTTCATCATGCTCCAGTAGAGCACCATGATACCAAAGGAAATATTATTGATTGGTGGGCCCAAGCACCTGAACATTCTACTGGTCAACAAGGAAGCTTTCTGGAGCCTCCGGAATTTGGAAATCGATATGTTGCTGGTATCCGTTCCAGTTATCACTCTGGTGATCTGTCTGATGGAAGTGTGGAAGAGCTTGAGCGAAGCTATAACAGAAGTAGCAGCAGCTGGAGAAGACCCCAAGATTTGTCCACTACAAGGTACATGGACGACTCTGACATTGAGGAAGGGTTGAATCTTCCTTTTGCTGATCTCCCGCAGAAGGATGAAGATGCTCGACATGGCACATCTGATACTAATGACCCCACGCCAGTCGGCCTTCCTGTAAGAATAATTCCTAGAAGCAGTGACCCTGTTTAGACTGAAAAGCTCTCAGATTATGTATGTTTGTGCATGGTTGTAAATGTCTGTGTGAACCACGTCACAAACTTCACCAAAACTGGCAAACGGCCGCAAATTCATTTGTACAGAACCACATATCAGTTACCTCACTGTATAGTCTTCTCGCTAACCTCCTAGGGATTGTGGAGCAGGGGAAGAACCATTCTTTTGCAGCACGAAGTGCATGTATCCTGTTGTCTCATCTCATTGTTTTTCCTGCACTATGTTAATCAATTTATGCAGTGATTAACCATTGCCGCATTACATTGCTTGCAACCATGAAAGTATGAAGCAGATGACTTGGTACTGTCAACTTCAAGTACTGTCACTGTTCCTAGAGTAACTTGTACAGTTCTACCTGATGGCTCTACAGGAGTACAGCCTAAAGCAAGCAGGACATACAGTTGATCCAGTGATTGATCAGCAACCCAAGCTGTAGGAAGGAATCCGATGCTGGGGCACCTTGCTTGCCAGGCACTTGAGTTCTTGCCAACTGGAGCTGTCATTTTTAAGACCCTGTTTGTTTTCAGGGATTTTCTTTTAGTCCCTGTCACATCGGATGTTTGTACACTAATTAGAAGTATTAAACGTAGACTAAAAATAAAACCCATTCATAACCTTAGACTTTTTTGCGAGACGAATCTAATGAGCCTAATTAATTCATGATTAGCCGATGTGATGCTACAGTAAACATGTGCTAATTATGAATTAATTAGGCTTAAAAAATTTGTCTCGCGAAATAGCACTCATTTATGCAATTAGTTTTATTATTGGTCTATGTTTAATACTCTTAATTAGTACTTAAATATTTGATGTGACATGGACAAAAAAAATCCCTGATCCAAAACAAACCTAAGGCACTAACAGAAAGAAAGAAAAATATTTGTGAGTATGTACACTCTTGGGGCCAGACAGGACGGAAGCAGCTCTAGTTTCATTGTCGAGATCGAAGCCAGGAAGAGGGTCGTCCTCTGAAAACGATGCCGTTTCGATAGGCAGATTGGTAGGAGTAGGTCTCGCACGCGGCACGCAACAACACCGACATAGTCCAGACCAAACCCCTGCAGCAATTGGAGTAGCAGAAAAGCTGGTTGGACCAGCTGAGATCCGGGCCCAGAAAACACAAGCAGAAGGAAGGGGACCCTGATGAGCCGCATTGCCATCTACACCCTTCGTCTTAAAAAAAGAACTCTAAAAACACTGTCATAGTTCATAGACAATTTTTTTGACGAAAGAAATACTGATCTACTGCTATTCATTGTTCAGACATGTCTTTGTCTTCGTCTTCGCCTAATGCTTCACGCCCGGATAAACTTGCAATGAATTCGAACTTCGAGTCCGGTCATGTTTTTTTTCTTTCCAATTTTTCAGTTTTCTTGCCGGCTGATTCTGATCGCGCTCGCAAATTGTCAATTCACCAAATTGCCAACTTGGCTAGCTTCGATCATTAATCGGCTAATCCGTGGCGGTTTCCCGCACGTTTTGCTCCCTGTGGACGCTACATCCACCCGTCGTCCTTGGAGGATTCACGTGACAAGGAACCCTACGGCTCACCCCCAAAGACCAATCCCAATTAAGTTTTGGTACGAACTTGAGCTACCTACATCATGCCCATCTCCGACGGAAAAGAGGGAGACGGAAACGAAAAAGGTTACAGGTCGTTTTCTTCCGTTGAGCAACTACCACGCGCATGCAGCTGCCCCGAAAGCAATCGAGATCGTATATATCGTCTCGACGTTTCGTTGGCACCAAGGCATGCACACGCCTCGGTTTGGTTTGGTTCGGTTCGATCGACGGCAGTTGGCGGTAGGTCGGCAGTTGGCGGGTTTCTCCTCCATCGCTTCATAATAAACCTGCAGGCAAAGAACGTTCAGAAACCGGTAAACCGGTTCGTTCCGCACGGCGTGACATGGTCCGGTTAAAAATTCTAAGCGAGTGCTGGCGTCGTCGCGCAAGGAAACCCACGGACTTCGTGTGCATCCTGGTGCGTTGATGAGGGGAGAAACGGCGATAATTCCAACAACGATGATAGCGAGGCACCACCCGGTCCGCGCGAGTATGTGGTTAAATATTTAGCCGCGCGCGGTGATGCGAAGTGTGAGCAATAGTGATTTTTTCCCCCTTTGTTGTTTCTTTTCACGGGGACAAAAGCCGTGAGCACATATGTCACGCATCGACACCTAAGTGGCCATTGGACTCTCTCAGAACGACTTTTAAATGCGTCTGTAGCAATGTCAAATGGTTTTATACGCATGGACAGTGAAGCTTTGTCGGCAAATATATTGAAAACGGTTACTTCTTCGTAGTAAAGCGACGTTCGTACAAAAGGGTTTTTGATATGGCTGAGGATTGGAGCAGAGTTCATTAGTTCAACCTAAGCATGTATCGGCTGTCATATTCCGTTGATTAATCGTTCTTGTTGCCTCACTTCGTTTAATTTAGACTTTAAGATGATTCTAGTTCGTAATATTTTTAGTGTTCTCTGATTTCTCTTGTCTGGCCACATGGCAGCGCTTTTGGACAACTTGTAAACAAGTGGTTACAAATTACAATCAGCAGTGATAAAAGTAAATTATTCAGTTGCCACCAGAATATGTAAAGATTGCGTGTGTGGAATGAGTTACGTTAATTTTTATGGGAGGCTAACACCAGTTACTAGGCTCCTATAACAATCAGGCAAAAACAGTTCACAGAAAACATGCCCCCATTTGCATAAGCATACAAAAGGTGCCTGAAGTGATCAGATGAGAATCGACACTAGGTGCAATGCAGGTCAACACATGATAGTTCCTTTTAGTTAAGCATCATTAAGTAGCACTTATGTACAAACCCTATTTACATTCATCTTCTATCTGTCTATTTCCATGTAAAGATGCATGACCCACAAAAGCGGTCCCTTTAAACCTCCAAGCTGTTAATTACCGACAAGCAGCTTTTCATTCTAATATATACACGTGACAACTAAACCCCTAAAAATAAAGCATAAAATATCTACTCAATTTACAAACTAACCCATAAACCGCCCCATATTTACACAAGCATACCATCGGATCGGACACGTCATCTGTACTCACGAGCAGGATCTTATGAGGCCAAGGCTGAAGAGGTTCTTCTTTACGAGGCTCCCCAGCGAGAACAGACCGCCGCCGCCGCCGCCGCGGCCGGCAGCGTCGCCTTCCGCCGAGCAAAGCCGCGGCCACCGCTCCTCATCCACCCGGAGGCTCTCCGTGCCGATCCTCTGTATCACCTCGTCGATCGTCTTGGGGTCGGCCGGGCGGCCGGCCACGTCGGTGACGTGGAAGACGTTCATGGCCATGTCGTCCCTTGTCGTGATCTCGGCGTGCGTCACCGAGAGGCCGTTCTCCCGGAACACGCGCGTCACGTAGGCGAGCAGCCCGCGGCGGTCGGAGATGCGGAGCTCGAGCCGCACGCCCTGCACACAGAAAAGATCGCGTCAGACGGACGGGCACCGCGCTGGCTGGGATTTCGCTCGAACACATGGGGGGTGTAGTGGGAAGTCGGGCAAGAACGAAAGAGACTTCGCGGCTTGGTGCTGAGAAGTGGTCACAGCACAGCACGGCCGCGATCGGTGGCGTGGCGTGGCGTGGCGTGGCATGGAGGGAAAGCAAAGGAGATACTGCTAATCGATCACGTACCTCGGATGCGCGCCTCTCGATTGCCGCTTGCAAGCATCGGATCACATGCTGCCTCTCGGCCTCCGAGCTGATTGGCCGCCCGTCCGAACGCCGTATGTAGAACTCCTGCAAGCGGCGAAGCCAAGCAAACACAGCTCAGGTAAAGCTAGTACACATGTATACCCAAAAAAATGCAACTTTTAATCCAACATCGCGAAGCAGAACACACAAGGCAAATGGCAAATATTCCATCGGCCACACCAAATTCGAAACCATAATTTCCATCGACGATGGGACCGACATAATAATAGCAGTGAAATCAAGCAGAAAAGAAACGGTAAACGTCATTAGAAAGCAAAAGCCAGGTAAAAAGAAGTTGGAAGAAAAATGATAGAAGACGATTCGCCTAACACCACCACCCAAAGAAACATCTAGATTCGTGAAAGGAAGCCAGCTCAACCAAAGAGAAGAACAGAGAAGAGGGGAATTGGTAAAACCGAACCCAAAATTAACAATGGGACTTGGGGTAATTGGACCAACCGAAACAAATCTTGAAAGCTGGATGGGGGAGAAACAGCTGGAAGGCTCACCTGCTGCGCATGATCGCCGTCGGTGTCGAACGTGCCGTGGTACACCACGTAATCCAAGTCCGTCAAGGTGCAGACCACGTCGAAGAGCAGCTTCGGCCGGTCGCGGCAGCTCACGGTCACCACCGAGTACCCCCTCTCCCCCCAATCCTGCACCGCCACCGCCGTCGTCGGCGCGGCGCCGCGGCTGTCGGCCTCCCCGTCCTCGTTCAGCAGCTGGTGGAGCCTCCGGTCCAGGTTCCCGGCCGCCGACGGATCAGCCAGGACTGTCCTCGCGCCGCGCGCGCCGCCGCGGAGGACGTGCCTGAGGCGGGACTCGATGCGCCTGACCCGGGCCGCGTCGTCGATCGGCGCGCCTGTCTCTTCGTCGCGGACGAACACCAGCGCCGCGACGCGGCCGCGGTGCGTCCACGCCCTTGCCTCGACGGTGTTACACCGGAGGTCGTGCAGCACGGCGAACACCTCCGAGAGGAGCCCCGGGCGGTCGGCGCCGACGAGCTCGAGCAGGGTGAGCCCCTCAGCGGCGGGGCCCGCCGCCGCCCGCGGCAATGCTTCCGCGGACAGCGAAGACTCGAGGCGCGCCAGCAGCGCGTCCGCGTCGGCCACCTTCCTCCCCGCGGCGTCCGTGACGTGGAACACGTCCATGAACCACCGCCCGTCGTCGGACGAGATGTACCCCTTGCGGACGCACACCCCGTGCTCCGACAGCGCCGCCACCGCCTCCAGCAGCATGCCGTGCTTCCGCGCGCTGTGCACCTGCACCAGCGTCGCCGTCGCGCACACCCCGCTGTCCACCACCACCCTGCGCCGCACCGCGCCGCGCGCAACAACAACAGCACCCTCACCACCCGCTCGATCGATGATCCCAAACCGAACACACAACAACAACAACAAGAACCCTTACCTCGGCGTGTTCATGTGCCGCACGAAGAGCTCATACACCTCGGAGGGATGGTACCGCTCCATCGCCTCTGCCGCTGCCGCTTCAGTTTCCCCGCTTCCCGCAACGGTTTCTTCCCAATAAATTTCCTTCGAGACGGTGAAGAAGTTCTTTTTCCGCTCGGCGGAGTGGAACAGGTTCGGTCGGCCGGAGAGCGGTTCAAAATTGGGCGAGGAATTGGAAACGGTGGGTTTTTGGCTGCCGCTGCGCTGCCGTTGGCTGTGCCGATGCTCCCTTGTGGGGTGGCCGCGCCGCGCGGGGGGTTGGGTTGGGTTGGGTTGGGTTTGCCTCAGTCAGCGCCCGTCTAAAATGGGCGCAAAAGATTGATGCGGTTTCGGCGTGGCTCCCTGAGTCAAATGGCGGTCGCGGGAGAGGACTGGGCGAATGGAATTGTATGCAGTCGCAGGGTTGGACTTTGGACCGAACTCGGCTGCCTGGAAGGGGAATTCTTGGGGAGATGTGGTGGTGGTATGGGAGAGGGTGGCGTGTGGAAAGTTTTTGTAGCGTTCGGACAGGGGAAAGTCGGCTCGATTGGGGAAGAGAGACGCCTTCACTGGCCCATCCCTGGTGGCCACCTGTCATCCACTTTTCCCTTTTTCGGATTGTTCTTTCTTGTGTTCAGCTGCTACCTTGTTTGCCAGACCAGTGGAGTGTTTACCTCCAATTTATGGACAGAAGTAGGAAAACTAGAGTTTCTGATGTTATCTTCCCTTCTCTTGTTTATTACCTTAAGCCAACATGACCATAGTGACAAACCTTAAATAGCACATCCTTAGCAAATTGAAATCTCGTTATCGTTTACTTTGTATAGCTAAACAAGAACACGTTCGCTTGTACATCTTGTGGCTGCAACCCTAACTCGGCAGTAACCGATCAAGAGAAAAGTCGCGGCCTTCACGAAACGATCACAAATTAAGAAAAACTATTCTAAACTCTTGAAGTATGTTTTCTCGTTGTTTGTATGTCACTCAAATAATTATTAAAAAATTTTAAAAAAATTAAGAAAATATATTAACAAACACATGCAACTTAAAATTTTACTTTTACCTATCGTAACGGAAAAAACATATTTGACTGTGAATATACGTTAGTTGTAGTTAAATTTATTTTTTCGTTGCGACATGTAAAAGTAAAATTTTAAAATACATATTTGTGAAATGATATATTACATATTAATATATTTTTTATTTTTTTTATTTTTTATAAATATTTAAATGACATGTCCTCGAGCGTAAAATCCTCTCTTCGCAAAATTAGGCATGCAAAGGCAGCAAATACCGACTCGCCGCTTGCGTTAGACACACCGCGTACCTATGCTTCCAGGTGGAGATGGGTTACAACACGAGCGGATCTGATTCACACCTGCCACGCACAGCTTGCACGCACGCACGCGAGCGATATCAGGATGATGATGGATGATCCACGCGACTGGTCCGCTCCCACCGAACCGTGGGCCCGCGTTACCGGTTATGACGTGTCACTGTGTCAGTGATGGCCCAGTTCCAACGCTTGCCTTCTTTTTGCTTGGCATTCAAGCTAGCCATTGCCTGTATGGTGAATCACCGACTTTTGCTCTTCTTTTAAGCTGTCAAGGCAAAACAGGGTTAAGCTAGTTCACTCTCTTACAAAAGTGAAAGAAACAATTGCTTATTTGATCTTGTTTCAAAGTCTAATTATCAATCTGATTTTATTTTTTTAGTTTATTTATTTGATCTTATTTTTTAAAAACGAACCTACTATCTGACTTTATTTCGTTAATGCGAGTTAACAATATTAAGTAAGGGGCAAATAGTCACTTTTGCCCTTATTTATTTGACCCTGTTACATCTTGTTTATTTATTTGACCATATTATATCGTAACATGTGTATAATCAGATCTGTTCACATATTTGTAATAAATTTGACACATCTTTCATATTTAAGACAAGTTTGACATATTTGGCTTTAATTTGACAAATTTAAATCAATTTGATAAATCAAACTACAATTTGACAGATTTTTGACTAATTCAAGTTGACAAATTTGATTTCAATTTGACAGAATGTTGACAAAATCAAGTGAACTAATTTTGATAATAATTATGACAGATTTATTACAAAATTTTGACAACATATTATCTTATTTTGCGAATTCCAAATTGTATACAATGAAGCACAAACACAGATATAGTCAAATCCAACAGCAAATTCATGTCCAACAGCATGTGGCAACATACACCAGTCAAAAATAAGCATGCCAATAGGTCCAACAAAAGCACACCATTAGGTCCAACATCACACATACAGGCATACCATCAGGTCCAACATCACACATATAGGCACACCATCAGGTCCAATATCACACATACAAGCACACCATCAGGTCTAACATCACACAAACATGCACTAAATAGTAGGCATCTATTACATGATCAACTAAAGATCACACAATCAGCCAAACAAAGCACCTAGCCTCCCGCCTCCCTCCAACTCTTCCCCTACCCCTGCTACCTCCACCTCCACTTGCACTTGGGCCAAACCATGAACCTACCCTTCCTCTAGCTTTTTCCCTTCCCCTTTCTCTTTTGTTTTGAAGCTATGGATGTCCACATCTGTTGTGAAAATGTTTACTTGTGAAATAGGTCTTTGGCCCTTCATCCAGCAAACTGAAATGCGACATTACTTTAACATCGACAGTCAAATTACATGGATTAGACCTAAAAATGGGAGCAAGACATAAGACATACTAAAATTTAAACATGGCCAAGATTGAGGTAACAGTAAAACAAACATGACTAATCCAAGTTCAGTGATATGACTTAGAGTCCAATATACAGTAATTCAAGTAATAGGCATATAGATACATTGTTAACGTCAAACTTTGGTAAGATTCTTTAGTGGATTCGGTTAAGAAAATAATATGATCAACCGATAAAAAGTTTATCCTAAAGAGATCGAGTTCAAGAAGAAATCGTGAAGACCACGATATGACAGTTTAATTTATTAATTAGGCAAGTTTTGTATTTAAGAAAGTTTGTGTCATGTCCGATAAGGACTTTATGTTTTTCCTTTTATCTTTAGAAAAGTTTGTGTCGTGTCCAATTAGGACTCTTATTGGCCTATGGGTATAAATATGTACACCTGAAATCTTTGTAATTTATCTCTGAGATCAATACAACTTCCGGCGTATCACCACTCTCTTTTTCGAGGTTTCTTTTACTATTGGCGGAACTTGGCACCTGACGCAGCGCTACATCGGCTTCGATTTTCGGCGAAGGGGTAAGTCCTAATTTTCGCTGATCCTGACAATCGTATCGGCTATATTAGTGTTGTTCAAGGCTGCATCGCTTCGATCTCTTGGATTGTTCTGGTTTAATTGGTATCTTTGCCTACTTGATATCTCGATTCTATCTTTAATAGCATTGTGTTCAGAGACGTATCGATTTAGCTGGAACTGTCTCGGTTAGGTCTGATCTTTTGGCTTAGTCAATATGTCTCTACAATCACAATGTTGTTTTAGATAGATTTGTTATATCCATCACATTAGACAGATTTATCAGCTCATTGAGTATTAGATTATTATATACAATCTCATGCTGCATCGGTTAGGTCCGACCTACTAGATTGTTGTTGATAATCTAAAACTTGTTAAGCCGATAGGTTCATGCTAGTGTTTCATCAGAGGGTTAGCCGATCCTATCTTATGTGTTAAATTTCTCTTTGATGGTTTTATTGTAGTGATTAAATTTAATACATGACCACTTTGATCGGTATCATATCGATTTGCTTAAATCTATCAGGCAATTATCAACCTTATGTAGGTCTGACCTATGAGGTTGTGGTTGTAAATTAGATTTATTTAAGTCAGTAGGCATCAATCATTGTTTCATCGAGGTTTTAGCCGATGAATTATCTAAGTTTTACATTGACTTATAAGGATTATATACAAGTTGGTTTTAGCCGATTGCAGCAAAGGTTTCATTGATTACTTAATCATTTGGATTTAGTAACATCGGATTTTCAGTCGATGTATGCTTTAATTATCGGATCAACATCTATTCTATCATACCATTATTGTCGATCGAATGGTTTGTTGGATACTTGCTTCATTATATCTATATCGGTTGACTGATTTATCAAATATTTTACTTTGTATATTTATATCGGCCGATTGGTTCATCATCTTATTTTACCATTATTAGCCGATTGCATTTATATCATTATTTATTCAAGTATCAGAATCTATATCGGACATATAGCTGATTGTTCAAAACCCTATCGACATCGGCTAATATCGATATCGACTAATATCGACATCGGCTAATATCGCTACATCGGCTTGTTAGCCGATCGACTTTTTGGTCATCAACATATTTATCCATCTTGTCAGTTGCAGGATCAAACTGACTGACACGCCCAAATCTCATTAAAATTTAGGACCTGCACTGGAGATAAGCAGATCTCCCAGGCCTTCGTGTGCCACACGCAGAATCTACGTCAACGCATCTTTTGGCATACCTGACGGGACAAATTTTGCGTCAATATACACCTATGATGTAGTGTGCATTCCAGTAAAATTTCAACAAGATACACCTACTGATATGGCAGTTTTAGGATAGATATAGACACTGCCCAACTCCACCAAGAGAACCAACTTGAAGCTAAGTTGCAACCTACGGATTCATGGTAGCATCAAACTCAAAGCTAAGCTCTTTCCCTACCGATCCAATTCCAAACAAACACCCAAGTTGCAACCTACTGAATCATCAGCTAGAGAAGAGAGGGAGATTACCTTTCCATGGTAACAGCGGTCCAAAGAAAGTGGGTGGAGGTTGATGCCGGGCTCGGGAGCAAAGAGTTAAGGGGGATCACTGAGCACCGACGCCACTGAGTCCCTCCCACCGCCGCCGCGTGCAATGCCCGTCGGGGGACGCCTGTGCCATCGCAGATCCCGTCCCTCCATGCCCCGCTGGCACCATCGCTCCCCTCCTTCACGCCCCACTGCCACCGCCGCTCCCTCCCTCCACAATCCGGCGCCGCCTAGATCCCCTTCCTCCACGCCCCATCGTCGCCGCCGCGGATCTCCTAGCTTCGTGCCCCGCCACCATCGCCGCTCCCTCCCTCCGTGAGCCAACGCTGCCGCGGATCCCCTCCCTCTACGCCCCCCGCCGCCGCCGCTCCCTCCCTCCACAAGCTGGCGCCGCCGCATTTCCCCTTCGCACACCACGCTCCCTTCCTCTCACGAGAGGATGCGAGAGAGAGACTCGGTCAATCTGAATGGATAGGGTTAGCTGTAGTTAGGGTTTCCCAGAGGTATTTTCGTCTTTGTGAATAATAACTAGATTTCTTTTTTTTAAAAAAAATAAAATCTTAACGGTGTACTAAAAACAGGGTCAAACGAGAGATTCGTTTTTGAAAAACAAGATCAAATAAGCAAACTAGAAAAAAGTAAAATCAGATTGGTAGTTAGACTTTAAAATGAGTTCATATAAACAATTGTCGCTAAGTGAAAACTCCGTCATGTGGGAATTGGGGTACGTTCACAGTAGCAGGAGCAGTAGATATGCTAGGAGGTTCTATGGATACTGTATACTACCAAAATTTATCTGAAACGTGAGCGACGGAAGACAAAAGTGGTAAGATTGATAGGAGCTGATTAAACGAATCCCGAGTACAGAATATACTCTCTATTTCTTTTCTTTAATGTTGATTAGTTTAAAATTGAATTAAACAATATCATAAAACTAGAAATAGAGAGAGAGAGTAGATAGGATGGATAGAAAAGAAATAAGACTCATCTGAAAATACAGGAGTCATGTGAAATTGAAAGTGGTATAGTAGCTAGATATAGATCCTAAAAATTCACGGCTTTCTTAGCTGTGAAGGGAGGTCATGGAGCAGCTGATAGGAGAGATCTAGAATTTACAAATCTCATAATTAAAGCCGTTCAAGTATCCAACAGTTGATCTCTGCAAATGATGTTGTCATTTCAGCACATGCCTTTTTCTCGCAAGTTTTCTTCGATCGTCCTTCAGCTCGTTATTAAGTTAGCTGTACCAGGTTGTGAATCTTTCAGCTAGCCCAGTTCGTATCAATGTGACATTTCTTCCGGAGTTAGAGGCGTCCATTTTCCATGCTTCGGCGGCCATCTGTTTGGAATTGTTGTGTTCCTTGTAAAGGATTGGAATTGTTGTGTTCCTTGTAACTGATGTACGAAGAGCACGTGCCTGCAGCAAGGATGATTGGACGAGTCCTCTCTTGGCCAATAACTCCAAGATTTTGGGCGCGTGATTAACTTCAGACTTTCAGAGAAGCATGCATATAGATCGCGGTGAGACCAGGGTTTTTTTACACGGTGTAGTATATCGAAACAAGCCAATAAAACGGGTAATAGTGGCACCGCGCGATCGCGTTGCCGCCGCCAATGATCCGGCTCGGTGCCAAGCTCCAAGAATTCCCGAAACGAAATTGCAGCGGCGACGGCGACGCGGCACGATTGGTCGCGTCGCGGGACGGCGGGAGTGGCCTTGTTTGGCTCTTGGGCCTCGCGTACGGGCGGACACATGGAGAAGTGCGTCCCCCCGCGTCCGCATGTGCCCGGGTTGCTCTGACAGAGACAGCAGCCTACGCGTGTCCAACCCGACGCGGCCACGTGAGCCGACGAGAACGCGCGCCTGGAGCGGTGGCACATGTGCCGCGCGCGCAGCGGCACCAGCACAGCTGCCGCGCCATGTGGGTACGGTCGCGCAAACACCGGTGCGCCCGCGAGATCCCGCGGTGAAACCGAGGTGGGATACGGCGCACGGGACAACGCCCCGCGCGCGGTTCGGGTGGCCGCGCTGCCGCGCATGTGGCGCCGTCGCGCGCCATGTCCCCCCCACGAGCCCCAGTGCCCGTGGCCGGTGCCCATGTGCACTTATTTTACGGTGGGGCGTATTGCCGGTTTACACGGTACACTAGCCCACGACACAGTACCACTAGTCCAGCACTCAAACAAAACTCCATTTTGATTAAGGAATCAGATACGTGCCAGGTTTACCAATGATTCCGGGAGACTCCTCACTACATCACTACCAGTACTGCACACCGCGACACTCACGATCTCGATCAAGGAATCAGATACGAGGCCAGGTTACGAATGATTCTGGGGATAAGCAGGCGCTGAATCCTCCGCAATCTAGGAGGACAGCGACATGGACGGGCTACTTTTGCTTCAGTTCTCCGAGTCATCAGCCTGCCAAATAGATTAGTGAAGTGAAGGTGCCACCTTCCTTGGATGCTTTGTTTTAGAGAAAGCTTAATTGCAGTGTTAGCACGAGGTCCGATTCCTGTTACCTTTCGGTTACGTGGTAATGTCGGCCAGCTGGACGAACAACGCTACTTGACCAGCTTTACCAGACTTTTAGTTTAACCATAACCAAAGGACGTTCTCGTAGCCAAGTAATCAAAGGGGAGAGTCATGTGTGAGTCACCACAAGCAGTTGGTGATTGCTGTTCACCAACCTCTCTCCTATATGTTCTAGTATATTTGTCACGGCCTCACGGGGTTCAGATATGTATGCGTGATCACACTGCTAACATTGACCCGACCTGGTGATTGTGATGTAGGTAGCAACTTGGCTTTGGAATTCGCATTTTAGAATCTGTTTTTGAAGTGTTACACGCATGTGCTTGTTATCTGCCTGGTGACAACCGACAAGTAATCGTGGTTGAGAGGTTCATGATTCCGACTCCTAGTAGAATTCGAGTTGGGCATGCACGCAATTGTGGTGGATTCAGGCGAAAGCGAACATTTGTAGAACCGATTCTCCTTCGGTTGGATTCGCATTTCAGAAGATGCAATCCACCGCAAGAACGCAGGAGCGGGGAGGCGAGGAGTGAAGCGTACGTATGCCAAACTTGATTCACGTTGGTTCCGGGCGGTTGGCAACGATGCGCCTGCGAATATGCCTGTTTCTTGGATTCGCTCTCTGAAGAAACTATCAGCAGAGGTCGCACAACTGCTACCTGGCCTCGAGCACTATGCCGTACTACGTATTTATTCATCGTGTCTCTCGAATATCGACCAGGTAATGATACTGGTAGATCGAATCTTACAACTATTGAAACAAGAGTAAATTGCTTGATCAGACAAGTAGTGGCTGAGATCAGAATGGATGTCGAGTCAGTGCATCAAAACTGATCAGCCAAGGAGTTAAAGACTCTGTAGTGATTTGGGAAAGGTTGAACACATAATTTTGTATCTGTAAATTACGGTGCTACTATCACGCAGCGCCTGCAGATCTGCCCTGCAACACAGTCCCATTGTGACAAATTGGTTTCCGCATTTTCTGGAGGGTCAACTCGGAGGCATCCTTGGCTTGGCAAATCTAGCATCATCACTCAAACAATCACATATCAAACAGGGCACATACATCATGGCCATGACGCGACAGTGCATAAACAGGAGAACCAGCAAAGACACTTCGAACAGGGCACATACATCACTTCATTCATCCAAGATCCAAAACAGTATAGCGGACAGAGGCAAGTTAAGATGGACCTGAAGCTACGACGACGGCAATCTGAATACTGGCAGAGATGGGCCAATCGATGTTTCAGTGACTACTGCTGGACTGTGAAGGCTTCTGGATCATCGCATAAATCCTCGCAGAGAGAACGGCACACGTCGAGTAGGCCCCCGCCGGAGATGCAGGAGAGGACGCATTCCAGGCAACTTGTGCCGACGCGCGCGGCATTGATGTGAAGCCATCGCGGCGCGTTGGCTCCGGCGGCCGCTGCAAGGGCGAAGCAGGCGATGGACAAGAACGCGACCGCGATGGCCTTCGATCCCGTTGTAGTGGCGGCCATAGAGGACAAGTTGTATGATCGATACTGACCCTCTCTATTACTGTTCTACAGAAGCTGGCTCCCTTTCGTCTTACTACTGTAGATGTCTTATATAGATGAACTGACACGTCTTATTATATCAGGTAACATGGAAAACATCTATGATTGCAGATCGTCACATTAAAATATTAAATCATTGGATCATTGGTTCAAGACCTGTGGTCATCGCACTAAGTAACTCGCGAATGCCACTCGCATCATATATGAGAGTTCAGAACACTCGAGTTGTGTGCACCTCTATTATCTCCCTGCAAAAATCGCCTTGTAGAATACAATGCACTTGGCAGTCTGGACAACAATTTTTTTTAGCTTTTGTTCCTTTTACCATACTTACAGCTATCTTCAGCTTAGTAAGATTGCAAACTGCAAAGTCAATATTCAGATCAGAATGGAGTAACTGACACACATGAGTATTAAAGTTTGGTATCCTTGGTGGAAGTCCAAGGTCTTCTAAGTTCATCTGCAACCAGTAGTATTTTGACATCTGGACTGCAACCAGTAAGGGGTCAGCAATGCAAGGCGCCATTTATCCTTTTGCATCTAACCAACAGTGCCTGCTAGTGAATCAAACATCACCTCATACAACCAAGCACAAGTCCACAATGCGTTCCATGACATCGACAGGAACAGTCTGAATTCACAAACATCAACTGCCCTTAGATCACGGCCATAGGCTATCCCAATCTATTACACACCTTGCCGGCTTTGAAGAATTAAAATGAGGGACCCCGTGGAAGAGCATATTAGTATATTACAGTGAATTGCCAAAGACTTAAGATCACTCATGCGGAGAGCGACGCAAGCTACTGCTACTGAAATGATCACAACGTTATCTGAACGCAAATAGATGAATTACTGATGCGTGGACCGAAGGAGACCGGCCATGCTGACGGCAAATTTCCTCACAGAACAGCATTCAGCCATCCTTGTAACACAGTCTCTGAAGCACCCGGTGTAGCAGCCCAAGCGGCCGTTCACAGCGTTCTCAGGCCACTGGATGTGTCGAACGGCGCCAGCAGCTCATCATTGTCACTGGAAGCTGCAGATGCGCCACACATTATCAGGATCATCGCAAAGACAACAAGTCCTGAGTTTGCTCTCATTGTGACCATCCAGTCACTTGATCTTGTCTTCTGAAAAGCCTTTTTTCGCTTTCGCTTGGACCTGACTGATGCAGAGATGACATTGGACATCAGCACCACTGCACCATACATAGATAAATCAGGTCATCTTCCGTATAAAACAATAGCATCATGGCCATGATCCATCAACTTGCTATAAACTTTTCATTTCACTCTGATGATCTCACATGGGTATCCATATCCTACTGCAGAAGAGTTATCCCTTGTAATAGATGATGTCATTTATTCGAGTCTTAGAATGTAACAAAGGTTTCTATCAGGCACCACTTGTGATACTTATGCCAGAGACAACCAGGATGCACAAGGGTGGAACACATGCACCGACCTGCGTTTTTTTCCCTTTTCCAAACACGCCTGATGTTAGCATTGCATTTTAGGATTTGTGCTTGAATTGTCATACGTGTGTGCATCTGCACAAACAGAACAGTGTGGAAAGCAGCATAAAAAGGATATGCCTGGAACGATTAATAGAGCTGCAAAGACAACATAAACAATTAATAGAGTAGCACAATTCAAAAGTAGTTACAAAGTAAAGCTAAAGCCACTAGGGATAATAATACGTACTACTTGTACTCAGTATTTACTACTAAGGCTGTGTTCGAGAGTACTAGTTTGGCTGAAAAGTCCTCTCATTTTCCGTGAGCATTTCTTCTCAAACTATTAAACGGTGTGTTTTTTGCAAAAAAAAAATCTATCTAAAAGTTTCTTTAAAAAATCATATTAATCCATTTTTTAAGTTTGCAATGGCTAATACTTAATTAACCATTCACTAATGAGATACCTTGTTACATGAACCATTTCAATCTCCCTGATAGCACTGCCAAACGCAGCCTAAAAGTCCAACAAAACAACATTATAACTTCTAGTTAAACTAAAGCACATTCATCTATTCACCGATGTTAATCCTACATGATATGTTTCAAAAACCATTTAAAGCCTTTTATCTTTCGATGATATATTACAGAGATCATTTAAAGCATCGTTCTATTTGCTCTTTACTATGATAATATGATATGTGTGAGATTAAGCACTAGTATGATAAGGGAGCTGAGACATTTGCCTCCTATTCGACAACCAAGATTGCAGCCAGCATGCGCACTGCTATCTAATGTTCAGTCTGATAACTGGCATAAATATATCAGTCTACTTTTAAGTTAGTGTTGACTGGGCATAAGAAACAAGTATTAGAATTGTGATGGAACATGATTTTGTTCCCAGAACAGTAAATTCAGATGAAAATGAGTATGTAACTTGTTAAGTGGTTGTAGTAGCAGTAACACATGTATGTCCCTTAAGGCTGGAGCACTCCAGACGAAAACAAGTCATAAGGTTGGGTATAAGCTGTACAATATTTTCTGGAAAGAACCGATGAATAAACATTCTATAACTAACAATAGCACATTAGCACTAATATAAATTGAAGAATCATCGTATTACACTACTACCACATCAGATGCCATGGGAATTACCAGGAATTTGTGCAGTGAGCAACAGATGTATCTAAAATGAAGCAGAATGCTCACGAAATGGTACCGTTCTCCAACATCATATGAAATCTCACTGGCGTACAGTAAAAAGACATCGTGCCGCGAAATTGATCCTCTCCACCATGGACCCGGGATTTTCAGAGGGGAAAAACCGAAAAAGCAGTTATCCACCTCAATCCTGCATTGCTTAGAACATGGCGGCACGCGGCGGTGACGGATCTTGGGGCACTGGAAAAAGAAAGAAAAGGGGAGTATGACGAGTTGCGCATACCTTGGAGGTGCCGATGGATCTGGTCATTTGGAGCTTCCATCCCCATGGTCTGGGAGAGGATAGGACGAATACAGAGGATAGTGGTAGGGTTTTTTTTTTTGAAAACCTAGTGGTAGGGTTCGGGATACACGCAGGCAGTGAGTGAGGCAGTAAGATGGTGGCAACAGGCAGCTCGGGTGGGACGGTGGGGAGAGGCGGTGTTAACTGCTAAGGGATCGCGACCATGGCGGCGATGAGGCGGCCGTCGGAGTGGACGGCGACAGGCATAAGTGCCGGCTGCCGGGGACGTTTTGCAAATATTCCGATAGCTACCAATAATCAACTTGCAGCGTTTAAAACTTGTGCCAAAAAATATAACAACCTTTTCACTGCTCTCCATTTCAACCCATCCTAACCATCCTCAGTTTAATTTTGGAGCTGTTTACTTTGATGCCTAAATTAACCTTACTAAATTTTGGTAATGCTAAATGTTGGTATTGTCAATATTTGGTATGGTCAAGAAGTGTAAGTTGTATTTAGGTTGTTACCATTACCAAGATGTTGTGAGAGAAAGATTCTTAAATTAGCAAAATTTGGTAATGGAGGCAAGTTGGTAAAGCCAAAACTTGGTAAGGTTAGTTTTGGCAACAAAGTAAATATCTTCTTTTACCTCCTTCTCTTAACTTAGCCTTCTTTGACACAACTTTAAATCCAAAATTTTGGGGAATGCTCCAGATCGAACGCCCAATCCACGACACCGAAATCGGGCGCCCTCTCCTCTAGCATGCACTGCATGCTCCACCTCCTCTGTTAGCAGTCTGGCATCGAATGCCTGCCTACCGCATGTATGTGTTGGCGTAGAATTTTGACCCACCTCACAACAAA
This sequence comes from Oryza officinalis, assembly GCA_008326285.1. Classification (NCBI taxonomy): domain Eukaryota; kingdom Viridiplantae; phylum Streptophyta; class Magnoliopsida; order Poales; family Poaceae; genus Oryza; species Oryza officinalis. The sequence goes on along the minus strand of BDMV01000003.1, from coordinate 15,450,474 downwards.
ACGGGCTCCACGTTTCCACGGCGACCTGGGAGGTTTGCTTTACTCAAGTGCAGGTCCAATGGCTTGCCTAGGTGTGTGTAGGGCGTGCCAGTTGATTTGATCTGCAATCAACAAGACTAAACAAGTAAACCACATTAAAAACGATGGCCGATTGACCGATAGGCCGATGTGACATCGTGGGAGCCTAGCCGATAGGGCAAAGCTATATCGGCCTACTTGAAGTTATAACATAATAAGATTGGTGAATAGATCTAATCTCATCGGCCCATGTTAATGTGTTTGTGACAATTTAATGGAATTGACCGATGAAGGATGCATGAAGATAAATACACTAGCTAATACTCTAGTGCAAGCTTATACAAGCCAATCAGCCAATATAGATATATTAATCATAGAGAAGTCCTAAGAATACCCTATAATAAATATATTTATGTTTACCGATCTGCTTGTACAAGTGGCAAATACATGCAAAAAAATATAAACAATTACATGCATTAGGTAAGACCGGCTGAAACCCCGGTGTTATCCTTAATTACGATCGAAAACAGGCTTTGAGTTAAACCTCAAAATACGACTAAGGTCGATAGCAACTCAGAGTGTAGATCGAGAATTAACACAAAGAAAATCAAGCCGTCGATCGCTTTTGGGGATGGTAGATGCTTTAGATAATCTAGACGAGCAAACTAATTCGACCATCGTCGGCAACAAACCCTAAAACGAGTTAACCGCTGGCGAGATAGAATTAGAAAACCACATCAAGATTAGCTAAAACATGATAAACGACGATCACATCGCCAGGGCTTAACGTGCCTAAAGCAATATGCTAGCCTCGACGATGTATATCGTCGGGTGCGAGTTCATACCTTTGCTCTGGGGAAGCAAGAACTCGCCGGAAGCTAACCTCTTGCGAGGGTTGGCGATGCGCCGAAAGTAGATTGATTTGTGTTTGATTGATTGTGAGAGAGTTTCTATGTACAGACTATCGGGATATTTATACCCGAGATTACAACATGGTCCGTGTAGGACACGATCTTATCTCTAACTAACAAACAAGTCTTTGCGGCAGACTCTTGCCAAAGATTAGATCTAAATCTACTCAATTTACATGATACAATTGCCTAAAACTGAGCCTTATCTCTATTTGGCAACTTCCTTGAAGCTTATCTCGAGCCCAAACCAAGCCCATGCTAACTCTTGTCAACTTCCTGACTCTATCGGCCAATAGCCATATTGAATCCGAATCGGCCGATACAGCCTTTCTGCTACCGCTTCTTCCAATCCGATATGGTACTGAATCCAATACGGAGTTAAGTCCGACTCTGGCTTGGTCCGATAAAGTAACCGACTCGACTTGGAGCGCTCCTTCTTCTCTGCATTGGTTTTTCTTTTTTCTCTCCGAGTAGATTACGAAAATCTGCTGTTAACACATGCCTCCTAATTCCGCTTCATTATATAATGTGGCGGAATTAGCTCCGAGAAACCCATCGACTTTTTCGCTAGGGTTTGTCTGAAAACCGTGCAGATCTAGATCCGCAACCTCCCGCCGCCGATTTCCTCGCGCAGTTCCTTACTAGTCGCTTACGCCTCTCGATTCCGGCGACTCCCCGGCGTTCTTTCGGCATCGACTCCCTCATTAGCGACCTCTTCAACAACATCCATGGCTTCCTTGCCGTTCTACGCCCCCGAGATCCCTGTGGTAAGTCAATCCCTTTCTCTGAATTCACATTTTTATTTTCTCGTCAAGTTCTTCAAACTAGGGTTTCTGCTCCTGCCCCCCGGGTCTTATTTTTAATCACTGTTTTCACGCCATAGGTCTTCAAGAACCAGATTTTGATCCCCACCAACGACAAATCACATCGGTTCCTTCTTGGCCCCATGGGCAACTCCGACCCAACCTGGCTGATAAATGCGGAGACAGACAGAATTCCCTTCAGGCAAGTAAAGCCCAATGTCCCTTCATGGAAGCACACCTTCAGGTCTTGGCCATCCAAGCTCAATGGCTATAGGACTTGGTACAAAAGGATTGCCGCGACCAAGCAAGTTCATTGGGATGAACTAGGAATCGACCAGTGCATTGCTCTGTCTTTGGCCGATACCAAGAAGAACGAACCTCTTATGTCAGCAGCCACCTATTTCTGGTCCAGCACCCTGAACACTTTTCTGTTCCGGCAGGGTCCGATGACCCCAACACTGATAGACATCAAGATGCTGACAGGATTAGACATACACTTTGAGATCAATCCCTTCAACCTCCTCATTAACAGCACCCACAAGCTGAAGACCAAGAAGATTGGAGGCTGGTCTGGATATATATCTGAACACATGGAGCAAGGATCCGTCTCAGAGAGAGAGCATATGGCCTTTCTAACCTTGTGGCTAGAAAGATTCGTCTTCTGCGGATCAACCTATGGCCCCACCTCAAACTGCCAACATTTAGCTTAGGCCCTGGTTGAAAATAAACAATTTCCTCTCGGCCGATACCTCCTTGGAGCTGTCTATCGGCTGCTCTATTCTGCCACCCAAGATCTGATGCTAAAACGAACAGTGGCACATGGAGGTCCATGGTGGTTTATCCAGCTCTGGCTAACAATTCATACCAACACCATGGTTGATCGGCCTCCGCTATCGGACTCTGCCTTCCCATCGGACTACAATGACAATGAAGATCCTTCAACCAGAAGATGCATGTCCTTTGGAGAAGCAGCCTCAGTTTATCCTGGAGAAGATCAATTGGCCGAAGAAATATCCACCTGGTTTGTCCGATTCTACACTGGCCCTCCATCAGCCAAGATGGACATGTTTGTCTACCCTTCGGACTCTGAATTTGAGCTCCCCATCGACCTGACCCTGAGCCAGCTGAATGATGACATAGTCTCAAGAGAGGTCTTCATGATCAGCATCAGTCCTTGCCTGCTCCCAGTAGGCATATTTCAAGGCAGAAGCACCAGCTTATCATATGAGTTTTACAACTCCATGGTGGCTGCCAGACAATGCGGGCTTGGACAACTCCCTATCAGCCTGCACTTCCATCGGCTCCTAGAGAGCAGGGGTACAGTCTCATCGGCCCTGATCATGAACAAAGCCTTGGAGATTCAAATACCAAATTTAGGCGACTGTGACCGATTATGGTTGAGCCCTTTTATCCATATCAGTTTCTAGTCTTGGTGGCAGGAATGGGCTTCTCACCTCTTCCATCAATCAGCCAGGTTCTATTTGACAGAACTTGTTGATAATATCAGCCCCCAGGTCCCTGACGCCCCAATGCCATCAGTCAGCAACAGTGGGCAGAAAATCTCTTATGCTCTAGTCCTAGCTCCATCAGGAAGAACTGTTTTGGAGTCAGTTATCGGCCTTACTGCCCCAAAGGTGTCATCACTGCTCCAAGGGCCGATAACCAAAGAGACTCCTAAAAGGAAGGCGCCAGTAAAAGAAAAGATTCAGAAAACCAGCAAAAAACCCAGGACTGACGATCAAGCCGATCTTGACAAACTAGACCCCTCCATGGAAGAATTCCTCGATGACTAAGTAATAGAGGAGGAGGTCGATACAACAGCTGCCGATCTGCCTGAAGAAGAAGATCCATCGGCCAACACCACTAAAGAACCATCGGCCAAGACCACTGTGATCCCACCGGCCGATGACCAAGCCGACACTGCCCAACCAAGGAGAACCAGACATGCAGTCCGCAAGGTTAATATAGTCCCTTTCTTGAATCTATGTAGTCTCCTTCTGCTGGTATGCTACAACTTGATATCCTTTTCAGGTCATCGCATCGTCTTTACTGAAAGAAAAAACTCAATCGGCCCCTTTGGCAAGAACTAAGAAGGCAACCTTGCAAAGGCGCGAACAAATCAAGGCCCAATTGAGGACACCATCTCCTTCTTCACCACCCTCTCCAATTGCTTCGGTAAGAGTTAATCTTTATGTTATTCCTCTGGTAACATAGATCTGATCACCATTTTCTTGCCTTTTCTTCAGCCACGAGCTCCATCACCTGCACCACATCGGCCAACCCCTTCGCCTGCTGCTCCAGAACAAGTAGAGGAGGCCGATGCAAGCATAGCCGATGCCCCATCGCAGGTAAACCAGATCACTTCGATTCCTTTGCCGATTTTTGTCTGACTAGGCTAACCATGCCCTATCTTGGTGTTTGCAGAAGTTAGCCGACATGTTTTCTTTTGATATCGGCCGAGCTAAATCATTGGCCTCGAAGTTCTGCTTCCTGGGTATATGCCTCATCGTTACAATCTTGAAAGCTTGTAGCAACTACTTGCATTCCTCATTGTAAACTCTAAGAATACCATTCTTGCATTCATACTCCCCAGAGAGTTGATTGATGACCAGCTGTGAATCGCCAATAATCTCTACGAAATCGGTCTCGACCTTTTGTAATAAGTGCAAACCTTTAAGAACAGCTTCATATTCTGCCTGATTGTTAGTATAATAAGGCTTAATGGTAAACGCAAACTCGAAGCTTGCCCCCCGTGGGGATATGATGACTAGGCCGATACCGCATCCATGTCTGCAAACAGACCCATCAAAATACAATGTCCATGGCACAATGTCTGAATATGCAATTGAATCATCTCTATGTTGAACAATAAAATCGGCCAGGGCTTGTCCCTTGATCGCTTTGGCCGATTCATACCGTAGGTCGAACTCTGTTAAGGCAAAAATCCACTTCTCAATTCTCCCTTTCAACACGGGGGCCGATAGCATGTATTTCATCACATCGGCCTTACTTACCACAATGCACTCATTGGAAAGTAAATAATGCCTCAATGTAGTACATGAAAAATATAAGCATAGACATAATTTCTCCACTGGCGTGTACCTTGTTTCAGCATCCAACAACCTCCTGCTGAGATAAAAAATGGCCCTCTCTTTGCCATCGATGTCTTGAACTAAAACTGAGCCGATGGACTTCTCATGGGCCAATAAGTACAGCCTGAATGGAATTCCTTTTCGTGGAGGAATTAGGACTGGTGGAGAACTCAGGTATTCTTTGATGTTGTCCAACGCCTTTTGCTGCTTATCACCCCATGTAAACTCTTGATCGTCTTTTGCCTTCAACAATGGGGTGAATGGCTCTATCCTGTTTGACAGGTTCGATATAAAGCGCCGGACAAAGTTGATCTTGTCGAGCAGAGATTGTAACTTGGTCTTGTTAGTTGGAGGCTTGATATTCTTTATAGCATCAATGTTCTTCTGTGCAATCTCAATTCCTCTCTCGTGGACCAAGAAACTCAAAAACTGACCGGCCGATACACCAAAGACACATTTGTTAGGGTTCATCTTCAGACCATATTTCCTTGTTCTTCTAGTACCTTGCGTAAATCGGCCAGGTGCACATCGTACTCTTTTGACTTTACGACGACGTCATCTATGTAAACCTCGATCAAAGCGCCAATAAGATCGTGAAAAATATAGTTCATTGCCCTCTGATAAGTGGCTCCAGCATTTTTTAGGCCGAAAGTCATAACAACCCATTCATATAGGCCAATTGCCCCTGGACATCTGAAAGCTGTCTTGTGAATGTCTTCCTTAGCCATGAAAATCTGGTTGTAGCCTGCGTTTCCATCCATAAAGCTGATGATCTTGTGTCCAGATGCAGCATCAACTAGCAAATCGGCCAACGGCATAGGGTACTCGTCTTTTGGCGTTGCTTTATTTAAGTCTCTGAAATCAATACACACCCCGAGCTTGCCGTTTTTCTTCAACACTGGAATTATGTTGGAAACCCACTCTCGTATCGACAGGGTCTGATAAAGTTGGCATCATAAAGTCTTGTGATCTCTGCCTTGATAGCTTCATGTATATCGGCCTTAAATCGCCTAGGAGTTTGTTTAAATGGCCGATAGCCTGGTTTAATAGGTAACCGATGTTCTACAATCGATCGGCTTAATCCTGGCATCTCATGATATTCCCATGCAAAACAATCCATGAATTCTCTCAAAAGATTTATCAAATTATTCTTATAATCCCTTGACAGGTTAGCACTTACATACGACGGCCTAGACCTATCACCTATTCCTATATCGACCTCTTCAAGTTCTTCGGCCGACGTAAAGCCTTGTCCCAATTTTCCATCTAACTCATCCACCGCGTCATCTGTATAGGAACTATCTTGGTCGTCTTGGCTGGTGGATGACACACTTTTGTTAAAGCAACTGCTTGTCTTGATCTTCAATCGTCTCGATGTCGCAGTCAGTTACTTTGAGGAAATCGGCCTCCCATACTCGCCCGGACAGGCAGTCGATCCCCTCCATCTCCCAAACTGCGAGATCGGCATTGGCTACATGCACTGACCTATCGGCTTGCACGATCTCGACTTGGTCCCCTTGCCATTGAATGAGGCACTGATGCATTGTTGAGGGAACGCAATAATTTGCGTGGATCCAATCGCGTCCCAACAACAGGCTGTAGGAACCCTTTCCATCGAAGACAAAAAAGGTAGTAGGTATTGTCTTGTTGCCCACCGTGAGCTCCACGTTCAACACCCCTTTTGCCTCCGATGCGTTGCCACCAAAATCCTTTAACACCATGTTAGTCTTGATGAGATCTTCAGTACTTTTCCAAGCTTCCTGAAAGTTGTATGTGGCATCAAATTCACTGCCGCGCCGCCATCGACCAGCATCTTCGTCATCGGCCGCCCATTGACGAACCCCTTGATGTATAACGGCCGGAGGTGCCTGTGGCTGGTATCAGCCGGCTTGTCGAACACGGCTTGGTCTGGTGACAACTGTAGCCTAGCCGAAGATTGGTCTATCTCATCTTCGGCTATTGCCTCATCGGCCATCTATACGCTGTACTCTACTGGCAACACGAAAACCATGTTAACAGAAGCCGATGCTACGCCTTTACCTTTTGCAGACGCAGGAGCTCGTGTTGATTTTGAGGTGCCCTCATCGGCCTTGACCACCGTGGATTTTATCCTCCATTCTTTTTTAGTCTTGGTGGGCCGATGGGTGGTTACCGCTTGCTGCTCCTGGACCTGCTCCTTCTTCCTCAGCCTCTGTACCCGTCGTTTCTGGGTCTTGGTAAACACATCGCTTGGGCACCACTGAGGGTTCTGGGGTTGGTCGTCGTCTTCGTCCTGACGATCTTGGTGCATCGGCCCTAGCCTTTTGTGTACAGATTTTCTTTGCTTCATCGGCCGATGCACTTGTCTATTTGAGCTGCCCTGGTGAGGATCTTCTATGTCATTGCACGCAGGACACTCTTGAATTGTTGGCAACCTCATTCCCTCATTCCAACAAAAGCGGAAGAACTCGCACTCCCAATGAGGGTCATAGGATCTGTCTTGGTCAGAGTACTCTTGTGCTTGCTCTTCCCGTCTTCGCTGGTACTTTTTGATCAGGCCCTCTGAAGTCTGATGAGGCCGCTTGTTGGTCCGATAGGCATCGCTATCGGCCTTGTCTGCCCGCACCATGTTGACTGGGAACGGGTGTCCTTCTATCTTCATCGACCGCTTGGCTTCATCAATCTTGATCCTGCCTTGCTCGATGGCCGATTGAATTTGTTACCGGAAGATCTTGCATTCGTTAGTGTGATGCGAATATGTGTTGTGCCACTTGCAATATCTTCTCTTCTTGATTTCCTTGGCCGATGGCAGTACATGACCTACTGGCAGCTGAATCTGCTTTTCTTGCAAGAGTAGATCAAATATTTTATCGGCCTTGTTGATGTCGAAGTCGTACTTGTTCTCTTTGTCGCCTTTCTTGGCCCATTGGAACGTTGTCGGCTTCTTCATCCGGGCCCACTCGGCCAGGTCGATGTCGGCATCATCTTCATCGTCTTCGTCGGAGGCGTACTGATAGACAGTATTGATTTTCTTCGTGAACTTCTTCGCCTCCTGGAATCTTTGTTCATGGGCCGATACCCTCTGCGCTAGCTAAGCTAGGCTGTCAAATTCCTGCGAAGAGAACCTTTCTTGTATCGGCCCTAATAGTCCCTGGAACGCCAAATCGGCCAGTTGAGAATCGGTCAAACTGAGGCTGTAACACCTGTTCCTTATGTCCCTGAATCTTTGGATGTATTCCGGGACCGATTCGTTAACCCTTTGCCTGATGGCGGTGAGATCGGACAGCTTCATCTCTTGTACGCCGTTGTAGAAGTATCTATGAAACTGTTTCTCCAGGTCGATCCAACCTCTGATGGAATTACAGGGTAGAGATGAAAACCATGTGAACACCGACCCTGACAAGGACAGAGGGAAAAATCTCACCCTCAATGTCTCCACGGCCGATGCCTCACCACATTGAGCTAAGAATCGGCTTATGTGCTCGTACGTAGAGACATTATCTTGCCCCGAAAACTTGGAGAAGTTCGGGATCTTGTATCGGCTCGGCAGTGGCACTCTGTCGAACTCCTCGGGGTACGGATGCCGATAGACTGTGGAGCTCTCTTTAGGCTTTAAGCCGAACTGATCTCACATCACCTCGGCTATCCTGCGGGCTGATGTAGAAGCTCTTGATGATAAGGCTGTTGAAAGCCTTCTGGCCGATATTGCCTTGGGGAACACGGTTGGAAGTGATGATTCAAGTTCTGTGCATTGTATTGCCCTGTAGCGTACTGCTGGTAGCCTTGAGGCGCATTGTAGGCAGCTGCATGTGGAGGGTTGCTTGCTTGAGCGAACTGAGGTTGTCCAGCCGATGGTTGGTTGACTGGGGCTTGTTGTATCGGCTCACCCGTCGGCTGCTTCCCCCTCGTCCATTGTGCGAACTGTTCCTCCGTGATGTGCTGGGGGCTTCCTCCTGCTTGCTTGGTCAGGATCAACGGCATGGTTGACGCTGGCTGGGCCGATGGCGGTGGAATCGGCATTGTCGGCTGCGGAGCCGTACTCAGATCGGTCCTCAAGGTCCGATAAGCAGGGAACTTGTTGTCTAGCAGGAAAATCGGCCCTTGAGGCTTGTACTGGTGAATGGAGCCGTCTAGGATTGATTTTACAGTATTGGTCAATGTATTCACCAGGATCCCTAATTGGTTGACCAATGCGGAGTGAACCGCAGAGTCGATGCGGTCCTGTAGCGTCGGCGTGGCGCTGTCTTCAGTTTTGACAGCGTGGTCGTGTGCTGCCGCCGACGTGCTAGCTCCGTCTCCAAGGCTCGGCATTACCACCTTAGATTTTTGGATAAGGGTGCCTTGCCGAGTCCTAGAGTACGTTTGCAGGTACATGTTTTGAAATTGCTCAACCAGCTTGTTCATCTTAGCTTTTTGCTCCTCATTGAGCTGGTTGGTGGTCACAGAGACGACGTTCTCCTCCGAGATCTCGTTCTGCTTCGACATCCTGCAGTGATCTTCTTGTTGTTGTGAAGCTTGCGTTCTTGAGGTCACACTAGGCGTGCCAAAAGCGTGTTGGCGTAGAATTTTGACCCGCCTCACAACAAAACGGGTTCCACGTTTCCACGGCGGCCTGAGAGGTTTGCTTTACTCCAGTGCAGGTCCAGTGGCTTGCCTAGGTGTGTGTAGGGCGTGCCAGTTGATTTGATCTGCAATCAACAAGACTAAACAAGTAAACCACATTAAAAACGATGGCCGATTGACCGATAGGCCGATGTGACATCGTGGGAGCCTAGCCGATAGGGCAAAGCTATATCGGCCTACTTGAAGTTATAACATAATAAGATTGGTGAATAGATCTAATCTCATCGGCCCATGTTAATGTGTTTGTGACAATTTAATGGAATTGACCGATGAAGGATGCATGAAGATAAATACACTAGCTAATACTCTAGTGCAAGCTTATACAAGCCAATCAGCCAATATAGATATACTAATCATAGAGAAGTCCTAAGAATACCCTATAATAAATATATTTATGTTTACCGATCTGCTTGTACAAGTGGCAAATACATGCAAAAAAATATAAACAATTACATGCATTAGGTAAGACCGGCTGAAACCCCGGTGTTATCCTTAATTACGATCGAAAACAGGCTTTGAGTTAAACCTCAAAATACGACTAAGGTCGATAGCAACTCAGAGTGTAGATCGAGAATTAACACAAAGAAAATCAAGCCGTCGATCGCTTTTGGGGATGGTAGATGCTTTAGATAATCTAGACGAGCAAACTAATTCGACCATCGTCGGCAACAAACCCTAAAACGAGTTAACCGCTGGCGAGATAGAATTAGAAAACCACATCAAGATTAGCTAAAACATGATAAACGACGATCACATCGCCAGGGCTTAACGTGCCTAAAGCAATATGCTAGCCTCGACGATGTATATCGTCGGGTGCGAGTTCATACCTTTGCTCTGGGGAAGCAAGAACTCGCCGGAAGCTAACCTCTTGCGAGGGTTGGCGATGCGCCGAAAGTAGATTGATTTGTGTTTGATTGATTGTGAGAGAGTTTCTATGTACAGACTATCGGGATATTTATACCCGAGATTACAACATGGTCCGTGTAGGACACGATCTTATCTCTAACTAACAAACAAGTCTTTGCGGCAGACTCTTGCCAAAGATTAGATCTAAATCTACTCAATTTACATGATACAATTGCCTAAAACTGAGCCTTATCTCTATTTGGCAACTTCCTTGAAGCTTATCTCGAGCCCAAACCAAGCCCATGCTAACTCTTGTCAACTTCCTGACTCTATCGGCCAATAGCCATATTGAATCCGAATCGGCCGATACAGCCTTTCTGCTAGCGCTTCTTCCAGTCCGATACGGTACTGAATCCAGTACGGAGTTAAGTCCGACTCTGGCTTGGTCCGATAAAGTAACCGACTCGACTTGGAGTGCTCCTTCTTCTCTGCATTGGTTTTCTTTTTCCTCTCCGAGTAGATTACGAAAATCTGCTATTAACAGTATGCAAGGCTATGCATGTCCTACTTTTTCTCTCCACCTTTCCTTTATATACATAACCATTTTCTTAGCAAATTTTGAACTTATTTATTTCATAAACTATTTATCCAATTATATCATTATATATATTGTAATTAAATCTTTACAACAAGATATCATAAGATTATATTCCGATGAAGAAAAAATATGTTTCAATTATTGAAATTCGGTGTTTCATAAGAGAAGCAAATGTTTCAATTGAATTTTGACTTGTTGCATATTTTAAGTCTTTTGTGTTATGAATTTTTTTTAGTCTTGCACCCGGTATTATTTAGATGTTGTGTGGAGATTATGGGTACCATATACCCACACGACTAGCTTATCCGACTGATTATAGGGGATAGGTTATAGATGAGGATCATGTAATAGGCTTAGAACTTACGTTGCCGTGTGTATTAAGGAACGGCTTATAGTCCTAAGTCGGGAGTATTACGGGTAATGTTAGAAGTCCTATACCGTATGTAGGTTGGTCTCCGACTTGTGAGCTTGCCCTCTGAACCTATATAAAGAGGACAGGACGTCCCTTGAGGGATATAGAAGCAATAGCAATTAGCTAGGCTTTTCTTCATACACAACTTGATCACGAGATCAATAAACAACTCGGCGGATACAATCCCCGAAACAGGAGTTGGTATTACTTCTTTATAGAAATCCTAAACCTGTTTAAATCCCTTTGTCTACTAACCCATCGTGTTTGGTACTTGTGCGCTACCCCCTTTTCTCATTGCCGAAATCAGGTTTCGACAGTTGGCGCGCCAGGTAGGGGTGCGTCAAGTATTTTTTTTCGTCGACAAGCGCGATGGGATCTACATCATGCATCGACGACTTCGCCTTCCCACCGGGACAGGCGTACCGCTTCAGCAGCCTCGACATCATCACCGACAGCTTCGACAAGATTTCTCTCCTTGACTCGGATCTGAACTAGTCAGGAGGAGAAAACCACTCGGCGTCGTTTGGATTTCCGAACGCCGCTGAGATCTACTCCAACTTCCTCTCTTTCGAGTCGGATCCAAACCACTCAGGAGAACTTTTCGCAGTGGTGCCACACTGCGGTCCAAGCTCCAGGGAGATCGCCATTGTGATTCAACCTCTCGGATCGTGCTCATCCACCGAGATCGCCGACTACATCAGCTCTTCTGACTTCGATGATCTTTACGATATCCCCATGGAGAACATCGACAGTTCCGACTTCGATGACAACTATACTCCGCTATTTTTCGACGTTCTCATGGCCGACATAGGAGAGACCAACTCGGCCGTGGCCCGCAGGGCTGCAGAAGAGGAACGAGCCAAGTTCGAAGAGGAGCGCAAGCACAAGGAGGAGGAACTCAAGCGTAAAGAAGATAACGACAAGAGAAGGCGAGATCTGAGGGCGGTCGGGCGCTCCGCCCACGACGCCATACTTCAGACCCGAGTCGACAACACCAACGTCTTCCTAACGCCCCAATAGAACGCGGTCGCCGCACTCACCCTCATCGACATCGTCATGGACGTAGCATCCCCAACGTGACTCCAATCCTAAACAAAGTCAAGACCATGGTCGCTACTACAGCCCCACTCGGCGCTGCCACGGGCACTGCTCGGGGAGTCACCGAGTTCATCGCTGAAACACCCGATGGTAGTCGTCTACCACCGCTGCGATCCAAGGATTACCGAAGACCCAAGCACAGCAAGACCCCTAGCAAGTCTAACGATGTCCATCGTCATGCAGCCTGGAAGCATCGAGACCAGTCGGCCGACTCTCGTGAGAGATGTCATGGCCGACCACCCGTCCATGACCGAATCCGCTATGACAATAGCTCCAGTTACCAGAGTGGCTCTCGAAGGTCCGCGCCGAGCGATTTGAGGGAGGTACTCAACCAACGTTATCGCGAGCGCAATAAGCCTTATTATGAAGATCGAAGAAATTCCCCCAACAACTGCGACGAAGGAGTACCCGCATTCACTCAGGACCTGCGTCGAGTGAATTGGCCGAGTGGTTTCAAGCCCATTGGGATCGAGAAATATGATGGCAAAACCGACCCCGAGTTATGGTTGATCGTCTACACTCTTGCAATTCGCGCAGCAGGAGGAGATAGCAAGGCCATGGCAAATTACCTGCCCGTCGCTCTCGCCGACTCAGCCAGAAATTGGCTTGCAAGTTTACCAAAGGGTTCAATCGATTCTTGGAGCGAGCTTCGGGATCACTTCATCGCCAATTTCCAGGGCACCTTTGAAAGGCCTGGGACTCACTTCGACCTTTACAACGTAATCCAGAAGCCCAACAAGTCCTTGAAAGACTACTTCGGCATTTTTTGGAGAAGCGAAACAAGATTTCTGACATCACCAACGACGTCATCATAGCCGCTTTTTAGAAGGGTGTTCTCAATGAGTTGTTAATCGGCAAATTTGAGCGCAAACCTCCAAGGACAGTTAAGAAGATGTTCGAGACGGCCAATTCCTACGTCAAGTCGGACGACGCAATCAAAGCATCACGTCAAGACAAGCAATCAAGGAGTAGCTGGCGCCCCAAGAAGGACAACGGCAACGGCAACGGTGGCCAAAAAGATCGTAAGCGTAAGCTCGAGGATCTGGTCGCCGCAACATCGAACTACCAACAACAGCGTCCACACATCAGCGCCTACGACAAGATCATGAACGCTCAATGCACTCATCACCCGAATCACAAACATTCGGCCAAGGACTGCTTTATCTACAAACAGTTCGCCGAGCATTATGCTGCCCAACTTCAGAAGCCAACAGACGGAGCCGGCACCTCAGGAACCAAGAAGGACGATGCAAATGGTGGTTCATAACCCTTCCAAGACCACAGGACCGAGTTAAACCATATTTTCGGAGGGCCACTTGCATACGAATCAAAACGGAAGCAGAAATTGACTGACAGAGAAATCAATGCAGTTCAGCCTGAAATCCCACGTTACCTACGATGGTTGGAGGTGGCTATTACGTTCAACCGCTCGGATCATACTGACCAAGTGGTTCACCCGGGGCGGTATCCCCTGGTACTAGACCAAGTAGTCCGCAACGTCAAGCTCAAGCGTGTCCTTATCGATGGCGGCAACGCCCTCAATATCCTCTTCACCAAGACACTGGACGAGATGCAAATCCCAAGATCCAAATTAAGGCCAAGTTCAGCCCCTTTTCATGGAGTCATCCCAGGGCTATCATCTACGCCACTCGGGCAAATCACTCTTCCAGTCACCTTCGGCACTCGGGAGAATTTTCGTACAGAGAACGTCAGCTTTGAAGTCGCCGGCTTTGAAGCTGCTTAACACGCAATCCTTGGAAGACTTGCGCTCGCCAAATTCATGGCAGTCCCACACTACACTTATCTGATGATGAAGATGCCCGGACCTAATGGAGTCAGCTCCTTACGCAGCGATGTCAAGCAAGCCTTCACCTGCGACAAGGAAAGCTGTGACATGGCCCAATCTTGCGAGAGATTACTTGGCCAACAGGAGGTCCGACTATCCGCATCAACATCGGAAGAAGGCGAAATCCTGGCAAAGAAGTTGGCTAAGACGGGAGAAGGTGATGCCAAGATGAAAAAGATTCCACTCGATCCTTCTGACCCCTCCAAGATTGCTGTAATAGGCACCGAGCTAGATTGTAAATAGGAAAGCGCGCTCATCACCTTTCTACAAAATAATAAAGATATATTTGCTTGGAAACCATCTGATATGCCTGGTATTCCTTGAGAGGTGATTGAGCACTCACTAAATGTCAAAGAGGATGCAAAACCTATCAAACAACGGCTTCGTCGCTTTGCGCAAGATCAAAGAGATGTTATTAAGGAGGAACTCGCCAAGCTTTTGGCGGCTGGATTCATCAAGGAAGTTTACCACCCCGACTGGTTGGCCAACCCGTTTCTAGTTCGGAATAAGACAGGACAATGGCGCATGTGTGTCGATTACATCGACCTCAACAAGTCTTGCCCCAAGGATCCCTTTGGTTTACCCCGCATTGATCAAGTTGTTGACTCGACCGCTGGCTGTGAGTTTCTGAGCTTTCTTGATTGTTACTCGAGATACCATCAAATCAGCTTGAAGGAGTCTGACTGCTTGAAGACGTCCTTCATCACCCCGTTTGGGGCCTATTGTTACATCACGATGCCGTTTGGCCTTAAAAACACTGGAGTTACATATCAGCGCATGATCCAGAGATGCCTTCAGACTCAACTTAGGAGGAACGTGGAAGCTTACGTTGATGATGTTGTCATCAAAACCAAACAAAGACAGGATTTGATCGCCGACTTAGAAGAAACTTTCTCAAATATTTGAGCCGGATGAAGTTGAACCCAGAGAAGTGTACTTTCGAAGTACCATCAGGGAAGCTACTTGGTTTTATGGTGTCTCACCGTGGTATTGAAGCCAACCAGAGAAGATCAATGCCATTCAAAACATGAAGCCGCTGAGTACGCAGAAGGATGTTCAAAAACTTACTGGATGCATGGCAGCTTTAAGCCGATTTGTTTCTAAACTCGGGGAACAGCCGCCACGGCCGCACTACCACTTCATCGCCGCCGCGTGCCCCGAACAGGTGGACGACGTTTCCGCCGCCAATACGCAGCCGTCACCGCTCCCACCTACACATGCGCATTTTTTGGGATAGAATGAATGCGAGCAGCAACAAACGTCCCGTCCCCAGACTCTATTTAAGTGCTGTCGCGGGTGAGCACGCAACCTGTCCCTCTCCATTCTCTCTTCTCCTCCTCCTTGTTTTGCTTCCCCTCAGTCACTTCCTCCCGCGCACACGCTGCCGTCTCTCCGCTTGCTCCACCGCGGCCGGCTCCGGCTGGGCCTCAGTTGAGCAAGAGGACGGATAGGCCGCCGCGCCGTCATCTGAACCCCGAGAACGACTAACTTATTGAACGGCTAACCTCTAACATCTAACATTTGACCCATTGACTCACTATTCCGCTGACACTCTAACTTACTGACTCACTGACCTCTAACTCGCTAACCCCTAACCCCTAACTTGCACTAACCCGCTAACATTTACTCCTTAACACTGTGTGTTCGTTTGTTACCACCGATCGAACACGTGGTGTGCGAGGACGATCCGCGGGTCGACCGTCCCCAGGCTGTACATCGACGACCGTAGTTTCGTGCGAGGACCGCCACACGGTGTGCCGCTACCTGGCTGCCGCAAGGTGAGCTCCTCTCGTGCTCCCCCTCTTGCTTTTGTTTCCTTACCGCATTCTCGTCTACCGTTGTTGTCGTGGCGCGGTGACGTCGTGAGGCGCAACACCATACCCGTTCCTTGCGCGGACGCCCTCCGCCACAATCGCTGCTTCGCCGCCGGCCATGCATGCGCCATGCAGCTAGCTGGCTGTACGTGTGCATGCATGCAAGCAGTTGGCTGTATGTGTGCATGCATGCATGCAAGCAACTCACATGCATGCAGCTAGCTAGCCGTGTGTATGCATATGCATGCATGCATGCAAACAGCTCACATGCATGCAACTAGCTAGTCGTGTGTATGCGTATGCATGCATGCATGCAAGCAGCTCATATGCATGCAGCTAGCTAGCCGTGTGTATGCATATGCATGCATGCTTGCAGCTCGCCCAAGCCTTTCACCTCACCATGCGCACACCCATTTAAAAACAAAACCTGTACGTGAGGAGTTAAGGGCGGTCCCACCCGTCAGACCTTTTCCTTTTCTTCGATTTAAAACTTTTCCAATCTTTTGAATTCCGTATCTCCCTCGTTTTAAGTCGGATTTGAACGAAACTTTCGTCAAAATCTTTCTAAAATCAAGATCTATGCAAGTTGGATTCTGGAATTTTTGGCTCTTTTTGTGTTAGCGAGTAGTTGGTGACTTTATTATTATTCAACCGGACAGGGTACATCTGTGAGGAGAAAACTGAGCTAATTGAGAACGAACCCCCAATTGAGCAAGGCAAGTCACTACGCCCCCTTCCTCGAACATGTTGATCCTATTTTTATAAATGTATTGATTACAAATAAAATTGCATACTAATTATAAAATGTGTACCTACATTTGCTTAAGCCTTACCTTTGATATTGTTTATCCTTATGTATTTACACACCTTTGTTACCTGAGTATATTACTTTATGCGTGATTATTTATTCACTGCTTAGCCTTGCTTACATAGACGTTATACACTCCATATGTGTGATATGTGGATGTGGTTATACCGATCACTCGATGGGAGTGATTGTTAGAGATCGGGTGGAGACATAGGCACCACCCACAGCATGAAAACCTTTGCGAAAACCCAAAAACTTAATTAAACAAAAGCGACTTTGACTGGGGCAGCACGGATAGAATATGGGTGGTTCTGGGAATGGTAAGCCGCCGACCCTGGTCAGTTAAGGACCGAGTCAAGAAGCTAAGCAGGAAACGAACCGAGTACGACCACACTTCTTGAGTGGGGTTAGACCCGGTGGACTAGGTTATTCTCGTGGGGTGGCACCCCAGACATGGTAGGTTCTGGATATTGGTATGGAAATGTGGAAGTGTGTGGTTTAATGACGTCAAACTTTATATATGTATAATGTAACCTTCAATCTTGGGAGCGCCAGGACTCCCCTCACAACCGGCTCGAGGTAGGAATGTGGCGCCGGGGGTGCAATGGGGATTCATAGTCCTTGGAGCGGGTGCCGCCATGCGAGGGTAACTGAAAAACCGGGCCGTGAAAAGTCTCATGTGTTGGGTGCGTCACGGAGTGTGGGATTAAAAGCGTACATCCGCTGCAGTGTGAGTAAATTAAACTATTCGAATAGCTGTGCTCGCGGTTAATGAGCGCCGGGACTTGTATTACTCTTGACTAGCCTCGTCAATTTGTAATATTGCTTAAAATATGATGGGTATGGAAGGTGTGACCTTGCCTGATGTGCAAAAAGGTCGTAGTGGTTAAAACTGTGGAAATTGGATGCGAGGGTAAACCGGACCAAGCAAGGCTTGGGGAAGGTGGATGAACCCTCGCAGGTTAATGACAACTTCAACTTAACGTGGTTTTCAGTTAAAACTGTTATGGCATAGGTTTGTGAAATAATTTATGAAAACTAGCTTTATGCAAATAAACCAAGTCATCCTTGAACCCCTATGAACATCATATGCATTCTGTAGTGGTGGCTTACTGAGTACGGTTGGTACTCACTCTTGCTTATTTAAATTTTTTTAGAAAAAGGTGTTGGTGTCGATCTGTGCATGTGCTATGCTGGCAAGGAGTCACCAAGGACGGCGGAATAGGGACCTAGGTTCACCAGTCGATGCATGTGGGATAAAATGGACCGCCGCTGCTTCGCTTCCGCTACCTCATTTATTTGTGTTGGTATTTTGTGTTGTTGTCGACCATGCTTGGTCTATTCGGATCCCATTTGGGCTATCCTTGTATTATTAATAGATTGTAAGACCCGTATGACGATGTCAGCTTGTGATATACAACTATGTCATGTGTGTACCATCTACTGATCCAGGGAATGGTATTGTAATACACATGGGGTTTCCGGTATAAAAAACCGGGGGCTCACACACTTTGTCCTTCATACTCAAAGGCTGGCTTGGATCTTTCTTTGATTGGGGCCAGTCGGGATTTGATGAAGTGCCGAGTGATCTGTTCTCCTTGAAGTCTCTTATTCTTCATTTCGAGAATTTTTGCCAGAAGATTATTTGCTTATATCCAGTCTTGACCCTCGGGTAAGGCATTCCAGTTGGCCCGTTGGATTGGTGGAAGACCGATAAAGTTGGGTAAGTTGGGAGTAGGGTTAGAAATATAGAACCAGTTTGCGTGCCAACCCTTGTTGGAGGTTTTCAAGAGAAGAGGAAAGTAGTCTTTGCGGAGAGTGCTGCGGAGTTGGAATCCCGCACCGCCGACAACATAGGAGTTATCTTTGGTTGGATGGGCTTTGAGAGAAAACATGCGATGAAAAAGATTGAAGTGGGGATATATTCCAAGAAAGGCTTCACAAACATGGATAAAGATGGCAATGTGTAGTACAGAGTTTGGGTTTAGATGATAAATTTTGATGCCATAATAATCCAAAATGCCACAGAAGAACTCAGAGGTTGGCAGACTAAATCCACAATAAAAGAAGTGGGTGAAGACGATGATCTCACCAGTATCTGGAGTTGGGAATTCCTCGTCGTATGTCGGACGCCAGCCGATGATCTCTTTCGTTGGGAGGACTCCATCTTTTACCATTTCCTTTAATGTTGATTCTTTCACATCAGAGGTCGCCCATTGGTCGAAGGAAATTTCTCTCTCTTCTGCCATGAGCGAGATTTGGGGAAGATCAAGTTTAGAGTTGGAGGTTAGGGTTTTTGGAGAGGATGAAAGGCACTGGATGAGTGCAGCAGATTTTGATGAGATCTAGAGTGGTTGGATGAATGGATTTGGTGGATTTCGTGTTCTAGGTTTCTGTGGAGGTGCTTGTGAACAGGGGCGTGAAAGGGGAATTTTTCGGAAGTTGAAGCGGCGGGGAAGATGACGGCACTTCAGTGGTTATTTTATTAGGGTATCGGTAGGTTTTTCCTTGTTTGAGCCGAAGCCCATGGGAAGCTTACAGCCTATGTCTCGGGTGTGGCTAGACACGGGTCTCTAGAGATTTAAGCAAATTTGCCTTGGCAATATGCACGTGATCTATTGCTCAATACCTTCAAAATCCTTTCATACATTAGTTGCACAACTTCTTTTAGAGTTGGTACGATGCAATTTGGGAGGTGACAAACAGTAAAGTTTTTTAATAACTATCTTTGCAACTTTTCCATAAATTTTTCGGGATGTTTGGTTTTTACAAAGCAATTGATTATATCAATGCTATTTTGCCACCTTGGTGTGCTTTTGTGATTAAGACCAATATTATGGCTTAAGCTGATTATATTTTGGTCATATTATTCAGATGGTTGGTAAATCTATTTATGGGTTTTATTAACTCAAATTTTATACCACAAATGCCATATATTCCTGAGGATGATGAAGTTGTGTGTTTCGAGAGGACTCGGGCATGACAGCTTGGGCAGCATGAGCTTAATACGATACCAGTACTCGAGGTCATTATGCACCATACCTTGTTATAAGGTTATGTGTTATATAATTTTTATGACTGCTTTTGGCTTTGGCTAAGCATTTATTTATATAACATCACTCGGATGAGTGTGATTATTATAGTTCTTGACTATATGCTTAGTTTGTTCAACTAAATACATAGTCGGGGGCTACACCTAATTAGGTGTATCTAGTCGATGTACCTAGGTATATTTTTTATGACTTTTTAGCCCTTCACAGCCTTCTTATTGGATTGGTTAAAGCACTCGGGAGACCTAGGCAGAGATGATGAAAGCACTCGGCAATGAAGGCACTCGGTTATGGAGGCACTCGGCTATGGATTAGTTTGGTTCGAGGTAGAGTTATCCCGTCGACTGTGAAGGTCTTAGGGGCTACTGTGGAGATTATGGGTACTATATACCCACACGACTAGCTTATCCGACTGATTATAGGGGATAGGTTATAGATGAGGATCATGTAATAGGCTTAGAACTTAAGTATTACGTTGCCTTGTGTATTAAGGAACGGCTTATAGTCCTAAGTCGGGAGTATTACGGGTAATGTTAGGAGTCCTATACCGTATGTAGGTTAGTCTCCAACTTGTGAGCTTGCCCTCTAAACCTATATAAAGAGGGCAAGACGTCCCTTGAGGGATATAGAAACAATAGCAATTAGCTAGGCTTTTCTTCATACACAACTTGATCACGAGATCAATAAACAACTCGACGGATACAATCTCCGAAACAGGAGTAGGGTATTATTTCTTTATAAAAGGCCTGAACCTGTCTAAATCCCTTTGTCTACTAACCCATCGTATTTGGTACTTGTGCGCTACCCCTTTTTCTCATTGCCGAAATCAGGTTTCGACATGTTGCAATGAATATTATATGATGTTTCACTAGGTCATTTACAAATGTTGCACGTGGTATTCTCAGTGTTATTAAGTTTTGTGTCATGGATTTTTCTAATATTGCACGTGGTGTTATTTTGATGTTGTAATAAGTTTTTTCTGATGTTTCACTAGGTCATTTATAAATGTTGCACGTGGTGTTATTATTTGAACGTTGAAATAATACTATATGATGTTTCACTAAGTCATTTACAAATGTTGCATGTGATATTCTTTGGATATTTCAAAGAATATATTCAATAGTTATAAATCATGTTTTATGTATGATATAAAAATATACTAATTGGGATTATAATTGTATATTTTTTATTTGAAATATAGTCTTATGAGATCTTATTGTAATGATTTAATTGTATCGAATACAACCATGTAACTAGATTAAAGATCTGACGGTTAATTTAAGAGAAAAAATGGTTTTAAGTTTAAATTGTCTTTGCAGAGAGGAGAGAGATATAAGACAACCATGCATGGCAAGGTGAACCCCATGGCAAGGTGAACCCCAGTATGCATGCATGAGCCAATAGACAAGCGAGGCTGCGTGGGGGGAGGGTGAGCGTCTGATTTTTCGCAATTCCATTAGGCGCCCGATGCAGAGTTGTCTTGCAAAATTTTTTAAGTTAGGTATTCCTAACTCCACAAATCTATAGATATAGATTTACAGTCACATAGATATCGTTTGGATAAATAAATTTGTTCTTATTTTATATTGAATTGAAAATTTTAAATCCCTATAATTTGACATCCAAAGCTTTGTTAAATAAGATATTATATTTATATTTTAGGACGAAGAAAGTAGTAAATAGGAGAACTTTTGAAAAAAAATGTTGCTACTAATAATCAAGATTCAGTTTGGGCAGTTTCCAAAATTTCTGATCGCCTCTAATTACCATGATATGTAATTTTGCCAAAAATGCCTTCATTTTAAATCACTAGTAAACTGATATGACAACTTTCAATCGAATCCACTCCCACTAATCACAATCTGTAGTTATACAAAATGATCCTATGGGAGCTCCACCGGAACCCTGCCGCAACGAACGGGCCAGCGACGTAAGTAAAATAGGACTTGTTTGGTTTACAACCATACCAAAATATTTGACAATGCCAACTCATGAGCGAGTTTTTGCCATTGCTAACATTTTGACAACATTTGTGTGGTATTGATCAGCATTGGTAGTAAACCAAACATTACCAAAAATACTATTCAAAATACCAATATTTTGGTATGGCAAGTTTTAGCTTCAAACCAAACCAGCCCATAGAGTGCCGCTTCGTCTGGATTCATGGGGAGTGTGTGGGACGCCGAGAGTCCGGGCTCTATGCCCATGGCTGCATCTTTTTTCTCCACGGTGACTGTAACTGCCCTATCGAAGCAGCGGAACGATCAAACAACACCTACTCTAGTTCCTAGTCGCTCGAGGACTAAGCCAGAGTTCGAAGTCACTGGTGATCTGCCGCGATCATCGAGAGGCACCAGCTTGGTGAGGCCTAGCAAAGGAGTCAAACACTAAAAGCCTGTAGCAACATAAATTGCCACAAGTGCCGATAACATATGTTGACTGTGGATTATCGAGCCTCTCGAATATCTGAACAAGTTTCTTTTAAAAAAAACTAAACAAGTTATTTTATCCAGACTTGTCGTTTTGGAAAGGGTGAGGTCGAACTTTGAAATCTTTGGTCATGAATAATTTTTAAATTATTTATCTTAGAAATATGAAGACCATATGTATAAATTAGTTTTAAAAAATACTTTAATAAAATCATATATTTATTTATATTTCTATATATATTATAATAAAAAAATAGTTGTCAAAGTTTTTTTAAGATCATGTTATTGTTCAAAACAATAGTATTATCAATCCAGAGGGAGTATAATGAATGCAAATCGTCTGCAGTACTGTCGATACAGTAGTAATGGCTGACATGTGAGTCGATCCGAAACCACACGTTAGGGTCTGCTACTGCATCAACGATATTGCGGACAATCTCTACTGAAGTATAATATTGTCACATGTGAATCCGGACCCACACGTTAGTGTCTGCTACTGCAGATAATCTCTATAATATTGTCACAGGGATAAGCATCCAAAATATACAGGCGTTAAATTGCTTACGTTAACAGAGTTCATCCACAAGTATCATTGCAAGTGTTGTTCATACTTTTTTTAAAAAAAATAATGGGTAAAACCCAGCCTCTACATCCAACGCTGATTTATGCAATGCTTAGAATCTTACAAGAAAATCACAAGTAGAGCATAAAATTCCCAACCAATAGAAGAAAAAACCAAATTTAAGCTTTTAATCTCCTTCAGTTCCAACCATACGTGTACTCCATACTTTGGCTTGAGTTTTTTTTTTAAAAAAACAGAACGTGCTCATGGAAATCGATAGAGTAGCCTTAGTATACGTAGGGCAAGTGGGCAACAATTTGGCTTTAGTCTGTAGGCTTCATCACTTCGTCAGTAATTTCTGAGAAGATATATGCAACTCAAATCAACAGAAGAGGGCGGTAGAGAGGTACAGTAGAAACATAGGATTAAAAGATATGCATGACATGAGCAGACAATTCAAAGGTGGCTGTGAAGTAATGTTAAAACCATCAGTGTTAACACAAAACACTAGCAAATTCAGTTTTACTACCATCTGATAATAACATCATAACTTCTAGAGAATGGTTAAATCACATTCATCCTCGCACATGGAAGTTGCTAATCAAACACCAATCTACAATATTGATCCTACTTGATATGTTGCACAAAAAACATCAAAGTTCCATCCTCACATGATGCAGAGATCATTTAAGCTTCATCCTCTTTGTGCTTTCGTAACACCCGCGTTTTTCTAAAACCATAGTTTAGGATTTATTTTAGCGTCGCTCTTTTTTTTTTCAAAATCTCCGAAAATTTCAAAGTTAGTTTTAATCTTGTTTCGTTTTTATTTATTTATTTCCCGGTCGTATCGAATCATTTCCTTCCTGTCCAAATATTCCGGAATATTTTTGGACTTCTACCGCCCGATGGTTATCCGTCCCTTTTTCCATAATATATTTTTTTGACACCCAGAGTTCTTTGCACTTTCATTAAATCAAGCAAGCAAATTAGGTTCATCCAACAATCGTACAGACATACTTCTTTTTCCCTATTTTCCTAAGCTCCCTGTAAAACCGATGGTTAGGCATCGTCCTGCCAGTGCATAGTGAAAGTTTGGCACCGTCTCTGTCTTCTCTGTTGAAGTTAGACACCGCTTCGTGCCGCTCGTCGAGCAAGTCAGGTAGCAACAACAACCAGGGAAGCCTGTAGATGGAGAAGCAAGCACAGACGCATCAATGGCCGTTCTCGTCGCCAAGTTCTTCCTCCAGAATCACCATGGATAGTATAAATACCCAAGGAACTTACCGTGGAGTTCCCCAGCCACTTCACCACTCCGTTTTTACCACTCCGAAGCCGATTCGCCGAAGTCCCGGAGTTCATCACGTCGAGGTGGCTGACCTCCTTCTCCCCTTTTCTTTTTCTCCTGCCCGGTCATCCTCTTTCTTCCTCCCTTGCCGAGCCACCCCCTTCCTCCTCCCTGCCCGACGCCGACGCCGCCCACTTCACCGCGCACTGCCGCCGCCCACCTCACCACACGTTGCCGCCGGCGCCAAGATGCCGAGCCGCCACCGCCGCCCAGCCACCAAGCCCTGTCGCCAACCGTCGCCAGCCCCGCCTCCGCCTCCGCCTCGCGCCGCCCGGTCGCCATCGCTCTGACCCACGCCGCCGCCCGTCCCTCCTCCTGTTGCTCGGGAGAGAGAAGGGGAAGAACAGAGAAAGGAAAGAAAAAAAAGAGAAGAGGGAGAAAAGAAAGTTAGAGGAAGAAAAAAAAGAGTGGGACCCACAGGCCCCACATCTCTCCCTCCCCCTTTGACCTTTGACCTTGACCTAACAGTTGGCCCCACTTGGAATATTCCTCCCTATTATATTAATCCCACCAAATATTCTCAAAACTTCAAAAATCCATATCTTTTCATCCCGAACTCCGTTTGACTCCGTTTAAATTCCAAAATCTTTTTAAATTTCCCCTCTATTTAAGGACATTGTCTTTTTCATGTTTTATTTTGCTTTAGCATTGGTTTTATGTATTGTTTGTTTTCTCGCGTTTAGAGTCCGAGACAGACGGAGGATTCGCGCGGGAGTTCGACGCTCTGTTTGTTGTCACGGAACAAGGCAAGCCCCCTTGACCACTTATTGCACCTATATTTTTAATTAAGTATTTTGTTTGCCAAATTGCATGATTTAGGTCACACTATTTCGGCCACGATTCAAATATGGATCGTCGAACCTTCCCAGTAGTCACACTTTTAATATATATAGGAGTTGATGACCCCTCCCTTTGTAACTCCACTAAATATTTTACGTCGGTATTCACAATGCCGAAGTAGATTACCTACAAGTCACGATTTTTCTGTCGTGCGAAAAAAATGGGATACTTATTATTGCTCATTTATTTTGAAAACCCGGCGAGATGTCGGTATGGTTATAAAGAAGAGAAGTGTTTTGTAAAAACCTGATGATGTGAGAGTCAGTACCTTGGTGGTTTGACTATGCATTATCCATAAGGACCGTTTCCTTTGGGAAATTCATCCGAACATATGACAATACGACCACACAGGTATAATGGGATGCCCCTGGCCGAGTAAATAGCTAAAACATAGGTGTCCAGCATGTTAGCGGTTGAGAAGCACTAGTATGGTGACGTGTATGATAATCTCCTGCAGTGGGGATGTGTCGAAGTCCATACGATGGGGCCTGAGTAGATGAGGGCTTGAAATTTGGCCTGATGCTTGGTGGAGAGATTCCACCCAACTGTGGAATACGGGATATTTATAGGTTGGTTATGGAAAAGTCTTGTAGTGAGCTCTCCTTTGTCGGCCATGTCTGATCCACATGTGTTCGATAAACATGTGTTCGATAATGTGACAAGTTCACGACGTGTGGGTAAAGCGTGCAACCTCTGCAAAGTTTAGTCAAACTATTTAAACAACCATGCCCACGGTCATGGGCGGATGTGAGGTGTTTCTCATAGCGTAGTGTTTGTTCCAAACTAACGAAATGGATTCTTAGGATGAAAATCGTTACCAGAGTTTGCCTTTGTGGCAGACGACCAACCTTCGTGGTTGGGAACTAGCCTGTGTGACTCGGGGTGTCGATTGACACCAAGGTGTGGTTTAGAGATGAGATGGCCGAGGTAGAATGGCTGAGATGACCGAGATAGAGTGACTGAGATGGCCGAGCAATGCTAAGATGGCACGGTGTTATATTGAGGATTACTACAGCGACAGGTTGTTGCAAAGCAACCTGTGGAATAGAGTGAGGCGTGAGCCTTAGTTCGAAACTAAAAACTGTCACACTAGAGGTTTTGTTAACGACCAAATTTGGTAAATCAAGTATTGGATTTGAAGATAGAATCGAAGCGGATTTGGAGGAGGCTGGCGGTTGCTGAAAAAGAGCAAGGATCGGTTGGTGACCAAATCGGCTACGGTGCGCATCGGCTAGTG
Organism: Oryza officinalis; assembly: GCA_008326285.1. Lineage (NCBI taxonomy): Eukaryota > Viridiplantae > Streptophyta > Magnoliopsida > Poales > Poaceae > Oryza > Oryza officinalis. The sequence goes on along the minus strand of BDMV01000003.1, from coordinate 15,424,163 downwards.
GCCGAGTCGGCTATCGTGTCCATCGGCTGAGACAGAGTCAGACAAGGCTAGCCGATGTAGCCGATTTCGACGAGAAGATAACAGAGTCTTTATCGGGTTCGGTTGATGAGCTTCATAAGGATTCCCACGTACGGATTGGGTCCGAAGAAGGGAATTGTATCTATTAATTAGGATATAATGTTAGTTTCCTAATAGATATTGTCGGTTAGAGTTTGTATTAGGGAATTATCTTCAATATGAGTTGTAATAGAGATAAGAGTCGTGTCCGACAAGGACATAGTGTGTAGTTCTGGGTATAAATTGAACCCAGGCTTGTGTAAAAGAAAAACAACGAATCAATACAACAATTTCGGCGCATCGCCGCCTTTACTCTTTTATTACTTTCGACGAGTTCTTACTTTCGAGTTGGGCTGCATCGGCTTCGATCTCCGACAAGAGGTAAAACTTGTTATGGCGGCTTGCGCTCTCGGGATTAGTGCTTCCATCTTTATGACACTCTGATCCTGTTTGTGTGAATCGTCGAGTTATCATATATATTGTATAATCTGAATTGATATCAATATATAACTTAGATCGGTTGATGTCTGTTTCACAGAAAAGCAACCGATAGGGTTATATATCGCTATTGATCTAGATTATATAATATATCTACCATCTCGAAAAGGTCTTCATCGACTTGATCATCTAGACATTACGTTTCTTTACATGTTTAGTGCTGCATCAGTTAGGTTTGACCTACTAAATCATGTTTAGAACCATAGTTTCTAGCCTGTCTATGATTACTAATAGAGATAGCGTCGGGGTTTCAGCCGATCTTACCTGGTTTAATTATCTTGTTATCTTGATATATTAAATCTGCCCTTCATATCGAGATATTAACTTAGTAAAATATATTGAGCTCGTTGTCAAATCTGGTTAGGATCATCTTAACATTAGTTTGACAAGTTGTTTAATATATTTTGTTCATGATAATATCTCTGTATAAAGTAGTATCGGAGTACTAGCCGATACATGTTAGATTTACCTAATCGGCTATGCTATGAACATGTATAATCTATGCTTTAGAATATATTTAGACATAAGTGATTTATACTGTCTCGGTGCCCTGTCCGATCTATCCCAATCACTTGGTTTAAATATATTCTGAGACTTAGATTATATTTTGTTGATATCTACAGTCGATTGAGTAGATTTAGCTTTATCTTGCTTTACCTGTTATAGCCGATTTAATGCATCTTGCATCGGCTCAATGCTCAATGATATGTCATCGGCAAGCCAGCCGATCGGCTATCATTGGTGGATTTAACTACGTTTCCTTTCTTTGTTTCTTATTGGTTGCAGGATCAAACCAATTGGCATGCCTAGAACCCGAAAGAAATCTTTGGACCTGCACTGGAGTTAAGCAGATCTCCCAGGCCAGTGTGTGTTTTTTACATCAACACGCTTTTGGCACGCCCGGTGGGACTTGAAGAATTTTTCATCATGGTAGACTTCAAGACAACTGACGTTGACCCAGAGAATATTATTCCAATAACAGTGGACAAGTTGACGTCGGAACAAAAGGCAGAGCTGGAAGATATAATGAACAAGCTTCAAAACCAGTACTTACATTCTTTTGTCCAAACTAGATCGGGAACGGTGGTTCAGAGATACAAAGTAGCTTTGCCCAACAATGAAGAGCCAGAGTCAATTCTGGGAAGGAAAAAGGGGTTAAGGAATCTCCTGAAGAACCCAGGAATTTGCAAGATCGGATTGACTATGCTGTGCATCATGCTTTGATCAACCAGTCAGGAGTGCTTGTTAACACTTTAACAAATAAGATCAAGTCTGTGGTTGATGGTACTATTGTTGAACACCAAGCCAAAGGACCAATTTTCTTACCAGATGGGGTCTTCCCGCAATATAGGCCGCTTATGACCAGCCAGCCAAAACCTGCCACAAATATAGCCCTAGGACAGCCGATGGCGTCAACATCGGCTACAGTTCAACAAGAGATACCAGCGTCGGTACAGAAGCAAGTAGAATCTAATCCTCATGTACTGGTCCGACAACAACCTCAGCATCTAGGGCAAAACATACCTCAAATATCAGCTGAGCAAGTTGCAGCTATGTTCAATCCCAATCAGCCAGTTGTTCAGCCGATCCTGCATACACCAGCAAGACAGCAAGTGCCAACCTTCCAACAACAAGCTGCCACTACTCAATTTGTTCCTAATCAACAAGATTTTAGTGCTCCACGAATGCCTCAGACCCACACAGGTGGCAATCTTAATTATCCATATCAACCTCACTCACCACAGGTGCAATATCGGCAGAGAACGTCCCCTCGACCATATCATCAGCCGCAGTTTTATCAAGACGAGCCGATACAGCCACAGCATCAAGATGGAGCTCGGCAGAAACCTTGGGCCGATATGATAGTTGATGTGATGAGAGAACAGTTTGGATTAAAACCAAGGGATGGTGACAATCTGTATCGGCATCCATATCCAGAGTATTTTGAAAGAGTGTCATTACCAAGCCGATACAAGGTCCTAGACTTTTCAAAGTTCTCAGGACAAGATAATGTATCAACTTATGAGCATGTTAGCCGATTTTTAGCTCAGTGTGGTGAAGCATCGGCTACTGACGCTTTAAGAGTCAGGCTATTCCCTTTGTCTCTGTCTGGATCGGCTTTCACATGGTTTTCTTATTTACCTTATAATTCTGTTCACAGTTGGGCCGATCTGGAAAAACAGTTTCACAAATATTTCTACAGTGGTGTTCATGAGATGAAACTATCTGATTTGACAAACATTAGGCAAAAACGAGAAGAATCTGTCCAAGATTATATTCAAAGGTTTAGGGAAATCAGAAACAGATGTTACAGCTTGGCGTTGACAGATTCTCAGTTAGCCGATTTAGCCTTCCAAGGTTTATTAACACCAATCAAAGAGAGGTTTTCGGCTCAAGACTTTGATAGTTTGGCTCATTTGGCCCAGAAGATAACAGCACACGAACAAAGATTTCAAGAGGCCAATAGAGCATTCAAAAAGGTGAACTTCATTAATTCTTATATTTCTGATTCTGAGGAAGAAGATGTTCCTGAGGTAGCAGCAGCCGAATGGGCAAGGAACAAGAAGGTGATTCCATGTCAATGGGTCAAGAACTCTGGAAAGGAGGAAAAATATGATTTTGATGTCAATAAAGCTGACAAAATTTTTGATCTTTTGCTTCGGGAGAAACAGATTCAGCTGCCTGCTGGTCATGTGATTCCATCGGCTGAGGAATTAGGGAGGAGGAAATACTGCAAGTGGCACAATACAGGGTCTCATAGTACTAATGAATGTAAAGTATTTCGGCAACAGATCCAGGTGGCCATTGAGCAAGGCAGGATAAAATTTGATGACTCCAAGAAGCCAATGAAGATTGATGGTAATCCTTTTCCTAACAACATGGTCTATACAAGTGGGAGGACAGCCGACAGAAAGGACAATTGGCTCAATAAGTTTGACTCTACAAGTATGATTAATAAATATCAAAAGAGATATGATCGGCAAGAAAGGCAATATTATGAGGATGATGATAGCTTTGATCTACATTGGAACTGCGAATTTTTCATATTTTGTTGGAATAAAGGGATGAGATTACCATCGATAGAAGACTGCCCAGGTTGTGCTAATGCCGATGGAAACTATAATGGGAGTTTTAGCCGATTTCATTCTAAAGAGGATCGGCTGATGCAAAGAAAGTTGTCTGTTCATCAGAGGTTGGGCCCGATTCATCAAGATTATTTCCAGGAGGAGGATGTTGAAGATACTTCAAGAGCTCAATGGTGTTCTTCTGGGATTTTTTTCTAAAAGTCAGAAGGGAAGGGTTCAGAGGATGAGGAGCAGGGAACAATTTCATGAAGTTGAACAAGAAATCGATCATCGGCTGAAGAGAACAAAAACAAAACAGGAATGGCGTGTTAAGAGTAAAATAGTACCAGCCGATGAGAGTGAGACCGATGAAGCGAAAAGGGTAATTAAAGGAAAGACCATTGCTTCTTCATCGGTCAACATGATATTTGTGCTACCCGCGGAGTTCGAGGCTAATCAAGACAATGCAGATATCATGGAAGAATCTTGTGCTAGATTGATATTGTCACCAGAACAGGCTGTTTTTGAGAAACCCGAGGGAACAGAGAATCGGCACCTCAAGCCATTGTATGTCAGAGGATTTGTTAATGGTAAGCCGATATCCAAAATGTTAGTTGATGGTGGGGCTACAGTGAATTTAATGCCATATGCAACATTTAAGAAATTGGGAAGGAGTTCAGATGACCTCATCAAGACTAATATGGTTCTTAAAGATTTTGGTGGCAATCCTTCAGAGGCCAAGGGAGTTCTTAATGTAGAATTGACAATCGGCAGCAAGACTGTTTCTACTACATTTTTTGTCATTGATGGGAAAGGTTCATATAGCTTACTGCTTGGAAGGGATTGGATTCATGCTAATTGTTGTATTCCTTCAACCATGCATCAGAGCTTAATCCAATGGCAAGGTGACAAGATAGAGGTTGTTCCAGCCGACAGGTCGGTACATGTTGCTAATGCCGATTTATCTGTTTGGGAGATGGATGGAATTGATTGCTTATCAGGAAAAATCTGGCAAGGAGATTATCTAAAAGTGTCTGATTGTGGTATACAGCCAATTGGAGATGGAGAACCCCAGTTGTTACTTTGACGGTGCTGTGGAGGGTTCCGATTTCTATACTAAAGATGCTGTAGATGATCTCGATGGTAAACTAGGTCAGGGTTTTATGTCGGCCAATGAGTTGGAAGAAGTTGATATTGGGTCAGGAGATAAGCCTAGGCCGACATTCATCAGTAAGAATCTATCATCTGAATTCAAACTTACATTATTAAAGCTTTTGAAAGAATACAACGATTGCTTTGCTTGGGAGTATTCTGAGATGCCAGGACTTAGCCGATCGATTGTTGAACATCGACTTCCTATCAAACCAGGATATCGGCCATATAAGCAACTACCTAGGAGATGTAAAGCCGATATGTATGATGCGATTAAAGCTGAAATTACTCGTTTATATGATGCTAGTTTTATTCGACCATGTTGATATGCTGAGTGGGTTTCTAATATAGTTCCAGTAATTAAGAAAAATGGCAAGCTTAGGGTTTGCATCGATTTCAGGGATTTAAATAAGGCTACTCCTAAGGATGAATACCCAATGCCGATTGCCGATCAATTGGTAGATGCTGCTTCAGGACATAAAATTATAAGTTTTATGGATGGCAATGCTGGATATAATCAAATTTTAATGGCAGAAGAAGACATTCATAAGACTGCTTTTAGGTGTCCTGGTGCAATCGGCTTATATGAGTGGGTTGTGATGACTTTTGGATTGAAGAGTGCTGGAGCTACATATCAAAAAGCCATGAATTATGTCTTTCATGATCTAATCGGTTTGTTGGTTGAGATTTATATTGATGATGTGGTAGTGAAATCCAAGGAGATTATTGATCATATAGTCGATCTAAGAAAAGTATTTGAGAGAACAAGGAAATATGGCTTAAAGATGAATCCTACTAAGTGTGCTTTTGGTGTATCGGCTGGGCAATTTTTGGGTTTTCTTGTACATGAGAGGGGTATTGAAGTGCCACAAAGGAGTATTAGTGCAATACAGAAAATCCAACTTCCAGAAAATAAGAAACAGTTGCAATCTTTGATCGGCAAGATAAATTTTATGAGAAGATTTATTTCTAATTTGTCTGGGAGATTAGAGCCTTTCACGCCTTTACTCAGGCTTAAAGCCAATCAGGAGTTTACATGGGGGGCAGAGCAACAGAAGGCTTTGGATAATATTAAGAAGTATTTAAGTTCTCCTCCAGTTTTAGTTTCTCCACAGAAAGGGGTGCCTTTCAAATTATACTTGTCAGCCGATGAGAGGTCAATCGGCTCGATCTTAATCCAGGAGTTCGAAGATAAAGAGAGGGTAATCTTTTATTTGAGTAAAAGACTTTTGGATGCAGAGACCAGGTATTCTTCGGTGGAGAAGTTGTGCTTATGCTTGTATTTTTCATGTACAAAGTTGAGGCATTATTTGTTATCCAATGAATGTACTATAATTTGCAAAGCCGATGTGGTCAAATATATGCTATCGGCTCCAGTATTGAAGGGAAGGGTTGGAAAGTGGATTTATGCCTTAACAAAATTCGATCTCAAGTATGAGTCACCTAAAGCTATTAAGGGGCAAGCTATAGCCGATTTTATTGTCGAACATCGAGATGACTCGATCGGCTCAGTGGATATTGTACCTTGGACGTTATTTTTCGATGGATCAGTTTGTACTCATGGTTGTGGCATCGGTTTGGTTATCATATCACCAAGAGGGGCAAGTTTTGAATTTGCTTTTACCATCAAGCCATATGCTACAAATAATCAAGCTGAGTATGAGGCAGTTCTCAAAGGTTTGCAACTTTTGAAGGAGTTTGAAGCCGATGCTATTGAAGTCATGGGTGATTCATTGTTGGTAATTAGTCAACTGGCCGGAGAATATGAATGCAAGAGTGATGTATTGATGGCTTATTATGAAAAGTGTTGGGCATTAATAGATGAGTTTCGGCTGGTGACGTTGAGATATGTTCCTCGGGAGCAGAATTTAGAGGCTAATGCTTTGGCTCAGGGGGCATCGGGATATAAGCCGATGGTGACAGATGTTGAGATGGGGATTGTTACAATTACAGCCGATGATTGGAGGTATGATGTGTTTCATTATTTGAAGAATCCTTCTCAATCGGTTTCAAGGAAATTGAGGTATAAGACTTTGAGATATGTCTTGTTAGATGATGAATTGTATTATCGGACGATTGATGGGGTGTTGCTCAAATGTCTAAGTGCTGATCAAGCCAAGGTTGTGATGGGAGAAGTTCATGAAGGTATTTGTGGTACTCATCAATCGGCTTATAAAATGAAGTGGTTACTTCGAAGGGTTGGGTATTTTTGGCCGACAATGTTGGAGGATTGCTTTAGATATTACAAGGGATGTCGAGATTGCCAGCAATTTGGATCAATTCAGAGAGCACCAGCATCGGCTATGAATCCAATAATCAAGCCATGGCCGTTCAGAGGCTGGGGAATTGATATGATCGGCCAGATCAATCCACCATCGAGTAAAGGACATAAGTATATATTGGTGGCAACCGATTATTTTACAAAGTGGGTGGAAGCAGTTCCATTGAAAAAAGTTGATTCTGGGGATGCAATACAGTTTGTTAAAGAGCATATTATATACCGATTTGGTCTTCCACAAACAATTACGACTGATCAAGGATCTATTTTTGTGTCAGATGAGTTTGTTCAATCTATGGAGAGTATGGGAATCAGATTGTTGAATTCTTCACCATATTATGCGCAAGCTAATGGACAGGCAGAAGCATCTAACAAAAGCTTGATTAAGTTGATTAAGAGAAAGATTGCCTATTTTCCAAAGCAGTGGCATAACCGATTGGCTGAGGCATTATGGTCTTATCGGATGGCTTGTCATGGATCAATTCAAGTTCCTCCATATAAGTTAGTCTATGGGCATGAAGCAGTTTTGCCATGGGAGCATGTCATCGGCTCAAGGAGGATTGATTTACAAGATGAATTGACAGCCGATGACTATCATAATCTTATGGTAGATGAGTCAGAAGACTTGGTTCAATCTAGAATGTATGCTTTACAGAAGATAACAAAAGATAAGGAGAGTGTTGCGCGACATTATAATAAGAAGGTTGTACCGAAATCTTTTGAGGAGGGAGAATTGGTTTGGAAATTGATTCTGCCGATTGGAACTCGTGATAATAAGTTCGGCAAGTGGTCACCAAATTGGGAAGGACCTTTTCGGATTTACAAATTTGTCTCTAAAGGGGCTTACATGTTACAAGGACTTGATGGAGCAATATTTGGAAGAGCTCTTAATGGAAAATATTTGAAAAAGTATTACCCAAGTGTTTGGATTAATTTTTGATTCGGCTGTATCTTGCCGATACATGGTAGCCGATGTTTTGACATCGCCTTTAGATGGCCGATATATCACATCATTGAGAGTTTCACAGCAAAAATTTCAATATTTCCAAGCAAAAATACAAGTATGGAGTTTATATTATCATCGGCGGATTCATGTTACAAGTTTTTGGATAGCCGATATGGCCCTTTGCCTAATTTGTTCTATTTCTTCTATGGCTTGGGCATCGGCTGCATCACTTCCTGGGATGACTTTCATGGATTTGTTTAGATCAGCTAAGTGTCTGATCGAGGACTTCAGTTTGGATTTTTGTTCTTCAATGGCTCTTGGTAAATCGGCAAGCTTCTGTTCTTCCAGTGATAACTCAGCGTTGCAGGCTTCTAATTCAGCCAGTAGTTCAATTTTCTTATTCTTTAGCCGATCTATATTGCTTTGAATAGAACTTGGCCCAGAGACCATCTGATCAAGTTTGGCTTTTTTCTCGTTTATGGATTGCCGATGAGCTTGGATGGTTGCTTCAAGGTTTTTTCGCTCTCGCCTATCGGCTATCCTCTGTCTTGATCTTTCCAGCTTGTGACGATATTGTTCAAGGAAAACTGCTGGAGAGATGATTTCGGCTGCATCGTCTGGGATCTGATCTTGAATGTCTTCAAATCTTGCTCTAATTGATCCACAGTTGACAACCAAAGCATCAAGGGAACCTTCAAGCCGATGAGCAATATCCTTGAGGGAAGCTTTTAAGTCATCGGCTATAGGAGCAATTGCCTTGCTAGATGTTTCTTTCTCTTCATCCATGAATTGCCTAATGTCAAAGGAGAACATGTCGGTTAAAACCTGAAAGAGACAGGATTGTTAGTCAATAGAATATTAATGGCTGATTTATATTTTTGATACAAATACTTACAGGAATAGGAGGAATCGGCTGGTCTTCAATGTGGTGGCTGTCTCTAGCCGATGGAGTATGTTCACTTGAATCATGATGGATAGGAGTTGGAGAGCGGATCGGCTGAAATATAAAATGAGTTAATACTTGATGAAATGAGATTTAAACAAAGTTTTGAAGGAAGTGTTACCGATGGAGGCGGTGCAGGTTTCTTCTTGGCAGCCGATTTCTTTTTCTACAAAAGAAGAGTTAACGCTGAGATCGGCAAAGAAAATTATGAGAGGATTAAGATTGCAAAGTATATACCCGAGGTTGATATGTCTTGTGGATCAGAGTTGGTGGAGTTTGCTGAGGAATAGGGATGTTGATTGTTGGGGTTTCTTCTACTGTTTCACTCAGCTCGGCAGCTGCTTCATCAATAGCTTTTTCTATATCTTCCTCGTCTGGGTCATTGGCTGTTATGCTTTTTTGCTTTTTGGTGGCTTTCTTCTTTGCAGCCGACGGAGCGATAGCCGATGATCTGGTTCTTTTCCTCTTGCTAACTTCAGAGGGAATCGGCTCACGTGTTTGTCCATGGAGCAGGGAAGATGTCTTGGGGGCATTATAGCCGATGGTTGAAGGAGCCAATCCACCACCGTTGGGGAGAATTCCAGTAGCATAGTTGATATTGACTCCGTTTTGCTGACATGAGGAGGAGAAGACTCTGTGGTCTGCAAACAATAGAAGAAAAGGAGTTAAGTTATTGTCTAAAGGCAATCGGCTATCGATAAAGATATTGAAAAAAGAAGTATGTTTACCTGTGGAACCATGTCGGGAATGATGTCAGTCAGATACATGGAAGCCGATTGGTGAAAAAGATGTTTTTTCCATTCAATCCACCATTGATCAAAAGTGGAACTCCTTAGCATGGTCAATTCAATGTTTTCCAAACTTCCAAGGGGAGGTCCTTCTGTGCTTAATAATCTGTCCATCATCAGAGCCGATGAGATTTCTCCTCTGGTTTGGATTTTTCCTGAGAAGTACAAACCGATTAGCATTTGCCCCATTCCCATTTGTCTGGCAGCACTCACAGGGTGATAAAATTCATAGGATATCTGGATATTCCTGCCTTGATGGATGCCGACAGGAAGAATACAGGGAGTGATAGCCGTTGTAAAGACTTCTCTGGATTTCTCAAATTTTTCAGAGTTTATTTCATCAAATCTGAAATCGGCTGGCAATTCAAAATCTGCAGAGAATTCATATGCAAACCAATTTCTAGAATCTTTTGGAAATCCATCATAGAAGTTGCCAAACCAATTGACAAAGGGTTCAGCCGAAAGCTCTGATCCAGGATATGTGGATGCTGCTTCTCCAAAGGACATACATCTTCTGGTTGTGACTTCATCTCCTTCATTATCCTTGGTCGGCTCAACTAATGAAAAATCAGCTTCAGGCAGTGCTGATCTCTTGGCAATTTTGATTGTATGCAGATTAAGCCATAACTGCAATAGCCACCAAGGTCCACCTGTGCCGATTACTGAGTTGGTAGCAAGCTTAGCCGATGCATTGCTCAAAATCTGATATAAATAACCCAGGAGGTATTTGCCTAGTGGGAATTGCTTTTTGTTGACTAGAGCTTCGGCTATATGTTGCCAGTTGGTGGGTTGAACCGCAGCTTGAACCACAAAACAAAAACTTCTCTAGCCACATCAAGAGAAAGGCTGCATGTTCTTTAGGAGTGATAGGGCCAGATCCCATGTTTAAAGAGATGAATCCACTCCAGCCTCCAATGCTTCTGGTTTTGAAAGTGAACTGATTTTTACTGTTCAAGCTAATAGGGTTAGCCGACGAGGTGATATCCAGCCCAGTTATCATGGTGATGTCCAGAAGAGTTGGGGTCATTGGTCCTTGGTTGAAGAGGAAGGCATTCAAGGTGTTGGACCAAAAATAGCTGGCAGCCGATAGCATGGGTTCATCTTTGGCTAAATCGGCTATGGTTAGGGCTAAGCACTGAGCAATGCCGATTTCTTCCCAGTGAGTTTGTTTGCTAGCTGACATTCTCTTATACCATTCAGACCAAGTCTTGACAGCCGATGGCCCGGATTTAAAAGTATTGTTCCAGTGGCTCAAACTGGGATTGGTTAATTTAAAAGGTATCCTGTTTGTCTCAGCATTGATGAAATCAATTGGGTCTCTGTTGCCGATTGGGCCCAAGAAGTACCGATTGGGATGAACCAGGCTTGGGATTGCAACTTGGTGGGAGAGATGCTACAGAAAAGAAAGAGGAGAAGAAATAAATTGCGAAGGAAAACTAATCTATGAGTAGAGATGGGATTCGGCTGATGGGGTTACCTCAGGGAACTCGATGACCGAAGCGCTTGAAGGAGCTGCGGAAGATGACATCGTCAGAGATGGAGTTGTTGCTGACGAGAGAATCGCCTATGTGGTCGCCGGAGAATCCGATGAGGCTATTGCAAGAGTTGGAGGCGATTACAGTTGAGGCGGTGAAAACGGGAGTAACGGCGTGAAAACCTCCAAGCAGTGGTTGCTATTTAAGAAGGCGTGTGGTAACGGTTGAAATGGAAACAGGACCCTAGATCGATTCGGAGAGGATTCGAGCAAATCTGCAACATTCCAAATATCGCGGACTTGAGGGGCATGTGTTAACGACCAAATTTGATAAATCAAGTATTGGATTTGAAGATAGAATCGAAGCGGATTTGGAGGAGGCTGGCGGTTGCTGAAACAGAGCAAGGATCGGTTGGTGACCAAATCGGCTACGGTGCGCATCGGCTAGTGGCCGAGTCGGCTATCGTGTCCATCGGCTGAGACAGAGTCAGACAAGGCTAGCCGATGTAGCCGATTTCGACGAGAAGATAACAGAGTCTTTGTCAGGTTCGGTTGATGAGCTTCATAAGGATTCCCACGTACGGATTGGGTCCGAAGAAGGGAATTGTATCTATTAATTAGGATATAATGTTAGTTTCCTAATAGATATTGTCAGTTAGAGTTTGTATTAGGGAATTATCTTCAATATGAGTTGTAATAGAGATAAGAGTCGTGTCCGACAAGGACATAGTGTGTAGTTCTAGGTATAAATTGAACCCAGGCTTGTGTAAAAGAAAAACAACGAATCAATACAACAATTTCGGCGCATCGCCACCTTTACTCTTTTATTACTTTCGACGAGTTCTTACTTTCGAGTTGGGCTGCATCGGCTTCGATCTCCGACAAGAGGTAAAACTTGTTATGGCGGCTTGCGCTCTCGGGATTAGCGCTTCCATCTTTATGACACTCTGATCCTGTTTGTGTGAATCGCCGAGTTATCATATATATTGTGTAATCTGAATTGATATCAATATATAATTTAGATCGGTTGATGTTTGTTTCACAGAAAAGCAACCGATAGGGTTATATATCGCTATTGATCTAGATTATATAATATATCTACCATCTCGAAAAGGTTTTCATCGACTTGATCATCTAGACATTACGTTTCTTTACATGTTTAGTGCTGCATCAGTTAGGTTTGACCTACTAAATCATGTTTAGAACCATAGTTTCTAGCCTGTCTATGATTACTAATAGAGATAGCGTCGGGGTTTCAGCCGATCTTACCTGGTTTAATTATCTTGTTATCTTGATATATTAAATCTGTCCTTCATATCGAGATATTAACTTAGTAAAATATATTGAGCTCGTTGTCAAATCTGGTTAGGATCATCTTAACATTAGTTTGACAAGTTGTTTAATATATTTTGTTCATGATAATATCTCTGTATAAAGTAGTATCGGAGTACTAGCCGATACATGTTAGATTTACCTAATCGGCTATGCTATGAACATGTATAATCTATGCTTTAGAATATATTTAGACATAAGTGATTTATACTGTCTCGGTGCCCTGTCCGATCTATCCCAATCACTTGGTTTAAATATATTCTGAGACTTAGATTATATTTTGTTGATATCTACAGTCGATTGAGTAGATTTAGCTTTATCTTGCTTTACCTGTTATAGCCGATTTAATGCATCTTGCATCGGCTCAATGCTCAATGATATGTCATCGGCAAGCCAGCCGATCGACTATCATTGGTGGATTTAACTGCGTTTCCTTTTTTTGTTTCTTATTGGTTGCAGGATCAAACCAATTGGCATGCCTAGAACCCGAAAGAAATCTTTGGACCTGCACTGGAGTTAAGCAGATCTCCCAGGCCAGTGTGTGTTTTTTACATCAACAGGTTTACAACTAAATTATTTATAAATCTTGGTTTTCCAAATAAAACCGTTCCACCCCTTGTTATTAGCCTTGCATGTCATATTTTTTCTCGGGCTTACTGAGTACATTGAGTACTCACCCTTACTTTTATTATTATTTATAGAGTTAGAAGAAGGATATCCTAACCCTTCAGTCAATACCTATTTTCGCGAGCAGGCCGAGTACGATTTCTCTGGGTTTCAAGCCTAGTTTCCAATCATAGCTTGTGGATTTATGGTTGTCATTATGCTTCATGTCGCTCTCCACTGTTGTTCTGCTTCCACTTGCGTATACCTTGTCGTTTCAATGTTTCTACCAGTCTGGGGTTTGTCCACGACGGTAGTTTGAGACCTCCACCAATGTTGTAATAAAAGCTTTATATTTCTGAATTCTATTATTATTCTGTGAGTATCAGCTCGTGTATTCTGGGACTGGTACTGTAATCACAGATAATGTTGTGACCTCCAGCCTATGTCAGTTGGTTTTCCAGACCAGCATAGTTTGGGGCACCACAGCTTTCCTCAGCCTCATTTCCTTCCACCATTGTCTAGCAGAAACAAATTAATGTTTGTCAAACTAGACAAATTTAAAATGGCATAATCTACTTCAATAATTCCCTCAATGTATACAAAAGTTACTAGTAGCAGAGCTATACTGGAAATTAATGTGGCCAAATATATATAAATGAAAAATCAGCATGAAGAAACCTAGCTAGTCTTAGGCCATCTACTACACAGATTTTCATATTAAGTCCATATAAAACTAGTGGCTTAATGCCTGCTAGGCAAATTAACATAAATCAATTAGAGCCTTACACATGCTATAGTACAGTATAGAGGTTACAATTATTCATCCTATACTTATTACATAGAGAATTTCAGTTAGACAAATCTCTTTTCCAAGGCAAAACGTTAGAAAAACTTTAGAAGTAAAAAATAAAAGAAACATTTGTACAACTGCAACAAGAGATATGGGTAGCTTTTGTCAGATGTTGTAGTTACCTTACCACGATATGTCTATAATTGGCCCCATTTGACTATACTCCCTAAAACAATTAATGAGCAATACTCACATGATGGCAGGCTGGTAAGTTCAATTCTAAGAGGCTTTAAATAAAATAGCCAACTCAACCAAGCACACATGTTATGGTTATGATTGCACTTTTCACAAATTTCAGTACAGAACCTTGCTGGTGACTTGGTACTCAGTTTGAATTTACCACATGTAACATCTTTAAATAAAATAGGTCTATATCAATTGTGAATCAAGAATTCAATTGGATACATCTACTAGACAAGCCATCACAACTTTGTAGTGAAGTGAAAGTAACTATGACAGAGTTCTCCAGTTCCTAGAAGTACCAAAAAAATGCAAAAATGGCGTTCCTGGTTTGGACGAGGTGAGCTGTAGCATGGCAAAAGAGCTAAGTCATTTGGCATTAGACAATCATGATGGCTGATTAGCTCACACATATGCTATCTAGAGTTCAGTGGGATAACTAGCCTAATATACTTACTCGTGAGATACTAAGATGTAACTGGCTGGGCATAAGAACAAAGCATTAGAACTATGGTAGTGTTATTTTGTTAACAGAACATAAGTGTATTGGGTATCGTAGTAGTAATACCTGCATGTCTTTTGAGAGCTCCGAGTATGCAGTGAACTCACACGCGATGAGATTCGGTATAAGATCAGCCATACTTTCAATATGGCGCTGGGTGATGGATAACACCTGCTTACGCCGCACGTTGATGTCAAGAACATACTGGGCCTTGAACTTGAGCTTGTTGCCCTCATCGTCGAAATTTCTGACATCGCTCTCCTCAACCTCGACTTCAGTCATGACTACACAGATGACATCTTCGTCAACCATGCTTAGGACAGGGCACATCGGTCTAAGCCGCGGCAACCCCATGGCAATGAATTCCTCACTGGCCCAAATGTCTCCAACACTACACACCGGGCCTTTCTCCCACTCGCTGAGGTCGGCTGACAGGGTCCAGATGGTCAGCTTCACCTCATCCACGGCCAGGTACTTTTTTGTATAGCTCTCCATGCCGATCAACTTGATGACACCGTCGACGAGGCCCATGGAACGGAACTCGGGCATGTTCGGCCGGCCATACTTGCCGACGGCGTCGAAGGAGCAAGCCTTGGGCAATGGGATGAAACAGAACCGAGGCGCACGCAGCATCGCAAGGTCGCGGAACAGGATGCCCATGAACAGATCGGCCCAGCACAGGCACGATTCCCCGAACGAGAACACCAAGTCAGAGGTGAAGGGGTCGGTGCCCGTGCACAGCTCGCCGGGAAGGCGAACGTCCTCCTTCACCCATTGGCCGGCGGGGTTGCTGCCGGAGGTCGACGCGGGGGAATTCGACAACCACATCACGAGCGTGGCATCGGGAAGGTTGCCATGAAAAGGCCTGACCAGCTCGGCGAGGACATAGGCGGTAGTACCGTCTCCTCCTCCGCCGGCATGGCGCAGGACAGCGGCCCAGATGATTCCGGACACAGGAAAGGGGAACGTGTGCACAGCAGTGAGAGAGCCGTCGATGGCGTCGTAGATCAGGTGGCAGCCGTGGGACGAGAAGCCGGGGAGGCCGGTGCCGGCGTAGAACAAGACAAGGCTCTTGTCGGCGCACTGGACACGGACGGTTCTCACTACCCTGATCGCCTTCCGCGGCATCAGCATGGAGAAGCGAGACACGCTGGGGGGGTCGGCAACTTGCGGGTAGGGCTTCACGTCCCGCATGCCGGCGGGGACTTCCTGCCTTAATCTGGCTGGCAGGTACTTCACTGGGCCGCCGGTCGATTCTCCCTTACCTTTGCTCTCTTCTTCGTCGAAGATGGTGGGCTTGACGACGCGATCGAGCAAGACCCAGGCGGGAGCCATGGCGGATTTGCGCGTGGGTGGGTTTGGAGTACGGGGAGGGGTCAGGGGTGTGGATAAAGGGAGCAGTGGAAGAAATTTTTATCGAGTGACCCGGCGGAAAGAATTGGCTAGATCAGTGCAAGAGAAGGCAAGAAAAAGGGATCGAGCAAACCCTTTCCCTCTTCCCACGGTGCCGCAAGAGGTAGAAGAGGAGTCCAGATCGGAAACGGGCCCCATCAAGGTAGAGTGGCGGGGATCGGGAGACTAATGGACGGTGGATATGGCGGAGGAGATAATGGACGGTGGATATGCCACTCGCAACAGACACAAACGGAGCCTAGTTCGTGGACTAGGTGCATCATGCACCGCTGAGAGGAGAGAGGAGAGGACGAAGCATCTGTCTTGTGGACTAGGCATAGGTGTGCAGGAGATGAAAAGGCTATAGGTGCAGGAAGGAAGAGTGAAAGGCATCAACTTGTCCCTTCGATCTCCTCTTTGCTCACTCCTTCCGCACCCTAATGATCCGTCGCAGCCGCTGCCGCGGCAGGGACCGAGGCGACACCGACGAGCTCGGTGCTCACGAACGCGCCACGTTAAGCGCCGGCTGCCACTGTTCTGAGTCGCGTACGATGGTGGTGGCCTTACTAGCTCCCATGGCGGTTCCATCGTCGTTGGAACCGGCAGCAACGCTGGAGAAGAAGGATCTGAGGCAGAAGATGATCGTGGACGATCAAGTGCCGCCGGCGCCTACATCAGCGGCTGCCTCGCACGAGGCTGCAGTGGCGGCTACGGAGTTGGCGTGGACCTCCAAGGATGGGCTCGTCGACCCTTCGCTGTCTCGGTGTTTTCTGATGGATAAGGAGAAAGAGGTGGTGATCCGAACAAAAGATGTCGTGCATTCTACTTGCTTGCTGGTTTGCAACCTTTTAGCTTTGTGTGTTTGTGCTGTTTTTAAGCTTGTGGTATTTGTGTTGTTTTTAAGCCGTTGTTTTAATTCTTGGTCTTTTGCTACACTGGATCTACAATACTAGTCAACAGATGTTTCCGGTTTTTGTCGACTTCATGTTGAACTTGTCTTTCTTTAATCCTATTGTCATCTTACGCGCTTGTTTATTGATGTTCAGACTCATGCCTCAACCTATAAAAGGAGGGTTGAACCCATGCGTAAGGTATATCCTGTGTGTGCTTTCGATCTCACGAACACCAGTATCAAGAATGGACTATTTTACCAATTCAGGGTTTTTTTTGTCAATATTTAAACTTTTTAGCTCATATCTCATGTTTTTAATTTCGTGAAAATTATCCTTCACGTACATGGTTTTGTATTCACATATTACAATCTTGGATATCTACGTCTGGTGTCAATATTTGACACGACTGTGAAATGATGCCTTACGGTGGCAAGATGGCCTCTGTTGGGTTATGAACCTGCTAGGAATGTCTTGCAGCTAGTTTCGGTCATGCGGTTTCCTGTAAAAGTTGGCATCCCAGCAGAACTGTTTATGTTCAAACCCTTTAATTGCTTTAGGGACAAACTTGGGTTAATCCTGGGTTAATCGCTACTCTTAAAAAAAGAAAAGAAATTTATCCTTCATGCTAATTTTCCAACCATGTGAGTGAGTGTGACATGTCATGGATGGAGGGGGTAGCAAATCATCATGTGGCACTCAAGGAGTGGCAAACGATCTGGTTTCCCCAAACAAATATGCTATCATAACTCTGTACAGATACAGTTTACACATATAAAATATTAGTCAGAGGAAGGCATGTCGTAATTATGTTCCATGAACCCAATTTTTAATAGTAGACTATGCATATGACCTGTCTTTCATTTGCTTTGGTAGTTAGGGTTTAGTTTGATACATACAGGACTTTGTTTCGGGAAGGGCCTGCCACTTGACCTCTTCTGGTTTTTGTTCATTTTTGTAGTAGTACGTTATGTACTTCTGTGTGGAAGGTTGGAGAGTTAGAACATACAAAAGATGCTACTCAGGGCTCTTTATAATGTATATAAATATGCATGCACCAACCAGTAGACACAACTGAACGGTAGAGATGAACTAAAAATGGAAATAGAAAGTGATTGATTATATACACCCACCAGTTTTGCTGCATTGTCTTCTATGTCTGAAACAATGTGTGAAGTCTGTTCCATAGTTGTTTTACTGCACAGCACTCTTAACAATATCTTGCTATTTAACTGGTCAAGGCCTCAAAACCTATCTAACTGGGAAATCATTGTTACGATTAATATTTTGTGATGAACAATTGGCTTCGCAAATGATTTATTCGATAAATTGGTTTGAGAATATTTGTGGATGTTGATGTGAGTGCGTGTGACTAATGTGGGTTAGGTTGTGATATTTGTGCCCAGAAACAGTTGTGTCTGATTGTGTGCAGGAGTCTTGGAGGTCAACTTCGGTCAACGGTGGGATCGGGACTAGACTCAGAGAGAAGTTGAGGTCCAGACGATCGAGGATGCCAGGTGACGAAGTTAGATACGAGATGGCACACGATGGATAGACATCGTGTGGAAGAGATCTTCGCAACGGGCTTCACGAGGTGTGAGTGCAAGCGTCGATGTTCGCGAAGGAAATAGGAAGAAAAATTGAAAAGGAGTATATGGTTGCTACAGTACTCGAGGTACTGTAGCATGGCAGTACTGCATGCATGCGTGGTGTATGCGTGCCAATGCATGATGCGACTGGATTGTTTGAGAGAATTATAATTTGGTAAATTGTAATTTGATTTGGAAAGTGAGGGTTTGAGTCCTAGTTGAACTAGGAGTTCTACTTCTACTAGGAACTAGGAATTGTACTCCTACTTTGAGTAGGAGATTTTAGGTATAAATAGATGAGGGGTTGTAACGCCCGTTTTGTCGCGGCGTTAGCGGGAAAACCTAATTGCTAAAAACCCTAGTTGCGAAAGTTTTGCTCTTCGGTTGAGTCTTTCGTGTGCCAAGGTCTTGTGTTTCCCCTCTCGCCTCAATCCCGGAGAAAACCACGAAGTCGGATTTCAAATCCGAACCCTAAAACTCCTTCTCTCTCTCAGGAAAAGTCCACTTTACCTCCCTCTGTCCTCGGGCCGATTTCCTCTCGGCCGCTCCCTCTCCCCCCTTCCCTCTCGGGCCGTCGTCCGGCCCAGCCCTTTGGCCTCGCTCCCTCCCCGCTGGGCCGCGCCAGGCCGCTCGGCCCGCGCACTCGCCGCGCGTGCGCCGCACACGCCCGAGCCGAGCGAGAGAGTCCCCGCTCTCTCCTCTCTCCCCCTCACCGTTTCTCTCTCTCTCTTTCTTCTTCTCCGTTCCATCGCCGCCGACCACCGCTCCCGACCCCGCCTTTGCGCGCCTTGCCAGCCACGCCACCCCAAAGCGGAAGGGGCAAAGCTCCCTTTCCACCGCCTTTCTCCTTTTTCCCTCCCGGGCTCGACCGCTCCCCTCCGCCTCTTGTCTCCTTGCGCGCGGAGGCAGAGGGCGCCGACGTCACCGGAGCGCCGCCTTGTCCGCTAGCGTGAGCGCCGGTCCTGTCCCGCGCGCTTGTAACGCCCCGATTTTCGTCAAAAATCCTATTTTCAAAAATTTGGTTCTTTGAGTGTATTTAGGATTTTTGTGCCAAAGATCTCAATTGATCCGTTCCCTTGTGAACCCAGAATCTTGATCATGATATCGTCTCCCGAAAATTAAATTTCCATTATTCAGAATTTGAAGTTCGAGTACTCCTTCTTAAACCTTTCCAAAAACCCGTACAGTTGAAATTTCGATTTCGGGATTTTAACCGTGTCGTCAAATAATCTCCCAACCATTAAGAGAGTCTAAAAATATTTATTTTTAGACATCGACCACCGGACCAATATTTCCTATACGTGTGCATATTAAAATCAATATTTCTGCGCACGTATCGACAGTCATTTCCTTCCTATTCAAGTATTCTGAAATATTTTTGGAATTCTACCGCCCGGCGATTATCTGTCCTTTTTCCTGCACTCGTAGTTCTTTACATTTTCATTAAGTCAAGCAAGTTAATTAGGTTCATCCAACACTCGTTCAAACACATTTCTTTGCCCCCATTTTTTTCCCTAAGCTCCCTGTAAAACCGACGGTTAGGCACCGTCCTGCCAGTGCACAGTGAGAGTTTGGCATCGTCTCCGTCTTCTCCGCTGAAGTTAGGCACCGCTCCGCGCCGCTCGCCGAGCAAGTCAGGCAGCAACTATCGCCAGGGGAGCCTGTAGATGGAGAAACATGCAAAAGGGCATCAATGGACGTTCTCGTCGCCAAGTTCCTCCTCCCGAATCACCCTGACAGTATAAATACCGGAGAAAACTTACCGTGGAGTACCTCAGCAGATTCACCACTCCATTTTTACCACTCCGGAGCCGATTCGCCGAAGTTCCCGAAGTTCGTCGTGTCGAGGTGGCCGACTTTCTTCTCCCTGTTTCTTCTTCTTCCTGCTCAGTCCTCCTCCTTCGTCCCTTGCCGAACCACCCCCTTCCTCTTCCCTGTCACGCGCCGACGCCGCCCACCACACCGCGCGCTGCAGCCGGCACCAAGCCGCCGCTCCCAGCCGCAGTCGGCGCCTAGCCGACCGGCCGCTGCTCCCAGCCGCCTGCCCACGCAGCCGGCGCCCTGCTCCGCCGTGGCGCTGCAGGACGCGCCGCCCAGGCCGGCGCCGCCTCACGGCCCGCGCGCACCTGCCTGGCCGCAGCCGCACACCGCCTCGCCCTGGCCGCAGGCGCCAGCGCCAGCCGCGCCGCCGCGCCGCGTTGCCCGTCCTGCACACGCCGGCACCGCCGCTCCACCGGCCGGTCGCCTCCTCCCACTCGGCTCCTCTCTTCCGGGGAGAACACAGAGAAAGAGCAAGAAGAGAGAGAAAGAAAGAATGAGAAAGAGATAAGAAGGAGAGAGAAGAAGGAAAGGGAAAAAAAAGAAGAAGAAAAGAAAAGGAAGGTGGGACCCACCAATGGGCTCCACATTTTATTCTCTCCCCGCGGGCCCCCATTGACCGCGGACTTCTGAAAAGTCTACATTGCCTCCCTCTCGTTATCGGGCTAAGCCCATGAAAATCCCTACAAAGTCTACATCTTGCCCCCCCACTTCATTGGGCCAACCGGCCTAATACTCTATCCACAAGTCCATAAAATATCCCTTTTGTTCCTCGGGCCAAGCCCAAGAATGGACCCCTAAAAGTCCATGTTACATCCTTCGGGCCAAAACCCATCCACCAGCCCCTTCTCCATAAAAGTTCAGTTTGCATCCCTTTACACCTCAAACTAATCCCTAGAAGTCTATATTGAATCCCTCCTTCATCTCTGGGCTAAAGCCCAAGCCTTCCCAAAATGAAGTCCATGATTCCTCCCTCTTAACATCACAGCCAAGGAATATTCTTGGGAATATTCATTTCCAATTTAATAAGTTCACTTCCACATTTCAGAAAATCCAGTAATCCTCCAAAATCCGTATCTCCCCAACCGTAAGTCCAATTGACTCCGTTCAACTTCCTCAATATTTCCAAAAATGAGGTCTACCCAAGGGCACAATTAGTTTATAATAGTTATTATCTACTTTATAGGGTTTTGGATGTTTTTCTCTTTTCGATCGCGTAGTGGACGTTTCGGAGGTGCACCGGACGCGGATTTTCTCGAAGATTTGAAGACCAACAATAAGGCAAGCCACTCTTCGATCATATTGCTCCTAGTTTATAAAATGTGTTGATTGCAAACTTGCATGTTTAGCATACACAATTATTTTGATCGGCCATCGGTCTACAAGCACACGACCGACGGACCAACCTACGTAGTTGCATCATTCTCCGTAGGACCTTGTTAAACTTAACCCTTGTCGCCCCACCACAGCAGTACCTCAATACTTACGCTCTCTGGGCGTAGGTATCCTTTTGCACCATTTGTTTATGTCAGGTTTATATATGGTTATCGATGTGGAAAAACTTGGGTTGTGAAAGGTTTATAAAACCCGACTCGGGGAGTCGGTGACTTTGAAAACAAAAAGGTTTTATGGGAGAAAACTTGCGGTGCGAATCCTCTCCTGTGTGGTTTGGTTTCGTAGTCGCGCATAAGGACCGATTCCTTTGGGTTTTACATCCGAGCATCTCACAGTACGACCACATGGGTAGAATGGGATGCCCCTAGATGAGTAACTAACTGAAACATAGATGTCTAGCATATTGGCAGGTGAGGAGCACCGGTATGGTGAAGTTTACGGCAATCTCCTGTAGTGGGGATGTGTCGGGGGTCCATACAGTGGGGCCTGAGTAGATGAGGGCTTGAAAGTTGGCCTGATGCTTGGTGGAGAGATTCCACCCATCTGTGTGACACGGGACATTTATGGTTTGGTTAGAGAAAGGCTATGTCACGAACTTCCGATACCGGCCAGTATCGGTGTAAGCTTCGTGTCTTGTGGGAAAAGCGTACAATCTCTGCAGAGGTTTGATTGAACTGTTCGAACAGTCGTGCCCACGGTCAAGGGCGAATGTGAGGTGATGCCCATAGTGTAGATTTGTTTTTAAAACTCATTTAATAAATTGGTTCGTGGAATGGGAACCGTCACCAGAGTCCTTTGTGACGGACGGCCAGCCTTCGTGGTTGGGAACAAGCCTGTGTGACCTGGGGTGTCGTCTGGCACCATAGGGCCGAGAGGGCCGGTTTAGGGGCCGAGATGGCCGAGTTTGGGTTGGCAGGTCGAGAGGACCGGACCCGGAGTTGTTAACCTTGAGACTTGGTTAACAGATGATTGTTGAAGAGAATGTTGGTTTATGTTTTGAAAGTGAAAAGAGGCTAATAAAGAAGGAAGTGCTATGAATGCTAAAATTTGACTTTCCCGCTCGAGTCGTTGCAAAGCAACTCGTGGACGGATTGAGGTGAGACGCCTCTTTCTCCAAAGGGAAAGTTACTTTGAAAACCTACACTTAGACCTTTAAAAGGAAAAGTGTTTTAAAAATGATTTGCTAAACAAACTCAGCCTGTCTTTGATGCTTGCATGTACACATTTCCTAGTGGCTTGCTGAGTACGAAAGTACTTAATCCCCATTGTTGTTGTTTTTCCCTTCTTGGCTTAAGTTCAGGAAGAAGATGAAGGTTGGAGTTTCGTCCCTAAACCCAAACTACTGCCGGTGGTTTTGGTGCCCTAGCTCCGCTAAGTTTCGCTGCTGCTGACTCTGATTGGAAGTTGCAACTCAGGGATTACCCGAAGCTGCAACGTAAAGGTATATTGTATTTATTTAAATCTTGCGTTGATTCATCATGTTACCGCTGGTACCAGCATCATTATCCTGGGACTGGTACCTGTTTTGCGGTTCGCCGTTCTCCTGCGGCACGCCCTCCACGGTGCCATTTGTACAGTGGCGCAGGGGCGGGGTGTGACAGCGCTCCACCGCCTCTCCCCCAGCCGAACCAACCTCCACCCCAAACCGACTTGCGCTCTTCCTTTTTAAACCCTCCCCTCTCGGCCGCCATTGCTGTCCGCCGCCGAGCTCCAACCGCTCCAATCCACCGCGCCGTGCCGCCTTTGCTCTTGCCGCCCGCCGCCGTAGCCGAGAGCGCCCGAAGGAGCTCCGGGCGCCGCCTCCCTCCCCCTCTCCCTCGGCCCGGAGCCGAGCCGCACCGCCGTCCCGCGCCATCGGCCTCCGTCCCCGGTGAGCTCTTCCTCCCCGCGGTAATCTTTTTCCCTCTCTTCTTCCTTCCCCGTAGCCTCCCTCTCTCTAGGCCGTTAGCCCGTCTCCGCCGCCTTCGTGCGCCGCCCCCTCCGCCATTGTGTGTCCTTTCAACCTCGGAGCACCGCCGTTACCGCTGTCGCGCCCTCTCTCCCACTCCGAGCCGAGGGCTCGCTTATCCCCTCTCCCCTCTTCGCTCCGAGGCCTCCCGGCGCCGTCCGCCGCTCCGGCTTGCCGCCTTCCCCTCCCCTCCCGGCGGAGCGCACCACCCGCTCCCGGCCGAGCTGCTCCCTCTCTCCCCTTCGCCTCTCCCAGTCAGCCTCCGTGGCAGCCACATAGGCGCCACGCGAGCGCCAGCCGGCGCACTCCCTCCTCCCGCCGGCTTCCGTGGCCGCCACGTAGGCGCCACGTGAGCGCCGACGGCCTCGCCCCTCCGTGCGCTCAGCTCGCGTAGACCAAGCCGCCGACCGCTGGGTCCCGCCCTAGCGCCCGCACGGTGGACACGGTCCACTAATCCGGCTGCCCGCATAGGCTGCGGCCTGCCCCGACCCATCGGCCCCCTTTCCTCCTTGGCCCACACGGCCTCGCTCCCCCTTGGCCCGCTCGGCCTTCCTCCCTCGCCGGCCCGGTTGGCCTTCCTCCCGGACCAGGCCATGCGCCACTCGGCTCCACGCGCCATCGGCCTCAGCCCATCGGCCGGTCGGCCCACTGGCCTCCCCCTCGCGCGCCGATCGGCCGTGGGCCGATCCTTTCGGGCCGTCGGCCCACTAATTCGGCCGCGCCCGATTGGCCTTGGGCCCCTTCCCGCGCGCCGGTCCATTTGACCCGGCCGCATCCGAATCGGCCTTGGGCCGAATCCTTTCCAATAAAAGTCCAATTCTCATCCCTCTTCTCTTTTTCTTTTTCCAGGGAATTAATAATTCCTTTTCCTTTAGACAGAAAATCATTTAATCTTCGGAAATTCATATCTTCTCGACCGTTCGTCCGATTGACTCCATTCCAATTCCAAAATTCCTCAAAAATCGAGATCTATCCAATGGCACACTTAGTGGTCATTAATAGGGCTTCTTTTTATCGTTTTGTTGAGTTGTCTTGTTTCGCGTGTAGTTTCGGAGCTCGAAGACCCGCAGTGCGCGGATTTCGAGGAAGATGCTCAAGATCTCGAGCAAGGCAAGTCACCTTTGATCAATTGAACCTATAATTTAAAATTAAGTATTTTGATTCCGCAAATTATGCATTCTTTAGGTTACACTTGACACTTGGCCTCGGTTTGCAATACAACCGGCAGGCCCTACCCACTTGCTGCATTTACCCTCCTTGAATGTTGAATACCCTAACACCCTTGTCACCCCTCAGGTGAGACCTCAGTATTCGCACCTCCCCTCAAAATTTAAAATGATCACCTGGGTAAAACTTGAGTTTACAAAATGCTTGGAAAACCCGACACTTGGGTTGGTGCCTTGAAATTAAAGTGAGTTTCTAAAACTCACGGTGCGGGAGACGTACTGGAGGTACGGTCTGCCCGTTCTCGCTCTAAGGACCGATTCCTTGGGAATTACATCCGAGCATATGTCAAGTACGACCACATGGGTGATATGGGACACCCCTGGCTGAGTAACTAGCTAGGCCAGGGAAATCTTGATGCCAAGGGACAAATGGATTCGCCGGGGTGGTGTCGGGAAGGACCCCTGGGCTTCTGGCACAGTATGGTCTGGGACCTAATCTGGTGTTGGTCCGTGGGGCTCCTCCCGTTGGCATAAGATGACCCTGAGTCGGCTTTCGAAATGTCTTGTTGTGAAAGCCTCAAGGTCGCCAGACGTGGCTGAGAGTCACGGGCTGGGTGGCTCGGGGTTAGTAACGTCGTGTGGGTAAAGTGTACCCCCTCTGCAGAGGTTAATAACTGTTCGAACAGCCGTGCCCACGGTTATGGGCGGATGTGAGATGATTCCTTAGCGTAGTTTTGTAATCTACTCTGTGAACTGCTGTTGGTGTGAGAAATCCTTTTGTGCTTGAAGTGTGGCTGTGGTGCAGCCTGTGTCAGTGAACGATAGGCAGGGAGCCTCTCATTCTGACGTGCTTGCAGTGTGGCTGTGGTGCAGCCTGTGTTGGTGAACGATTGGCAGGGAGCCTCTCGTACTGACGTGCTTGACTTGTGGCTGTTGGTGCAGCCGGTGTCGGTGAGCGATTGGCAGGGAGCCTCTCGTGCCGACAAGATTTAATTGATACAATTTCACTGCTCCGGCCGGATGAGACGCACTTTCTCGTCCGTGCCGTTGAGAAGCACTCACTTAGATGTTTCAAAACTTCTTAAACTAAAATCGAATGTGAAAAATAACTGGCTCTCCTTTGAAGCTTGCATCAAACACTTAATTCCCTTGACTTGCTGAGTACTCCCGTACTCACCCTTGCTCTATATAATTAAACCCCCCCTAGTTCTCGAAGACGAAGAAGTGGACCCTGCTGATGAAGAGTTCTTCCAGGAGCAAGCAGTCTACGAGCAGTAGTAGGGTTTTGGCCTTTCCCCAAGGCTTTGCTTGTGGCTTAGGGCCAGTCTCCGCCTTTTTCCGCTTCTGCCTTTTTTTAATGTCGTTGCGAACTCGGGTTCTGTCCGCAGTTCCAACCCTGCTTGTAATTCTACTCTTAATAAAGAGACCGCTGTTGTTGTGATATTCTATCTTCCTGTTGTACCAGCGCTATTTCCTGGGACTGGTACAAGCATACAGGTTAATTTGGATCGCCTTAATCTGGCCTCCGTCGGGGCTAGTTTTGGGGCGTGACAGGGGTTGAAGCTATAAATATATCGACTTTTTGGAGAGAAAAGTTAGGGTTTGCTTCTAGGCTTCAATCTAGTTCAAGAGTTAAGGGAGGAGTGCTTTAGATGCATTTTGTAAACACATATTGATGCAATAAAGTTGATCTACTTTCAAGAATTCATCGATACGTGTTTTCTTCGGTTCTCGACGGTCTAACCAGCAGCTTGGGGGTGGTCTGACCAGCGACAGTGCAGTGGTTTGACCGGCGACGTCATGGTGGTCTGATCGGTGCGACTTCATTAGGTCAGAGGGTAACTTTTATTTCTGCTAAAAGTTTTGGTTTTTGGTTTTTGGTTTTTCCTATCATTCACTCCCCCTTTGGTAGGTTTGTTTGGTCTTGTTCAATTCTACACTAACGAAATTCATATTTTTATATTATGTCGGGTTGTTTTACAGTACACCCTTACCACTCTCTAGAGGTAAGTGGGGATATTGATAAGTAAGGTTAGTGGTGGCCTCATGCAATTACTTCTAATAACAAACTGCCCATTGATTCTGTGAACCTGGCTATAGGTATTGAATTTTCATATTAATTTCATATGCCCATATTAGTTTAAATTTCTATAACATCCGAAAATTTTTTTTTCTTGAAAACACAAAAGAACTGCTTTTCATTTCGTTAAGAAGAAAGAAATATATATACAACGGAAGGATCCGAAGGACCCCTTCANTTGCTCCACCGCCACCCCCCCAACACACACACACACAAAGCATCACACAAGGTGACATGCAACCAGAGCACCCCTTAGGGCTAGATAATTACATCCAGGGCGAGCGACCTACAAAGAAGTTCATGGAGCGCCTTAGCTGCAGTTGCACACCAAAGACTATTCTCATTTGCAATGACTTGCAAAACCACTTAAATGTTAGGACTAGCTCTATTTAAGGCACAATCATTACGATGCTTCCAAATCTCCCAATTCACTAGAATAATCAAACAAATTCAGCCCCTTCGTCAGATCGTTAGGAACGCCCTTGATCACTTTGCCCCCACCAACTTGACAAATGGGTTACTGAAGGCTAAGGTGCTCCTGAACATCTAAAGGTTCTAACATAAATCTTAGTTTGTTAACACTAAAACCTCGTATGCTCATACAACTCCAAATACAAAATATGACACATTAGTTTAGGCAATTTGGAGAAAATACACATATAAGCCAAAGTATTGATGTCTTTAGTATTTAATCGTATAAATTTTGACAAGTTCAATTTTTAAAAATGTTAAGGAAAAAGTAGAAATATAAATTGAATTGTAAGTATTTTCATACTAGAAATATCAAATTGAATATGTTTGTCAAGAATTAAGATCTCCATAACTATAATGAGAACTGTACATTTTCTTTGAAATACATTTTGCTTTAAACAAGTCAAATGAAAATCTTTCTTTGGTTTCAACTGTAATGTTCCCCATCTATCCTATGTCAAGCTAATAAACCTCCAATACAATAGAAAGGATAACATTAATTAACATTTCCTTTCGCTTTTCTTTCCATTTGATTCTGTCTGATAGTATAAAGTGAATGTTGTGCAAAGATAACAATAACCTATAGAGACCTGCAGCTTTTGTCCTCCAGATTCTGACTTTTGGATTTTTCCAATCATATTTTGAACCTTCTTATACAAATAACAAACAATTGAAGTTAGGTGCTGTGGCATCACTTACCGTTTGGAATAAGTTTTGTGGCTCTAAATGTTCTTGCTGCAATGTTTGATTAGCACATTGATTATGTACTCTTTTATATATGTGAGATTATTATTTCATATTGTCATCTGGCATGCATAAAACCATATTTTATAAGTGAAACATCTTCTCATTGTTTTTATTCTACTATTGTAGGGTACTTGGAGGTATCTAGGAAATATGGCATGTTTGCAGATTAAGAAGTCTCCTGAACAAGGGTAGGTTCTCTTTGTTGTGCACTTTGTGTTTTTATATTTTTAACAAAACAGATTATGAGGATAAGGCCTCCTTGTTTGTTTTTGCGACGTGCATTTTAGCTTGTCAAATCTGCACTTGATGGTTATGGTTCGTATCTACCGAGGGAAATGTTATTGTAGAGACCATTACTTTGTTTGGTGGATAAATTCGTCCTATAGCATATAGTTTCATCCATATCCACAATAAGGTTGTGTTCTTCTTCCAACTTTTTCAACTCACCTCTCTCGTTTTTCACACGCACGCTTTTCAAATTGCTAAACGGTATGTTTTTTACAAAAAAAAAAATTTTATATGAAAGTTGTTTTAAAAATCATATTAATCAATTTTTCAAAAAAAAGCTAATACTTAATTAATCATGCAATAATACGTACTTCGTTTTGCGTGTCGGAGAGAAGAGTTCTCAACCCCTCCTCCCGAACGCACCCTAAGCCACTATTGTGAGGCCCACATGCCAATGTGACACTAATTTCATATTGTAGACATTTCATGACAATTAATTAGTGGCTGGATTGAACTTGTTTAGTAGTCACTTTTCCTTTATTTTGGCTGGAGTAATCTGAACTTGTGTAACATGTAATCGATTGTTCAGAACTCTCCTAGATACACTATAAATTACAATGGGACGTTCTACCATAATTGTCAACCTATAACATCACTAGTCAAACACTCATGCATTACAATGGATTTCCGAAAAGATAAAATTTAAACATGAAAATGTTTGTAATAATTCCTAGAACTTGGAAAAATCATATATTAATCCACAACGGAACATCAATGATCAATCCATAAATTTTACCACTTAAAACCATGTTGGAAAATATCTACTCGTCCTCAGAAGATCCCACGAACTCAAGAGTTGGGGATAGTTCATTGTTGTCTTGCATTAGCTGTTCCATTCTTATAATTTTTTGTGTGCTGTACTGTTTTAATTGGCTGAATGGAATTGAATCTATACCTCTTACAGGTAGGCATTAAGACCAAATGTGTTGGCTTTGTGCATTTTCGGGTGCAGCATCCATGATATTTCTTCCATTATCTAAGAACTATTAAGAACTTGTTCCAAACTAAAACAATCGAAAGTTAACAAAGGTAACATAATATAACCAGTGTGTTTGGAAAATGTTGGCAAGTACCTGGGAGACACCAAGGGATTTCTGATATAGCATCCAACTAATATTGGACATATTAGTTTTTTATTGCCCAATTTTGTCGATTTAAGCAATTTGGCGTTACATACCAGCATTTAAGACATGTTTGATTAGTTAAAAATGTTGATTGGATTTGATTGCAAATTTTATTGCGAGTCCAGAACGTCCATACTTAACTCGATAGACAGAATCTGATGGAATGATCTAATTGCAAGTGCCAATTATCAACTTTCTAAAGCTCGGTCAACCTCTTTCATGTTCAATTGCAACAGTTACGCATTTACATAATATGTTAATGTTACTTAAAATTATAGTTGTAATTTGCTATTTGAGTCATGGATTGGAAGATGCAGAAGCATACAGCTGCATGAAATGCTAGCTTCAACTCACCACCACTTTTATTAAGAAAAAACTTGGTACAGCACCTAGTGTTTTCTAAAAGTCAATGATATATGTGTCTCATTAGCACTAAAGGTTGATCATCTTCCTTGGATTTTGTGAAAAGTAGCCATCTGTTGATGACTTGATGTCTTATTATGGTGCTCGCTATTTTAAATCTTTTCAGTGAGGATGAAGTTACTGATACTGATTCAAAGCTGAAGGGTAAGGAAATCTCTGGAGCAAAATCTTCATGTGAGTACGTGATGAATAGATGATATGTGGCAGACATTCTATATCTTGTGCAATCAAAACCAATAGCTGCAGAAAATTACTTTGTATGCCACAGGAATTTCCTTCATTATGGTCTCTCCTTATGGCCTTATTAATTTGATGTCAGGTGTATCTTCGACCAGAACAGCTGGAGATGCAAACAAGGATGGACAGGCAGTCCCTTGCATGAATGATGCGAAGAGTCTGACACAGGTATTTTAATCTGGAATTGTTTATTAATCTTATTCATTTTTAGGTTTGTGCAGACTGTATAACATGAATTGTTTTCGCAGCTTCTTGTTAAGGTTTGCAGGAATACAGTTTCCGTTCAAGAAGATTTAAATGTCATTACTGTAAAACAATTTGTCAAGGCTGCATGCCAAAAGATAGGGGTCCATGCTTATGATTTCTATGCTGTTTATGGTGGAAAACCATTAAAGGATGATAAACTTATGTCATGCTACCCAATATACAGAGGTTCCATAGTTTGTTTGAGGCGAAGGTTAAGGGCTGGCTCACCTCAGTAAGTACAAAAAACTTATATTGGTCTTCCCTACAGTACTTAATTAGATCCTAAATAGTGTTACATTTGCAGGGTCATATTATTCAAACCCTATACATTTGATGAAATGATTGAGAATCGAGATGGGCTTTTTCATGTAGTTCATTTATCTCAGCACTCAACAAACAGTATGACTCAAATTGGCACAGTTACTTACCTATCAGACTACTCGCAGTACATCATTCATGAAGTATTGATTTACATCTGTGGAAAACATCGTAAGGGCTGGAGTTTCGGTGGAAATTTTGAAAGCACTGATATTCTGTTTTGTTCTGGGAGAGTCAAGATTGCAAAACGTGTTCACAGGGTGAATTTTAATAAAGATACATGTGGCATGGATTACATGTAGCTTTATGAGATATTTGTGGAGGCTTTCACTGTTGAGATGAAGGACAATCAGCAGGTGTTTCCTATGTTCCTTCCTCACTTGCTTGAATATCTGTTTGCTTGCCCTGCTGGTGAGAATTCAAACCATGAGCTTGCCATAACATTCTTGACAAATCATCCTGCATTGGCATCTTATATGGATAGAATAAAGCAATGCATTTTATTGGACAATATGGTGGATTCACTTGACCCTATTGATCTTTCATCTCTTAAACAACTTATTAACTGGGTTTGGGATTGGCTGCAAGATCCAGTGAATGTTCGAGGAATGCATCGTGTTTATATACACAATGCACAATTTCATCCAGTAACTCATGAGATGTTGGTGAATTTGAGATATAAACCTACTCCATTAGGATGTCTGCACTACTCAGGGAATTATTTAGCCATGCTCATAATCATCAGGTCAGTAATTAGCATTTAGCTTCATGTTTTTCATAGTTCAATTATATATGTTCCTATCTTATGTATATATCGTATTGTGCCTTAAATAGTTGAATCTGAAAGAAGCTGAAGCTGCATTTGTGGAAAACATCGAAAACTTCTTACCTGCTATACTACAGTTCATCGTGGTGGAATTGAACAGAAATTTAATGCTCCAGCGCATTTTGACATCTTTACACTGTAATATTATAACCCCCTCTATATCAACCTTTTTTTAATCTCCATAAAGTAAAATGAAATGCTATTTTTTTGTAGACTTGGGAACAACCTTGCTGATAAGAACATTGGGAAGAAACTTCCAGGTCAGGATACAGGGAGTTAATGTAATCGTGTGCATATATCAGGTACAGAACTTTCCTTTTTACAACTGTCTATATGGTGGGCTGAAGAATTACACAAGGTCAGCAAACCATTAGAATTTCTTTGATGAGGCAATTTGTGTGGAAACGTTCTTTTCAACACTTGTTGGAACATGATGTAGGATAATGATCAAGAATTGGGGACTACTCTGTATTAAGTTTTTTTTATGTTTTACAACCATTATTAGATTGATAAATAAATTGTAGGCTATTCGAGTTCTTTTTACTGGATCGTTCGAGTTATTTGGCTGCTGTCTGTTTCCTTGAGCTTACAGACCCTATAACTTAGTAGTGATTTTTGGTCGGTCAATCAAATCCAGTTAGATTGATGTGCACCTAGCATATACTAGCTGTTATTCACATATTTTGAGGACTTAAGTTTACCCATTGAAAATTTGAAATCCAGCTGATGGTAAATATTATATATTGGCATGAAGTTGGACTAATGATGCATTATCAACTCATGATAATTCTAGCATCCTTGTTGCTCTACTGCACTTTACATATCTCCCCAATTGTTGTATTTAGGCACAAGTTTTAACGACTGTCGGAAGAAGTTATAGCTTCTCCTGAATGGCCTAGTGACGTTCAAATAGTTTTGTATGTGAGTACTGTCTGATATGTGTTTTTGGAATTTGGAACACTTCTTTTGTGGAGTCACTAATAATATATTGCAAAACTAATATGGGGAATATACAGTGATATATGTAGACGATATCTGGAGTACTTCCTGGATAATATCAAAAATCCCTTAGAATATTTTTAAAGATGACTTCAATTGCTCCTATGATTGTGGTTTATGAAATGGCTTCTCTTATGCAGAAATTTTGGATCGTTGAGCCACCAGAGAGTAGAAGAAACATGGCCCAGCATCAAGCCACGGACAACATCCTAACAGTGCCCCGTCAGTTGCATGCATCTCTCAAGGCTTTGATAGTTCGAGGCTTTCGGCAGCAATAGGTTGAATTTTTTGTAAGGATAATTTGGAACTCCTGAAAATTGTTGGTGCACTCAGATCCCGGTGTCATGTACTCATGTGTACGTTCTAGTAGTTGTGATGAAGCAGAGCACTTCGTGATGTTGGCCGTCGTTTTTGGTTAACTATAACTCTATATATATTTCGATCACTGAGAATTAGCATTATGTGCAAAGCTCAAATTTAAGATGAGTTTCTGTGCCCCGGTATTCGTCCCTCTAGTTTGCAAATAAAAGGGGGTCAGCGTGGCCAGCCGGAAGTCACTGGTTATCGGTTTTTGAATTCAAAATTTGTTGGTGACCAATTTTTTGAGGTAGCTAGTATTTTTTTTATCTGACTGGTATCAATAATCTTGTCTTTCTTAAATACAAACAACAAATCCAATAATACAAGTTCTTGAATTTACTGGAGTAGCATCTTCTCATTCTCACAACAGTAGCATCTTATCATTATGGTACTTTGATGTTATTGTACTTAGATTATAAAAAGTTCTTTAGAAAAATACTTATTTTATGCTTTCCATAAGTCCACTTCAGTTTTATTGGCCAAACACTCATTGAATCTGGCTACTCTGTCCAATATATAACAATTTCTAGTATTTAAAATTTATCGTAAAATATAGCAATTTCTTCACTTGCTCCCTCTCTACTAATCACAGTTTACAAGCATCTTGCATTTAATTTCTCCACATATTTTCTCTAACTCAACCAATCACAATCATTACTCATTCAAATCCACATAAATTGCTTGCATTTAGAACAGAGGAAGTAGCTAATATAACCTTTTATAACAGTATATTCAAGGACCCTCACAACTGGTGCAAGTTTAAAGATATTAAATATTCACCGTCCAAGTTCAGCGACAATGAGAAACATTACCATTGCAAGTTGGATAGCAAACATAGGGTCCGATACTCCGATGATTCATTCTCTTTCAGTCTATCAACACTCGACAGTGAGCGCGAGTGATTCAAACAATCAGGCTCGCTTAGTAGCATTGACAGAGAGTCAAATGCGAAGGCCCTAAACAATTCAGAAACAAAGCAGTAAAACGACTGGATCATCCTGGAGCATCCTGTCAAATCTCCATTACTATTAATCCGTGGTTGACAGATGCTTGGCCGGCTGGATGCCGCTGTCTACTGGTGGAAGGTTAACCATGATAAACTCTGTAATCTCAGCAATACCAACTTACTTTATGGCATGCTGCAAATGGCCACAAAAATCTATTGAGGTAGTAGATAAGTTAAGACGTGCTTTACTCTGGAAAGGAGAGAAAACAATACGAGGCCATTGCTTGATAGCTTGGACGACAGTATTACTTCAAAAACAAGGAGGTCTCGGAATTAGAGACTTAAGAGCACATAACACTGCCATGACTATGAAGCTAGGAAACAAAGTGCTGACAGGATCGAATGAACCAATCTCTAACTGGTTTCAAGAAAGATACATGCAGAACACTATACAGTTGCAGCCTAGATCAGGAGACACCCAACTTGGAAGCTTATTTCATCCAATATTCAGATCTTGATCCACACAACCCAGGTAATTCTAGGAAATGGCAGAACAACTTTGTTTTGGAAAGACAAATGGGCAACACAACGCCTGGCAGTGGCATACCCAATCCTATACTCCTACGCTCGGGACAAAGACTGCAGAGTAGCCTCACAATTCCAGCAGAATTCATGGCAAATAAAGCTACATCCCAACCTATCTTACCAAGCAGAATCAGAGCTGCAGGCACTACAACAAAACCTGCAGGACTTCATGCCTATTTCAGAAGCAATCGACAAAAGGGAATACCTACACCCGGCCACAAGGATTTCAGCTAGAAATGCATATTACTGACATATCATGGAACACTATGGAAACCGGCTGAATATATTTGGATCAGAACTATCCCCCAGAATTGTAAAGTTTTTCTTTGGTTGGCATTCAAGGACAAGCTGAACACCAAGGCAAACATGGTAAAGAAAAATTGGGATGACAACCCTCACTGCGACATTTGCCCAGCCCTGGAGACGGCAAACCATATCATTCTAAGATTCAAGAGTGCTACCTGTCTATGGAAAAAGCTGCGCTTACTGAACCTAGCTAACACAGCAGATTCGATGTCAAGCTTCCTGGAAACAATCATTCAGAACAACCAGATAAATCGAGGTATAGAACCAATTTGGTTCACAGCATGCGCACATATCCTATGGAAGTCTCGCAACAACAGAGTCTTTGAAAAACAAGAAGACCAGCTATAGTTCATAATTCAACAGATCCACAATTCACTTGAGCTATGGAGTCATCGAGCAAACTCAGCAACAAATCTGAAGCTTGGCTCCTGGTGTACGATGCTAACAACAACCCCTTAACATTGTAAATATCCCACTTGTAATTACATCTTCCCTCTCTCTCTCTTCTTTCTTCGTTTCTTTCTTTTCTACTGGTAAACTTTAACCTAAAACTATGTAACCCCTCATTTCTTCAATGAAATGGTTATAAGGTAGAGCCATATCTACCTTCTTCCCTCAAAAAATTAATCCGTGGTATGTAGAACTCAAAATGAAGCAATACAAGCAGCCTATCCTCTACCAAACAAAAACTGATCTATTTGATCTTTATTTTCTCAAAAAAGACGCTACTTGAACAGTTGAACATCATAGGTAGATAAAGCAAGCTACCTAAAGGAAACAGTGGCCAAGTGTTCACGTCAGCACCATAGGAAGTCCTAGTGAATTCCAAGGAGATTTTTCAGAAACACTTCAAAACTCATGGCTGTAGAAATACTTATATTCCATCAACCATGATACTATTTAGCAAGAATCTGCACAAGGCAAAATTAGTTAAGTTAAGCCCTGCTGCATAGGGCAAGTGGGAAACACTTTCGGGGCCATCGTTTGGCCAACGGCATATTTGCAAACGAAAAATAATTTGTGAATAAAACTTTTATATACGTATTCTTAGCGATCTAAAAGCAAAAACTGAAAAATAAACTATGATGAAAAAACCCCCCAAAATCAACTCCAAATTTAAGGTTAAAAATTCAAATTTTGGCTTATAAGCATAAGTATAAATGAAAAGATGAGGCTGTTTGACTGAAGGTTTTATCAGTAAATGCAGAGGCGTTATCTGCAACTCAAATCAACAGAGCGGAGCAGTAGTACTGCAGAAACACGCGATAAAAAAAATATGCATGGAAGGTTTAATAGATACTTCACATGAGCAGATAATTCAAAGATAGCTTCAGAGTAAGGTTAAAACCAAACCATTGATAATACATGGCACTCACAGTTCAGTTCTACTACCATCTGATAATAGATCATAAACTTCTAGAGAAAGATTAAAGCACATTCATCCTCCCACATGAATGGGTGCTAATCAAACACCAACCAACAATATTGATCCTACTTGATATGTTGCTGAAACCATCCAAAGTTTCATCTTCACAAGACATATTGCAGAGATCATTTAAGCTTCTTCCTCTTTGTGTTTTCTTCGGCATCATTTCCTTCGATCATTATCTAGCAGAAACAAATTTCTGTCAAACTTAGCAAATTTAAAATGGAGTAAATATGTCTTAAACTGTTTCACTGATGCTCTTAAGTGTATACCAATAACGGAGCTAAACAGGAACTAATAGAGCGGCCAATATAAGTGAGATTTCAACGTTTAGAAACCTTAGTTTTAGGAACAAGAACTATGGGTATGTTTGGCCAGATGTTGTACCTTTCCTCATCAGTCATCAGAGTCTATCATAGCCCCACTAGAATGTACTTTCCAAAACAACTAATGAGCAATGTTCATACGATGAAACGCTGCTAAGGTCAATTCTAAGAGGCATTGAATGAAAATAGCTAACTTGACCAAGCATATACGTTAAGGGTTATGGTTGCACTTTTCACAAATTCACTTCAGAACTTTGTTGGTTATCAGTTTGAGTTTAAAACATGTAGCACCTTCAAACAAAATTAGGCCAGTGCCAATTCTGAAAGAATCCAATTGAATACATCTACTGGATAAGACACCAAAAGCTTAAAGTGGAGAAGTAACTATGACAAAGTTCCCCAGCAGATAGAAAATACCAATAGCATTAAGAAATGTTGTTCCTGATTTGGATGAACTTGCTCTAGTATGGTAAGGGACTAAGGGAGCTGAGTCATTTGGTATTTATTCAACATTCATCATGGCTGATTAGCATGCACATCTCCTATCTAGTGTTTCATGGGATAACTGGCATAGTATGTCAATCTTTACTCATAAGATATAACCGACTGGGCATGAGAAACAAGCACCAGAAGTTCAAGACCTGTGATACGTGGTATTGTGTTAACAAAATAGTACACTTGAAATGAAGTAAATATAGTAATAAGCATGTCGGGTGTCATATACTACCTGTCTGACCTTTGAGCGCTCCAGGTATGCACCGAACTCACAAGCCATGAGATTGGGTACAGGGTCTATCAGAGTCTGTGGGTGGAACTGGGTGATGGACAACACCTGCTTATGGCGCATGTCGATGGAAAGAAAATACTGGGTTTTGATCTTCAGTTCGCTGTGCGCTCCCTCAAAATGATCCGCAAGATCAGCATCATTCATGACCACCCAGACGACATCATCGTCAAGCACACTCAGGACAGGGCAAATCGGACTAAGCTGAGGCACCCCCATAGCTATGTATTTCTCGCTTGCCCAAATGTGTCTCCAAGGGCACACACGGGGCCTTTTTTCCACTCGCTAAGATCAGGCGACAGCTTCCATGTAGTTAGCTTCATTTCCTCGGCTGGCCAGTCCTCGTCATAGCCCTCCATGGTCAGGAACTTGATGGCGCCACCGGCGTAGCTCACCGAACGGAACACGCTCATGATCGGCCGATGACGGTTGTTGATGTCGATCGAACACTCTTCATGCAATGGGATGAAACGGAACCGAGGTGGATCTTTTTCTTTTTTTGAAAGAAAAGGTTGATGTTGAGAGGGGACAAGGTCGCAAATCAGGATGCCCATGAGTAGATCGACCCAGCACAGGCACGATTCCCCGAACGAGAATGCCATATCGGAAACGAAGAAGTAGGTGTGCGTGCGCACCTCAGGGGGGAGGGTAACCTTCTCCTTCATCCAGTCAGCGGCGGCGTATCCTCTGGGAGCCACTACAGCAGTAGACCACCACGTGAAGAGCGCAGCTTCGGGGAACTTGCGGACATCGGTCATGAGGAGCTCGGCGAGGACGAAGGCGTTGCTGCCCGAGCCGCCAAAGGAAATGACAGATGTTCCGCTTGTGAAAATCAGAGGTGCAGAAGCGTTGAACCTCGTTAGAGGCCGCACCTTTGTTAATATATGGTGATAACAATCATCATCGTGGTTTTTACATCCATATAGCATGCAGTCTGTTTTGATGGATAGAAGAGGCTAACAACCTAACAAACTCTATCTTATCCAATCTAACAGATCTCACACGCATGTATACAATATAGTTTCACAGCTCCCCTCAATCACAACCTTCCCAGGTTGAGATTGTGCTTAAAGTTCTCTAACTGTCTTACAGGCAAAGCCTTGGTAAAACCATCAGCAACTTGATCTCCTGTAGATACAAAATCAATCTCTAATAGTTTCTGAGATACTCTTTCTCGAACAAAATGATAGTCAACTTCTATATGCTTTGTTCTGGCATGAAAAACAGGATTAGAAGAAAGATACTTAGCTCCCAAATTATCACACCACAACTTGGCCATAGGCGGACTCTGCACTTGTAATTCTGTCAATAAAGTCTGTACCCACATAATTTCTGCTGTAGCATTAGCAAGAGCTTTGTATTCTGATTCAGTACTAGACCTGGAAACTGTAGCTTGTTTGCGTGCACACCAAAATACAAGATTATCTTCCAGAAAAACTGCAAAACCTCCTGTTGATCTTCTATCATCAAGAGATCCTGCCCAATCTGCATCTGAATAAGCACTAACAAGCATAGACTTGGACTTGCATAGTTTCAACCCAAGTTTAGTACACTGTTTCAAATATCTTAAGATTCTCTTAACTGCAGCCCAATGAACAGTGGTTGGTGCATGAAGAAATTGACAGACTTTGTTAACTGGAAAGGCAATGTCTGGTCTAGTCAGGGTTAGATACTGAAGAGCACCAACTACACTTCTATAATTTGTTGCATCCAGAGGCCCTAGTAAGTCACCCTCATGAGCAGATAATTTCTCACTAGTAGACAACGGTGTACTTACTGGTTTACAATCAAACATATTTACCCTTCTCAGGAGATCACAAGCATATTTATCCTGTGTAAGAATTATTCCATCTGTTACCTTGTTTACTTCTATACCCAAGAAGTAATGAAGATCTCCCAAATCTTTCAGGGCAAACTCCTTTTTCAAATCCTGCAGAAGAGCTGACACTGCCTCCTGTCTGGAGCTAGTGACTATTATATCATCAACATAGATAAGAACAAATATGATTAGTCCTCCTTTGTTACAAAAGAATAAAGATGTATCCCCTTTTGATCCTTGAAAACCAAGATCATATAATTTCTTGCTGAGCCTGGAATACCATGCCCTTGGAGCTTGCTTTAGCCCATAAAGGGCTTTATCAAGCTTGCACACATATCCAGGAAAAGATTCATCCTCATATCCTGGTGGTTGTTTCATGTATACCTCTTCTTCAAGGAATCCATGAAGAAAGGCATTCTGTACATCTAGTTGTCTCATGCACCAACCCCTAGACACAGCAATAGACAAGACAATCCTGATAGTAGCAGCTTTGACTACTGGACTGAAAGTATCTTCATAATCTATACCATATCTCTGTTTAAATCCCTTTGCAACTAGGCGAGCTTTATACCTGTCTAGACTTCCATCTTGTTTTCTTTTAATTTTATAGACCCACTTGCAGTCTATAACATTTCTACCTTGCTTAGGTGGAACTAAGTGCCAAGTTTTATTATTCATCAAAGCCTCATACTCTATATCCATAGCCTTTTCCAGTTTGTATTTCGCAAAGCATCAGTTAAATTTTTTGGTTCACCAGTCACAGTAAGAAAGGTATTCTTGTATTTAACTGTGCCATCGGTATATACCTTCTCTTTTCGAATACCTCTTTGCAGTCGAGTAGTTGGGCGAGACGGCGCTTGAGTCACTTCCTCCCCTGTCGCGAACGGCTCGGATGCAGAGATGTGTGATGGTGACGGGACATCATCATTGCTGGCAGGCGTCGCGGTGGCATGACTAGGTTGGCTCGGCGAAGAGCTGTCGGCCGAGTGATGCGTCATCACGTCAGGAGAGGCAGGAAAATGTACCACGTCCAGGGATGTGGCAGCGCCGGGTTGACTGGCAGCGGTATCTGATGCAGACGGTGATGCAGCGGTATCCTGATGGATCTGTTCAGCCAGATTTTCTGTGGCACCGGAAGAATCATCTGCTTCATCATTTTCTGCAGAAACAGGCTGCACATTGCTTCCAAAAATTTGATTAGCAGGATTAACAGGAATATTAGCCATATTGTCATCTAGCTGTTGTTCCCCAGGATTTGATGTTGGATTTAGGAGATGTGAAGGAAGCAATAAAATTTCTGAACGAAGTCTAGCACCGGCGTTTGTGTGAAGTTTAGCAAAGGGAAAATTTGTTTCATCAAAGATAACATCACGGGATATATAGACACGACCTGTGGAGGGATCAAGACACTTGAACCCCTTGTGTAGTGTGCTGTACCCCAAAAAAGTGCACTGCTTTGATCTGAACTGAAGTTTGTGTGTATTATAGGGTCTCAGATGTGGCCAACAGGCACAGCCGAACACCCGGAGAGAACTATAATCTGGGGTTTGATTAAACAAGCGCTCAAGCGGTGTGAGGAACTGAAGTAGTTTTGTAGGTGTCCTATTAATAAGATACACAGCGGCTTGAAAAGCTTAATCCCAAAATTTCAGAGGCATGGAGGAATATGCAAGAAGGGTGAGACCAACTTCTACTATATGTCTATGCTTTCGTTCAGCTGAGCCATTTTGTTGATGAGTATGTGGACAAGAGACGTGATGTGTGATTCCTATCTTTGT
Organism: Oryza officinalis; assembly: GCA_008326285.1. Lineage (NCBI taxonomy): Eukaryota > Viridiplantae > Streptophyta > Magnoliopsida > Poales > Poaceae > Oryza > Oryza officinalis. The sequence continues at coordinate 15,383,205 of BDMV01000003.1, read as the reverse complement.
AAAGAAGGAGTGAAGTTTTTCATATTCACCTCCCCAGTCGGATTGCATGGCTATTATCTTCCTATTAAACAAACGTTCAACAAGAGCTTGGAATTCATGAAACTTTTGGATGACTTCAGACTTATGCTTAATCAAATAAAGCCAAGTAAATTTACTATAATCATCAATAAAGCTCACATAATATTGTTTGCCCCCAACAGAAGTGAGGGCAGGACCCCAAACATCAGAATAAATAAGTTCCAAAGGATGACTCGACATACTAGAAGATCTAGAATAGGGCAATTGATGACTTTTACCCTGTTGACATGCATCACAAACCGACTGTTTATTTGACTCAGCTAAACAAGGAAGATTATTTTTGCTAATGACTTTCTCCACAATTGGAGAGGCTGGATGACCCAGACGACTGTGCCATCGCTCAAAGGATGGCTTGATGGCTCCAAAGGTTTCTTTTAGAGGACGAGGACGTTCATGAGGTGATGAAGATGGAAGAGCGTACAGTCGCCCCCGGCATGGTCCCCTAAGCAGAAGTTTCTTCGTGGCCAGATCCTTAAGATTAAAATATTTAGAGTAAAGCTCCATGTAAGCAGAATTATCAGAGACAAGTCTATTGGCAGAAACAAGATTCTTATTTGCATTGGGAACATATAGGATATTGCGAAGATGAATATCACGATTTGGGGTTTTAACAGTAGAATGACCAATATGACTAATTTCCATACCTGCACCGCTTGCAGTGTGAACTTGATCTTGCCCCTTGTAGCGATCGCGAACCGTGAGCTTGTCCAGTTCGCCAGTCACATGGTCCGTCGCACCCGTGTCGACGTACCAGTTTGTATCAATCCCATAAGATGTTGCCGATCCTGCATATTTTTCATCGGGAACAAAATCTTCATCATAGCGATACCAGCAGTTGATTACCGTGTGATTACCGTGTGTCCCCTCTTGTAACAGAGTTGACATTTAGGTCTGTTGTCGACGCCTCCCGGTGGTCGTGCGCCGCCATTGTTGCCGTGTCCCCTGGCGCGGTTAGCGCCATTGTTGTTGCCGCCACGGCCGCGGCCGCCGTTGCCGGTGTTGCCGCCGCGTTGTTGTCCTCCACCACCGCCACGTCCTCGGTTCGCCAAATTGACAGAAGAGTCTCCACCGTGACGAAGCGCGAGACGCTGCTCAAAGCTGAGCAGCTGAGAGTAGGCTTCTCCCAGCGTCATGGTGTCCTTGCCGACGATGGTGGAGATGACAGGTTCATACGTGTCGTCGAGGCCGGCGATGATGTAGGAGATGAGATCATCGTCATCAACGATCTTGCCGGCAGCCGTCATCTCATCAGCGAGGGCCTTCATCTTGGAGACATACTCGTTGATGGAGAGAGTGCCCTTCTTGGTGTTGGAGAGAGCGATGCGAGTGTTGATGAAGCGCGCCCTCGTGACGGAGGAGTACATCTCCTCCAGCATCTGCCATGCTGCTGCAGCCGTGCCGCAGGTGGCCACCTGTGCCAGAACGTCTCTAGCTAGGGTGGAGAGCAGGAATCCTAGAACCTGCTGATCGGTTGCAACCCAATCATCAAATTCTGGATTGCGAACAGTGACTTCTTTCTCTCCCTTGTCGCCTGCTGTCGTCGTGATCAGGGCGTTGGGAGTTTTGGTGGCACCGGTGAGATGCCCCTCAAGGCGAGCTCCTCGTACAGCCGCCATGACCTGCGCTTTCCATAGCGCATGGTTTGATTTGGAGAGTTTCTCCGAGATCGCGTTCCCGCCGAGAGGATTCCCGGCCGCCGTCTTCGACGAACTCGCCATGAGTTGGATTAGATGCGATTTTGTGGATGGATAGGCTCTGATACCATGTGAAAATCAAAGGTGCAGAAGCGTTGAACCTCGTTAGAGGCCGCACCTTTGTTAATATATGGTGATAACAACCATCACCGTGGTTTTTACATCCATATAGCATGCAGTCTGTTTTGATGGATAGAAGAGGCTAACAACCTAACAAACTCTATCTTATCCAATCTAACAGATCTCACACGCATGTATACAATATAGTTTCACACCGCTCCCGATGGCAAGGAGGCTGTCAGGTCCCGGGAGGTGAGGCACGGGAGTGAGAGAGTCGTAGATGGCGTCGTAGATCAGGTAGCAACCAAGCCTATAGGTGATTGGGTAGTATTCGCCTGTGAGGAAGACGACGAGGTTCTTGCTGGCGCACACGACCATGGCTTAATATGCTTTTTAAAGCAATTTTTTAATATTTTTTTATAAATAACATACCGTTTAGCAGTTTATGAAGCATGCGCGTGAAGAGGTTGAAGACCTGAAGGGAAGAACACATCCTAAGTTTAAACTTCAAAGGCATCAAAATAACATATTTATATAGATTTAGCTTACAAAATACTATAAAAAATAAAAATGTACCTATTTATTATATATATTATTATAAAAAATAGTGAAAGATATATTTTGAAAATCACATCGTCAACAAAAACGAAGAATTATACAGTACTACTCCGTAATAAAGAATGAGGGAATTCTAATAGGCTGTGGTCCATCGTCTCCGCAAGAAGAGAGAAAGATTCAAAAAAACAGAAGAGAAAGAATAGTACTCCGTCCCGAATCGCGACAGAGTGCAGCTCAACAAAATGCAAAAGTTTCTTATTAAAAAAATGAAGAAGAAGAAGAAAAAGAAAGAGCAGGTCTCGTTCCTTGCTCCTCTTGGCAATTGGCATCACTCACTCGTTCCACAACCCTAATGGCCCGTCGACGACGGCGCAGACGCAGCCGCCGCCACGGCACGGACCACGGCGGCGCCGGCAGGCTCGGGTCGCACGGGCGCGCCAAGTTAAGCTCCGGCTCCCGCTGCGCTCTCTCGCCTCCGGTGGTGGTCGCCTCACTGGCTCCCATGTCGGCTCCACCGTCGTTGGTACCGTCAGCGGCGCTGGCGAAGAAGGATCTTGAGCAGAAGCTTTTGTTCATGGGGGGGCAAGTGCCGCCGGCACCAACTCCTGGCTCGCACGAGGCTGCAGTGGCGGCTGTGGAGTTGGCTTCGACTTTGGAGGATGGCCTCGTCGACCCTTTGGTGTCTGGGTGCTGTCTGATGGACAAGGAGAAGGTGATGACCCAAAAAAACGATGTCCTCCCGTCTACATAATCAATAGCATCTAGTCCGTCCTCCCTCGTTCGTTTTAAAACGTCTTTCTTTGTTTTGCAAAGGCCAAAACGTCTTTGCTGGTTGGTTTGCAACCTTTTAGCATCGTGCCGTTGTTTTCTTGGAATTTTGTTACATCCTAAACTACTGGATCTACGGGATTAGTCAACATATGTTTCCGTTTTCTTTCGACTTTGTGTTGAACCTGTTTAATCCTATATTTATGCTACGCGTTCTTGATTTTGGCGGTACGCCTCAACATTTGGCCAGTTTGATAATGTTTGGTCTCATCCTCCAACCTAAAAAAGAGGGTTGAATCCATGCTTTTTAAGCCTGTGTGTGCTTTTGATCTCACGGACAGCAGCGTAATACGCCTGACTTCTACCAACTCATGCATGTAATTTCAGTTTTTTTTTGTCCATTTCAATCTTTTAGTTCATGATCTACGTTGTTAATTTGCGAAAAATATCCTTCATTTAACTTTTCCAACCATCTGTGTGGGTGTAAAATATCATAGGGACAAAGGGGATGACAACCTGCAAATCATCATGTTTTACCTCAAGGTGTGGCAAATGATCGTTCTTTTTTCCTAAACGAAGTGCTGGTATATAACACTGAGTTTATATAGGCTACTCATATATACTGGTAGCACTAGCATGCAGGCATGTTTTTCCAGCGTATCAATCAACTTTAATGGTATACTATATAGGAATATGATAATAATGATGTGGATTTCATTCGCTTTCATATTATAAGGCGTTATGACTTTTTTTTAGTCAAATATCTTTTAGTTTGATCAAGTATATAGAAAAAATTAGTAACTTGAGGGAAAAGGATTGAGAATTTAGACGAGTAACTTGCTAAATTTTTCTATAAATTTGATCAAACTTAAAAAAGTTTGACTTTAAAAAAGTCAAAACGACTTATAATATGAAACGGATGGAGTACTAGATTTAAGACTTCATTTGGGGAAGGGCCTGCCACTTGATCCCTAGAGCTGGTTTTCCTTCAGTTATCTTTTAGTAGCTTTGTGTGACTGTGAATGGTGAGAATGTGAGAGCATGCAAAAGTTGCTACTCAGGGCTATTTATAATATAGTTTTGTACTAGAGAAAACTGAACAAGTAGAGATAGATTCAAAAAGGGGAAAATAAAGTGATTGGTTATATGTAGCCACCAGTTTTGGCGCATTGATGTCATTTGTCATTTATGTGTGCAACAATGTCTTTGTACGTGCCATCCACTCACTGTAGCTTTTACTCTTTACAAAATCTTACTGATCAAACTCTTACTATTTAACTGCTCAAAGCATCCAAGCCTATTTTAGTGAAATATGCATTCTTATATAATGTTTTGGAAGGAAGATCTTCAGCTTTGTCCTCCAGATTTTGACTTTTAGATTTTTTTTCCAATCATTTTCTGAACTTTATTGTAGTAAGAATAAGCAATTGAAGTTGAGTTCAGTGGCACTCTTACCATTTGAAATAAGATTCATAGCTTTGAATGCTTTTGCTGCAATGTTTTCTTTGAACATTCCCACACCTCAGTTGTTGATCTTCAAATAGACTGTGGACCTCTGCTATAGCACGATGCTGCGTAGAGGATCCCATTCCCTGCATAATACCCTGTCCTGTATGGGTGAAATATCTTCTGATTGTTTTCTTCTCCTGCTATTGTAGTATACTAGGAGGTATCTAACAAACATGGTATGTTTCCCGATCAAGCAAGCTCCTAAGCACGGGTAAGTTTCCTTTGTTGTGTATTTTGTGCTTATATTTTTGGCAAAATAGATTAGTAGGGAATGGTATCTGTCACGCCCCAAACTGGCCCCGGGCGGAGACCAGGATAGAGCGGTCCAGATTGACCTGTATGCCTGTACCAGTCCCAGGAAATAGCGCTGGTACAACAGGAAGATTTAATATCACAACAACAGCGGTCTCTTTATTTAAGAGTAGGATTACAACCAGGGTTGGAACTGCGGACAGAACCCGAGTTCACAACAGCATTACAAAAAGGCGGAAGCGGAAAGCGGAGACTAGCCCTAAGCCACAAGCAAAGCCTTGGGGAAGGCCGAAACCCTACTACTGCTCGAAGTCTGCTTGCTCCTGGAAGAACTCTTCGTCAGCAGGGTCCACCTCTTCATCTTCGAGAACTGGGGGGGGTTTAAGTATATAGAGCAAGGGTGAGTACGGGAGTACTCAGCAAGTCAGGGGAATTAAGTGTTTAATGCAAGCTTCAAGGGAAAGCCAGTTGTTTTTCACAATTGGTTTTAGTTTAAGACTTTAGAAACATCTAAGTGAGTGCTTCTCAACGACACGGATGAGAAGGTGCGTCTCATCCGGCCGGAGCAGTGAAAATGTATCGATTGATTCTTGTCGGCACGAGAGGCTCCCTGCCAATCGTTCACCGACCCGGCTGCACCAACAGCCACAACTCACACACGCCGGTACGAGAGGCTCCCTGCCAATCGTCACCGACTCCGGCTGCTTCAACAGCCACAAGTCAACACATCGGTACGAGAGGCTCCCTGCCAATCGTCACCGACTCCGGCTGCTTCAACAGCCTTAAACCAAGCACAGAACGGAAAACCTCACACCAACAGCAGCTCACAAGGTGTTCAAATAAAACTACGCTAAGGAATCACCTCACATCCGCCCATGACCGTGGGCACGGCTGTTCGAACAGTTGTTAACCTCTGCAGAGGGGGTACACTTTACCCACACGACGTTACTAACCCCGAATCACCCAGCCCGCGACCCTCGGTCACGTCTGGCGACCTTAAGGCTTTCACGACAAGGCATTTCGAAAGCCGACTCAGGGTCATCTTATGCCAACGGGAGGGGTCCCACGGACCAACACCAGGTTAGGTCCCAGACCATACTGTGCCAGGAAGCCCAGGGGTCCTCCCCGACACCACCCCGGCGAATCCACTTGTCCCTTGGCATCAAGATTTCCCTGGCCTAGCTAATTACTCAGCCAGGGGCGTCCCATATCACCCATGTGGTCGTACTTGACATATGCTTGGATGTAATTCCCAAGGAATCGGTCCTTAGAGCGAGAACGAGCAGACCGTACCTCCAGTACGTCTCCCGTACCGCGAGTTTTAGAAACTCACTTTAGTTTTCAAGGCACCGACCCAAGTGTCGGGTTTTCCAAGCATTTTGTAAACTCAAGTTTTACCCAAGTGATCAATTTTAAAGTTCGAGGGGAGTCCCGGTATTCGTACACGAGGTACGGATACCGAGGCACTCACCTGAGGGGTGACAAGGGTGTTAGGGTATTCAATTATCAAGGAGGGTGAATGCAGCAATTGGGTAGGGCCTGCGGTTATATTGCAAACCGAGGCCAAGTGCCAAGTGTAACCTAAGTAATGCATAGTTTGCGAAATTAAAATACTTAATTTAAATTATAGGTTCAATTGATCAAAGGTGACTTGCCTTGCTCGAGATCTTGAGCTTCTTCCTCGAAATCCGCGCACTGCGGGTCTTCGGGCTCCGAGACTACACGCGAAACGAGACGACTCAACAAAGCGATAAAAAGAAGCCCTATTAAAGACCACTAAGCGTGCCATTAGGTAGATCTCGATTTTTGAGGAATTTTGGAAGTGGAACGGAGTTAAATCGGACGACGGTTGAAAAGATATGAATTTCGAAGATTAAAGGATTTTCTGGAATAAAGAAAAGGAATTAATAATCAATTAATAATTCCCTGGAAAAAGAAAAGAAAGGAGGGCTGAATTGGACTTTATTTTGGGCGGCTAAGGGCAGCCCAAAAGAATGGAACGGGCGCGGCCGAATTAATTGGGCCGGCGGCCCGAAGGGATCGGCCTAGGCCGAGCGAGGAGGCTGTTGGGCCAAGGGGAGCCGATGGGCCGGCCGATGGCCCAAAAGAGTTGGCCCACGGCCGATCGGCGCGCGGGAGGGAAATGGCCGATGGGCCTAGTGGCCGATGGGCCGGAGGCCGATTGGCCGATGCGGGCTGGCGGCCGAAGCCGACGACGGAAGCCGACGGGTAGAAAGCGGCCGAGCCGACGGCGGGAGCCGACGGGAAGAAAATGCGGCCGATGCAGGCCGGCGGCCGAAGCCGACGGGAAGGAAAAGCGGCCGATGCAGGCCTGGCGGCCGAAGCCGACGGCGGGAGCCGACGCGAAGAAAAGCGCGGCCGATCCGACGGCGCAGAGCTCGGCCCGAGCGGCGGCGGCGGGCGACGTGCTCCGGTGAGGGCGGCGAGTCGGAGGGGGCGGACGGCGTCGGTAGGCGCCGGTGGAGAGAGAAGAGGGAGATAACGAGCCCACGGCTCGGATCGGAGCGGGACGCGACCACGGCGGATCGAGACGACAGCCGACGCCGACGGGGAAAAAAGGAGAAAGGGGTAACGGCGCCGGGGCAGAGAGAGGGCGACGGCGGCCACGGCGGTGGCCGGAGAGGGGTTCTACGGTTGGCTAATCGGCCTAAACCGACGAAGGGAAAAAGAGAGGGGGAGCGGAGAGGAGGTTTACCGCGGCGGGGCGGCAAGCCGGGAGCGGGGACGGCGGCGCGGGCGCGGCACGGCTCCGGGCCGGGGAAGGGGGCGGCGGAGATGGCGCCCGGAGCTCCTTCGGGCGCCCTCGGCTGCGGCGGCGGCGGACGGCAAGGACGGCGGCGGCAGCGAGGCGGAGTGGAGCGGCTCGGGTGGAATCGGCAATGGCGGCCCGGCGGAGGGGGGGATTTGTAGGGGGGTTAGGTCGGTTTGGTCGGGGGGGGAAATAGGCGGTTCGCGGAGGTCGGTTTGGGGCGCGGAGAGGGGACCGGCGCACTCCGGCGCTAGCGGCCAACGGCGGCAGCGGTGACGCCGGCCGGTCGGGAAAAAGGGGGAGAGGGGGAAGAAAAAGGAGGCTTGCCTCCTAGCCGATTTGGGCAAGGGCGCGCGCGCGGGGAGAGAGAGAGCGCGGACCGGCTCGGGCGCGGACCGGGCCGAGCGGCCTGGCGCGGCCTAGCGGGAGGGAGGCGGCCGGGCAGGCGGCTGGGCCGAGGCGGCCCAAGAAGGAGAAAGAGCTGGGCCGGGGCGGCCCAGGGAAAAGAAGAGGGAAAGGGAGGGCGGCCGAGAGGGGCTGGGCCAGGGGCGGCCCAGGGAAGGAAAGGGGAAAAAGAAACAGGCCGGGAAGGGAAAACGGCCCGGGACAAAGGAGGTAAAACAGACTTTTTTCTGAGGGTTTGGTTCTGGGAGGTTTAGGGCTCGGATTTGAAATCCGATTTCGCGGTTTTCTCCGGGATTGAACTGAGAGGGGAGACACGAGACCTTGGCACACGACAAGACTCAACCGAAGAGCAAATTTTCGCAATTAGGGTTTTTAGCAGATTAGTTTTTCCCGCTAACGCCGCGACAAAACGGGCGTTACAGTATCTTCGGTTGTATTTGTGCTGTGCATTTAGCTAATCAAATTTTCAGGTGATGCTTATGGTTTGTACTTACCGAGGGAAATGCTATTGTAGAAACTGTACTTTCTTTAAAGGACAAATTCAAAGCTATTGTAGAAACGTTCTTAGTTTCATCCATATCCATAATATGCCATTCAATGTGAGGCCTGCCCGCATGCCATGAGACGAGACATCAGCGGCATATTTGAGGCATTTGATGAAACTTTGCCTAACGTGGACCACTACTTGTTTAGTTGTCTTCTTTTTCTTTCTTTCCAGACTTAACTTAATATTTTTAATGGCCAAATTTCTAAATAAACTGAACCACTTTGTAACACGTGATTTAGAACTCTCCTATATGCTTATATCCAATGAGCCGTTGTACTGCGATTGTCAATCATAGACTCATTGCGGTTCTAGTATATTCATTTACCTATATTCATGTATCTGTTCAATAATATATGATGTTCTTGACATGTAGTTGAAATGTCTTCCATATGTAGCTACCTTTTATATTAAAATAAGGCGATGAAGGTTTGTGAAAGTATAAATATTATGACAACATTTTCAGCAAATCTAATGGCATGATTTTGACATAACCAACCTGAATTCCTTTTAAATGTTAGTGGTCAAAGATAAAGATGTTTGACAGTGTGCTTTCTTAATGGCCATAAATTTCTGAATGGGGGCAGGTCATTGTTGTTTTTCATTAACTGTGCGATTACTACTACTACTTTTGGTTGTGCTTATTTCTATTGCATCAGTGTTTGTTATGTTGGGTCTCATCAGAGCAAAAGGCTGATCTTGTTTCTTGGCATATCATAATTTATTTCTCTGTTTCAAATCATTTTAGACAGAATGAAGTTTGTGACACTAATTCAGTGTTGAAGGGTAAAGAAATTTCCGGAGCAAAATCTTACTGTGAGTATAGATAATCTGTGGCAGCTGTTCCAAAACTATTGCTATCAAACTACTGCAGAAAATTACTCCGTGCAACATGGGAAGCCTCTCCTGATGTTTTCTTTGATGTTAGGTGCTTTTTCGACCAGACCAACAGGCTGAGATGTAAACAAGGACGGACAAGCAGTCCCTTGCAGAAATGATGCAAAGAATTTGACTCAGGTATTTTTCTGGAACTGTATTAACATTATGCTTATCATCTTATGTGGGGTTTGTGCAGACAATACAGCTTGAATTCTTTTGGCAGTTCTTTGTTAAGGTTTGTGGGAATAGAGTTTCAATGCAAGAAGATCTGAATTCCTTGAGTGTAAAACAGTTGATCAAGACTGTGTGCAAAAAGAAAGGGATCCGGGCTTACGATTTCTATGCTGTTCATGGTGGAAAACCTTTAAAGGATAATAAACTTATTTCATCCTATCCAGTCTACAGAGATTCTACAGTTTTTTTGAGGCATAGATTAAGAGCTGGCTGCCCCCGGTAAGTACATGAACTCGTAATTCAATTCAATTGATTACTTAGTTGGATTTTAAAATAGCATTATGTCTGTAGGGTGTTTCCATTCAAATTCTGTACATTTGATGAAATGATCAAGAGCTATGAAGGAGGACTTTTTCGTCGAGTTAATTTATCTCCCAAGTCAATAAGCAGTAAAACTAATCAGAATGAAGCTACTTTCCTATCGTACTTCTCACAGTACATTGCTCACCAAGTATTGGTTTATGTCTGGAAAATATCGCAAGGGCTTGAGTTTCAATGGAAAATTTGAAGGCATTGATATATTATTCTGTTCTGGGAGGGTCAGGTTTGCAAAAGATGTTGAGAGGGTAGATTTTACTGAAACTACATGTCATGAGGATTATAAGAAGCTTAAGGAGATTTTTGGGAAGTGTTTCCCTATTAAGATAGAGAACAACGTGCCAGTTTATCCTATGTATGTTCCACATTTGCTCAAGTACCTGGAAAAATGCCCTGGTGGTATTCTTTCAAATCAAGAGCCTCTCATTGCTTTGTTAACTAAGCATCCTGCTTTGGCATGCTACATGGACAGAATTAAGCAATGCATATTACTGGACAATATGGTCCATGCACTTCTATCAGCAGAGAAACAACCTCTCCAAGCAAATCTTGGATCAGTTTACTTATGGTCGAGAGACATATTGTCTGTTCCAGAAATGAAGGGTCGTTATCTGCACAAGGCAAAGATTAATCCAAAAATAAAGCATTTTATTGTGAATGTTGAATACACAGAGAGCAGATTTGGTTGTCTACACTATTCAAGGAACTATTTCCGACATGCTTATCTTAATCTGGTTAGTGGCTGGCATTTAGCTCAATGTTTTCGTTATACTGCAGGGCATATTTTCTTATATAATCTACATGTTGTATTGTGTCTTAATAGTTGAACCAAGAAGAAGCTGAGGCAGCGTTTTCTATGCATCTTGATGACTTTCTGCCTAGTCTACTAGAAATCATTGCACTGAAAATCGCCAAGACAGAATTTATTCCTCCAGCACATTTTGACATCCTAACACTGTAATATCACAAACCCTTTTTAAAATCTCTTCTGTCTTCAGAAAGTAAAATAAAACAATCTTTTCTGTAGGCTCGGGAATAATCTTGCTGATAAGAATACAGGGAAGAAACCTCCGAACCAGAAGCCAGGGAACTAATGTAGTCGTCTTGGACTCTCCGTCAGGTAGAACACTAGCTTTCTCCTTTTTGCAGTTGTTCATGTCCAGTTTTTGAAATGGCATAAAATCAAATGCTCTTAAATTCTACTAATTTCTAACTGGCTTGTTAATCTTACTCAATTGGCTTTTATGATCAATCATCTACAATGCTCTAGTGCCAAGAATATTTTTTTGTTCTATCTAAATATCCAGTTATCAAGTGTGGGCTGCTAACAGAGAAAATGAAAAAGTAACTTATATGCCTACATCACGAGTGGCATTAGCAAATAGGCAAGTATTGGTACTGTTATAAAGATGTTTATCAATGAAAGGCAATTTCCAGAGTGTATTCCTTAAAACACTTGTAGGACATTATTATAAGATGATAATGAGGACTATTAAGTTTTGCTCAAGCTATATTGTTGCAGCTTTTTAACTATTGTTGAATTCGTAAAAGTTTATGCAAGTTATTTGGCAATAACTGAGGTCCCTATGGTCTTTGGATATAGTGGTGATGTCTGGTTGGTTGATCAAATCTAGTTACATTAGTGTGCACCTAAAATATGGCTGTTCTTGAAGTATAAAGGTTTACTCCTAAATGTTATCCAAGTGAGAGTGAATATTAGCATGAAATTGGACTGATGATAACTCGTGGTAAGAAATTAGATTATTTTAAAGTTAATTTTAAGATCCTTGATTTCTGCTTCTTCTTCTTCTTTTAATTTCTTAGTTGTCATACTGAATTACTGATTTAAAATGGTGAAAGAAATTTTTAGAAGTGGTTTCTGTTGAATGGCCCAATGGCATTTGATTCATATATTGTTGCATATAAGCTCTGCCTAATATGTTATTTTGCTACCTAGCTTAATGCTCATGCTTTGCTACGGATGAAAGAAAATACATTATAATACCGCCTAAAATAAACAAAAAATATATTTTCATGAAATGTCTTAACCATCATTTTGCTATCGGGAATATTCACTTATATATGGCTATTCATTTAGATTTGATTGTTTTTAATATTAAGAAGTTTGAAGGGGTAATTTGCAGAAGTTATAATGGGTAGGTCGGGTGGTAGAGATTTTTTTTTAATATTAAGAAGTTTAAGGTTGCAAAACTAATAATGGGAGTGAGTGGTGGTGGCAGATTCTTTTAAAGGAGTAAAGATGATTGGCACATTTCTTTTATTGAGCTCCACTAAAAACATGTGGAAAGACTAAAGTGTTTTATGAAAGTACACTGATATATAACTTAAAATCTTTATACCTACCTCCTGAGGAATAACAAAAGTATGCGTTAGACCTGTAAAAAGTTTCCCATGAGTATACGTATTCTTCAGTAATGATAATGCAAATGATTCCTAGTTTCCTACTACTGAAGTATGGTGGTCCTACCAAAAGTCCAAAATTCTTACAACCCTGAAGTTAGTACAAAAACTTACTTTATCATCATATGTTGGCATTGTGCTTTAATTGAGTTGTTCCGCCAACTTCTTTTTGGGGGATTCAGGAACTGTCAGTCTAATTATGAAATTTTATCAACCATAACTGAAGGCATCAGAGATTTCATTCTCTCCTCTAGTTTCTTTTAGGCTATGACAATGTTTTCAAAGATATTTCATTTGTGGCCTGCGGTAGTGGTTTACAAAACGGTTTCTCTTATGCAGAAATTTTGGATCCTGAACGACCAGAGAACGGCCCAGCAGAGGATTGGATCAATCCACGGACATCCTGAATGTCTCGTCACTTGCAGCCTGAGGCTTGAGAGTTGTGACAGTTTAAGGCTGTTAGTAACTGTTTTGTACATCTAGTCTGGAACTTCTGAGAATAGATACTTTTGTTAGGTTCTGGTGTGATGAACGTTCTGGTCGTCTTTTACTTCACATTTCGAGACTATGTCGTCGTTTTTACCCTTCCATACGTTCTGATTTTCTTGGCGGGCCAACTTGGATATGGGCATCCATTCAAAAAAAAAAGAAAAACTTTGGATATGGGCACATGAAATTTTCATTTCCCTCTGATCACATTAGATATCCTATAGCAGAGTTGTTGGCTTGTGGACAGTTAGATACTACTCCCTCCGTTTCATATTATAAGTCACTTTGACTTTTTTAATTAAACTTTAAGTTTGATCAAATTTATAAAAAAATTAACAACATTTTCAACACAAAACAAACATACTATCACAATATATTTAATGTTACATTTAATTAATCTAATTTAGTGTCGTAAATGTTAAACTTTTTTATAAACTTGGTCAAACGTAAAAAAGTTTGACTAAAAAAATCAAAACGACTTATAATATGAAATGAAGACAGTAGTACTTAGATAATGCCATTGGTTTTAGTCACTTTGATCACGTATTCTTAGTCCTAGATGCAGTATGCGGAGCTATGTTGAGGAGATGCGCGCCACATATAGATAAGTTGTAGCCTGCAGCATTCTGATAAAATACTATAGCAACAATAGCCAATAGAAACACATCATCAAATAAAATGTGGTTACCTTAGTACCGCGCGGACAGTAAGGTAATGTGATTACATTTTGTACTACTATAGTTTAACAAGGATATCATCAGAACATCAGGCACCAATTGTAACCGCTACCTTCGGGGGCAACTAGTTGGCGGACTAGTTATATTGGAAGCACATAGGAATGAGAAATCATTTAGGAATAGAAAAAACGGAAGAGATGAAGACATGAAGGAAAATTCTCATAAAGTTGAACCGTGTTAAAATTTCTCCAAATGCTATAGATGAAACTTTTCATAGGAATTTAATAAGATTTAAATTATTTTATAAGATTCACGAGTGTCCAATCATTTATTGCAAAGTGATACTCTCTCCTTTTAATAGCTGCTATTATTAACTTTTGAAATAACATTTTATCATTCGTCTTATTTATACGGAGTAATATATATAAATAAAGCCTGAGGTATCAACCGGACATCGCTGTCGCACTGCGACAGACGACCACCACGTGAAGAGCGTAGCATGTGATTAGTATCTTTAATTTTATCCAAATCATTCAGAGACAATGCAACGTATCATCTCTAATGTATAAAAATCAATATCTCTAATACTCCCACGTGCCGGTAGTAGGTGCCGGCATGGAAGACGACGAGGTTATTGCTGGCGCACGCGACCACGGCGTCACGCACTTCATTCATCGCCTTCCACGGCATCAGCAGGGAGAAGGAAGATGCACCGGGGGGATCGGCGACTCGTGGTCGTGGGTCAGGCCTCACGGTGCGCATGCCAGCGGGTATTGCCCCTAGGTGCTCTCCTGCAGGGCCGTCGATCACTTCTTCCCAATCTTCGCTCCCGCCATCATCGGCGCAGCTGGAGTCCGCGAAACGATCGAGCAAGACAAAGGCAGGGTCCATGGGGGTTTCCGCAACCGCTGGTTGTGGTAAGGGTTGGAAATTGGAATATAGCTTGAAGAGAACCAGTTGATCGCGTGGAGAGAGGCACAGCAGTGCGGGCCGAGGGATATTGGGAGTTTATTTTACCAGTTTTTCTTTAAGAAAAACGATTGCGGATTGGAAACTTCAGATGATAACAATTAACAAGGACAATGCATTTAGGCGCAGATTGACTCTGTGTATTTGATTCCCTACAAGTTCAAAGATTTAGCACGACGCACGACTAATCTTTGAATAATTATGCATGTTTCAGGATCTATCCAAATTTTCGCTTTTCAAGTCCATCGGCGGCCATGTACGATCAGGTTAGGGACACATATGGTGGGGTTTATCGTCTATCTTCAGTTGAGCCCACCAACAGTATCTACTGAGTCAAATATCAGGCTCCTACCAAATAGCCAGCTCTACTGAATCATCAGGCACATGAACACAAGAAAAATCATGTAAATGGCATAAACTGAAACTGGTGGACCCATCACTGCTCAAACAGGGCACTAAAATACATTTGGTAAAGGGTCGAAACGATGACAACGTAAGCGCTAGTCGGCTTGTGGCTACACCGGTACACCTCAACGGCTTCAACAACTACAACAGTGCCGAATTGCCGTGGAAGAAGATACTAGTAACAGCGAATAACCAAAGCACACTTATGCAAGAGAGCTACGACACAGGCTAGCGCTACTCGCTAGTTGCCGTTGAAAGATCACAGCTGTAACTGAACACAAGCGCCGGGCTTATTGATGCGCTGATCAAGGAAACCCATGGTGGATGCTTTATGGCGAGTGCCCGATTTAGTTCTTCCGGACATCATCGCCGCACATATCCTCACACCAAATCTTGCAGTACGGTGCATCAATCTTCGCTGCAACGCAGGCACTGATGCACCTAGGGATGTTGCAAATGTCACCGACGATGGCGGAGTTCTCCGGCGACAGCCGGTTGAGGAACTTCCGGACATCATCCCCACATTCCTTGGAGCAGAACTCCGAGCAGTAATCTCCATCGAACCCAGCTGCAAAGCAGCCGCCAAAGCACCGAGTGAAGCAGCCGTAGCCGAGGCTCGCAGTTTCCTTCGTGGGCTGCTGCAGGATGTCGAACGCCGCCGGCAGCTTCTCATCGCCAGCAGCTGCAGAGGCGGCGCACATGACCAGGACCATCGCGATGACGATGACCCCAGATTTGGCTGTGATTGTGGCCATGCTAGTCACTCGGTCAGTGTCTTCTGGAAAGGCCACCCTTCACTCTCACTTCGACGTCTTGGACCTCTTACTGCAGATCTAACTTGAGAGGATCTGTGCCTTATATAATAGAGGAACTGGGAAAGGCCCCCATTGCACCACCAGCTTAAATCTGGCCATATGAAAGTGTTTGGGTTCAGATTTTCATGTCCCTCTGATCCATGAAATATCCTATAGCAAAGTTGTTGGACTGTGGACAGTTAGATAATGTCATTGATTCCAGTCACCCTTATCACGTCTTCTTACTCTGACTCAGCTCTAACTGCAGTCTGCAGAGATCTGCGCCATATATAGATAAGCTGCAGGATCCTACATAGCATAGAGAAACTTACATTATTATAAGAAAATGTTAAAATTTCCACTTCCCTCTGATTACATGATATATACTATAGCGCAGTTGCTGCCTTACGGATAGTAAGATAATGTCATTGATTCGAGTGCTACAGTTTAACAAGTATATATCATCAGGCACCACTTGTACCTCTGGCTTCAGAGACTTATAAAACTAGTTGGCGGACTAACTAGTTATTCTGGAAGATTAAAAAGGTCAAAGATTGCTCCAGCCCCCCAAAACAAGCAACTGCACAAACAGCCTGCCAATAAATGATGTTAAATCCTCAACCAAATGTGACCAGTTAACCGCTGTGCAGACATCAAAGCATTCTCAGATCAGCAGCCAGAGAGAAAGGAAACACAGTGCGATGATCAATGACCAAAGACAATATTATCCCACTGCACACGAGTAGAAGAAATTGATCAGGTATAATTAATAATATGTTCTAATCGCAAGGAGCAAGTATCTCTCAGTGGTAATTACTGGCTACTCCAACATGTAATACCTTGGAGAAGCCTGTTAGGCAATTTCACTGCAGCAGATATGTCATCTTAGGAACATTCAGAACATTTTTTTTGTTGCATGCATAGATTCCATTTTCTATTATAAACCAAAACAGCTCCCAGTCTAAGTTAGCTAATAAAGAGCACTTGGTTGCACATTAAATGATACTGTTTTCATTTTTGAATCAACTACATGCATCATGCGAAAATCAGCAACTTTGCCTGTCCAGAAAGGTTTGCCTTCCTTTAGCAAAAGGCCAAAAGAAACATCACTAGAAAGCCATGCCACCGTCTATATCTGGTGGTGTACACTTCTTTAAGTTACCAACAAATAATGGAGAATGCACTTACCAATTCTTGCAAAACTCAGCCACATAGATTTAAAACTGGCATGTTTAATATATACTAACTCACCCTGCAGCCTTGGCGCTAAATATTCATCTGTGTGTGTAAATAATGACTCCGTCTGTAGTATTCTTACTGCCAAAAATAGTTTAATAAATGCTGTGTTGAACATTGAAATGGTATCCAAGACACAACTTTAGCAACTTTTATATATCTGTAGAAACTAATAAATCTCATCACATCCGGCCAATCTAGATATTCATAAATAGATTTTAATCATCAATATTTGAGTGCCCACATTCTAGGAAAGAGTGTAACTGCTAAAGAAAGATTTTTAATATTTCAGCATGTTAGGTGCATTATTCCATCGCTCTACAAGCAAGCTGTATAAGCACACTGTGACTGCAAGCAAAGAATATAGCATATCACGTAAAGCTATTTCGAGATGTTTAGTTGAGCACTGCCATGCCAAAGTCTACTGAACGAACTGATCCAATATCCATATGTTAAGTTGAGCAATGAGCATAATCATGCCAAAGTTCGCTCAACATAGTAATTCAATTACCTGAAGAAAGAAGTTTTACTTCAGTCCAACTCCATGAACAGTTAAGAAGCATGAATTAACAATTTCATATTTATGCCCCAACATAATAGCTTTCTTTGAGGCAATGGGTTTGCAGGATTATCTGATACAAAGAAAGCTCATAATGTGGACCCATTTCCTGGCTGAAATTTGGGCAAAAGGTGAACAGCGTTCAAACATGCTAACATGAACATATAATCCTATCTAGCAAGCAGTATGTGCTTTGCACGTCACAATATTAGATATTTCATTATGATACTTACCATGTACAGTATGATCATATGAAACATATTTTACTTAAGACACCACACAGTAGAGCATTATTTATTTCTCTATGAAGAATCAAAGAAATCAAGCACAACCAGTGCCTTCTTGTCTTTTGTTGCTCAAGTCTTTGACATTTCTTGCTAGGGAATGTATTTTGCTAGACATCAGGTTTTATGGGTTACTTGCACAATACACCAGTAAGCCTAGAAGATTCTGGAAATGTTAGGAGCATAGATCAAACAGGGAAACACCATAAGGAAGATAGCCATGTGACATTGGCCCTTAGTGGGAGAAGTAAAGTTAGACTGGGAAGATTTACATTGGGAGGAATTAGATTGGTTTCTTCTTCATTGCATCCATAGAGTACGGCTTGGTGTCTGTAACCAGAATCTAACAAACATATTTTCTAAAAGACAAAAGGAAACAGACAAGCTAATCTAATCAAATCCTGCCTTGCTAATTTTGCCTTAGGAAAAAAATCTTAGTTAATGGTTGCTAATCACATCACTTGCACCAGCCTCCTTGGCCACGGGTCCCTTTTGGCTCCCACGACCATGACAGGAAAGTAACTGTAATGTTTGGATGAAGAATCCATACACTCAGAATAGGCCGATGCAGGAGCCAGGATAGGTACGCATTGCATGGATGGCTAATCCCTGCAATTTTGACTGGGTCAACTGACAAAGGACAGATGTTACCTTTTATGTGTGTAGCCAACAACGGAGATTGTCTAGCATGATGTTTGGCGGGAAAACAAGGGGTAAACCCAAATTTGAAAGTGGTGCATCAAATTGTATTATAGATGTAATAAGTGACACAAAATGGAAATGGATAAATAATGTATGTGGGTTCTTGTGTCCTAACCTCAACCTGATGATGCATCATGTGATGCCAGATCACGCCAATAAGTAGAAAAGGCGGCATGTTTCGAAATTTACTGACAGATCTGCATGAGAAAAATTCATGAGTAAACGGTTAAGATGGCTTAAGGCCATAAAGGCATTGCTCATAGGATGGTAAATTCACCCACAATAAACACATATATAGCAGAGGAAATGATGATGCATAACTCAATGCAATCCTGCAAATACAGAAAAAAAAAGTGAGAAAAACTTAAGGCAACCCCTTCAAAATCTATCAAATTTATATGCTTAATGCAAACAGAAATCTAGCTTATCGAAGGGGGGAATCAGGCATGCTTACCAGAATAGCCTTTTGATAAAATTACAAAGAATGCATTCCTTGAAGGACTATAGTGAACTTGTAGATTTAGAACATAAAAGTTATTCGCAATAATTTGCACAACAGTACTCATCCAAAACCATCATGCATCAGACATTAATATATATATCAGCATTTGAAAAGATTAAATGAAATATGAAAAGAACCTTGCCTGACCATACAGAATTGAACATATAAAACAAACAGAAGGGAAAATGTTCCTGAAGCATTTGACACTGACACTCAACCATTCCTTGAGCTTGATAAATAAATAATATTTAACATCTTAACACTCAATGAACATTGTAGATAGTAGAATTTATAACATGAAAAAAGGGGCTTGGCAAAATAACATGAAAACACTAAGATCTACTTAATGTTTGAATAATAAATAATTATGTATTTCATGTGGCATCACAATGAAGAATTTATACTGTCTAGTAAACATCCACCCAGTCAACCAGTCTAATGCAGAAGGGTACCCAATACAGAACGAAGCAACATTCATCTTTCACACATACACTTGTAGCACCAAAATTAAACCAGTAAACCACATATAACACCATGAAATTTGAGAATATACATCATGCATAGTCAATACTATGTCATTAACTTGCACAAAAAAGTGATGTTCAATAGGCTGGCGAAGAACAGTTGCAGTTTTCTAGTACCAATGATATGTACTAGAGTAAACAAGAGGGAAGTGAACAATTTTTAGGTATGAACAGGGATAATGTTTTTCACAGTTAATGGTAATAATAGCTAATAAACTAGATGCAAAGATTCCTCTTGCATAGTAAAGAGACAGCATGTTATTGTGTGCAAAGCCTTGCATTAAATTCACAAATGCACATGCAAATTCATGCCCACGTGCATGTGAGAGAGAGAGAGAGAGAGAGAGAGTTCTAGAAAACATTATGTTATGACTAAATAGCTAATCAAGAACAGAACCAAAGTTATATTGTCTTGTAACAAGATGGAAACCCACACGGGGACTATACAAAAGTTGAACAAAGGTTGTCTCGATAAATGCAGCATGTATATATCAGGGCAGGCAGGTCACTTTGGTTCAAGCTCTACCTATAGATACTACATTAAATTGGTACAAGCTGATGTCCTCCTGTATACAGAATTTACATGATGTTCCTGGTCTTAGGGACAATCACATCTCACACAAGTCCACCATGTCTAAAACTGACATCTGCATCACCACTGGAATCCAAACCTACCGGTGAATCATACCATTTGGCTCCAGAGTAGAATCCTTCTACATGAATACCTACCAAACCTGGGTCAGCTACCATGGTCTCATCATGCATCAATGGCTTGATAATTTTTGAATCCTCCACACCATCGTCATCACCACAGTTGAGAATACTCTTCTCAACAAAGTCGCCCACGTCTTCCTTGAGCATCCATTTGTCACACTTTGGGCTATCACTCATGAGCATCTTCCTATCCTCACATTCTGCTGTCATTCCATCCCACGAGACAATAGGCCCAAGACTTGAACCAAAATCAGTATCGTCATCATCAAGCATCTCATCATCCCTGCAGAATGCACCATCATGCTGATCTAAATGGTGAGAAACATCAGCTGGCCCCCATCCAGGAACCTCCTCGTTGCCTATCATCAGTGTCTCTTCTGGCTGGCAGACATTGCCATCAAAATTAAACTTCCTAATCCTGTGCAAACACTCAGATAGCTCACTGGATAGTGAACCCAAAAGCTCTGGGTGCATCTTACCCACCTTCCCTTCTAACAAGCCAACCTCTGTTTTGAGATCCCGAATTTGCTGCAGAACTGCAAGATGCGAATCATCAGTTTCAACATCAAAATCTCCTTTAATCGTAAAGTTAGGATCTCCTTCCTCGCTGACACCATAAATGTCTGGATCAAACTCAAGAGCTCCCTTATGCCCAACTAACCTATGAACAATTCGGGCATTGCCATCAAGTGGCCCTGGCTCATGCCCTGAATGCACCGCATAAAGCTTGAACACTGCAGTGCCCTCCTCCTCGTATACAAAACTCTTGTCTTTCTCATTGTAGTTAGCTATTGGCACAATTGCCCGAATACGAAACCCACAACCACACCTCTTTGATTGATATGGTTCTCGTTTCAGCACTCGTGTCTTCTTCCCATCAGGGGCACTTCCTGAAGAAGACGTAGCATTCACACCACTTGAAGTTGGCACCCCAGCACGATGGCATGCATAATCCTTCACCTCGGCCATGAATGGTTTATGCCTTATATACTTCTGCCTGATACAGAGGACCACCTTATGCTTAGCAGCCAACTGTTGCAGTCGGCGTGGAACATCTCGTGCGGGCACATCTAGTGTCTCCGTATATTCAAACCTGCGGCGCCGTTTCCCCCGACCTGGCGATGACATAGCAAAATCAGGCTGTCCCACAGGTGCAGCCTTACATACAGCACAAGCAGAGACACAAACACGCACGAATGACTCCGGAATGCCGTAGAATTTGGCCCCCATGGTCCACGATTGCTTGATTCGGTCGACGGTGTCCTTGAGCCCGAGGTGGCGGAGCAGGTCGGGGTCGGCGTGCGCCTCCGAGACGATGTCCCGCCACTGGCCGACGTGCGAGACGCGCTGCCCAGGGTTGGACTTGAAGTGGAGGGACCGCCCGTCGGCCGACGCGCCGAGCTTGTCCTGGATGCGCTTCCAAGCGGTGAGGTAGGCCGTGTCCTCGTTCCGGTCCTTCCACACCGCCCGCCACGAGGCGAGCACGGAGGGGGGCGTCGCGGCGCGGACCTCGTCGGCGGCCGCGGGGCGGCCGGCGAGGACGCACCGCAGCATGAGCGCGTGCGACTCGGCGGTGAAGGTGTAGAACTGCGATGAGATGTGCGGCGCCGGGTCGATGGGCGGCAGGACGACGGAGGAGGAGGCCGCGCCGGCGCCCGAGCTAGGGTTCGGGCACGGGATTTGGATCAGCGCCTCGTCGTCGGCGTCGGCATGGAGGAGGTAGCTACACGGGCTAGGGTTTGGGGAGCTGAGGTTGGGGTCCGGCGGGTGGGCGAATTTGGGGAAGGAGGAGGGGAGGAGGGGATTCATGGCGGAGACGGTGGGGGAATGCGAGGAGGTCCTCTTCGGCATCTCGGGATTTTTGGGGAGAGAGAAAAAATGAGGAATTCTTCTCCTCTTCCAATTTCACTGTAGCTGTGTGCTCGTCTATATACTACTCCTATCTCCGGTCGTCATCCTCGGGGTCTCTCTCTCGTCTCCGCAACAGAACGGCGCGGCGGGTTGCACCACCCACGTTTCACTGCGTATGGGACCCGCCAGATGGGGTGTCGTGGACCCGGGTTGTCAGTTGGTTAGGTGGGTTGATTTTTTGGTTCGATATCAATGCTTCTGTCTATCTGTCTTGTCGCCTTCTGGGCTCCTCGCTGCGCTGTGCGTTGCTCGCTCCCGATGTTCTCCGCCTGCGGCCGCTGGTAGAAGAAGAGGACGACGGGGACTGCCGTGACCACAGCTGACACTGACCGTGGGGTCCACCGTGGGGGACTCTAGTGGTGACTGGTGTAAAGGGACCCGTTGTCAGTGGGACATAAGGACACGTGCGTTGTTCCATGTTCCAAGACCAACACACTTCAGACATAACGGGCGTCGTCTATAGGAATTTAGAGACCCAGGACGAAATATAAATTGAGACTATAAAATTTAAAAAATCATATGTTTAATGTAAAATTAAGGTTACGTGAAAATTTGACTTGGACGTTTGATAACATCTTGGGCTTTTGATGTTGACAAGACGACAAAATGAACATGATGCAGCAACGGGGACTCGAGAGTCTAGAACTTGGATGACGACGTGTTGTCTTAGCAAGACTAACAAGTGATTACGATGTCAAATGTCCTACTCTTGTAGGTCGTAGCCTCTCGGTGTAGGCGTAAGCCCAAACCCAAATGATTAGACGAAGTCGAATAGACACAAGCGGACGATTAAACAACGAGCTAGACTTTGAAGGCAACGACCAAGCGACACAACACTATAATTGTTGCGTCTAAGGCCAATAGTAATGCATGTCACTTGGTCCAAGACGCCACCAAGGCTTAAAAGACCCAGGAAAGTCACAAAGTCCACAGTACATGTGGCATCAAATAGGAACAAAAAAAAAATGTAAGACACGCATTGAAAGCCACCTAGGGTCTGTTCGGCAGCGTGAGTTACAAACGCGCACAATAAACACGGAAAACGGAGCGGTCATTAGCGCGTGATTAATTAAGTATTAGCTAAATTGTTTTTCAAAAATGAATTAATTTGATTTTTTTAAGCAACTTTTGTATAGAAACTTTTTGCAAAAAAGTTCACCGTGTAGTAGTTTGAAAAACGTGCGTGGGAAGAAAAACACTGTGCGGCACCGTTCCGAACGCATCGTGCCGAACAAAGCCTTAGTCGGCGGGCGCAAGTGGCGGACGATACCGAGGGCGATTTGGGGTTTTGGGGGCGAAATCGCACGGAGGAAAAGAGCTACGAAGCCACGCCCTCCCAGCGTGTCCGGGGCCTTCTCTTCTCCACGCCACAGCCCTCGATCGGGTCGAATAACGGGTGACCAAAGATGGTCACGCGGTCTTAAATTTGGTGGGGTCATCCAAAAACGTGGCATCGATTCGCACCGAATCTCCAACATGGAGAGACCGGGCTGAACGTTGTCGCACCCACTGTGAAGGCCCTAACGAGCTTATCTCTGACAAGTGCTCCAAATTTCTAGGGCCTTGTGCGATCGAGCAGACTACGTGCCCTCATCGATAGGATTAGACATCTCTTATACCGATTTCAGGGTAAAGAATCAAGCTTCCAATTGGGCCACGTGGCGCCTTAAAAATTTAAGTTAAACACCTCCAAAATTCTGCCACGTGTCCATCTAGCTCCTTCCATCTGAAACCCAGGTTGCCGGCGGTGCTTCCCGGATGAGTATGCATCAGTGCTTCCACAACTTTGCTAATACCTGATAATAGAGAGAAGAATTCTCTTCCACGCCTCCAGAATTCAAAATTTGTTGTCGCCGGCAGCGACGACCTCTGACGACGACATCCCCTCTCCCCTGAAGCTCGGTGCAGTGGCGGCACGGCGACGGGGCTCCTTGAGCGGCTGCGGCGCATATCCAGCCCGCCGCCGTCCCCTCCTCGTCGCTGGATGGGGACGATGAGCTCGATGGCGGCCCGCGGGGATGGAGGAGGAGGTGGGCGGCAGTGACGAGCTCCGACGACGGGCACACGCGGGCGTGACGCCATCTACGCAGCCGTCCCCTCTTCGTATTAGGGACTTGCCTGATATCGGCGGACGAGATCGGCGCACGCGAGCAGGAGTCCCCTCGGTTCGCCGCCCACGCGCGTTGCGACAATGGCGCCTGCGGCTGTGGCTGCTTGGCGACTGGAGCAGCTGCCGCGGTGACGGCCGGCGTCGTTGTCAGGCGGCCTGTTGCCGCGAGCTGATGAATATTCTCCTCCAAGCTTCAGCGGCGTCGGGCAACCCTCTTAGCTCTCTCTGTATTGCTGAATATCTTCTGTAATGAACTGCTAATAGAGGAGGGTGTGGTTGTGTATATGTTTGTGAAGGGAGATCGACTGATCGACATAGGGAGAATCGAGAACAAGACAAGCCGTCAGGTGACATTCGGCAAGTATAGGAACGGTCTGCTGAAGAAGGCCTACGAGCTCGCCATACTCTGCGATGCTGAGATCGAACTGATCATCTTCTCCAGTTGAGGATGCCTGTATGAGTTCTCCAATGTAAACAGGTATGTATATGCATCATGCATGCATCCACCACTTCATGTAATTTGCTAACAGCTTGGAAATTAATAAATGGCACCATATTTGACTCAATTGATTAAGTTGTGACTGATCATCATGTATGATCGAGTTATTGTAGTTTGTCAGTTAGCAGATACTTAACTACAAGCTTAATATACATGTTTTTCCAATCTGTGGATGCTGCATTGCCACCGACGCCAGAACGAACAAATAAACAGTTGTTTCTACTATGCATCCAATCATCCATCACATTTACAAACCATGATTCCAATTACTAACGCAAATAGATAAAATGTGATTAATATAATTTGCAGATTAAAACACCAAGGCAATTTCTAAGGAAATGTGTTGCAATTTAAGCTACGAGAATTATTTTGTTGTATCACGATGGTTGACAATGACACAGTCTCCAAAACAATAACTTCAACTACTATTTTTTATTATAGTATATATAGAATATCAATAAATATATGATTTTATTAAACTACTTTTAAGACTAATATGGTCTTCATACTTATAAGATAAATATTTTAGATGTTATTTATAGTTAAAATTTTTAAAGTTTAACCATGGCTTTATCTAAAACAAGTATTATCAACACGAAGGAGTTTTACCTACGCTATACGGGCTAACTAGCAGACGTGCCGATTATTTTCTAGTAACATCCTAAGTTCAACATAAAGCGAATATAGAAGATCGTGCCATCGTGGTTGCATCCGTATACGTGGAACCGTACTCGCATTCCTCTTGGTCTTCGCCGCATCGACTTATCGCTTCCCCTATCCACCCGCCGAACCCCCCCCCCCCCCCCCCCCAACAAAAAAAACACACCTCCGCCCGCCATGGCGACCGCCGCCCAGGCCGCCGCCGCCGCGTTCCTCTCCTTTCTCTCCTCCTCGCCGCACCACACCGCGCCCTCATCCTCCGTCTCCTTCCTGCCAGCCCGTGTCCTGCCCGCGTCCCTCAGGGCCGCTGCCGCGGGGTCCCCAACTTCCGCCTCCCGCTCCCGGGGCCGAGCTGTCGCGGCCGTCGTCGCTCAGCTCCCCACCGCGTAAGCGCGGCTACTAATGTTCCCACCCCACTCATCAATGTTTATCATGAAATACTCCTTCACTTCGGGTGTTTCTCAAAGTCCCTATTCTCTCTCTTCGAATTTAGCTCATAGAGTAACCAATTCGACTGCGAGATTTGAGTTTTGTATTTTCGCATCCTGCCACTTTTGATATGGTGATTGATGTTTTTCAGGAATCCAGAGGTGGCTTCTGGGGAGAAGAAGATCCGGTGAGTACAATTTCTCTCGTTATTCCGGTTCCATCTGTCTATATTTGGGAGCTGACATGGGTTTAGGTGGTCATCACGAGCGGTGAGGTCATTTGCAATGGCGGAGCTGGAGGCTCGGAAGATGAGGTACCCAACCACTGGCACTGAAGGACTCCTCATGGGCATCCTTGTCGAGGGTGAGGCAAATGATCTTGGATTATCACCGAAAATTTGTTCGTTTTCATCTCTGGTGCCTAAGGGGGTGAATTATTTGTGAATTGCGATGGAAATTGGAACAGATGAGTGGGGAAAGAGAGAAAAAATATGATATATAAGGCTATAAGGATTAAACCTTTGTAGTGGCATGAAGATTTTACAAAGATATTATAATGGTATTTTCTTTACTTAAAATACGTTTATACAAAACTGTAGAAGTCAGGGTAATTTTGTTGCACGTCTACATGCCTCATGCCTGGTGAAAAATATGGAGCAGCGTGCCAAATGCAAACACAATGGAGTACTATTGAATAATAATCATCTGCCTTATAGGTTGTAATATTCATCATCTGAGTGCAGAGTTATTAAGTTCTCAAGTTCCTATTGCATCTATCCATGTACATCCGCAATAGTGACGCCTGGAGTCTCTAGTCATGGAAAATATCAGAAAGAAAAAAAACATGGCCATTTTATGCAGCCTCATTGGTATTTCACCCAGAATGAGCAGCCAGGATAATGCAGTAAACTGTCTAAAAAGGAAACATGCTTCAATGTAAAACAGTTGGGAGTAATGTTAATAATGAGTAGCCAGGACAACCCTTTTCTGGTTCATGATGTTAATAATGTTTAGACCTTTGCTTGCTGACTTATGTAGATTTTGTGTGATGGAGTCCACAAATAAATCCAATGTCTTCTATAAAAATAAGATGGAGAGAGACTATGGTAATTTAGGGGTGCTGGTAAACTCTGCAATTCTAGCCTCAACCTTTGATTGGTTTTCAGTGGTTCAGATATGATTTTTTTCAGGTTTTATTTTGATTTGTTGGGACAGTAGCAAGCTACGTTGTGCTCTGAGACTATGTTCACGAGCCTACATAAGATATAAGCATCTAAACTGTCGGGAGTTCTTATTGACATCTTAAAACTGTAATTGACGTATATACCATGGCAGTACCCAGCTGTTGAACTAGCATTTGTAGTTCCTTTTTGGTTTGCTACTTCATTATGCTCATGGGACTGCACTTAGTCGCAACATCATTGCTTTCAGGAACTAGTGATGCAGCAAAACTTTTGCGTGCTAATGGAATTACGCTGCTCAAAGTGCGCGAGGAGGCAGCAAATGTGCTTGGCAAATCAGAAATGTTCTACTTTAGTCCTATGCATCCACCATTGACTGAAGCTGCACAACAAGCGCTTGATTGGGCTGTCAATGAAAAACTGAAATCAGGTTATTTCCCTTTAAATATGAATCCATTTATTGTTCATTGCTTATTTAGGTCACGAAGACAATCAGTTGATTGTCTTTAGTTTTGGTCTTTGATGAAACTCATGTCTTTTTCTTACTGTTTTGGTACTCTTGGACAATAGGCAGGATTTTTTTTCATGTTTGTAGAACAGAAGTGTTTGCATATTGTATGGTCACTTCCATTTTTAGTGATGTTTTAGTATTGGATTTAGTTGAGAAAATGATTTGCTTCATGGAGCACATTAGGTTGCTTAATAACTCTACACTTGAATTTGTGTTTTATTCTCTCGTAGTTTACATCTTGATTCTTGAGCCTTACTATTAATTACCCTTTGACTATCGTAAATTTATAGTTTGTTTTGTGCAATTCAATCAGATATACGCATCTACTGTCTCCGATCATCCATCGGAGCAACAGTCCAAAATATGAATTTTCACACCAGTCTGATGAGATAAAACATGTCTAATTGATTTCTTATATTGATGTGCTGTATACTTTTATCTTGTATATTTTTTTTATTTCCTTGATGAGTTTCTATCAGACTGTTGGACTATGCACCTTTATGTGTGCAATGGATATAAATGAAGAACACCACTGGCATATCTTGTAATTTCATTTCCGGAAAGTTAGTTGCATTGATTATGACTCATTCTCAATAAGTCAATATTCGGGCCTGTTTAGACTGGTGCCATTTTAAACCATACCATTGTTTGGTAAAATTGACAAATATATGGCTGCGTTTGGTTTGTTGCCAAAGATTGATAATGCATTGGAAATATTGGCAACAACACATTAATCCTATTCTACCAAAATTTGGCAATGTTGCCAACTTTTCAAAATTTTGGCATTGCCAAATTTTGGAAAGGTTGATTTTGGCAGTAATCTGAACAGCCCTGAAGTATTGGTGAGTTGCTTTGCTTAACCACTAAGGATTCTTGATCACCGCTCAATGTGGTGTCTGGCATTGTTGATCTGCAATAACCCTACAACTACATGGTGCAACCTTCATGCATTATCACCTTCCTTCAGAACGTAGTAAATATAAAATGCTTTGTAATTCTTAACTTCTTATCCTAGCATTTCAGAGTCAATACACCTGTACACTACCACTACTAGCTATATCGGTTGCATGAAGGATGTTATTTTATTTTCCATATCATGTTCTTGTTTGATTGGTTTGTTCAGCAGAGTTTAGCTTCTTTCATTGGCTGATATTTTATTGTCTTAGATATATTTATTAGTATCTTAGACTCCATTTGGCATTTCGGTGGATTACGATAATCTTGTTTGGTGCCATTTCTTTTAGACAATTCGGCGTTTGTCAAACTGCCTTTATTTTCAATTTATGTTGTAAAGAGTAATATTATTATGTTCCGAAAATATGGAACAATTGGCGGGAGAGACATGACAGTTTAACATATTTTTGTCTAACCTTAATTTCATCTATAAAACCAACTATAATGACTATGAGTAATGCTCGGAATTTTTATCATAAGCTAAAACCAGAAACAAATTAAATGATGATGTGTTCGCTTTCACTCCTCACTAGACAGTTATGTTAGGCTCCAATGCAAACTAAGAATAATGATACAGTTATGTTGAGCTCCAACGCAAATTAAGAATAATGGCACTTCATTCAGTTAGATGATGTGGTCCAAACTGGACATATGATCCTCCATACTGTACAAAGTTACCGTTTTCAGTAATGATGAATCAAGAATAGACTTATTCTATTTCTTTTACTAACAGTGGTTTCTACCTATTGGAGTAGCATTGCATGCATCAATATGATAGGTGTATTAATAGGATTGCACTAATATTCTAGGACATATGGTGTTAGTTTTATGACTCTTTTGACATTAGTCCCTTGGCTTGTTGAACTAATCACCAAATCTCCTGTTCGAAAATCCCTCTCCTTCAATTTATTTATTTATTTATTTTTGTAAATGATCCATATATTTATCAGATGTCTGACAAGTGAGAGAATGGCTGTACAGAAAGCTCAAGTGGCCTAGAAGTTCTCCAGTGAATAGGACTTGTCATGGTTGGACCATTAGTCTGTATAGCAAATATCAGAAAGTGATATTCTGTGTCTCCTTTAGTACTTGTAGAGCCTGCCCTTATGTCTACTTTATGGTGTAACAAATGGAGTAAGCATAAGCCAACAATTGGCAAACTTGGTTGTTGTTCATTGGAATCAGTATACTTTTGATAGTTGCCAAAATTATGTCAGGATTATGTTCACACTAGCATCTCAGTTTTTTCTTGACAAATCTCGCTAAATTTCAAGGTAGCATGTCTGTTTGTTCAAATTTCGGTGCAAATTGCTAGTGCAAAATGTATCAAGCCCACCCAAATGTGCTATTTAGTGACTTAAAAAGCATAGGTGCCCTAAAACCTACTTAATAATTTCTTTCTTTAATACATCTTTGTTGCTTGATGGTGTATTGCTAAGTTCCTTCCTGTGATGGTTTGAGAAAACTAATTCAGAGAATCATACAAGCCAGATATGTTGCAACTAGACAGTATCTTGCATGCAACCTAGTATCCTAGATCTCCGTCAGCTTATGCTGGCTTCTCAGCCCAGCATAACACCATTTGATGTCATTTTGCAAAATAAAATACTGTTTAGTGTTTAAACAGTACTGTGTCAGTTTTTTTTTGTGTGTGTAAAGAGGATTTAAAGCTGCAGTGGTGCCTTAGCAATTGTCTGCAACGAAGCTGTACAAAATGATCTGATAGTCTGATGGATTACTCCTGCACTGATTACGCAGATTGAGTAGCTCGCAGCCCATAGCAGTTAGTACCATAACTAGCTTGGGTTGACAATTATAGCTCCAAATTCGTGAGATGTCATATGCAGACATAAGTAACTTATGACAGACCAACTGTGCAGTGTTATGCTAGTTGCCGTTTGTTTGAAACTCCAAGATGGCTAATTTAAATGGAGATGATATTGGATCAAGCATGAAGTCGGTATTGAAGCTTTTGTGGATGTCATTTTGCCTTAGAGATTGTGTTTTTTAGAAGTATCTGGAACTGAATTCATACTCTTGCCTCTTGGTACTTGAATGTTTGGTATCATACTTTCTCTGTTCCAAAATATAAGAACCTAGGACCGGATGAGATATTTTCTAGTACTACAATCTGGATAAACTGGAGTACTTTCTCCATCCCAAAATGTAAGGGATTTTGGTTGGATAGGACATATCCTAGTATTTCAAAATATAAGGGATTTTGGTTGGATGAAATACATCCTAATAATACGAAGTACTACGATGTGTCCCATTCAATTAAAATTTCTTATATTTTGGAACGGAGGAAGTAGATATCAACTACAGTAATAGTTTTAAATTGAATCAGAACCTTTACACGAAATGACTGTTCCCTGGTCCAACTGTAGCTACAGTCAGTCTAGAAGATGCTTACAGCTTAGTAGGTTTGTTGCTACGTGTTGGGTCTAAGACCACTCTGAAAGTCTAAGGCTAGAGGCCTGGTTAGTGAATTTTGACTGGAGTTTTCTGTGGAAGGGACCATTGTACTTCAATAGATTTTTTTTTATGCCAGCTCCTCCTTAATTACACTTTGGTTTGTTGATGCTAATGCACTTATCTCGAGCATGAATAACCTTCCGCATCTCTTCAACTTTTTTTGCCAATATACAATATAAGCATCGTTGCTACTATAGCATTGTCTGATGATTTGAATTCTGATTAAAAGGTGAGGATGGAGAAGTAACCGCCAATCATCTGCTACTGGGGATATGGTCAGATAAAGAGTCAGCTGGTCATAAAATACTGGCTTCCCTTGGTTTTGATGATGAGGAAGCCAATTCACTGGCCAAAACGGTAATGCTCTATTTTCTTTCAAAAGGTATATGCTTCAAAGAGCGTATATGCACCATTTCATGGTTTCTCACATCTTTAAATCTTGTGCAGGCTGGTGAAGAGGCTGCTATGAGTCCTAGATAGCAAAAGGAGCCTTATAGTTTAGTACTGAACTTCCCTGTGATGTAATGTGCTTGCATTTGGAACCTCAAGTAACTTCTTGGCGACTCCAGTATCATGGCCCACGCATTAAGTTAACTTGAAGAGATTGCTTCTGCAAGTTTTAGTGCTTTATTAAGATTGTTAGACTGAATGCAATACCTGTAAAAGCAGTGCAATATATTTTCAAAGTGAGCATTTCTGTTGCTTGCTCAGCTGGATTGGTGCAATTCTATTAAAAGATCCTTTTGAAAGATACAGATTTTGAACGGACGTGATGCTTCCTTCAGAGCTAGTAATGTTTACTAAGCATTCCATGGAAAGTGTCTGGTATGTTTTTCATCAGTGTTGAAAGTAGGCAGTGGACTTTGGATTGTTCAATGGAGCCATGTGACACGCCATCTTCAGATTTCATTTTTTTTATATATATAGAAATTATATTTTGATATCTGTCCAACATGTACCCCTAAATACGTAGCACGGTTTGGGGGTTTTTTAGTTGGAGGAGATTTGCCTTCTTACGCCAAATGTGCAACACGAGGTTGGTACTTGGCACTATACTTTGATTCCAAGGACATCTACCTTTAAATCTTACTTTTTTTATTATGTTTCACCATGCCTTGTGCTATAAATTTCTGCTTATTGGCACATAACTACTCACAGAGTCTGTATGATCAGGTGGACGTCATACATTATATTCGTGGATACTGAAGTGTCATGACTTGACGAGAAGTATGTACATACTGAAAGCTGACGCCATGTTGGTATGGTCAGGTGACCTGCCGCCTTCGTAGGTTTCAGTTGTGAAGTCTTCATCAGGTATCAATTCTACTCCTATCTGCCACGGAAAGGGCACTTCCTATTGGATGAGAACTCGAGGATGAATGGAACGGTACGTGATCCATGACCGTTTTCTTGCTGTGATGCTGTCTGCTACTGTATGTAGGATAGGAAGGAAAGCAATGGAATTAATTAGAATTCTTGCGTGTCAGCAACTGCATAAACTCTGGAATCAAGTTTATGGTTCACTGTTTACACTGTTCCCCCCATTTTAGCATGATTTTTCCGAATACATGAATCTAGTATTCCCTCTATTACAAAATATAACAGTTTTTAGCTATAAATTTGAACATGTATTTTTGGACGGAGGGAATACCATTCATTCACTTTGCTGACATTGCATGCATACTTAAAAGAGGTGAGTATTATAAAAACTTGCTTGTACTACTCTGCATTCACTTTAATTTGCTGGCATTACATGTTTAAGAGAGGTAAATGAACATTATAAAACTTGCTTGTACTTCTCTGGGAGAATGTAAACGTCAACCCTCATGCCTACTGAAGTAACTAGCTATGATTATACTAAGCCTTCAAGCTAATCAATGAACAAGCAAAAATCTGTGTGCAACTACGTGTTGACCCTTTCCCTGTCAAATTCAAGCGTGTACCATCATAATGACAGACTGTAAACAATAGGTAGAATTTCACTTCTCCAACGCACTTCATCGATCATTTTACTCTTTTTTATATCCTTCCTTCAGTTCCTTAGAATGTTTGCATCAAAAAGCATGTGCCCCTACTTGTTTATTTCTGGATTGGAGTTCCCTTGGGTCCTAATCCAAATCTCTTTGGGAGCTGTGACCAGTGAGCTCTGAGCAGGGCACCCATCAATGCAAGTCTCCTCCACTCTGAAACAAATCACTGTCATAATCTCTAGTTCTCTGCGAGTCTATGAGTCAGAGCATGCATCCATGAGTCTGTAGTCCTATAGATATCATAGCTCATGCCTAAATAATACTATTCTTTTTCCAAGATGTTTTGACCCTATTAACAATGCACAGGATGGTAGTATTAGCATATGGTTTCTCACATCACATGCCATCGAGCACTGGACAACAGGACAAGTAGCCAAGTAGGAGTACTGTAGTGCTGAAACTTTAGGAAGCAGGTTCTTCCTTCCCCACACTGAAGTCACTTCCGGTGGAATAGAATGGACGCTTCTGGCTTTGGTTCGGCATGGATGTATGCCCAGGTGCCTGTCACGCTTTGGGTCCAATCATTCAGTTATCTCAATCTCAGGATAGATTGTACTAGCATGGGCAGTAGTCGTTGTCATAGTGCTCTCTGGTCCTTTGAAAAAGAGAGAAATAAAAAAAACACAGAATTCTGACAGAAATTTAACTATAAAACAAAGGATTGCAAAATGCAAAAAAAACACAAGAATAACCGTTTTATTGGATCGTAGGAAAAACATAGGAATCGGATGAGAGAGACTCAAAAATAAATTTTCAACTCAAGAGGTTAGAGTTTTCTCCAAAATCTTTATAGGATTGTCTATTTCATAGGAATTTCGAATGATAAGATAAGATTCAATCAATTATTTCAAAGGCCTTCATAGAAATTTTTTTTATAGGATTGAAATCCTCCAAAATTTTTATGTTTTTCCTATAAATTAAAGGGATCCTCAACTTAGTTGGGTTGATGAAAAATTTTAAATTTTCTTTGCTCATTTCCATTGGCCATAACACAAGAATTTGGCTAACATGATTATCAAAACTAGCGACAATCACATGAAAACATGGAAAAGATTGGAAACATATATATGTATGATATTAACGATCGGACAATTTCAATCTAACATTAGCATACTACAGTATAGCAAATTTGCCCTGATACGGGTCCCCTTATTTTTGTACTAGCTGTCAAGCAAAACAGATGTCTCCCTGCTGTATTCTGAGCTGACATCTTGTCACTGAAACCCATTACCTCCCGCAGGATTTCTGGGAGGAGGTAGTACTCCCCAGCTCACTGAAACCAATAGAGAAATGGAAGAGGTGGGCCGACGCCTCAGACCTCAGCTTTTGTGATTTCTATGCGCTGACCACACGAGTGGAAAGAAAGAACTCAAAGTAGCATGTGTACATACTCCTATGTTGCATAGGCCACCTGCATAGGTACTATAATTAATTAATTTGCATCATAGTTGCTCTATTGTAATTAAGGCTTTTCTTTTGGATAAATGGTTTTTAAAGGAATTTCATATGATTTTCCCCCCTGTTTTTGATTTTATGGAACAAAGAAGTAGGGATTCTAGAATCATATGAAATTCCTTAGGAATGACTTAACACATGGTGATTTTGGAGGAAAATTAATCTGACGTCTAATCTCATTCGTTTTCTCTGTCGTCTATCAAGTTGGTGATTATTTCCGTATGTTTTTCGTTTTCTAATCTTCTATTTTGCACGTGCGTTGCTATAAAAAAAATCCTACATAATTGTTTCTTATTCATGTATTTACCATTCTTGCTTTTGGAAAAACTCTATAAAATAGTTGAAGAAAATTCTTCGACGTCAATGCATTTTCTTCAGCTATTATTGTTATATTACAAATTCATTTTTTAAATAATATGACTTTATTTTTAAAAATGAAATTGTAATATAACAATAACATGGAAGTGTTTCTAATTAAAAAAGAACGGAGAAATTAAGCAATGGATCGGAGAAGTCCATCTTAATGATTGTTCATGCTTGCTACACTAGCTAACTCTCGGGATGATCCATGGAGAAATTGTTGGACAGTTGATGAATCATCTGTGCGTGCTAGCTAACTACATATGTAACGATAAAATAATTATTCCTATCGTCCTAAAATATAAACAGTTTTAATTGAATGTGATACATTGTAGAGTCTATATAAATTTGTAATATCGGACGTATCATGCACACCGGGTCAAAATCCGTATTTTAGGGCGGAGGAAGGAGCCAAGATAAATAGCATTTTCAGAAGGCATGAACAAACCATGATGAATAGTTTGCATCCGATCCGTTACAGTTTTTTTTTTCAAGTACCTACAGGAGACAACTAGACATTCAAATCAAGATATTTACTATATTTTCCCTACAAGTATATATAGCGCTTAATTATAAGCTGGCTTAACCGGTCGATCGTCACGCATCATTTTGATGCCGGCTGCAGCCTGCAAACGAACGAAAGCAACGTTACAAAGACATGCACAGCTTTCCTAGCTGGAGATTACATCCAACGGTTTCCCCGAAATGTACGACTTAAAGTTTAGTAACTGCAATATTATTATTGTGAGGGTAATGAACTTCTGTAAGGCCCTGCTTAATTTGAGCTTTCTTCTAAAAATCTAAAGCCGACCAGTAAAATGATCTTACACTAAAACAAGATTACTTTGAGGAAAAACGTTATCATGCATGTATAAACAGCTAGCTATCAGCACAACATATATGTACAAGGAAATGCATGCTTTAGTGTGAGCTAGTATAGCATCAGTGTATGAGTTTAGTGTATCTTTCAGATAACTTCACACGTAGTTAATTGTAGATACCTGCCCAGCCCTAATTAGCTTTTTAGTCAAAAAATTGATGTTTGAATGTGCCGTCTTAGGTGGTGTTTGAATAAGTGACTAAATTTTAGTCCCTGTCACATCAGATGTTTGAGTGCTAATTAAGAATATTAAATATAGATCAATAATAAAACTAACTGCATAAATGAGAGCTAATTCGCGAGATAATTTTTTTAAGCCTAATTAATTCATAATTAGCACATGTTTACTGTAGTATCACATAGATTAATCATGGATTAATTAGACTCAATAAATTCGTCTCATGAATTAGTTCAGGGTTATGAAATGGGTTTTGTCCGTAGTCTATGTTTAATACTTCTAATTACTATACAAACATTTGATGTGACATGGGCTAAAATATCATCCAAACAGCGTTCTTCTGCTGCCTTACACGCGTCACTGAAAAACTTGTATCTGTGCACTAGTTTAGAGGCAGACACGGTGTAATTTCTTCCTTCACACTCACACGCAAAGATCCTAGCCATCACAAAACATACATTAATTCGTACACAGCAAACATTTCTGTTCTCATCTAGCACACGCGTTTATATATATTGTGCATCATATCCGGCAAAATTTTCTGGGAGATGTATACATGGAAAAGATTTTGTATTATACCTTTCTTAATATATGATAATTATTATTTATTTTATATTTTAATTTGTGAATTTTTTATTATTAAACTTAATTAAGAATGACTTATATTTTTCATAAAAACGAATGGCCAGATATATGTAACTGAGGAGTATTAATTCCGTGGTTTTTTTAAAAAAACAGAAAACGACGAAGCTGATTGATAATTAATGGAGCTCCAAGCGCGTGGCTACAAACATTGTTTTTCTTTCATACGAAGCAGAATACTTTACAAATTAAGGGCAGGTTTCTGCTCGTACATAATTACGTACCAGAATACAGTAGTGGAGTATAATAAGTACTGTGGTTGATAGTTATTAACATGGTGCATTACGTCTTTATTACTTCATTCTGGAGAAGTACTGCATGCTAACGAATCGCATAAATATATACTACAATATCCTTATCAATGTACTGCTAATGGCTGGACTTGTACGTTAATCCAACCCTGCCCATCAGCATCATCAATGCAGAAACTACTGTTAATTAACTTAAGTTTGCCATCTGCTCAACAGCTTGAAAATCCTGGTGCATGCATGTATGAGTAGTAGTAGCTCTTTTCTGACTTTCTGTGCGAGAAGCAAAAATACACCTGTGTCCATGTAGGGATGTAGCTCTCCCTGTGTCGTCCCTGTATGGCTGTATAGTACATATCTCTCTCTCTTTCTGTGTGTGTGTGTGTGTGTGTCTGTACGTGGACTTGTGAAGCGATCAGATCATATGCACCATGCGTAGGCGTATGGCTTGCGCTAGCTGCAGCACACTGCCGCCTTCTGGTCGATCAGGATGCTAGTAGTATATAGCTAATCTTTTGACCAAGACGTCAAGCTGTGCGTGTCCGGCCGACCGACCAGCGGCATGCAGATGCAGTGCAGCAGCGCAAAGCTAAGCTAGGATCGATCCATGCCAAGTGAAATCGTTAGACTTCACGTGGGGGGATCGGATCATGCAAGACCGTGGCCACGGGAGACTACACACACAGTCACACGGCCGCCCAGCTGCCGCCTGCCGGCCGGCCATGCCAGCCGCGATCGACGTGCCACTGAACGCAGCAGCGGAATGTGTGCGAGATCAGGGCGACTCGGCCATATACCACAATAGTGGTACAGTGTGTGTGCGTGTGTGATGGATGTGTCGACGCGAAATGGGATGGCATGCATGCTTGCTTCACGCAATCTTCTAGTAGCCCTTTTTAAGAGAGCGAAAGAGCAGAAAGACAAGGGAAGAGCAAGGAAGGCCGGCCGGGTGTGGTAAGCAAGCTAGGCTCTTCTTCCATGCCGTGGCTTTAAAGTCTCATCAATACCACGAGAACAAAACAACACATAGTAGTAGCAGTACGACTAGCATGTTGCCAAAGTACATGTGCAAATACTGTCAGGAGGAAAAAAAAGGTGCAGGAGAAGGAAACAGGGAAAAAAAGAGCAAAAATCCAGAGATGGAATGGAACTGAAACTTAACCCTGTGCCTATGACCTTCCACCAATAGGACAAGCACCGAAAGGAGAGAGATCGGCGAGGCGACTTCAGTTTCCATATTACGCATATGCCCTTCCCTCCTCCACTTCTACCACTACCATAATACCATCACCATTCCTCCTCCTCCTCCTCTTCCTCTCGTGCTCTTCGTGCTGCATCGATCGATCGATCGATCTCTACCAACACAAGCACGTGCTTGTTTTAGAGATCCCTAGCAGCGAGCACCTAGATAGAGAAACTGTTGAGATCGATCGAGCAATGAGCTCGGGAGCCGGAGCCAGCAGCGCGCTCGGCGGCGGCGGTGGAAGCGGAGGAGGAGGAGGAGGGCCGAGCGGCGGCGGCGGAGGAGGTGGACCGTGCGGGGCGTGCAAGTTCCTGCGGCGCAAGTGCGTGAGCGGGTGCATCTTCGCGCCCTACTTCGACTCGGAGCAGGGCGCGGCGCACTTCGCGGCGGTGCACAAGGTGTTCGGCGCCAGCAACGTGTCCAAGCTGCTCCTCCAGATCCCGGCGCACAAGCGCCCCGACGCCGTCGTCACCATCTGCTACGAGGCCCAGGCCCGCCTCCGCGACCCCGTCTACGGCTGCGTCGCCCACATCTTCGCCCTCCAGCAGCAGGTAGTACACCTACTACTACTTCGTAACTCCATGATTTGATTTCCAACGAGTTGATATCGACTGATCGATCCATCGCGCGCCTTGATTGTTTGATTTGCTTGGAAAATCCTTGGTCTACTTCTGCTGCGCGTGCATGCATGCATGGACCGAGATGCGTATGGATCTGGATCGTCGTCTTGTCCTCAAGCTAGCTCATCAGCAGCAGGGGGTACAAGACGATTTTCTGGAGTAGGCGTGTTTCTTTCTCGAGAAAGGCAAGGTCTCTTTCCATGGGAAACCAACACGGCCAAGCCAAGCAACGAGCAGTGCGAAAAAGAGGCTAACACGCCAAGCGTGTAACCAGGAGACTGTTTCCCTTCATCTGGTAGTACCTGCCATGAATGATATGCAAGTCTCATCCGTCGCGTCCGCGTCGTCCGATCTCGATCTCCATGGACGAGATCGATATGATCGTACGTTCACTGCCTGGCCGCGTGTGATACAATCTTGGGCTCTGAACAATCCAAGAAGTGGTGGGAGTACTTGTGCTTGGTTTTCTATCTGACCTCTCGAAAGAACAGCCCTAGCGCCAATCTCTAGTCCTAGAAGATCCAAAACTCGCGTTCTTTTTCTACCAATCATTTGATCTGTTTTCATCATTCAACTCATTATTATTACATGCATGTGATCTACTATATGTGATTGCGTGACTTGAAGTTTGCACGTACTAACAATTTTTCTGTACTGATGCATGTACGTTCTGCCACGTACGATCCTGTGATCATGTACTCCCACAGGTGGTGAATCTCCAGGCCGAGCTGACCTACTTGCAAGCCCACCTCGCCACGCTGGAGCTACCGTCCCCGCCGCCGCAGATGCCGGCGCCGCCGCAGATGCCGATGCCAGCGCCGTTCTCCATCTCGGACCTCCCGTCGTCGACGAGCGTCCCGACCACCGTCGACCTCTCAGCTCTCTTCGACCCGCCGCCGCAGCCGCAATGGGCATCGCCGCTCCAGCAGCAGCAGCACCACCACCATCATCACCAACAACAGCAGCACCAGCTCCGACAGCCTTCATATGCCACGCTGTCCAGGGCTCCGTCCGGCATGACGGCGGCGGCGGAGAGCTCGGGAGGAGGAGGCGGCGGCGGCGGCGGAGACCTGCAGGCGCTCGCAAGGGAGCTCCTGGATCGCCACCGGTCCGCAGTGAAGCTCGAGCAGCCGCCGCCGCCGTCACCGCACTCAAGATCATGAACGATGATCGATCAATCGATGGAGAGCGAGGCGCAAGGTTTGGTGCGGCATGGACAAAGTTCGCGACGACGACGAGGAGGAGGAGAGCAAGCAAGAGGATTATTGGAACCGGCCGGTGATGGCGAAGCAGGTCAGCAGGAGTAGGTAAGCAGCAATGGCCGGTTTTCGCGTATCCGCCTTGTTGTTAGCCGAGGGTGCAAGAAGCTGCCCACTTACTGCTTGGTTACAATGCGGCTTTGCTTCAATTCTGCAGGCTGCAGGAGAGGAAGGTGGCATGGGGGAGCGTCAGTAGTAGTATAGCTTGACATGTAGGAGTAACATTTGTCACCGTTCCATTAATTGCAAGATTTTAAGAAGCTTCTGTTCCTAGTAACCGCTGATAAATAATAAAGAGAAAAAAAACTGATTTCTTTTTTTTTTTTGCGACTAACTGTGAGTTGTGATGGTCATGGATGAATTTTTGGGCGGGCTCATCTTGTAGTTAGGAATGGTTGCATTTTACGTGGAAAGGCTGTATTTTTAATTAAATATGAAGTCTATAAGTATTAATTAGGTATGCATGATGCAAAAAATAATCACTCTGACGTTATCATGGGCTGAGACCATTACTAATTTTAACCATTTGGATATCCACTCCAAAGACCCAAATCCATCTTGTTAGAGTTGAAAAAAATATCTCCCTATAGTTGGAAAGAAGCTAGGCCTGGTTACTAGTACTACTCTCCAATTTCACTGGGTCTCTGATAGCTAGTTAGCTGGCCTAAGTTTACTCTCTATCTCTTGGCTCTCGTAGTAGGAGACAAAAGCATTTGAATTTTTCACTAACAATGGGACCCGTACGTTAGTGATAGGAGTGATAGTGATAAAACAACCATCACTATTACCAACACTTAAAGTAATATATATATATATATTGAGAGTTGATATATATGTATGGATCAGTTCAAAAAATGGTTGATTTGAATATACCTTCGTATGCATGAATAGTAATTAAAGGCAAAATTAATGTTGTAGTTAGCTTGAGCAACTACGCCGGTACGTGCATGCATGGACATATTTTCCAATTAAGCTAGCCAATTTATGCAAGGAGTAACTCACAATTACTATATACCTTAATTTTATGACTACTCAGATAGTTAGAGTGCACGATTACTTAATTTGGCAAGTCCTTTTATCGATTTTCTAAAACAATACCTAATTAAATTATAGTTAATTAGATCTATGTCGTTCTTCGTTTTTTTAAAAAATATCATTACTATTTGCCTATTTGAAGACATGCCACTACAATTTGACAAAAATTAAAAATATGCCACTACTTACCCTTTCAAAATACATTTATAAAAATGGACCAAATTACCCCTCCTTCTTCCTTCATCCCCTTCTTTCTTCCGTCGATGGGGATGGGCGGTGAGCGGTCAACCTAGGCGGGGAAGAGCGGCGACCGGTGGTCAATGAGAGTGGAGCACAATGGGAGCGTCAGGCTGGAGGGCTCGATGGGGACCAGACCGATGGAAGAGATGACAAATTTAGAGAGAGGGAAAAGAAAAGAGGGGTAATTTGGTTCAAATTCTTTTATAAATACATTGGATGGGTAAATAGTGGCATATCTCCAATTTCTATTAAATGGCATGTCTCCAAATAGACGAACAGTAATGATAATTTTCAAAATCAAACAAGTTGTAGTGATATGGATTCAATTAACCCATTAAATTATGTGATGTTTATTTTTTCTTTTCAAAATAGGATAATCAAACCCGGTCTCTATATCCAGCCGATG
Organism: Oryza officinalis; assembly: GCA_008326285.1. Classification (NCBI taxonomy): domain Eukaryota; kingdom Viridiplantae; phylum Streptophyta; class Magnoliopsida; order Poales; family Poaceae; genus Oryza; species Oryza officinalis. The sequence goes on along the minus strand of BDMV01000003.1, from coordinate 15,341,535 downwards.
TACATAGCCAATCCGATGTTTACATAACTACTCTCTTCGTCCCAAAATATAAAAAATTTTGGTTGTATGTGACACATCTTAGTCTTACAAATCAGTATGAAGTATGTCCAGATTTCTAGTATTAGGATGTGTCACATCCAACAAAAATTCATTATATTTTTGGAACGGATGGAGTAGTAGGTAAATCTTTTTTTAAGAACATAGTAGGTAATTCTTTATGCTGGTGTCCAGTCTTCTTCTGTTATTTGGTCATGGTAGCATGTTGTGTAGTATTCCATAGTTAATTACTGTACATATATATCTGACCAGCAACCTCCTGGCGCAAGCCTTGGCCTGTCAATTGACGCAACGACATGTATCATTCTCCACGTACGCATCCTCTCGTGTGTTATCGAAAAAGGCTAGGGTAGTGAAGAAACATTGCGTGTTTTCGCGCACCTGGTGATATTTATTCATATCATTGTAGATCATTCCATGGGTCTTAAACATATGATGCTACACATGGCTCATATCATCTCCATGCGTTAATTTTCCGTGGTCACGAACTGCTCAACATTCGCCATGTGAACCATCATGTCAACCATTGCAAAATGACGCTGAACTGGACCTGGTTCTATTGGGCCCAAATTGTGACAGCCCATTAGTTACCCAACTTAGGTGAAGCCCAAAGGCCATAGCCCATGAAAGCGTCAGTATTGACACCTCGGCCCGAGGGCTGCTACAGCCCGGAATTCCGTCAAAACGGGATATCATGAGCACGTCTCGCGACTTCCCTCCCACACTAATTAAGTACGTGTGCCAGTCACGAATAGCTTATTATCTTCTTGATTGTACCGGCTGTTTTTCTCGGTATCATTATATCACACAGCACACGACAGAACAACCACTTCCTGTCTTCTTCGCTGGTGCCGATGCCGGCGACGCTCGCAGAGCTACCAGTCTCGACGACGAGAAATCTATATGCATGTGCTAGTATCTACTCCACTCGTGGGTTTGCTGCTAGCTGCATGCATGCATGTGATGTCAGGTGGCTCGCCTTGCTGGTGCGTGCTGATGCAGCCATGCAACACCACACGAGAATATAATCCTGATAGAGTATATATATCCATGGCTTGTGCATGCGCTTAAGAAGGATATGGGCACTTGTGATATGATTGTGTCTATAGATGTGTTCTCAATTTGTTGTCACTAATATCTGATACCGACATGCATCAAGCCTGATACCTTATATATTACGCCTGATAACCGGGTGTCGAACGTATTAGGTACCATCCTTGATACATCTCGATACCGCGCCTAATCATTTGTAGTACCAAGTACCAGACTTGGAACCTATCGGTATCGAGCCTGATACCTATAGATACATAGTCTTATCATTGGTACCAGGTACCAGACCTGATACCTATCGGTATCGAGCTTGTTACCTATAGTTACAAGATCTGATCATTGTTGGTACTAGATATCAGACCTCATACATATTGGTATTGGGCCTAATACGTATCGGTACAGGGCCTAAAATCATTGTTGGAACCAGGTACCAGACCTGATACTTATCGGTATTAGGCCTAACACGTATTGATACCGGGCCTGATCATTGTTGGTTGTTGGGTCTCATAAGTATTAGTACCAGGCACTAGATTGACGTGATACCGATCAATACCGAATCTCATCCTTATCGGTACCGGTACCGATATTATATTTATGGATATCAATATATGGTCATTCACTAGTTTATATGCCATCCACCAGATGATCGAACCATGAGACAAGTGTAACCACGATTGAACATGTCAAATCCTAATTAATACATTGTAGTTGCAAGCCATTTTCAATTTGTTGGTACTTAGGATGAGTTTAGAACTGAGCATAAACAACCAGCTGAGGTTTGATATGCCTACACAGTTCCAAATTACAGCTCATATAAACACAAATATGTGGCTATTCCACCGAGACATTCCGAATAAATTCCGTAGCTCTCCAAATCGAAATGGATCAGAACAACGATTTCCCAAAATCGAAACAAAATAAAGCGAGCTCTGAAACAATCGAACCACCTTTTGCTGGTAAAAAATCTCTAATCTAAAGCTGCTTAATGGCAACACACCGCATTAAATCAAACTCCGCGTGAAGCAACAGCGAATTGACGACTGCTGCCCACGGCCTCCACAAGAAGCTGGAGCAGAGCGACATGACGAAAGTAAAAAAAGGCGAGAGAAAGAGCTAAAACAGAGGGTGACGTGGAGGGTGGAGCCCTTGGAACTGCCGATGTCAGGTCACCATATGAGTCTATCCCGTACAACGAAATCCCGTTGTATAGTTTTTCTGCCGCAACCCCGGCAATCACCCACTGACATTACGGGCCCACAAGTACGCGTCCCCACCAGCCATAGACTGCTACCAGACCCGTCGCACCGAGCTCCCCTACCAAACCTACGCACGCGACGCGGCCATCTCTCTGGCTCTCTCCCTTCTCCCCCCAACCTCCATTCCCCGATCCAAACCACCTCAAAGCCCCGGACCGCACCACTCTCCTCCCCCCCCGCCCAGATCCAGATCCACCCGGCGCGGCGGCGGATCCGTCGAGGAATAATGGCTTCCCCGGCGCCGGCGCCGCCGCCTACCCCGCCGGAGTCCGACCCGCGGCTCGTGGAGGCCTTCGTGCCCTTCCTCGAGAAGCTCATCAAAAACGCCTCGTGGCGCAACAAGGCGCACTCCAAGCTCTCCCACACTGCCAAGTCCATCCTCGACCGCCTCCAGAACCCGCCGCCGGCGGCGGCGGCGGCGCAGACCCCGTCCACGCCCACCTCCCCCACGACGCCCACCTCGTCGTCCTCGCAGCCGGGCCCGCTCCGCAGCCTCTCGCTCGCGGACTCGGAGCTGCTGCTCGGTCCGATCAACTCCGCGCTCGGCTCCGGCAGCGCCAAGCTCGCCGAGGCGGGGCTCGAGCTGCTCCACAGGCTGATCGCGCACTCCTACATCCATGGCGAGGCCGACCCGTCCGCCGACCCCTCGGCGCAGCTCGTCGCGTCCCTCCTCGATGCCGCCTGCAACGCGCTCCACCTCGACGACGAGCACATCGAGCTCCTCCTCCTCAAGACGCTCCTCTCGGCAGTCACCTCCACGTCGGTGCGCCTCCATGGAGACTGCCTGCTTCGCGCCGTGCGCGCTTGCTATGATATGTACCTGGGGAGCCGCAGCGTGGTGAACCAGGCCACTGCCAAGGCGTCACTCGTGCAAATGTTGGTGATCGTTTTCCGCCGCATGGAGGCAGACTCCTCCACAGTGCCCGTGCAACCCATCGTTGTGGCTGATGTGATCGAGCTGCCTGAAGCTGCTTCTGGTGCATCGCCTGCTGCTGATGCCAACTTTGTACAGGGATTTATCTCGAAGATCATTGGAGACATTGATGGTGCAATCACACCGCTGGCACGGACGACCTCATCAGCAGCTGCAGGTGCAGGTGGAGCAGCGGCTCATGATGGTGCATTTGAGACAACAGCAGCAGAGGAAGGGGCACATCCAGCAGATTTGCTTGATTCAACAGACAAGGACATGCTAGACGCCAAGTACTGGGAGATCAACATGTACAAATCTGCTCTTGAGGGTCGTAAGGATGAGCTTGGTGTGGAGGGGGCAGTGGTGGGCACTTTGGATGACGATGCTGATGTGAGGATTGGGAATAAACTGCGAAGAGACGCTTTCTTGGTTTTCCGGGCATTGTGCAAGCTCTCCATGAAGACACCACCCAAGGATGCTCCAGCTGATCCCATTGTGATGCGTGGGAAGATCCTTGCTCTTGAACTTCTCAAGATATTGCTTGAAAATGCTGGGGCTGTTTTCCGGACCAGTGAGAGGTACAGCTGCTCTTTCCTTGAATTCGGTTTGCATTTTTGTTTCACGCTGTTGGCATCCTGAATTTATTGTTATATTAATCAGCAACATCAACCAAAATTTGGCTCATCACTTTATTGTTTATTCCATGAAAAATGGTGTAGTAACATCCAGCTGTCCAAGTAAGGGAAAAGGTCATAACCTATCATCCTGAAAAGATCAGGCATTGGTTTGCTAATGGCAATGCAGTTGTGGATAATGTTGCTATGCAAAATTATGTTACCAGAAGTCAGTTCTGATATTCTTGTTGCAATTTTATGGAAGTTAGAGTAGCGTGATTTTTATTTAATTTCATAAATATTGAGGCTGGAGCACATTGAACTTTAACCACTGGCACACCTTTTCTTTGCTGATGTTGATTCCAATAGTGACAACTGTTGGCAAATAATAGCACCAGCACTGATATAAGTGTTTAGGCTGCACCTAGTAAGGTATAGCACTGTTTGACCGTTAATTTTAATGCTCTATGCAATTGGTCAATTATCCTAACGGTAGCATACGCTTCTATGCTGCTGGCATTCTGTGCTTTTTGAATGGGAAGTCTGGCGAAATGGCAACTTGTAAGCTACCAAGTGGATGAACTGAAAGTCCTGCTCTATAGATGCCATGTATAATTTTTTTATACAAAAGATTTATGGCCTGATGGCCCCATATTCCTTGCACTGTTCTCTTTGATAATAGCAAGTTTCCGCAAGATGATGAGTGCGATGCATTATGTTTCATGTGTTGTGAGGAAAAGGCGAACTTGCACTGTCATTTTGTTTTGTGCAACCTGTTTTCTAGTATTTAAATTGGAGCATTAGATCTGCTGTACTTTATGCTTGGAAAATAGCTGAAAACATTGAGAGATGGATTTGTCATGAAGCCATAAAAAATGGATGTACAAAACACTAAAATCTTGGACTGAGAGTTCACTAAGCGCACCCCTGGCACAGTAAGTTCACGTAACAACTTGCTTTTTTTGTCACCACTTAGCACACAAAGGGTTATCTGGAAATATATATTTGTATTCTCAAGCATTATATGTTAGCATTACACTTCATCTGAGATCAGTCCCACTCCCATGAGAACTACATTCCACATGGACTAGCACTAATTCAGCTAGGTTGTTGCCCTCAACTTTTCTTCTGAAGCTGACACTCGTGACAGGACACCATATTCAGGGCAAATGGCCATAATCACCACTCGGTTTAAATTTAAAGTCAGGAAACTTTATGCCCAAAATCTGTTGAAATAAAAATGATGAACATAACTTATGAATGATTATTACCATTCACCTGTCCACTTCGAGCAGCTTCTTTTCAAATATGTGATGAACGCAGTATGTTTGGTTTGTATAGGTGATGCAATTGTATTTTGATATTGCACATGCCATTGTCATATTACTCTATATCAGCTAATGTAGAGCTGTTACCCATCTTCTTGGTGCCTTTGTTTTCTCAGAATATTTCTAGTTCTAACTACTTTGTCTCAATTTATTCAGATTTCTAGGGGCTATCAAGCAGTATCTGTGCCTCTCGCTTTTGAAGAACTGTGCCTCGGCACATATGATAGTCTTTCAGCTATCTTGTTCCATTTTTATTAGTTTGGTTTCAAGATTCAGACCAGGATTGAAGGCAGAAATTGGAGTATTCTTTCCCATGATCATTCTGAGAGTTTTGGAAAATATTGCTCAACCAAATTACCAAGCAAAGTTGATTGTTCTTCGTTTCCTGGAAAAACTCTGTGCTGATTCTCAAATCTTGATAGACATTTTTCTCAACTATGATTGTGATGTCCACTCATCAAACATATTTGAGAGGTAATTTATAATACTGCAATTGAGCTATAGTGAGCTTCTTTTTAACACCCCTCCCCCTCCCCGCGAAGGACCTATAGCACTCTTTAGGATGCTAACCAGATGTTGCATTTTCTTAATTTTGGACTACAGAATGGTTAATGGTCTACTAAAAACAGCACAAGGGCCTCCAGCAGGCGTGTCTACCACATTGGTTCCACCTCAGGATACCACAATGAAAAGTGAAGCTATGAAATGCTTGGTTGCTATTCTGAGATCCATGGGAGATTGGATGAATAAGCAGCTACGCATTCCAGATCCTGATTCTCCTAACGTAGAGTCAGAGCAAAATGATAATGATGGAGGACACGAGGTTGCCCACACAGAGGATAATGGAGATGAATGTAGTGAAGCATCTGATTCTCATTCAGAAATGTCAAATGGGGTTTCAGAGGCTGCATCTTTGGAGCAGCGCCGAGCTTACAAGATGGAACTTCAGGTGGATGTTATTCCATAGTTATTTCTATATGTGTAGTTGTTGGTGGGAATTTGCTGGATGCTGTCGTTTGCTGTATGGCTTGCTGCTGTTCTGTTGCATATTTGATTTTATCCATTTACTTATCTGTATTGGTTGATTGATTTATATTAATGGCAGGAGGGTATATCTTTATTTAATCGAAAGCCCAGAAAGGGAATTGAGTTCCTAATAAATGCCAACAAGGTGGGGGAGTCACCCGAGGAAATTGCTGCTTTCTTAAAAAGTGCTTCTGGTTTGAACAAGACTATGATTGGAGATTATTTAGGGGAGAGGGAAGATTTATCCCTCAAAGTCATGCATTCATTTGTGGATTCATTTGATTTTCAAGGCATGGAGTTTGATGAAGCCATTAGAGCCTTTCTTCAAGGTTTCAGGTTGCCTGGAGAAGCTCAAAAGATTGATCGGATTATGGAAAAATTTGCTGAGCGTTACTGCAAATGCAACCCAAAGGCCTTTTCCAGTGCAGATACAGCTTATGTCCTTGCATATTCAGTCATAATGCTCAACACCGATGCGCATAATCCAATGGTAAAAAATAAGGTATGTTTCTTATTGGCTAAGTTTTTGTGTAATATACCATTCAGACAGCCCTTGGTTTTGTTGTGATGTATTAATTAATGCAGATGTCACCAGAAGATTTCATTAGAAACAATCGAGGTATTGACGATGGGAAAGACCTGCCTGAAGAATTTATGAGGTCCTTGTATGAAAGGATTTGGAAAAAAGAGATTAAGATGAAAGAAGAAGAATTTGTTCCCCAGCAGCAAAAATCAACAAGCTCGAACAAAATTCTTGGATTGGATAACATTCTTAATATTGTCGTACGCAAACGAGATTCACGTATGGAAACAAGCGATGATCTCATTAAGCATATGCAGGAGCAATTCAAAGAAAAGGCTCGTATGTCCGAGTAAGTCATGTTAGATGTCTAGATGGATAGCTCAATACCTGTATACACTAAATGCATGATTTCGTTAGTCATTTTTCTTTGCTGCCCATTTGATTTCTGCAACTACATTATTTTATTGGTTTGTCTCATGTAGATTATTTATCTGGAATATTTTATGAATGAATTAGGTCAGTATTCTATCCAGCAACAGATGTAGTAGTTTTGAAGTTCATGGTCGAGGTTTGCTGGGCTCCTATGCTTGCTGCCTTCAGTGTTCCACTTGACCAAAGTGACGATGAGATTGTCATATCCCAGTGCCTTGAAGGATTTCGCAGTGCAATCCATGTTACTGCAGCTATGTCGATGAAGACTCAAAGGGATGCATTTGTCACTTCACTTGCTAAGTTTACATCACTTCACTCTGCTGCGGATATCAAGCAGAAAAATATTGAAGCCATTAAGGTTTGTTCTACTTACTGTGATGCAAATATTAGTAGCGACCAGCTGCTATCACTGGCAGGAAATTACTACTTTTCTTGTTACTATTATTTTGAAAAATATATGGTTAAAATTATTGGAGTGAAACTGACACCTTGATGTTTTGTTTCACTTTTACTGGCTTCATTCAGGAGTATAGTTGTATCTTTCTCCCTTTGACTGTTTCATATTATTGGATTGTCTTGTGCATGTTAAATGTTCGTGAAAGTGTAATTTCTGAATTTAGTGATGACTGGAAGCGATCGGTCCTGTACTTGTTAGAGCTGCTATATTCATGTCATGCATTTGCTGATCATTTGTATAATTACCATCAAAACTGTGAACTGTTGTCACTCTGGGGGCAGATGTGGGGAGAAATGTTTAAAACTAACTTTTCATTAAAGTATAACCTTAGTTCCTTTTGGTTGACATTTTGAATATTTGTATTATGCTTTTCATTCTAATCATATTCCATGGTGCTTATTGCATGGTTTTATATATTAGTTTTAACATAATCATAAATTCAGTTTTTTTCTGTTCTCATGCTAATTTGTTATGGTTATGAATTGCTTCACAGGCAATTCTATTAATTGCAGATGAAGACGGAAATTACTTGCAAGAAGCATGGGAGCATATATTGACCTGTGTTTCTCGTTTTGAAAATCTACATCTCGTAGGAGAAGGTGCTCCTCCAGATGCTACTTTCTTTGCACTGCAACAGCCGGACCTCGATAAATCAAAACAGGCTAAGCCATCCATTCTTCCTGTTTTGAAAAAGAAGTCTCCAAATGCTATTCCAGCTTCTAAACGAGGTTCCTATGATAGTGCTGGTGTGGGTGGCAAAGCTTCTGGGGTTGATCAAATGAACAATGTGGTGACAAGCCTCTTAGAACAAGTTGGCATGGCTGAAATGAATCGTGTATTCGTAAGAAGTCAAAAACTCAACAGTGAGGGCATAATTGATTTTGTAAAGGCTCTTTGTAAAGTCTCCATGGAGGAATTGCGATCTGCTTCTGATCCACGGGTTTTTAGTCTGACAAAGATTGTTGAGATTGCGTAAGTACAGGGCTTCCTATATTCACATTGCAATGTATTTCTCCATACTTTTGTTTGATCTATTTATAGTATATAGACAGTATATGATTGTGTTTCCCTTTCTCTTTTAGGCACTACAATATGAATCGCATCAGGCTTGTCTGGTCAAGCATATGGCATGTCTTGTCTGAATTTTTTGTTACAATTGGTTGCTCAGAGAATCTCTCAATTGCAATATTTGCTATGGACTCATTGAGGCAGCTGGCAATGAAGTTCCTGGAACGAGAAGAGCTGGCTAACTATAATTTCCAGAATGAATTTATGAAGCCTTTTGTTGTTGTGATGAGGAAAAGCCGAGCTGTTGAGATCAGAGAACTAATCATCAGATGTGTCTCTCAAATGGTCTTGGCACGTGTTAGTCATGTGAAATCAGGGTGGAAGAGTATGTTTATGGTATGGAATCTTTACTTGCACCCATGTACCTTGATTTTTACATGTAGATTGTTCTGATTTGTTTCATTCCTTATCGATTGTTCTGATTTGTTTCATTCCTTATCCCTGAGTATTGATTATTTGGTACATATTTTTCAGGTCTTCGCAACAGCATCATATGATGACCATAAAAATATTGTACTCCTGGCATTTGAAATTATCGAGAAGATTTTGCGGGAGTATTTTCCCTACATTACTGAGACTGAGTCGACAACTTTCACTGATTGTGTGAATTGTCTTATTGCATTTACTAACAGTAGGTTTAACAAGGATATAAGCCTCAATGCAATTGGTTTTCTTCGATTCTGTGCGGCAAAGCTAGCGGAAGGTGACATTGGATCCTCTTCAAGGTTGAAGGAGAATCCTCCTTCTCCTTGCTTGACCAAGGATGGAAAGCAGGAAAGTGCAGTTCTTGTTGATAAGGATGATACTATACACTTTTGGTTTCCTTTATTAGCAGGTAACCAATTTCTTGTACTGCATCTACCTTTTCTGCTGCTTTCAGTTGATTAATGTACAAATAGTACAAATAATGTGTCCCAAACTTTTCAAAACCTTGCAGGATTGTCTGAACTAACCTTCGACCTACGACCTGAAATCAGGAAAAGTGCCTTGCAGGTGTTATTTGACACATTAAGAAACCATGGTCATCTCTTCTCCTTGCCTTTGTGGGAGAAGGTGTTTGATTCAGTGCTTTTCCCAATATTTGATTACGTACGGCATGCCATTGATCCATCAAGTGGTTCTCCACAAGGACAGAATGTGGAAAGTGATCCTTCAGAACTTGATCAAGATGCATGGCTGTACGAGACATGCACTTTGGCCCTGCAGCTAGTTGTGGACCTCTTTGTTAAGTTCTATGACACAGTAAACCCTCTTCTTAGAAAAGTTCTGTTGCTCTTGACGAGTTTCATAAAGCGTCCCCACCAGAGCCTTGCTGGTATAGGTATTGCTGCATTTGTTCGTTTGATGAGCAGTGCTGGATCTGTCTTCGTTGATGAAAAATGGTTAGAGGTGGTATTATCGTTGAAAGAAGCTGCCACTGAGACCCTTCCTGATTTTTCTTATATTGCATCTGGAGCTTACCTTGAGAATGTACCAATAGAAAATGGGGGCTCTTCAGAAAAGAGAGAAGATGAGTCTCGGCCATTGGAGGATGGCGCTGAAGAAGCTTCTAGGTCAAGGAACTTGTATTTTGCAATTGGTGATGCCAAGTGCCGGGCTGCCGTCCAACTCCTATTGATTCAGGTATGCACTATTCCTTTTGAGAACCTTTGTTTGATAAACTAGTTCTTAATTGATCTTTTTCTGGAAGCATATTTCTTCATCACCCTATGATTTCCTGAATTTTTCAAATCTCCCTCCAAAAATGGGGATTGTTTGGTTCCTTGTGATATGGATGATTTCTCTAGTCACACTGTAGGAACGAATTTCTTCATTCAGAAACAACAGAAGTACTTTCATGGATAACTAGTTATCAATCCTATGAATATCCATCAACTTATTTTGTTTTCAAGATTGACATACTGGAGCTTTCAAATGTTACGCTAGTTTCACTTGTTTATAGAATTTATTACTACACCTCTACTCTAGAGCCTTAGGCCTACCATTGTCTTTTGCAATTTGTACATGGGGTCTTCGTTACATTGTTCTTACATGATCCCTGTTTATGTATCTTCATGTTGTTTTGTAGGCTGTGATGGAGATATATAACATGTACAGAGCTCGGTTATCATCACAGAACACTGTGATCCTCTTTGAGGCATTGCACACTGTTGCTACTCATGCTCATAAAATAAACAGTGATAATGACCTGCGATCCAAGTTGCAGGAGCTGGGCTCGATGACCCAAATGCAGGACCCACCTTTGTTACGCCTGGAGAACGAGTCATATCAGTTGTGCTTGACTATCCTCCAGAACATTTGCTTGGACAGATCTCCCGATGAGGGGAGCGTAGAGGTGGAAAGCCACCTTGTTGGTTTATGTAAGGAGGTCCTTGAGGTGTACCTGAGCACTGCAAGCCCATCTCAGCTTTCTGGTGCTGCACAGCCACTTGGTCATTGGCTTATTCCGGTCGGTTCTTCAAAGCGGAGAGAGCTTGCAGCCCGGGCACCTCTTGTCGTCTCAACCTTGCAAGCTATCAGTGGCCTTGGCGACTCATCTTTCGAGAAGAACCTTGGCCAGTTCTTCCCCCTTCTTGCTGGTCTGATAAGTTGCGAACATGGTTCAAGCGAAGTGCAGGTGGCATTGAGTGATATGTTTAGCACTTGGGTTGGCTTGGTTGTTCTTCAATCCTGCTGATGCTGAGCCCCATATCTGTTATATAGTATATCTCCACATGTAAGTTATTCTTTGTTTTATTGCCAGTTCTTGATGTTTTGCCATTCCTCATTTTGTTCTGTTTATCATTCTAGTTATTGGGGGAGGTTGTCTCGTGCAGAGCTGAGCACTGTAGTTCTTTTTACATTAATTTCTTTTAACTTTGGGGAGTGTATGTTACAAGATGACTGAATTCTGTACGGTAGCTTAGTTCAAAATTGTGCCCGTTCTGTTGGCCAAGTACAAAGTAGATATGTTTTGCATTATGTAATTTATATTGTTGAAATAATGGCAGCTTCTGGGCTGTTTTTTCTTACCCTTTAGGATCTTTGGCACCAGTTTTGACTGATGAAACTAGAAAGTTTAAAAACTATGTTCGAACTTCAAACACACGAAATACGAGCATAGTTCTCTTCAGATTGGACATATATATCCACACGTTCCTAGCTTCATCCTAACTACTTAATCCGTGTTTTGCTACGGATAAAAATATATCATAATATATCCTAAAATAAATAAAAGCATATTTTTCAACAATATTACCCACCTTTTCACTATAAGGAATACTCACCTCAATCTAATTTTATTTTATATAGAGAATCTACTCTATATGTTGAGTTTGTCACAATTCAATGCTTTGTCGCCGCTGAGTTTGTTACAATTCAATGATTTGTCACTGACATCGTCTCTTTTTATAATATGTCATGTTAGTGACTTTCTACAATATGCTATTGGGCTAAGCTGCTTTTAAAAAATATATTCAAAATATCCTTAAAGACATACAAGATTAACAATTAATTTATCTCATTAAAATTTTAAAAAAACATATGTGGCCTTCTTACACAACATGGATTTTTATATGAGTTGTTTTTGGTATTTTTAATTTTTTTAAAAAATATTTTTGTGTGGTATATGCAAGAGAAACTACTTACATAAAAGATAATAGCCAAAAATATCTTATGTAGCATATGAAAGTTGATTTACATTAAAAATAACAACACAAAAATTAGTTTATATAGCATATAACGGATAATTTATATTTTTTAAAAAATAAAAATAGAAAAAACTTGAAACTTATATACCAACTTTCATGTTGTGTAAGGAGGTCTAATAAAAAATTTCATATTTTTTTAAACTTCTAATGAGATTCAATTGTTAAACTTTGTATGTCTATAAGGTATTTCGGGTATTTTTTTGAAAAAAAAAGGCCTAGCCCTATGACATATTGCAGAACAATTGATAAAATTATCGGTTTATTATAAAAAAACAATATTAGTGATAAATTGTTAAACTAGAACAAACTCAATGGTATAAAATAAATTCTCTCTTTTATATATATATGACTATTCATTTAGATTTAGTTATGTAATATATTAAGAAATTTAAAGGGTAATGTGTAGATTCACTGTCGTCATCATTGAAATATTTTTAAAGGAGTATAGATAATAAATAATAGCATTGTGGTTCAAGTCTGTACTGTAAAGGAATCTTGCGTTCTGCATGTTTGTCTAGCTCTAGTTCGTCCAGATTGTCTGTAATTCTGTATGCTATGCTCTTCAGACGCTCTGTAAGAGCGAGTGATTATACTAGTGAAGTTTGAATAAAATATGTATGCTTCGGAATGATATCATAAGGTTACATTTCTGTTTACTTTGGACGCAATGAATTTTGACAAGGCGGATCATGCAAAAGATAACCCTTTTCCCTGGACAGGACGAGAACTTTGCGGAGCAGCCGAATTTCTAATCAGTATGTTGCCTTGTACACTTTTCAGTTTCGTATATGAGAGACTTATAAAGCATAGCCTACCTCTTTCGTTTTTACCCAAGTAAATACTACAAAAGGAAAGAGCCCCAAGCCAATCAGTGTTGGGGAGCCAACTGAAAATACACCATAGAGCCCATTGACACTATCGCTAGTTCGCTACCAATTGACACCGCCACCGTCTGACTGCCGTTGGGAGAGATGGAAAAGAGTGGGGGAAGGAGAGAAAGAGGAGAGTCCCTAATTATGTAGGACCCACCATCTCTTTGCTGTTGGGAGAGATAGCAAAGTGAGGAGAGGAAGAGTACCTAACAGGTGGGATCCATCTCTGATTCAACGAGTTAATTGTGGTTAACCCGCCGTGTCACCAGATACCGCTTCCCAGACCAAGTCGATTGCACACAAGCAAGATGAGGGAAGCCAAATAGACTTATTCTTTTCAGCGTGACTGACAAAACTCAACCCCAAGTGCCAACCTTCCTCGGCCCAATCATTAGGATGCGTGTCCGCCAACAATTTTTGGCTGATCTGGGCCGCACAGGCCTGATCGGACGGATGCAGATCGCGAAATGGGTTCGGAGTTTTAAACCCCGACCCTCCACCATGACCCTCCGCCATGTTGGTAGCAAGAACGCCACTGCATGCTCTTCAGGGCGTCCGTCGTGCAACCGCCGCATCGTGCCCGTGCCTGATCCCTGCTCCTTTGTCATGGAGGCCTTCCTGCGGCACGGCCACAGCACAAGGCACATCCTGCATCAATATGACACTGTCGCTCTCGCTCCTTCAACGACGCCATCAGCGACGAGGCTGTACTATTGATAGCAAGAAGAGGCCACCGCCTCATTCGTGCATCGCTGGCGCTGGCGACGACCGAGGAATTGCTAGAAGTCTGGAATACCAACGGTGCCTGCTTGCCTGGGTCGACGAATGGCCGGCAAAAATTGCAGCTAACATCGTTTCCCATTCAGTATACCGCTGTCAAAATTTAACTTGATTTTGAAGTTTTTTCGTCGAAGTTGCTAAGAACACATATAAAAGTTTTACTCACAAATTATCATTATTTTGTTAATATGTCGTATGACGTATTATCTGTATTTGACCAAATCATGAGGGCCTACGTAGGGAGTCGAAGCCCCGCAAAAAGAAAAAAGAACTCCTTGGAAAGAGAACACTGCATTTGACGTTTGAATCTATGGCTACTTCCTCGGCAGTATATGTTTCAGAGTGATGGTATACTTACGTTCAAAGCAAAAGAGCCCATAATGCAAATCACCTGACCAGGTCATTGATGAATGAGTCAACACGAGGTTGTCAGACGATGATCTACTAACAAGGTCACAAAGTCGCAAGTTCCCTACATGCTTAACACTGGTGATTCAAATTTGTACAATGGTCAACAAACACAACAAATAACCTTCGGATTAATCCAGGTTAACTGTACAGCAAGCTTGGTTTGAGCAAACTACACAGGTTAATTCACAAGAGGGGTGTGACACACAAACCAACAACGATGCTCTCCATGCAAGTAAGCACATGTACAGTGTGGTCTCAGTGAGGTTTCAAACACACGACAACCCAGAATACTCTAACGGGAGATACTGGTGGCTAAACATTCTCACAAAGAAGTCTGGCCTTAACCGCTCGACTGCGAGCGAAGAAGAATTATTCCAGCAACTGAAGGCGTCACCTCGAAGAATACACAAGTAACTCTACAGAAAACTCATGGCTTGCATCATCCCGTCATTCACAGTAAAGAATCAGCAGGCCAACGCTAGCATCATCCAAGCAGCTATTTTTTTAGATCTTCTCCTTGGCGAAGAACCGACTGAAACCCCGGTTTTGTTTCTCGGGCAATTGGTTAGCAATTGAGGAAGAGGATCTCGATCTATACTTTGGGCGCTTGGAGCCGTTTGGTGAAAGGAAAGGGCTTCCGTCCGCTTCAGAAGGGGCATTGTGTATCTTGTACCCATTCAGAGGGGATTCATTTCCTGATGCATGCATTTCCAGATCTGTATCCAGTTGACCTGTTGGCTTCTGTGAATATTCACCACTTTCGGTAGTTCCTACTGCGTCCTGCAGGAAGTCTTCCATTCGCCGGTTTGGTGAGGAACCCATTGATTCTGCTGGAGGACGCATAGATTGAAGTTGACGACCAAGAATCAATATCGTCTCCTGGCATTCTGCAAGCTTCTCTGCTGCAGCTGCGATCTCTTTCTCCTGTCAACATTTTAAACGAATGTGCTGTCAGTCAAATGCCTGGAATTTCCAGAAAATATCAGTTTTGCGCACGGTACAGTTCTAAGTACTCCTGAAATAAGTTTTAAATCTAAATTCAGCCCCTTGATTTGACTAGCATGTGATCTAATAGTATCGTACTTTTTCCTGCATTTACAAATGAAAAGGTATAGCGAAAGCATTTCTACAAGAATAATAATAAACACATGAACAAAATGTATCAGCAGCCCTATCTTGAAGATAATCACAGCTACCTCACATTTAATTTCTCTATCTAATTCCTCATCTCAATAAATCGCAATCATCCCCCATTTAATTTCACCTCTCTCCTTAATCCCCGTGAAAACTCCAGCAGTGCTTTTTTTTTCTCGAACACAGAAGTGCTTATATTTTGGGACAGAGGAAGTATTAAACAAGAGTGAATTTTACAGTGTAAAATTTGGTACCTCCGGTACTATGAGGTACCAAAATTTACACTAAAAATGTTGGTACCTCTCAAGGACCATAAAATTACTCATTAAACAAAGATATTGGGAAGTAGGAGATCCAAAGTTTGTTGTTCATACCTGCTTTGCTTTGGTATCCGCATCCTCATCCACACACATTGAATTCCTCTCGTTCTCATACCTTCATGTCAATGGATTAAGTAAGAAGAAAAACCTAGCAGAGGGCAGTAATATCTTCGTACCAACTATTAATCAATAATCAAAAAATTTCAGTTTCACCTTTCAATCTTCTCCTCGAGATCTCTGTATCTTGTTATATCCTCCTGATGACTTTGTCTTTCATTATCAAGTTCAGCTGTCAAAGCTTCTATTTTGGACTGCAACACTTTTATTTCGTTTTCTAATTCAGCTTTCCTTGACTCAAGTGACTTGTAGGATTCAGCCATACACTTCAATTGTGTCTCAGCCAAGCTGTTTGATTTCTCACTGGCAACCAACTTGGATGTCAGCTCTTCAAGGCTTTTCTCCAACTCCTTAAACCTAAATTTTGTATCTCCTATGGCTTCATTGCACTTTGATAATTCTGCCTCCAAATTCAACTTCTCAGATTTAAGTTGCTCAAATTCCTCTGATGAGCATATCTGCACAGCAGTCTTGACATCACATCCAGAGTCAGTAGGACCTTCAATCTCAGGATCAGAAGATGAACGAGGAATAAGTGGGCAAGGACCCGAAATGCTATCTTTTAGTGGCTCAAGCTGCACTTTATTTTCAAGTAAAGTCACTTTATCAACATAATCCAAATTATTATTGTCAGCTTCTTTGGTGTTCTCTTTCAACATCACGAACTTAATCTCACTGGTTCCTGACAAGATACGAGCCAGCGCCATAACAATGTCATTTAGAACATTCTCATTTGATAGAGCTTTCTCTACTAGTGCAGAGAACTGCTGTATTTTGTCACATAAACCATCACAATCTGAAGACTGCCCTTGGAACTTGGACACTTCTTGGTCAAGTGACTTAACGAAGTCTTGAATCTTTAGAATGGCACTGACTAGTTCTTGATCCATAGCATGCTTGCTCCCATCGCTTGAATGCTTCATTAGTGATCCATTGTCAGCTACTTCAACCATGTCACCATGATGAGTCTTGCTTTCATTTGATGAATCTGCCTCATCTTCAATATCCTTTAGAATATTTCTGATACTATCTAGTATATTTCCAGCATTGTTCTGTGGTGATTCAGAATCAAGCAAGGAAGATATTCTGGACTGTAGTTTCAAGAGTGGAGAGCTGTCAGACAGCTGCAGTTTATTAGACGGAGTCTCTGGCAATGCCAAAACTGACTGCGAATCTTTAACACCATCTCTTTTAGTAATACCAGACAAAGAAGCTACTGTATCATCAATCTTCATTTTTTCAACAGTACTGACATGTCCATTTGCTTCAGATGACAAACAGGCTAGTTTCTCCATCTCTAGGAAGTCATCCATGAGTTCCAACCGATTGGAGCCTTCTGTCACACTGCTCTTAGCTCCTTTCTCTTTCTTGATGTGTGAGAGCTCAGAGACCAGAGCATTGGCCCAAGATTCAGTGCAACTTCCTTCATCATCAACACCATCTTCAGACATGGAGGTCATACTAGGTGGGTTGCTTCCATTTTGACTCAGTGCACCATCAAAGTGGATATCCATGTTGGGAATTGAAGTACTCTTACGTTGGCTACCAGTCAACATTTGAACTTCCAAGCCACGGAGTTTGCCTGCTGTCTTAGCATACATGCTTCTTGATGTCTGCAGCTCACTGTTTCTTTTGGCCAATGCCTCTTTTAGCATTTTGGTTTCATCTTCCATGGATAACAAACGTGCAGTCAGAAACTCATTCTCTTTCTGCATGTGCTGTAAGTTTTCAAAGGCATAATCAGGAACAGGAGACATAGGGGACATAGGACGATGGAAGCTAGAATTCTTTGCAGGCGATCGTCGCAGCCTGCTTTCTCCATAATCTCTGCCCAAGCTCTCCACTTCCATTTTCATTTGAGCTAATGCAGCAGGCCCTGGTAACTTCTTCCGAACAAGAGCCCGTAATCTTTGGCATTCAGCTTCCAGTTTTGATATTTTCTTTACATCCTCCATGTGCTGTTTAGTTGCAACATCAGCTGAGCGCACACTCATGTTCTTTTCCTCGTTGCGGATTTCAAGCTCTTTGGAAACAACATGAATTTCATACTTCAGTGAATTAATTTCCCTTTCACCTGACTGAATTGTGTTTTTCAAGACTTCGATTTCAGCTTCTGCTTGAGCCTTTTCCTCATCAATCTTCATCAAAAGGTCTCCCCGTTCCTCGAGTGACCTTGAGAGTGCATCATTCTCAGCACCAGCTCTAATGAGCTCCTGTTCAAACTCAAGTAACTTTGCTTCAAACTCGGCCTTTATCTTCTCCCATTGTTTGGTTTTTGCAAAGACTACATCATGTAGCTTCTGCTCACCTTCTTCCTTCACGGTCCTTACTTGCTTCATGCATTCTTTCAGAGCACCATCCAGATGGGCAGCTCTTTCCTCAGCCGCTAGCTTAGCCAATGTAACAGTTTCTAGCTGAAGCTTCAGTGCTGAGGCCTCCGCTTCAGCTTTCTCCCAACCTAACATGACAAAGCATATAGCTCATCAAAAATATATCTATTGTAGTAGTTTTATAAATCATTCAACGACTCAAGGAAAAGAAAATATACGAATGGCCGAATTTTGTTTCTACTTTAAAGAGAGCAGTACAACCTATACCAACATCCACTAGCACGAGGTTTATGAAAATAACTAACAGGAAGGTAACAACAGTAGTAGGTAGTAAGTTATTCTACTCAAATAGGAAGAGTAAAAGAACATAGTGATCTTCTGTGCACCTGATACAGCTTCTTCAGCAACTTTAGCATGCTGTTTCACTAGGGCATCTTTAGTAGTGATCTCAGACTGTGCCGCAGAGAGGTCCTCATTCAAGGCCTTCACCTTTTCATTTAAGGTTTTTACTTGTTCTTCTGATTCAGTAAGGTGTGCATATGTTTCTGGTGAAATCTGCACATATTTTGGAGTTTTATCATCCTGCAAAGTAGAAACCTGGCATTAGAAGAAATAAACATGTAAAGGTAAGGTAAAATTGGAAAACTTTCAGGATGCACCAGTAGACAATTCCATTTATAATGTCAGCTTTAGAGATAAAAATAAATCCAAACAAATATCAAATGAACTGGTAATACCATGTCCCCTATGGGTATTGTACTGCTACCACATAGCAGTATGTACTTTAGCAGTTAGCAAAATATATGTCATAATAAATTTTGTGTGCCATAAATAAAAATGCAACGAGTTGCTCTTTGACAAAATTATATGTAGAAAAAAATTATGTCTTTCTGCGGTGCAGTTGGTGAAAGAAAATGAAACGAAATACTATGTGAACGATATAGTGAAGTCTTTCTTAATTGAGCATCAGAGAGGGCCTATATAAAACTAAATCAGCAAATCCAAAATCAATCATGAACGAATATACACAAGTAACTCGATAACTATCCATCTACCACAAACATGAATAGTTATTTTCATTTTAAACATAAATGGACAAAACGCAAAAAAACCAGTCCAAAGCTAATGAATGGCCTCATTGCAACCCAGTACCTTCCATAACTTCAAATTTTGCAGCACCCATAGGTACAAGCAGGGTTGCTTAAATTGTCAGAATTTGTGTGGGACTTCCTCCAAGTAAAATGACATTTCTCAAGGAATCTAAGTACAGGCGAACACACAAAGCAACACACAAACCTGCTCAGTTTGATTGGAATTTTGAGAAGCATCTGCACTAGATGATTTGTCAGATGATTTCTTCTTCCATGGCCAGCTGCGACGATCCATCAGGTACAATGTATCTAAGAATAAGGTAAATATCAAGATAAGCCAATCGTGACAAGTAAGCATCTATATCCAGCATAAAGGTCTATATAAACTTATGGAGGCATGAATGGACAAATTATCTGAAGCTAAGTATATTGTCACCAACGCTGACAACAATACAAAGGTAAACAGTAGATAGACATGTCATGAGATATAGTGCTGTTTTAGAAAAATGAAGTAACCCACATCAAAATAAATGTTTTTCTTGTACACCCATACAAAGTTTCAGGATTAACAGTTCTGAAAAGAAGATACGAGGCGATGTGTGTATTGAAAATAAAAGAAAGATATATCATGCAACAAACATATAGCTCCAGACAAATGAACTAACCACCAAAATAAGTAAACATTTTCCTGCGCACCCCATACAACTTCTATAATTGATACTGCTGACAAGAACCCCAAATTGCATATAATAAAAAGTCATAGGAACAGTGAAAGACTAGTGGTTGGGCAAGTATAATACACACTTCAGTGCACAATAATTCCACCATATATGGTGAGTAGTACAATAATATAATCAACCACCCCTTTATCGTTCATCAAAGTACAACGTACATAAACCACGCGTACCTCACGGCTCCATAGTCATACATTGCATCGACTGGCGGCGTGTACACACCCGATGATCCAGAAGCAGAGGCTTCTGTTCACATTAGACCGTATAGGATAGGACAAGCCGAGGCCGCCAGGCAGGCACGGAGGATTTCTACTAATTCCGTCATAAGAAATCCAACCCTTGAAGCAAGAACACAGGGTACTAATACTACAATCAGCACACGCGGCTGCCCCCACCCAGGAGCGACCAAGTTGGCGGCGCACAGCGCACACCACCGGACCGGATCCGATCACCGTCATGCCAGAACGTCGAACGCGGGAAGTAATCGCCGTGCCATGCATGTACTCGCGCACTCATGACGCACGCCCAGCAGCTTAGTTAAGGCGGCCAGCAGCAGTATCTCTATCCACGCCGTGGACCATCACCGCGCGCATGGCGCAGCACCACCAGGCTGTAGAGCTTGACGCGAACGGCAATCGCGCTCCAGTGTCGCTCGGCGAAGAGAGAGTCAGTTAAGGCGGCCACCTAAGACGCCCGCGGGAGTAAATCGCTGGCGTGGGACAGCGAATGTTTATTTAAGCCCATCCGGAGGGTTAGGCCGGACGAACGGAACGGAACGGATGCCTCCGCCGAGATGACCGGACACCTACTGCTCGCCTCGCCCCATGTCAAGAAGAAGGATCAATTGGTTTCTACTGTGCTGCACTGCTGTTCCTCATCATCAGTCATTCAGTCCCATCTGCTAGCAGTAGGAGTCGTCGTATCGAAGACGCGCGCGTGAGCCGGAGTAAAAGCGGAGAGCTACTACTAGTACTCGTAAGCATCATGATACGGCCATTAATGGCGGTATTTGCTGGGCGGATTTGGGCTTGAGCCACCAGATGTGCTATACTACAGCCTACTCACTACTACTAATAAATCCCTTGTCCTTGCGGGCTCAAGTGGGGCGTCCTTTTTCTACCATCTCCTTTTACTAATCTCGCAGTGGCAGCGCTGTACTCCCCGGCCGCTTCTTCTATCAATCATTCCACCCCCACCGGATGAAGTGAAGCTGGCCGTACTTGCCGGATTCTTTCACGGGTTAAATCTGTACCATACTACCATGTGTTCCATCGGGTGGATTGAATGTTCGGGGAAGAACTCGTCGAGGGGGCAAGCTGGAGCGCGTGAACGGCGAGGACAAGGGAAGCGCCCGAACAGGGCGAGCACGACGCGGTGATTCCACCCGCGCAAACGCGACAGTGCGTTGCCGAACCGACACCGCGTGATTTGATTTCACTGCCACTGATAATAGTAGTTTCTTGGCCCAAACAAGACAAGGAAACACGAAGCGCAAAGTCCGGGAGGGCAAAAAAGAAGACCGGTGAACGGAAAAAAAAAGTCGGAAACTGTAAATAAGACTAAACAGTGAAATTTTCAGAAGGAGCGGATTGAACAGAGGAGCTTGCAGCGCACTTCTCACTAGTACTACTGTTCAATGTTCAAAATACAAACCAACGTAAAAGCCTCAAACAAAGCATAATTTCGTGGAAACAATCCAGACAAAAAAAAATCGCAAGCATTGCAGGGACACAGACGCGCAATCGCACGGCTGCAAATTAGCAACAACGAAGGAAAAACACACAGAAAAACACGGGAAAAATTTAAGCAGGCACGCAGCAAAGGGATTCGGAGCCTTACGGGAGGCGAGGGCGCGGCTCGGGGAGGCTCCGCGCGGAATGCAGATCCGGCGGGGTCGCGGGCGCCGGAATCCGCCGCAATTCCGGCGTGAACTGGATCTGACCCGCTTCTCCGATCGACCCGGCGGGCGTGTCGGTGGCGGCGACGACAACGACGCGTAGCTTGCCGCTCACACCTCCCCACCCGATCAGCGCCGCACTGCACACCGGGAGCTGGACTGTGGATTGGATGATTCACCCCACTCCGCACCCTTTTTCCCCTCCGGCCCTCGCCTTCCTCCTCCCCTTTTGCTCCCGCAACCTTTTCTTCCTCCCTCTGGAATCCCACCACCACCTCCTGCTGCCGCTGCTGCAACGAGCACTAGCTCGCAGTGGCGTCTCCCTGTTTGGTAATGCGGCTGCCCACCTCTCGCCCCTGCTCCCTATCTAGTATCAATGGAGGAGTGGCGGTGGTGGTGGTGGTGGTGGGGGAAGGAGAGACGCGAGAGAGGTGCGGAGATGGAGCTCCGGGTGCTTTTTGTTACGGGGGGTGCGGCTGCGCTGCTGGTAGGTGGGCAAAAAAGCGGGGGGAGGGAGGGAAGAAAGTGGCGAGGTGGGGAAAAGCGGGAGGAGAGTGAGTACATGTGTGTGCTGTGCGCTTGCTGTGAAGAGAGAGAGGGGGGTGTGGTGAGCGAGTGATGGCAGCAGAGATACACATTCATCACAGTAGGATGGATGGATGATGGTGACAGGGATGATATAACAATAAAATAGATCGTGCATTACAATAGTAAGAAAAATGGTTATGCTATGAATGAACTTTGGAGTAGTGCCATTTCTTTTTTTAGTTACTGCAGAGTTTTGCCCTTAAAATAGTTACACGGGCACGGCACAAAGTTGCCTTCTCTCTTTGCAATTTTGCATTACAGTTTACACATTTACAGAGTTATAAGTACTACTACAGCTGCAGTGCAGCATAGAGGGTTGGAAAATTCTAGAAATTGATATTACCGTTTCCTTGATGCACTGATGAAGTTGCATTGTCAAGCAGTAACTACTAGTACAAAAACTATGTATCTACCGGTGTCTCAACGTGATTTTGATGGGTTTCGGGTAAGCAGGGGAACACAGTGCTGGAGCCCAATACCAACGTCCATCGCCGCGTCCGCAACAACCAAAATAGAACCACGCATTTTACATGTCAATCATGCCAACAGGCTGCCTCCCGGAAGGCCATAATACACGCCACTTGTTTTGGCTCTTCCTAATCCTAATCTCACCTCTCTACCATCTAGCTATCTACTGTGAAGTCTACTAGTTTAATTATCATATCGATTGAAGAGTTCCCAGGAACAAAAAAACACTGACAATATTAAGCATCGGACAACCGGTTGGGATCGGTAGGTACAATATTTTTCCGTTTAATCGTGACACATGTCCTTGATCTTGTTATGCCTATCAACTAAGTACTCCTAGCTAACAGCTCTACGTATCATCTTTTAAAGAACTTCACAGACACGGATTGATCGAGGTTATTGTCCACGAACAGAAGTCAGTTGGAGCATCACTAGCCTCCAATGGTTCATTTCACTTTCCAAAGTGCATTGGATGATGCACGGAACCTAATCTAAATTCTGAAAGATATAAAACATTGCTGTTGCGACTTGCATTTGTTATTCTTTCTTGATATGTAGTGTTTGTCGTAACACCGATATAGGGTGCCCTTGCTTTCTCCTTGGAGCAAAATGCCCTTGTGCCAGTTGCTACCCCTACAAAAAAAAAAAAAGCAAATCTGATCGATGGAACTCGCAACAGCTCACCACCTAATACCTATGGTCATAAAACGGAAAGTTGCCTAAGATTTGTAGATCGTAAAGGACATGAGAGAAAGGCGCTTTTTTTTGGTGAGAAGGCATTTTTTATCCAGTCTCTATAAAAACTTAATCTCTCAAACAATTCAATCTAAAATTTGCTCTTATAAAAATTTAAACTCAAAATCTTAGGATGTTACTCAGATATCACTGCAAACACTAGGTTACATGACTTTTCACTAGAAAAATAGGCTGTAGAAATGGAATTACTCTAGCTAAGCTTACTCATCCATCCTTTTCCTCAAGTACAATGCCGAGCAAAACCCAGCCGTAAGACTCCCTCATTTCTCTATCTGACCAAAACCATGACAAGCAAATAAGTTGTCATTAAGCAAAGCCAACAGCTAAGCAAAAGCTGAGTAGTAGGAGTATATAGCTAACAGCTCAATCAAAAACATGTCATTGGTTTCCTTGAGAAACCAGCTAAAGATTTTTTTTTTGGTTTCTTAGCCAAAGATTATTCATTCCAACGTGACACTGGCACACTGCCCGTCTGCCGGACTGCAAAAATGGCATTGAGCTTTCCCACATTGACTGACTGGCAATCCTCGCAATAAACAAGAGCCACACATGTGTGTGAAAGTTAACAAAAGGCGCCTCCCAGTAGGTAGGTGGGGACGCGGTGGAAAGGCGGGCTTGTTCACCTCCAGGCTATCGCTCCTCCTGGCTCTCCAAAAGAGAAAAGAGAGGGATCCAAAGATGCCAAACAGTGCCTCACTTCTCTACTCCTACTAGCCCCGTCCGAAACTTCAACTGGGGTTAGTTGGATTAAGTTTTAGATTTTTGTGACCATGTTTTTTAAACTAACGGTATATTTTACACGAAAATTTTATATATGAAAGTTGTTTAAAATATCAAATAAATTTATTTTTTAAGTTTGTAATAATTAAAACTCAATTAATCACACGTTAATGTTATCTCGTTTTACGTAAAATACTTAATTTTTATTTTTATCTTTATCTTAAAAAGATTCAAACATCCTCGTAATCTAGCCTGCGCATGTGGCTGCAAGATTTCAGCTCGCCATGACTACGTAAGCAGCGAGCGAAGCTTTCATTCATCTGTGTGCCTGAGTGTCAGTGAAGCCAGTGGCATGTCAATGTGTCATCACCACGCAGTAGCAGTACCAGAAATACGGGCGTATCTCACGTCTAATCGGACGGACTACTAGCGGTTAAAATTAAAAACAAGCGAGACGACTGCGACTACGGTTAGTTGGCTACCGTCCAAGGAGCAAGTGCACAAAAGAAAATGTCGCAGTAGGTGGCACGTATTACCGGCTACAACGCCACTTCATCTACCGTGTGAGTGGGAGTAAGCGAGGCACAAACGAAAATTAATTATGCACGTAAAACCAGATAAATTATTAGTATATAATTAATTAAATTTTAATTATTAAAAACTTGAAAAATAAATTTATTTATGCACGTAAAATGAGATAAATCATTAGCATATAATTAATTAAATTTTAATTATTAAAAACTTGAAAAATAAATTTATTTGATTTTTTATAACAATTTTTATGTAAAAAGTTTTCGCACGAACCATATCATTTAATAGTTTAAAAGACGTGCTAACAAAAACCAAAAAATAATTTGAATTTGGAGTTTAGAATGGAGCCTATGACACGGAAGGTTTTTTCAATAGATCCACTTGTGCGTGTGGCACACGGGGGGAAGAGCTAGATCCTGAGCCGTCCGTTGGACGGGTGGTGGATCGGACGGCTCGGATCGACCTGACTGCGCGCTGATGCAGGGTGGTTATTGAATGACAGAATGTGGTAGTAACATGTTCTTCTGAGAATAATAATACTACTGCTACTGCAGCCAGGGTGTAATCATGGCTGGTTGGGCATGTGCGGGGTTACGTCTAAAAAGATTTGATGCTGATTGGCTTAAAGCGCGGGGATTGAAGCAGGTGTTTTATGCTTTTTAGAGTTTAGTCAGATCTACTGGAGTGTCATGAGAATGAGATGTTATCCTGTCTCTGACACGTGTATGGCCACATTATAGCTAGGAACGTTAGTATACGTTTTATGGGTTCTTTTTCTTTGCTATTTTTCTCCGGATTTGCTATCCAGTTGTCGACAGTTTTTTACTCAATGAAACTTTCCCTTTGTAGACCGTCGGATCAATGATGAGATTCGTGTGCATAGAGAGAAAAAAAATCAAAGTTGTGTATGTGAGGAAGGACTCGAACCATGACCTCACGTATAGAGACGCACGATATTAATCACCTAGCCATATATTATAATTATATTTTAATTACGTTGCAATTACATTTAAAAATTTTCATTTAAAAACTGTTGAATATTGTATAGCTTTTTTTTTCTTGAATGCATGGGAGAATTTTATTTTTCTAGAAAGAAACAGACCAGGTCGTCTGGAATCGGTCTTTCACCTCGACTGCAGCCAGCCAGCTGCTAGTAGGTGCTTCGAGCTGCACCAGCTGTAAAGAGCCCCAAAGTCAGCTTGAACTAACTACTATAGCACAGTAAGCATCATGCAAGGAGGATGCAGATTGCAGGCTTGGACTGCAGGGGCAAGAGTTATACAGCTCTGTTTTTAATGGCAACAGAAGGTGCATAGCACTGTTCGTTGCAGTTCCCGTGCTCGATTAGCTGCGTCACTGTAAATGTGAATTGTGTAACGCATGACTTCCAATCGACAGGAATTCCCGGTGATGCCGTGAGCCTGTGACCTGTATCAATGTATGATGATAGAACTGATATTTCCGGCGAAAATAGAGCTGATATGGTTTCGTGAATACATAATGGCCAATATGTGTGTGTGGTAGCAAAAAGTTCCATAAGGATATATATATAGATGCAGTACTGCTAATCTTACAGATGAGACAGTGCACAATGTATGTTTTAGTGATCGTCTCAATAAAGAAGAGGGAATTGGAAAGCGAAAGCTTAATCAGTGCGAATTGATGGACAGAATCAGAAGCAGTGGCTCTGGGTGGGTGGTTCGCTACTGAAAATAACAAAAGTATAGTTAGCAGCTGAGCATCCTATCAACTAACAAGTGCAAGGCATCCTAAGAATGTCACGGGAGAAAAAAAAAGGGGTGTGGGGGGGGGGGGGGGGCNCACTCGTTCACTTCTTTTTCTCCCTTTAAGTTCCACCGTTTTTGTTTTTCTTAAGTTGGACGTCCACTTAAATTTAGCTCCAAATGCACCACTATAATTAATGCAAAGTGTAGTGTACCTTCTCTATATAGCTGCTTCTTTTAATTAGATAGGTTAATTATATCATCCAGCATGCGCTTGCTAAGACTGAAACAGTTAGCCACTTTGTTGTGCAGCAGCCTGCAGGTAGGTTGTACTACTCATTCGGTTAGAGTACAAAGCTTACTCCTTGCAGGCGTCGTTTACTCGTCTTGGATGAGCAATAAATCGATCGGAATCCAACATGGAGCTGCCATGACAGGGGACAAGACTCAAGAGGATATAAAAATCAATAGGAGTGTAATACATCCGTGAGCATGCTACTGAACCTACCTTATTTAGTCTGTTAACCAGAAATGTTACGTGGAGATAGACAGATGATGAAGGTACAAGTATTTATGTGTACTGGCGCAACGTGAAGGTAAATTATCGGAGACGCTGAAACTGGAAGCAAATGATTAATTGAAGTGCAGCTTTTTCCCAGCGCAATTACTCGGATCATTTAAGATGTAGGACACCGGGTGAATTGCCCAACTGATTGACATTTTGTAGACTTTTTTTAGCCATCTAGTGCGATCGAATACTGTTAACGTGATCAATTAGGCTCGGCTTCTCTGAACATACCATCTCAATAATGAGATGAGAAAAGTATACTAACTAGTAGCTAAATGTCGATCATCTCCTCTGGAACATCTTGAGTCCATGCATGAGATGATCTAGTCTAGCTAACACTTAGGTTAACCTACCCGTCTAGCTAGCTAATCCCCTTTTCGCTCTCACGCCGATTGCCCAAAGCCGGGAGCAGCGCGTCTTGGCGTGCGAGAGTCGGAGGCCGATCGAAGACTAGCGAGCTAGCTAGCGGGACCCGTGCGGCGTCCTTTCTTATTATTAGAAGTCCCCAAAAAGAAGCTTGCATGCGACGAAGCATATATCCCGGCCCGCGTCTTCACAAGAAAGCGGGCGAGAAAAAAGAAGAAAGAATTCCAAAGCTTATAGTACATCTCGCCGCCGCCCGTCGAGTACGTCGAGTCGGTTGCCGCGTCGCTCTCCCCGCTTTCTCCCCTTCTTTTGTTAACTTGTCACACCACACACTCTCCATCTCATGGTGGTGCGCCCCGTGCGCGCGATCCACCCAGCCAAGCCGCGTCCACGCAGCGGCGCAGCCCGCTGCCGTTAGGTGGCACGTACTTCTCCCGGGGCGACGTCGATCGCGCGCGGCGCTGGCGAGACATGCATCACCGAGCGCGCGCGCGCACGGGCACGGCGTGGCGTCACGTTGGGCGCGGGTAGCGTGCGTACTGCGAGATACGCGCGCGCGTTAACCGCCGCGGTCCACGCGCGCGCATCGATCGATCACATCACATCCACAGGTGCGCCGAATCGACCGGGGGCGAGCCGCCCGCCGGACGACACACACATATACGCGCCCGATGGCAACGTGACACGGATGGTTGGTGACCCATCCGGCCGCCGTAGTTGCACTTGCTTCAATTCTTCGAGACTTTAATTCCTGTTCGATCGATCAATCCGCGCCATGGCATGGCATGGGAGAATTGATTGTGCTACTGGTTAGTTGCTCTGTCGTTGGATCGATCGATCGCGAGCAGAGGGGAACAGCTGGTATATCTGGGCCGGGAAGTGTAGCTTGGTAGCTAGTGCGTCGCAACCGGCGTGATGAATAGTGTGCGTATATACGCGAGACGATCGGGTTGGATGTGTTTGGGTGCACGGTTGTGTGGTCCGATGAAAAGTATGTGCGTACTTATACTAGCCATTCGTGCGCGCGTACACGTACAGCTAGCTAAGCTGTGAGATGTGATTGTAGACGTATATTGTTCGCACGTGCGTGTCAATTCCTGCCCTTTCGTACTATTACGTCCTTCTGTCTATATGGATCATGTACGTACGGACGATGCATATATCGTGCATGATGCATATATGCAAATATATGCACACACATATATACACATATATTCCTGCCCTTTCGTACTATTACATCCTTTTGGTCTTTTTTCGAACGTGCAAAAAAAATTTCACGTCAATATATTAAAAGAAAGATAGGGTTCATATACACATCACTACTAGCCAGAGGGCCAGTGCCAGGGGCAAGGAGAACAAGAGAAAAACGAAAACGAAAAACTAAAGCTAAAAGGTGACTCCTAAAAGAGGGAAAAAGGTGACTCCTAAAAGAGGGAAAGGAGGGGACGTAGCCCTACTACACTCCCAACAGGTCTCCAAAAGACACAACATCAGTAGCAGACCATAGGCGGTCTTCCCGTAGGATGGAGTCCAGGACCATTGAAACCGACGAGAGAAAATAGTTGAACATCCTGAAGTTTCGTTTCTTCCATAGCTGCCAGGAGACGAGAAGGATTAAGGCTTTGCGAAGGAGCTCCGGAAGCCAGGCCTTAGAAGACGGTCACCAATCCTGAAGAGAGGACCCACGAGCTGGACTGAAGTCAGACCAGCCATGTGGAGCTAGAACCCGGTGCCAAACCTGACGAGCGAACACACAATTGAGTATGATGTGATTCGTTGTTTTTAGCTCTTGGGCGTAGAAAGGACAGACCGAGTGCTGTCAATACGACGCTTATGTAGGAGATCGGCTGTCCAGCAACGCTGCTGGAACGCAAGCCAGAGGAAAAACTTGCATTTAGCAGGCCTTTGGCCCGCCAAAGTAGATTGGTGAAAGCAAAGAATTGCTGCCCAAGTAAGAAGGCCTGGTAGACCGAGCGAGCCGAATAACGTTGGTCGTTTGTCCAACGCCAGACAAGGCGGTTCTTCGTGCCTGAAGAGAACTGGATAGAAAACATCGCATCCCAAACCACCAAGAACTGGGAGAGGACAGGAACTATGAGGGCACCACGAACGTCCCTTATCCAAGAGCTATCAGCAAGGGTAGAAGCGATCGTGTGCGAGGCCCAGAGCCGCGGGGGCATGACAAGAAGGTCCGGCGCAAGGGAGGCCACAAAGTGACCCTCAATCCATTGGTTCGTCAAAAAAAGGGTCGACATGCCGCCACCTAACACGAAGGAGGTGGATGCTGCGAACATGTCGACGATGCTTCACTCAAGGGGAGCCTTCAGATTAGCCAAATAGGGATGCCCTGAGCGTTGGAGCCACAACCAACGAAGGCGGAGAGCGAAGCCTGTAGTCCTTAGGTCAGCAATGTCCAAAATGCCAACATCTGAGGCAGCAAACATTTGTTCAAGAGATAAGACACCGTCTCTCCTAGACCGTATTCGTGCCTGTCCATAAAAAAGCGCGGCGTATGTCCTGCGGTCTTACGTGTTGAATGGCCAAAGCGCCAGGGTATTGCTTGTTCCTGTAGCTATATGCACACACACACATTATATGGGTACTATAGATACGTTCATCAATAGGTCCGGCCAGTTTTGTGACGCGTAAGATCCACCTGTCGTACTCATCAATTTGTGTGACGGATTAAAGTCAAAATTTTCAGTGCTTGTAAAATCCAAAAGAAAAACAATGTTCAAAAGCACACGAAAGGGAGAAGGTCGATCATTAATACCAGAGTCACAATTGGTAACAAATTGCCCATGCTGAGTACGAGGTACATGAGGCACAAAGAACTCAAGTACTAAGGTATAATATCACATGAAATACAGAGCAATTTTACTTTATTTTTAGTTAAATTTTTAAATTTGATCAAATTTATAAAAAATATAATAATATTTTTTAATAGTAAATAAACATGCTATCAAAATATAAAATTAATTTGGTGTTACAAAATTTGCTATATTTCTCTATAAATTTGATTAAACTTATAGACGTTTGACTTACAAAAGATTAAAATGTCTTATAATATAAAATAAAAGGATTACTAAATTAAGCATCTCTATATCTACGTATAGAGAAATCTCCTCTACAAAATCAGGTATGCCTATGCATTTGGCATCTCAAAAATCTTATAACATCAATCTTTTTCTTGAATGGCCTACTCACCTTTAATTTTGTCTCTCTAAAAATCCCTCCCCGGTTTTTCCCAACGCACCAACGCTTTCCATCTTGCTAGAGCCGAGCGCAGGTGCCGATGAGGTCCATAGTTTCCTTGCGCCTTCTTCTTCCTTCGATGGATCCACTGTGGCCACTTGCCACCATCGTCTCCAAATCTCAAGTCTGACACTAATTCCTCTATGCTTATCTTCTATTGTCTCTGAGTTGCCGAATCCTTGATCGACGATGGGTAGATTCTACTGACATTTTTCTTTTCAGACAAATGATGAGTAGCAAAGATGTTAGCATGTGTTTGATTTGGGCTGGGACCCGTGAGCCCCTCCAACCAAACGCCTCTAAAATATCATCTCTGTTTCATCCCAATTGACATTTTGTCCCACAAACCAAACACAGCGAGTTTCAATTTACATCAGGACCATGAGCGCGCACGAAAACAGTGGAATTTGCATGCATGTGACTGTCGCTGAATACATCGCACTCCAGTACAGCCGGTAGGCACGTATATTACGCATGTTCCTTCACGTTTCTGTACACCAGCTGAAGTACGATTATTTGGTAAGTTTTCCCAAAGATCTCGGCACGTTTAATTAACGTGCTCGGCGATCTTACCCTGAGATTTTTCTCATGTCAACGTTGCGATAGATGCCCTATTAGTATTAATTTCTTTTCGGAGCAACATTGGATATGTTGCGTACGGGCACGATCCCTTTGGATACAAGCTGAACAATCGAAGCAGGCCCGCAAGGACAGAGCAAGTGGCAGTGCATGTGCGTACTTAAGAGTGGTCAATAAGATCAGAGGAGGTTGGCAATTAGGCGTGTCAACTTGCTTAACAGGAGAACGTCACTCGTAACATCAGAACCATCACCACCATCTTAAAAAAAAAACATCACCACCTTACTCCCTCCATCCCAAAATAAATTCATTTTTCATTCATCTTACACATATCAATAAAAAAATACCGACACTTATATCAAATTTTAATGTAATTAATTATGCTCTACTTTATTTACTTCTGATATATTTATCCTTACTTTTATAAACTCTGAAGCAATTATTACTCAAAACAAAAAATAGATTTATTTTGAAACAAACTAGAGAAATAGAAAGTAATTTATTTTGAGTCAAATGGAGCAGAGATATACAGAGAGTGTACTGTGCAGAAGTAGTCGTCTACTACTCTAGACAAGATTCTGGTGCTCACTTTTCTTATGTTGCACGCCGCGACGCTGTAGTGTTAAGCGTTTCTTTCTTTTTCTTTTTTGGGCTGCGCCTTATAGAGGAGTACATTGACTCGGTCGCAGCTGCCACGAGTAACAACGTTCGGGGTGAGTCCCCCACACGATGAGGAAACCGATGTGAGATTGAATTCACGGTAAGCTTGGAGATTCGTGCTTGTCCACAAGCACAGAAACGACAGCGGTAGATTTGGCGTTTACTGTGCCAGTTGGGGCCACCGAGAAAGGTTCTGGGTTTCCCTGGCCTGGATGATGCGACCCGTATCCAAGTCCTCGTGCCGTACGCCGGCTAAGCATGAGTAGGCCACTGTTTACGTGGGCATGCGAAACCGCGAAACCCCTAGGCATTGGATGCTATGAATGCCTACTGCTACTGCTGTGATAGCTACAGTGCTACTGCTAGGCGTGTTAGTTTACTGTATAGTCGAGTCCTACTCCTTAACCAGCCAATCTGTCACGCTCCTTGGCTTGGTTTCGCTTTCGCACTTTCGCATGCCTTTTCGCCGTGCTGTGATTGAGTACGGGACAATCCCGGATCGGCGGATCGTCTCAATCATTTGTGCGATTAATTTGGCTCAGTTCCCTTATTGATCTATATATGCGTGCACTACGTCGTTTGGAAGTGTATCATCGGCTAACTGGTGCACCAACCGGTCGAAAAGAGGATTGGCGTGTGATTAACCAGTCGATCAACAGCTCCGGTTCAGCAAATTGATCAATATATATAGTAGTTCTGAGTTCTACAACTAGTACACTAATTAAATGGTCCATGTGGGGTGGAGTTTATATGATCGTGTATCAACCTTTGGAAGCAAGAAAGCATTCACGCATAGAGACTTTCATAAGAGCACAAGCACCGAAACTCACGAGAACACATATTGAAAGGGATCACGAGATCAATAAATCACTCGACGGATCAAATCCCCAAAACAGGAGTAGAGTATTACCTCTTGAAGAGAGGGCCTGAACCTGTCTAAATTCTTTTACATATTAACCCATCGTGTTTGGCCCTTGACTGCTAGTTTCAGATTTTTATTGTCGAAATCAAGTTTCGACAATCGTGTACCAACCTTTGGAAGCAAGAAAGCATTCATGCAGCTAGCTGCTGTTCCATTAGTTTATACTCGTCGCGTGCCAGTGTGTTAGCGTGATCGACCGATGGAATTGATATGCTAGAATTACTCCATTAGTTTATAAGTACTCATCGCGAACCAGGGACTGTATGTGCTATTACCACTGATACTATGAACAATACTTGCTCGGTAAAAATATAAGGATATTATGTTAAGCATGTCAGTTGTGTTAGAAATTATAGCCACTTATATTAAAAGAAGATTCCACATCAGTTACAACTTGTTAATTACTATTATTTTTATAAAGAAACAATAAACCACTTTACAATTATAAATTAAAGTCCATGCTATTTTTGATTGCATGGTTTATTTAACGTGGACTCTTAACATGATATACAATCAGTTTTCAACCGGATTATAGTGAGATTAAAGATGTGTCGCTGATTTTCGTCTTTTAAAATATGTATTAGGGGACGCATTCGAGGGAGTGTGAGTGTGGTGTTGCGTGTGTAGTGGTGTGTGTGCATGTGCGTCTATCATATAATCTAAAAAACCCAAATATTTATAGTAAAACTTTGATGCTTTCTCATAATTAATAAAGGTATGGATAGAAAGATGGCAACATGAGTAATTAAAGTAACTAGTTGCTACCATGTGTTGCACGGCTATTAGTATTGGTATCTAAAAGTACTCATGATTTATTAATTCTCAAATTCACAAAAAAAATAAATGCTGTTTGGAGTCTTAGTTGTAGCTTTTTCATATTTTGATAAGTCTGAAAATTTGAGTCTATAAAACTAAGTTGTATTTAGTTTGGAGTCTAAATTCCTACAATGCAATATATGGGTTTTTAATGTGGGGTGTGTCTAATGCATGATCAAATGTGCACGGTTACACCCATGCCTCTCCCACCTCCCGCTCACTTCCAACGCTACAGCTCAGGCTTGATTTCAACCAATTTATTTTTAAAAAAGTAAGTTAAAAAAATATCCATGTGCATAGATTTTATACATAGAAATATATACATTACAACTCTATACACATAAACATTATACACAGAAATATATATCTAATATTTAAATCCAATCGAGTACGTAAACGGTGTATAAACAAATAAAAAGTGAACTGTGCAGCTAAAAAAAAAAGGAAATCTGGGCTAACTGATTGCTCATTGCCTTCCCGTTTAATGTTGCCCATTATGTTAATGTGGTCATGGTAATACTAACTAATATTTTTTTGTTAATGTAAGAGCTTCTAAAAAATTTTAGTTAGTATAAGTATAGACTAGTCTCCAATAAACGGTAATTTATGAATATGTCTTTAATTGGGGGACTAAACATAAATGTAAATGGGTCGAGTCCTGATCATATTGTGCGCTATAAGAGGAGGCATCTCGGTATTACCTTTTCCCCGCGCCACTACCACCTCTGTCTCCTCCAAGTTACCCAAAGGTCCCAAACCAATTAACTGGAAGCGTATGACTGGCTGGAATAGGTCAGAACCGCATCGGTTCGCCGCCACGAATCGATTCAGGAGATTTCTTTCCGGGACACGATCCGCAATCTTAAAAATGGGTGGAATTCATTGTCGGCCTCTTCCGCAACCAGCGGTCACTCCACGTCGTCCAGAAATCAGGTAAATATAAATCCTAGCTGAGTATCGTCTCTTATACAATACAGATTATTTAGACATCGTGTCTTTATAATAGTTGAGACGATAAAATCTCTAACCATTAACTCAAAAATATTTCTTATATTATTGTTCTTTCTATTTTTTTACCCTCATGCAATCATGTTTTCATATTATAGAGGCTAAGAGTCGTTGTTAAGCCGTTGTTACCCATAGCAACGATGTTTTGTCTCTTTTTTTTCTCTTTCTTTCATGTAAACAAGTATTCTTAATTAACATCGTTAAGAAATCATTATTAACGATCATTGTGTATGCCCTAAATCCTAATATCATATTAATAATTATTATGTGTTTTTTTATTAAGATTAGATTAAGGTCCTGCTCTCCTAATTTCATAGTCTATATTTCCCTGCATCGGCCAAATGGCCACGCATGCATACGTACGGAAACTCCCACGGTCCGTCCGTCGGTCAATGGGTGTGGTGTCCGGCTGTCCGCTGCAGCGTTTGTCGGACGCAGACAGAAAACTGTTTCGTTCTCACTGGGCGAGCAAGATGGAGATTTCATGGAGTTGAGTTCACCACTTCGCCGGCCGGGGACCGGTGCCGCCTCCTGTCCCGTGCGTCCGCGCGTGGAGACGAAGGAACCAAGCGAAAAAGGTTTGGGCGCGCTACCGCGCTACGTCCATAAAACCCCCTTGTTCCGCTGTTCGCCAACCTCATGCTCGTCTTTACGTGGTCCCCCGGACGCTGGCCCCGTTTGCAAGATGGAAGAAAAAGTTGGCGTTGCATGATCTAGTGTGTGGTTGCAGGAGAGTACTGCACTTCTCTGGTTCACGATGTCTTGATCTGGAACAGGAAGAGGGCTTAACAGTTAACATAGCGTATTCTTTTCCATCATCTTGCTAGTGACGAGTTTATGGTCCAAAGTATTGATTGATTTTATCAACACACTGTCGATAAGGATTAGAAATGAGATTAACATCACCGGTTTTCTATCCTAACAAGAAACAAACTAAGAAATAAATCCTTTTTTGTGTGATCGGTAAAAAACGGACTCGAATTTAGATGGAAATAAACCCCCAAACCTCACCAGTGTCGCTGTATAAGAAAGAGAAGAAGAGGCAGAGGTGACCAACCGAGCTTTCTCTAACCCTATACCCTAAGACCAATCGTCTGATCGATCTAGGCACTGGAAGAGATTCGTAAGGTATCTCAAGAAGAGCGTCATCCCCTATTTTGAATAGTAAACCGCTGCTCCTCTTGTAACTTTTAAGAACAATTTATTAGGTCTGCCGTCTCCCGAGAACGATATCCTTCTTTACTGTGCTTAAGTTTTTGGTGTCGTTATGCTAGTTTTTTAGATGTGTCGAAGACGAGGTCGTCCAGCAAGGAGGATGTCCTCACGATTCTAACGCTGTGCCTCCTTCTCCCCACGCTTCCTTGACCCCGAGTGGCGACAACCAAGCCTTGGTCGTCGTTAATTCAGATAGCGTGTTGGATCCTCAGGGACCCGACTTAGCTCTCTCCTTGAGCGGAATCAAGGTACGAGACTTTGACCTTTGTAGCCTTTGCCCCCGTGTACGTAGAGGAAGCTAATCGAGATCAAATGTCGTATGTAGGCCTTGAGAAATCTTAGAGGAAAGAGGACACCGCGTCGAGTACTGTAAGGCGAGGTTTGATAAGGAAGAGCTCGAGAAGATGGCCAACGCTGCTCGGAAGGAACAAGCCGTAAAAGCCTTTCGAGGTAGGGAAGTCTGGGTCGACGCCTACCTCGAGGCTGTTGTCTAGCGCTGCAATGACTTTGCGAAGAGCTGCGGATGGTCCGTCCTCCTCCCGAGAAGTCCATAAGCGGTCATATATCATGGATGCGGAGTACGTGCGATCATCTTGCAGGCATCGGGAAGTAGATCGACGACAGTTTGAAATAGGAGTG
This sequence comes from Oryza officinalis, assembly GCA_008326285.1. Lineage (NCBI taxonomy): Eukaryota > Viridiplantae > Streptophyta > Magnoliopsida > Poales > Poaceae > Oryza > Oryza officinalis. The sequence continues at coordinate 15,304,621 of BDMV01000003.1, read as the reverse complement.
TCGTCGCGTTAGCCGGTATGCTGATGATCACATCCTCGCATGCATCCTAGGTGAATGTCCACATATGAGCTTAGTTTTTCTCCGGGAGGGTTTCACACTTTTCATATGAAAGCTGACGAGATCGATCGACTCGCGCAATCCTTTGCTCCGCTGACCGAGGACGTCTTCTCTACAATAAACTGGCAGTGGCCATCTTGGTAGTTTATGTACATAGGGAACACTCAACGTACATGTTAACATTTTATATATCAGAACTTAAGAAAGAATTGAAATCTATCATATAAGTATCTGAAAGAAACATAGTGTACAAGTACTCTCACAAGGACCGCCCTCAGCCGACAAAGTATGGTACTCTCCCTAGCCCCCAACTGTTTTTGTGGGAAAGTCATTTTTCATAAAGACCGCTTGAATCTTATAACAAACCAAGCTGAAGCTACGAATTCCTAGCCTCCAGCCGTGAAGTCGGGAAATCAATTTCCGGTTACACGGCTTGGTTAATACGCTTAAGTGGGTACTTCAACATTACCAGATCTAACATGGTCACTTGACCCTGCATGGCTTGACAAACGTGCACAGTGCTAGGCGTCCCCAGCCGAGGTCCATGGGACCGCGAAGTTTGCCAGACTAGCGTAACAGGACAGTAGAACTGACTTCGAGACAAGGCGATATAAGAAAAGGGGGTCACCGGGTAAAACACTTTGTAAGAAAGGAAATTGGAATACTGTATATTATTAAACTGGACTTACAGACTTTGGTACATCGATTTTATACATAGAATTTACGTAGTTAGTTGATGTTCCAAGAATTTGTCAACTCGTGGCGTTCGTCGTCTGCGATCTTGAAAGTGCCTGCCCTTAAGACTTCGACCACCGTGTATGGTCCCTCCCACTTAGGTGAGAGTTTGTTTCGTCCTGCCTGATTCTGAACTCATCGGAGGAGGTAATCGCCGATGGTGAGTGTACGGGCACGAACACTCTTTTCATGATAGCAACGTAGGGTTTGTTGGTACATTACTGCTCGAACGACAACACGTTCTTGATGTTTCTCTAGAAGGTTGACATTGTCTACTCGCTACTCCTCTTGTTCCTTGTCTGAATATTTTTTGACTCGTGTAGACCAATGTTGCAACTCCGCAGGGAGCATGGCCTCGGAATCGTACACGAGAAAGAAAGGAGTCTCTTTAGTGGAGGTTGTCGGGGTGGTACGGACGACCCACAAGACAGAAGAGAGTTCGTCAACCCAGCGTGTGTCATAGGCTAAGAGCCTATCGTACACACGTGTTTTGATCCCCTGAAGCACAATACCGTTTGCCCATTACTCTGAGGATGGGAGACTGATGCGAAGAAGATTTTTACGTTGAATTCGATGCAGTAGTCTTGAAAGGCACTGCTAGTGAACTAGGAGCCGTTGTCTATCATGATCCGGTGTGAGAGTCCGTATCTACAGACTATCCTTTCATAAAGTTGACAACGTGTTTAGCTTTGATTTATTTTGTTGGCTCTACCTCAATCCACTTGTTGAATTTGTCAATAGCCACGAGCAAGAACCTGTAGCTGCCTTGTCCTTGGGGGAATGGCCTGAGGATGGCGAGCCCCCAGCACGAGAACGGCCGGGTGAGAGGGATGGTTTGGAGTACTTGGGTCGGCATCTTGGTGTGTTTGCTATGAAATTGGCAGGTTTCACACCGTTTTACCATGTCACAAGCGTCTTGAAGCGCTGTTGGCCAGAAAAGTCCTTCTCAAAAGGCTTTTCCAACCAGAGTTTGCCTGCCGGTGTGAGATTCGCAAATTCCTTCATAGATGTCGAGTAGCAAATCTTTGTCGTCCTCGGGAGAGACACACTTGAGTAGAACTCCGTTCGAGGCTTTTTTGTACAGGTCGTTGCCGATCATACAGTAAGCTTTTGCCTGACGAGAAAGTTTTTCTGCCGCGTTGTCTTCGTCCGGTAACTTGTCGACATCCAAGAAATTGATAAGCGGAGTACGCCAATCTTCATTGATCTCGATGTCTGCCACGACATTATTGACCTCTGCAGTAGCCCCCGAGCCGTTCTCGGTATGACTAAGGTGCCATCGTCGTCCGTGGTTTTAACTGAGGGTTTTGTCAGGACGTCCAGGAAGATTCCTGGTTCAATGGGTTCTCTTCTGGACGCGCACCATGCGAGGTTGCTAGTATTGGTGTTGTCTTTGCGGTAGACATGGCGCACTTCGAAACTATCAAACTTTCGCTCCAGCTTCCTGACCTCGGCGAGGTACTTAGTCAACTCATGATTTGAACATTTGTAGTCCTTGTGCTCTTGGTTGGTGACTAATTCTGAGTCCCCTTTCACGATTATTCGCTTTACTCCAAGTGCAGTGGCTGCTCGTAACTGCGGTGTTGTTTGTAGCTCTGAAATTGAGGTTTATTGCATATTTGAACTGAATGAATCCTACCCCTGCTCCCTGGCTGTTGAATGCACTGTCAAAGGCCATTGTCCATGTCTCGTTGTTCGTCTCACCAGTTGGGTTGTTCTCAAGAATGGTCCAATCGATAGCGAAGTCAGCGAGAAAGTGAGACTTGATGGTTGTGCGTGGGACGAAGTTGACATCGAATTGGCTGAGTTTGACGAACCATTTGGCAATGCGTCTGATGACATCTTTGTTCCTTACCGCCTCGCCTAGAGGGAAAGAAGAGACGACCGTGACTTTGTGGGCTTGAAAATAGTGACGTAGCTTCTGTGATGTCATGACTACAGCGTAGAGCAATTTCTGAATTTGAGTATATCGAGTTTTGCCATCGTGGAGGGCCTCACTGACGTAGTACACAGGATGTTGTTACTTTGTCCCTCTCAACGATAACCACAGTGCTAACAGAATAAGGCATGGCAGCAATATATAGAAGTAGTTCTTTCATTGACTGTGGGGCAACGAGTATTGGAGGGTTGGACAAGTGCCACTTGAGCGCGATAAACGCGTTCAAATCTATCCTATTTTGTTAGTAGAGCAAAGAAATGTTGTCCTCGTTCTTCCATCCTGGCCACGAACCGGCTTAAAGCTGTCATACATCCTATAAGCTTCTGTACTTTCTTGAGTTTTATCGGCGACTTCATGATCTCGATGGCCTTGATGTTCTCGGGGTTTTCTTCAATTCCTCATCTGGAGACAAGAAATCTAAGCAACCTCCCTAACGGTACTCCCAACGTACACTTTTCCGGGTTTAGTTTGAGCCGATGTCGCTGAAGGTTGTTGAATGTTTCCCTTAGGTCATCGATCAGCATGGCCTTTGTCTTTGTCTTAACCACGACGTCGTCGACGTATGCATCCACGTTCTTGCCGATCTGATCATCGAAAGCCTCCTGGATCTCTCGTTGATACGTGTTGCCTGCATTGATTACTCCAATGGGCATCTTGGTATAGCAGAAAACATCGAAAGGCGTGATGAACGTTGTCTTCTCTTCGTCCTTTTTGGCCATGCTGATCTGGTGGTAGCCAAAGTAAGCGTCGAGGAAACTCAATAACTCACAAACAGCAGTTGAATCCACCAGTTGGTTAATGCGAGGAAGAGAGAAGTGGTCATTGAGACACGCCTTGTTGAGATCGGTTAAGTCTACACACATCCTCAACTTGCTGTTGGCCTTGCACACTATTACTGGGGCTAGAGCCACTCTGAATGGAGAAACTCTCTGATGAAGCCCTTCGTGAGAAGTTTGTCCAACTCTTCTTGAATAGCTTCTTTCCTATCTTGTGCGAATCGTCGCAGTTTCTGTTTGACTAGCTTGGCATTGGGATGCGCCATCAGTTTGTGCTCAATCACCTCCCTGGAAACTCCAGCATGTCGAACGGTTGCCAAGCGAACACGTCTGCATTCTCACGGAGGAAGGTGATGAGCTCGAGTTCCTATTTGTTGTCAAGCATTGCCCTGATCTTGACTGTCTTGTCGGGGTTGCTACTGGCCAATGAGCTGATCTTGATTGCACCGTCGGGCTTGGGTGCCTTGTTGGGTTTGTCACTTTCCGAGGGGTTCTGAGGTGGCGGGTGGAGTGGGAGTATTTTCGACCATGTCAAGGCTCCTCTTGTCGCACTGTACCGCTACCTTCGTGTTCCCAAGGATTGTGATTGTCCCTTTCGGGCCTGGCATCTTTAAAATCTGGTACGCGTTCTGGGACGTCGCCCTGAATTTCGCGAGAGTAGTCCTTCCAAGGATAGCATTGTAAGCTGTGTCAAACTCCGTTACGTCAAAAGTGATCTGTTCTGTACGAAAGTCTTTAGCCTGGCCGAACGTCATGGCTAGCGTGATCTTCCTCAGCGGTTTTGACAATGATTCTGGAGTGATTCCAAGGAAGGGCTGGTTAGAGGCAACAAACTCACTTTTAGGGTTACCCATTGCGTCGAGCGTGCTGCCGAAAAGGATGTTGATGGAGCTGCCACCGTCGATAAGGACGCGTGCCACCTTGATATTCCGAATAGTAGGTTCGACTACTATCGGATACCAGCTTGGCACGATTGTTGTTCTCGGGTGGTCATCCTCAAAGAACTCAATCTTCTGAATAGGCCACTTCATCTTGGCCATGAATCCTTGTGACGTAGAGCAGACTTCGTGTTCTACCTTTTAGAGGTGTACGTTGTAGAACCGTCAATGATATGAGCTACATGCAGGTCAAAGCTTGCAAACACGAGTTTGTTGTCGAACGAGAGATCATCAGTGCTCCTCTCGACCACACGAACTCGCTTTCCTTTTTTGAGTGCCAGCTGTTTTGCTAATGCTTTCTGGAAGTCCTGACACTCCTCCAAAGTATGCGTGCCAGTTTTGTGGATTGGGCACCATTGTCGTACTGGTTCGTCACCTTGAAGGGTTGGGCACTTTAGGGGTGGGTTTGATTGTTCTACAACAAGGACCTCTGTCTTCGCCTTGCGTTTTTCTTCCCTTTTGCAATTTTGTTTCTTCTTTTTGGTGGATTCCAGTGCTTCCTTATTGTCCGATTGCTTCTCCTCGACCACCTTGCATTTTCCATCTTTCCTCCTGAGAGCGGCATCCGCGTGAGCACACCTGTCGATGATCTCGAACAGCTTGATGCCATAAGTGATTCGCCATATTGCCATCTCTTCGATGGTGTATTGATCTCGGACGCCTGACTTGAACGCGCATATGACAGAAGCATCGGTGATCTCGGGGATCATATTTCGGCACTCGTTAAAACGCTGTATATAGTCCCTTAAAGATTTGCCCGGGTTCTACCTAAGGACGTGTAGATCGTCCTCGACCGCATGTCGCTTGTATGTTCATTGAAAGTTGGCGACGAATTGCTGCCATAGGTCTTCCCAGGAAGAAATCGAGCGAGGTGGGAGGTGTACCAGCCATGATCGAGTGGATCCTTTCAACGCTACGAGCAAATAGTTTGCCAACGCGATGTCGTCTATGCCGGCCGCGTAGAGAACTGTAGAATAGACGTGCAGGAACTCCTCTAGATCAGTACCGTCGCAGGACGGAATTTGTTTGGCCATCGTACCTCTCGCAGAGCACGTGTGAAAGTCCGACATCCGCCTCCCGATATAAAGGGTGGACGGCGTCCTCGCAGCCTACGAGAACCGCCTCCATTTAACGACGATGACGATGAAGGATCACCGTAGTTGGAGGTGCGCCCCCTTGACCTGCGGTCTCATCCTTGGTCCCTCCTGGAATTCGGGCATCGTGAGTTTCGTCGCCATCGGTTGTCATCATGGTGTTGTCGAGGTTTATCGTTCTCGCCCTTTTGACTTTGGCAGTCTCGACAATCTCGATCATTGTTGTGGTCTTCTCGGTTGTCGTTGTCGTCCCGCCTTCTGTTTCCTCCGAGAGGTGCGCGAGGTTAGCGGTGGTCGACAACGTTTCGATCTCGTCGCTCCCGCCTACGCCCATTCAAATGATTGCATAGATCGCGATTGTCTTGATGAGGAGGGGACTGATTGTCCTGTCTTCTTGGCGATGCGTTTCGAGGATTACGACCCAGATCTCGGCTAGGGTGTGGACTAAGAGCGTCCTCAGTAGCGTCGTTCTCCTGTGCTCTGTCTCCACCTTGTAGATGGGGTTCTCGAGAAGGACCTTGGGGGTATGATCCGGCTGCGACCAAGAAGGCAGAGTTGAGGTTGGCTACCGTTGACTGTATCCATCTGACCCAGTCGTCTGCTTCTAGGAAGGTTACTAAATCAAACAGAGTCTGCTTCAGCAACGAGTTGACCACGGTGAAGTGCTCGGCAGAAGTTCGAACCAGCACCATAGGTTGTTGTGACGCAACAGGAGCAGGCGGTTCTTCTCCTTAATGAACTTCACCCTCTTCACGTACGTCCTCGACGACCCCTTCGATCACGTTCACTTCACATGGGGAGTTAGATCATGAAGATTCCAAGCTGTGAAGAACAGAGGGTTCGCAAGGATCAATGTCAATGAATCCGACCAGACGTTATGCGGTTTCCACCTCGCTATCGTCCACCGATACATCTCAAGGTTGATCTCGGCGTTGGTGGATCGGACAACAAGGAACACGAACCATAGATCAAGTGATCTTCTAGAAGATCTTGCAGTCAGTACGAGGGTGACTTTTCGATTTGTGGATTGAGTACCACGCCTTCTACGGAGATGTGCGATGTATATCTCGATCTTTGCAAGCATTGAGTTCAGCCTTCACTTGATGTATTAGCCGACATTCGACCAGAGAGTGTTAAGATGTCTTGTGGATCGAACACCATGTGTCGTGGTTTGTAGGGTACATCCTTGTCGGCACTTGGTCCCCAACAGGTGTTTGGGGCTTGGCCGCTTTAAGAATTCTTTGGTAAGCTGAAGTTGTCGGCCTTCTCTTTTCTTACTCGACACGAGTGAAAGAACCTTGTTGTCACCTAGAGGGGGGGGTGAATAAGCGTTCCTAAAAATTATGACAACTTCATAACATATTAGAATGATGTGAACTTTCGGTTCAAATGAAAGTTCACATCGGAATTTCCGGTATGGGATTGGAAGTTCCGGTCTTAACTGAAAAGTTCAACGGATAACAGAATAAAACACTATGTAAATATCAAAATTTGGTAAAGATATGTCAGTAATTGAGAATTATACTAATAGGAATACCTTCTTTTTATCTTCATTTCTTTGTCTTAAGGGACGCCAACGCCAAAACCATTTCATCATATATTCTTCAAATGATTGATGCGGTTACTTCTAGCTTCAAATGACCTCGCATGGTCCATCATGACAAAGCCGTCAGTCGTCCTTCACCTCCGGATTTTGTTCTTCGGCGCCAAGCCCCATGCTTGCCCTTCACCACCGCATGGTCCATCACGACCGAGCATCGCTTGCCTTTCACCGTCTTGCCATAGTAGCCACTTTGTATCCCACATCTTCAATATCTTCATTTTGTCATCCTTGATATCTTTAGGTGTAATCATATCACTTGAGCATCAACACATTTTCAATCCTTGGGACCTAATTTTTCCCATTAAACTCAATGAAATTATTTGTCCCAATGATCCGGTTGTCAACCTTTAGTTGTTGACCAACTGATTGCATGTATACAAGGATATGAATAAATTATGAGTATTAATCAACACCACAAGTATCATATACTCAAATATATGCTCAAATGTAAAGATCCCAATTAAATGAAAGTAAATAACTTGGATCAAGTACATGCATAACTAAGGTATAGTATTTGTTCCCCCTAAATGTATGCATACAAAATGTTTGTGTGAAGCAAGAGTATGCATAAAAAAATATAAAACATTGGGAGCTTATCCTATGCAAGAATAGAAGACATTTATCAAATATATGCATTAAAATAAAAACATACCTTCATCATCTTCATATTCTCAATGTAAAAAGACTAAAAAAGAGAAAATGCTCAAACAAAACATTAGTCTCACATGTATATTGTTGTTCACATGAAAATATTATATATGAACATATCAATATGTGCATGGAGAGAAGGAATGATGCATATAACTTGATCTCTGTGCACTTCATCCTTGTTGTGATTTAGGTCCACCATCAATGAATATTAGTCTACTCATATGAAGTCCGTGAACTATTTCTCATAATTTTTACTTCCATATCCACATGAGACTAGGACAAAGAAAATGCTTATAAAAATATTAATCTCGTATAATTGGATTTATCATTAATCACCAAAACCAAATTAGTGACACTTGAACTTTCAAGGAGGAACAGCTGACGAAAGATTGTTTTTCGCCGTTCTCACGGCTCCGTTCTCGATCCCAGCTGGTATTGGGGAAGGCAAGTTCGGAGTTGCGGCAAAGACGGGAAAAACGATGGATCCGACTTGAGTCCAAATGAACGCCGGCTGGGCAGGATCTCCCAGGCCAGGACGAATGTGGGCATTGTTGTCGGAAGGCCTTGAGCTTGAAGTCATCTCAGCAAAACCTTGAGCCCCAAGCCCCCTACCTGGCGTGCCACTGTCGACAGGTTATATCCATAGACCGTATTCTGAGGGTATTGGGGTACGTTGAAGCAAGGATCTACACGAAACGACATCAAGCACACAAAAGATAAGGATTATACTAGTTCAGACCCCTTGTAAGGTAATAGCTCTACTCCAGTTTCTATGGAATTACGACAAGAACCACAGAGATTACAATAGAGAAAAATAGAAAGTATCGAGTGCCGATGAGATCCCTATCGAGAACGACTCGACGAGATCCAGACGGCGAGTCGTCTTCAAGTCCTTCGGATTGCCTCTGTTACGGTGGTGGCTTGTGCTATTATTCGATGATCCGTACCCCCTGGGGGGCTTTGTATTTATACAGCAGACCACCTTGGCCTCCAAGTAGAACTCGTTGAGTATTTTTGGCTTACGAGATCATAGAGATTGTATCCCGTCTCTCGTCTCTTTTACCTCAATCTCGCCTCTACCCTGGTTCCTATGATCTTCATACTCTACAAATACCATGGTCGGTGTATAGTCCGTCAATAGTGGCGCGTCAGATAGGAGACTTGGTGCTTCAAGGTTTCGACGAGATAGGTTTCAAGAGATAGATTTTCCGACAACAAAACTCCTCGATGACTTTGGATTTGGGAGATACGACCCGACTGAAGTGCGTTCTCCTATAGAGCGGGACCCTCGTCGTCTCAATCTTTGTCAAGCCATCATCACTGTGGATTTTTTGACAAGGAATACTTCAACGACTTTGGTCCTGGGAGATCTGACCCGACCAGAGTATGTTCCCCGACTAGATCGGAATCATTGCCATCAACAAATTGATCTACCGAGATCACCCAAGCTTCAAGACCATCACCGCCAAAAAAAGAAATCAAGCAACCAGACAACGGATGTTCCCCACGTCGGTTGCGCAAGATTTCTTCGGATCCTAGTCGGTGTGACGCGAGTCTGAGCAGTATTAGTCTAGATCATGTATTTAGCCAGCCCATCGCATGGCGTGCCCCTTATCAAAGGGCCCCACCGAATTGATCAACGTATTGATATTCGATGACAAGAAAAAATATCACAGCTTTTCTACACATATATTATGTTTACCTAGAGCATATTTTTTATACAATCTCTATTGTGTGGAAGTTTCCTATATTAGGCCGACAATGGTCCCATACTAGGAGCTCGCCATATTTCTTTTGTATAAATCATGCTTGTTTACAGTATACATAGTATCTGATATTTCATCTAAATCGGCTCATTATATCCTGACAATACTAGAAGATTTATACAATTTTTTGAGTACAGACTTGGTATTCTATGCTATATAACTTGCCTTCTAGAAAGTGAGCACAGGTCGAGTACACCCCATTGTCGAGAATGTTCTCGAACAAACGAGTAGTTGTCAGACAAAACCTACCAACAAAGACTGGTGGCCAAACTCACATCTACTTCTGGTCATAACTAGGTCTATTTGTGAAATGATTGCTACATACAATCTCCTCAGGAATGTTGTCGGCTTGATCATCCGACATGATTGCAAACGGATATCCGATATGCTTACAAACCCCCGAGCCTCACCAGTGTCGCTATATAAGAAAGAGGAAAAGAGGCAGAGGTGACCAACCGAGCTTTCTCTAATCCTAAACCCTAAGACCAATCTCCCGATCAATCTAGGCACTGGAAGGGGTTCGTGAGGTATATCAAGAAGAGGAAGAAACAGAGAAAGAACAAAAAAGGAAATCAAACATCAGCTTCATGGTTTCACATCAAGGTCAGTGGATTAATTAATTTTGTATAAGCAGAAGGTGATTGTGTCAATGTTATCAATAAGGCATACCTCAGATACATGGGTTCGTGGTATACGAAAATACCATATACCTAATAGTATACGAGAAGGTATCTTTTGGTTAAGGAAATACGATGGACAAAAAAAGAAAATTATCTTTTCCGGAATAGAAGGTGTTCCGGATAAGGAAAGAAAAGCGGAGTCCTACTTGGATACTATAAGGACTACTCGGATCATATCCATATTTGTCTTCCTAGTTCTACTTGGACAAGGGGACATCCGAGGGTATAAATAGAAGACCCCTAGGAGGAGAGGGGGGATAGGAACACAAGCCAACAAAGGCCAACACATGCCAAGTCAGAATACAAGCCAACGTAGATTTAGACAAACCCAATCTAGAGCCACAAAGGTTGACAAGAGGGATCTAGGGTTACCTTCAATCTCGCTAAGTTCATATTCAAGGAAGAAAACTACGCTAGCCGTCGACTACGTGTTCGAGCTCCATGCCACCAAGCCGATGTCGACTAGATTAGATCATCCCAAATATTGTACTCGTGTGATACTCATATATAACCGTAACACCGGCTTCGGCCAACAGGAATAGGGCTATTATCTGTCAGTTAAGGGGCCCGAACCTATATAAAAATCTTTGTCTTCTGTCTCTTTCACCTCAATCTCATGTATATCCTGGTTCCAACGATCCCTATACTCTACAAATACCGTGGTTGGCGTATAGTTCGTCGAAATATTGTTTATAGGCTAAAGTAAGATCTTGTGACTTAGAATTCCAACAACGTGGTATCAGAGCTAATCGTTAGCCTACTCAATCCCTAATCAAACTCATCATCCCTGTGATTAGAAGCCATCTTTTATAAAATTTAAGATTGATTCGACATGAACAATTTTGAGTTAATTAGATTAGATTAATCCCTTTAATCTATTTGGCTTGTTTTGAGTCTTCTGTTCTTGCATATTCTAATTATTGGTCTTGGCTAACACTAGAAGAAGCAAAATTAATGAAGAGTTAATATTGATTCGGCTTAATTTAGTCAGATTAAATTAGGATTTATTACTTGGTTAGCAAAAGAATTAGGAAATAAGGGAAAAGGGGAAAAGCCCGATTGAATCCACCTCGAAATCCCCAAAATTAAGAAACCCCAATTCGGGTGAAAAACCCTAGGTCCCAAAATCCCAAATTCCAAATCAAAATTTTGCCAATCAAAATTAAGCTCTTTCAAATCGGGTCACTTACCGATCTTGGAGCCCTGAACCCACAGGGAAACCCACCGTGGTACGGGTCTCGTCGGGATGCAGCATCGTCGTCGTCGTTGCTACACGAGTCTATGTTTCGCCCATGCTTGCCTCGGCATGGCACATGCCTTCTCTTCCTCGCGGTCGCACTGGTTCCGCAATGTGCGTGCCATCGTGAAGCCCCCAAACACCGTCACCGTTTCGTCGGGATGGGAAGACTTGGCTTGGCGTCGCCTTGTGCTCCGCCCTTCAGCCGAAGAAGTCTATAGCAGCTCGGTGCTCGCTCCCTCTTGAGCGCCCCCACTTCGCCGGACCACCGATGCCGCTTAAGCGACACGGTTGGCACCGTCCTTGGGCTGCGCCCCACAGCCGATGAAGATGGAGCCACACGCACGCCCGCACTTCGTCGGACTGCCATCGCTGCCATCATCGCCAGTCATGCCCGCTCGCTCACCGGGAGGGAGATCAGAGAGAAGAGAGAAGGGACTGAGAGAAAGTGAGTTAGGGTTTGGGTTTACCCCTCCCTGGCAGCGATTTCAACGGCGCGGGCTCAATCTTGGTCGTCTATCAGATCGGACGGCTGTCCTCGCTCCCGCGTTGGGCCATCGCTGCCGATGGATCACGCGATCCATTGGGCCGTGAAAGCCTATTGGCCGTGCCTAGACCGCGCTCAGCCAGCACGCGCGAAAAATGGGCCGACCCCTTTTTTGGCCGATTGTCGAAAGATTTGGATCGAATTAATTTTTTTAAGCTTTTCCCTCAAACTTAAATATTTGTTATTTACATAATTCCTTTTATACACTTCCTTAGCTAATTAAAATTGTTAAAAATTATGGTCAATTATTTGATCACTCATTAAATTATTTCTAGTTAAATGGAACCAATGGGAAGTTTAGCTAGAAAGAAATTAATGATATGATGTTATATTTGACCAACTTTAATATGATTTCATGTCAAATTAATAAGATTATTATTGAGTTATTTAATTTATTTCTAGTTGAATGTAACCAACGAGAAATTTAACTAGAAAACTTTAAGATATGAAGTTCTTTCGACCCACATTATTATAATTTCATGTCAAATTTCATTAAGATTAAGATTTATATTTACTTGGTTATTTTCTGCCCAATGGTGAAATGTCATTATTATATTCTTTGTCATTTTGGCCTTAATGGTAATATAACTTTGGATTTTAACTCATGCCATTAGTGCATTATTGTTTTCTTTATCACTTCGACCTTACGGTGATGTGATTAAGGATTTTAATTTGTCAGCAAGCTTAATTACTTTACCATTTGTGCCGAACGTTGATGTGGCTAAGGATTTTAATTTTATGTTATTACTAATGACATTATTTCCTATATCATTCCTACCTTACGGTAATTTGACTTAGGATTTTAAACTCAAGTTATTATATTATTTCCTATATCATGTCTACCTTATGGTTATTTGATTTAGGATTTTAAATTTAGTATTTATGATATTATTATTCCTTGATTATTTCCTGCCCAACGATGATATAATTAAAGGTTTAATTTATGTAATTCCATGATCTTTTCTACCCTACGGTGTTTTGATCATGGAAATTTAAATTTATTCATATGCGATTAATTAAGCCAATGTAAATTAGTTGCATACATTACTAATGTTTAATTAAATTTTAGCAACAAGACAGCTTAAGACTATTCAGCCTCTTGATGGGTCAAATTACATTGAGTGGAGAAATAATGTGCTTATTAACTTATCCATGTTGAATTTTGACTTAGCCATAAGAGAGGATCCTTCTGAGGAACCTCAACCGAGTAAGGAACTCAATATATAAAGAGGAAGAATATGATAATCTCAAGTGGGCTTACGATGAAAAGTTAGCCGACTAGGAGAAGTTCAACAGAATGTGCTTAATATATGTCAAGGATGCCATCTCTTAAGAAATCATTGGAGGGATCATTAACTCTAACAATGCTAAGACGTATTTGATAAACATTGAAGAAAATTTCAAATCCGCGTCTAAGACTTATGCCAATACGCTGATAAATAAGATGATGACTAGACATTACGATGGCAAAGGTAGTATAAGAAAGCACATCCTTGAGATGTCTCATAAGGCGAATCAGCTTAAATCCTATGATATGGAAATATCTGACGGGTTTTTAGTGCATTTCATCATGAGCTCTCTTGGTCCTGACTATGGTCCATTCAAAATAAATTATAATACTCAGAAAGAGAAGTGGACCATATGGGAACTGATTTCATACTCAGTGGAAGAGTAGGAGCATCAGAAAGTTGAAAAGCAGAAGATTAAAGACCAGCTCAACCTCGCTAATGCCAATGAGAAAGGCAAAAAGATATATCAAGGGGAATCCTCTAAGAAGAAAGGCAAAAAGATATATCAAGGGGAATCCTCTAAGAGCAAACCAAACAACTCTTAGAAGCAATGAGAGAGTAAGGCCTCTACTTCAGCTGTTCCAGACTACAAGTCCCTACTGCAACATTTGTGAATCAGATGGACATTGGCAGAGAAATTGCCCACGCTTTAAAGTGTGGTTGGCTAAGGAAGGTATAAATGAAATTAAATTTGGTAAATCCCTTATGTTGAATTTTTCCCATAATACTTGGTGAGTTTTGACTCGATGCCATTGTGCATGTTTCTAGCTCATTACAGGGATCCCGTACTGTCCAAACGACAACAAAAGGGAAAGTGAACACTCAGAGTAGCTGATGGAGTAAAGATAACAGTGAGGGTTGTTGGAGACCTCACACTCAGCCTCTCTAGAAGCTACAATTAATATATAACGTCTTATTTGTTTCCTCTATCAAGAGAAACCTTATTAGTTTAATTAGTTAGAGTAATGCGAGAAACGGGTTATGTCCGTTATTCTCCCAAAGAGAGCATATTATATTAAATATGATAATAAAGTGTTTGGTCTTACCTTCGTGCACGACAAAGTTATATTTGCTCTCTTTGGATGACTAGGAGATTATCATAATAAATACTAGTAATGATAAAAGTGAGATGTCATTGAAATTGTGTCATTGTCGTTTATGCCACATTTCTAGGGGAGATTGGAACGTCTCATAAGATAGAGATATTCTTTTCCTTAGATTTTAATGATATTGTTTAATTTTAAGGAAAAATTCTCCAAGGTAAAAATTAGCCAACAAGTGATTAATTATGGCTATGATTACCTATAAGCGATCTCCGATTTTCTTTAAGAAATTTAAGATATTAATGCTAAAACTAAATGAATATGTGAAATCGGACTATGAAGTAAACACTACATGAAGCTTGTTCACCTCATAAAGAAATTAAATTAAGGACTCATCTAAGTGGTTTTCAAACCATGTAAGATTATTTGAAATTCATGATTAAAAATAATATAAAAAATTTAGTAGAAGTTTCTAAATGAGTCCAAGTAAGTAGACCATTTAAATGGGTCTATAAAATTTAAGCTTGATTCTAAGGAAAATTTCAAACAATTCAAATAAGGTGTATAACTACATGAAATGTAAAGGTGAAAAGTTTATACACTGATACTTTATATTGATGACATTTGATTAGCAAGCACGGTATATTGCTGTGAGAAATGAAATAAACTTTTGGTCTTCAAACCTTGGTCTAAAGGAGTATTAAGCATATATTAGTAAGTCATATATTGACATAAAAATAAAAAATAATTCAAGAAAATTAAGTTAAAGTCAGTCAGTCAAAATTAAAAAGATAATTATTTATGATTCCGCTAACATAATTTGCTATTATTTTAAATCTGGATGCATATAGATTTGGCATATATTATTTATTAGGAATCTTGACAGTATTTAATTCAATGCAGACTAGACCACTGGTTTTAAGAATGTTTTGTAATATTTGCAAGACAACTTTAAGTAACATGTTCATATTTTTAAAGTCTAATGGTCTATAAAGTTTAAAGTCATTTAAACACTTATTTGTGATATGTGTAAATATTTATAAAGATCATGAAGTTAATTCAGATTAAGTTATGTTCGCGTATAGGGGAGCAATAACCATGAAAAAGCTTCAAAATAATTTTCTTATTGCATAGTCAATGATGCAGTTAGATTTTATAGTATGTTATCACTAATCGTATGTTTAAGAATATTTTTTGGAACCAAAAGTGGTAAATAGCGCTCATGAACCACTCATAATTATACGGCGTTATAAATTGTGCACTAATAAAACATAGTTTTCTATTCTAATAACAACATGTTGTGTGGTTTGTTGCCTAACATATTGATATGATTGTGAAAGATATGTCCCAGGATCGAATTAGTAAGCTGAGCATTTGCTCATGATCCATACTCTAAAGGCTCATAAATTAAGTTTAATTAAAAATATGTTCTGGCCAGTACATGTGTAAATTAGAGCATTGTCTAAAATCCTGGATGAGAGGGACTTAAATTTATTAATTAACCCCCACTAAATTAAGCTTGAGTTTATTTGAGTACTATAGTAAACTATATGTCTTGTTGTCTCAGTGACGTTTAATGTTGTTGTGACACATTGCTTTGGGGAGCTATTTTATTTAGTAGACTCGTCAGTTAGTCTCAAAATCAAGGGAAGAATGTTGGTTGATTTTATCGACTCACTGTCAATAAGGGTTAGGAAAGAGATTAAAAGCACTAGTTTCTCATCCTAACAAGAAACAAACTAAGAGATAAATTCATTTTTATGTGATCGGTACAAAAACGGACTCGAATTTGGATGGAGATAACCCCCGAGCCTCACCAGTGTCGATATATAAGAAAGAGGAGAAGATGCAGAGGTGACCAACGGCGTTTTCTCTAACCCTAAACCCTAAGACCAATCGCCCGATCGATCTAAGCACTGAAAGGGGTTTGTGAGGTATCACAAGAAAAAGAAGAAACAGAGAAAGAACCAAAAAGGAAATCAAACATCGGCTTTATGGCTTCACATCAAGATCAGTGAATTATCTAATTTTGTATAAGCAGAAGATGATTATTTATAGGCTAAAGTAATAAGATCTTGAAACTAAAAATTCCTAACACAAAGCTGTATCAGATACCGTTGTGATGTAGAAATCAAACCACGTATATCACTTGGAAAGAAGGTGCAAATTAAGCAATGAACCAGTGATGCCATCGTGTTGCTCTCTTCGGTGAGTTGTTTAGTCGTGTTCAAAGCGGAGTCGAGTACATTAACGGCTCATCCTCTGTTCAAATCCACCACCGGAACTCGCTGATTGGGAAATTTGGATTTGAACCGGTCCGTTTCCATGAAGTTGTCTCGTCGTCAAAAGGATTAGATGTTCTTTCGGCTCGAAAGTGAGGCAGATCCCAACTTCCCACCATTTATACGTTACAGCGTAGCATCTATTTTTAGAGAACACTAACGATACAAAAGATAGTTGCCAGATATACTGTCCATATCAGCAGCTAGCTAGAGCAACCCGTTTCTCTATCACAAATCGTGACGAATTACCCTGTCTACCAAATCGGGTCTCATGAAAGGTGCCCTGTTCAACGGAGAGAATCCTTCAGGAAAATATTGTAGGTGCAACCAATGCAAATCGTGTCACTTCGGACAAAAAAACTGTTTGTTCCTGGATCTCAGTGTTTCTCGGAATGACCGGTCATTGACACCGGTCGGACGCGTACGACAATTTGCATGCGGCGATCCATTAATCCACGTACGCCTGCCCATCGGCGCCCGATCTCGTGCGCGCGCCGACAATATAGGCCTATATCGTGTGCACGACGAGGCAGGCAGTACGACGTACTGTCCTCTCCAACGTCGGTCGCTGTTCACGACCCTGCTCGTGATTAGTACTAGTAGTAAATATCATGTCAGAATTGAGCGACCCCTGCCTAGCTACTAGTGCTAATTTAGATCGGTGACGGGTAGAGCTAGCGTGCGACACCGATGTGGACCGGCAGGAACAATCGTCTCGTTGACAATGGCGTGCCGCCTCTAGCTGCGCGCCGCGGCGCGCGCCTGCTGCCGGGTGGCGACACCGTGGCGCGGGGAGCCCGCCGCGCGGCGTGACGGTGTGAGATATTGGCGTGTGACCTCATGCGGAAACGACTCCCCGGCTTTTTACCGTTGAAACGTCCATCACCGCGCGAGCAGAGAGATGCAATAACTCGTGGCACCAAGGCAACACGTTGCCTCGTAGTCGGTCTCTTTCTCCTCCATCTGCAATGTTTTCATGGCTTCAGAGAGTTCAGACTTCCATTGCGCCATTCATGCATGTCGCTTTGTTAGCTCGTTTGCACTACAGTGCGTATTTGAAATTAGCGGTTTAACCTTTTATGTCACAAGACTCACGTACGCGTACAGTCATACACTGTAGCCATAACTAGAGATGTGTCAGTACTCAGGAACAGGGGACGTTAGCTGGGGGTATTAGCTGCGACCGCCTCTTTCTACCGAACATCGTCCTGTCGTTTTTTTTCTTCCGCAGACCGGACTGTGTTGTGTCGGTGATTGCTCGTCTGTGTGGTTGGATCGGTCGACGGTCGGTAGATCGATCGATCAACTGGTCTCTCCAACCCCCTCTAGCTATAGTTTCTCCGTCCTGTGTCGGAACGCCATGCCGATGCGTGATTTGCCGAGTTGCCATGCGTGTGTACGGCCAGGCCACGCCACGCGGCTGCACCGTCACGCTGTCTCCATTTCGTTTGTTTCACCGTGGAGCTTGCAGACGGAGACGGGTCGCCGGTGGCACGCACGAGCCTGTTGCTACCTGTTTGTCGCTGCGTGCGACAGGTGAGCCATGTACACGTGCGATGCTCGCGTGAAAGTACAGGTAACCTAAATGATTGCAATAACATGAGTAGCATTGCATTACAATGACATGAGTAACATTGCAAGGTTCTGAGTTTAAATTTTTATAAAAACAAATTTTTAATTAGATTTGTTTGAAGGGCTAAGTTTTTAATTTAAAAAACTATATATATCCGATATTTGATTAAATATATAGACTGTAAATACCCTTCTTTAAATAAATAAAAGAAAAACATACGGTGCTCGCCTGCTCGCAGTCGCATGCAGCGTGGAGTGCGCATCCTTTCTGTCTCGCACCGCGTTCTGTTTTGCAAAGGGGTCGCGCTAATACTGGCTATTAGCGCCATCATTGCGTGTTTGAGTTGATGTCAACCATGTGCTATCCGGCCTATGGGTCGCTGACTCCGTGTGATTTCGTCCATTAAAAATGTGAGTGTTCAGACTCCAGATTTCGACTAGTATGACTATTGTGATCAACCCATGCTTGCTATGTTCAATACTAGTATTATTTTTCTCTGAAAACTGCCCGGCTTCAAAATGTATTCAAATCAGTAAACAGATCGATCAGCTTCAGTTTGTTTGCGCGGTGTTGACCTACTAGCTATATCGAATGATTAGATATTGAAGGGAATCAGAAGCAGCCTTCAAGATTAATCAGGAATATTTGTTCTTGAACGGCAAGATGACGAATCTTTGGTTGTTGAAGGAACCGCTGTCAGGCTGCAAACAAGCAGATAATCCTACTCAATAACAAAGCATCCTCTCTCTCGTCCTACATGCCTAAAGAATGGCGCAAACTTCACAAACCGAGCTCTTTCAAGACTGGTACTTGCCAACTAATGCCTGACATGAACTTAGACTAGTCACTTGATGTGTTTGTTTCAACTAAATTAAAGCATTTCTTAAAGACTCTTTTAGCACAAATAGAATATAATCTTTTGTACTTTTACTGTTGCGTCAGTACCCTGTACATGTATCAGCCGAATAATACGCAGAACTAATTCCAAAGAGGATATTCTCTCGTTTTTGTATGCTGATGACCCCAGCTGTTCCGAATGATCAGTGTCGTCCCCAATCAAGCGGTTGGTTATGAACAGAAATTAGTAAAGTACCAACATCAGGCTTAAGCTTAACATCCATGCTTTATACTAGCACTGTTTGCAGTACAATCTGATAATCAGAGTGATGTGTGGTCGCTGAGCGACCGTCATAGATGTAGATGTAGCCCTCTATTGAACGACTGGCAGTTAGTACTACTATTTTAGGTGTGTGTTTGTATGAGTTGAAAAGAAATTTCCTCCACATGAAAAACGGAGCGACTCATTAGCACATAATTAATTAAGTATTTACTAATTTTTTTTAAAAAATAGATTAATATAATTTTTTAAAGCAACTTTCATATAAAAACTTTTTGCAAAAAACACACCGTTTAGCAGTTTGAAAAACGTGCGAGCGAAAAACAAGTGAGATGAGTTCCTAACTCACCCCAACGAACAGAGCCTCGTAGCTTAGTAGGAGTACTACTACATGTAGTAGCGGTATTGCATCGTTTTAACTGATGGTTACAACCCCTGGCTCGGTCGTCGGCAGATTTAAACTGTTGGTCTGCATCGTGTCCTCCTCCTTTCGATCGAACGAACTGTGGTCGCACAGTCTGAGCTGTGCGAATTTGGATTTTAGGGCCATTCATCTGGACGATTCAGCTCGTGCTGCTTGCACGGCGACGGACAGGGCACTGAATTTGATGTCCTCGCAGGTCGCTCCGTGCTGGAGCCAAACTTATTATCGATCCACTAGATTCTAGGAAGTAGTAGCGCTGTGTGATGCTGGTTGATGATTGACAGGAGAGCGACTCCCACTTGCAAAATCAATGCGCCACCGTAATTGGATTATTGGATCTTATGATTGCATGATATGAGCTGTATTAGCGTGGAATGAGACCAGCCATGGATACATGATACGCCGTTTTAAGACCTAATACAAGAACTTGACAACGATTTTAACCGGTTGTTTAAGTTCAGCGGATGGATCCATCACATAATATATACACCACACGTACTCTAAAAAAAGGACCTGTGTGGAGAAAATGGCTGGTGACAAATGTATACTTTTTTTGTGAGGACAAAATGCATACTACTACTATTTTACATGTGACTTAACGACTTGTAATGGACTGAAGCTATTGTTTCCCCCTTTTCCCCCCAGGAGACAGAGACAGGAACTACGGAGTGCTCAAGGTTCCAACGGTTGAAAAAGCAAACTCTTGGGCCTTTTGCCGTTCGTTTTGTCAGAGCACGGACCTGTTGTCATCTCTCGATAGACCTATCGACGTGTGCTGGACCTGAAAAGGCTCGCATCATAACCAGCACAACCATATCCAGCCCAATTTGTAATAAGGGGAATAAGTTCACTTTGAGCCCCTCATCTGGACGTCAAGTTTGAATCACATCCGTAAACCGTAAAAGCAGAAATTTTCACCCCCAACTTTCGAAACCATATTAAATTAGGTTCTCCGACAATATAGATAACTGGCTTCACTGACGTGGCAAGTTGACCCAGTCCACTCATGCTGACTAGATGATTATATGGCAAAAACAAAAGTGTGCTCCACCTGTTATCCTCACTCTCCTCCCCTTTTCTCTCTCCCTCCTCTCTTTCTCCTCCCTGCCCTCGGTCTTCTTCCTCCTTTCTCCGTCTCTCCCCTCTCTTCCCCATCTCTCTTCTGGTCGACAGACAGGAAGGGCGGACGAGCGACGAGGAGAAGGACGGCGGGGAGATGGGGAGGCCGACGTCATCGAGCTCGAGCGGGTGGGAAAGGGACACCGCAGGCGAGGTCGTGTACTCACCGAGCGCAACCAAGGGAGAGGGAAAGGTCATGCCTCGTTGATGGTCGGTGGCTGCGGGAAGAGGAGAGAAGGGGAAGGACGAGGCACCGTCGGGCGCATCTGGGGAGGAAAAGAGGAGAATGGGAAGGAGCATCGTCGGCCGCATCTGGAGGTGATGGACGCTGCTCGTTCTCAATTAGGCTCCTACATAGATAGCGTCAACTCCCGGCGGCCCCCTCCTAGTCTAGGCGATGGCAACGGGGCTGTTCCAGATCAGCGCCGTGGTGGAAGACTGTTGACAACGGATTTTGGTAATCGACTTGGAAAGGAAAGAGGAAACCGAAGCAGAGAAGAAGAATTAAGTTGGAGTCGGACCAGGCTTCGTATCGGACCCGGTAACCGTATCGGACTTGGGGAGTGTTGCTATAAAGGGCATATCGGCCGATACGGATTTGGTTTGGTCATGGGCCGATACGGGTTGTGAGTTGACAGTATCAACGTGGGCTTGGTCTGGGCTCGAAGCAAGCTTCAAGGAAGTTGCCAAATAGAGATAAAGCTCGGTTTTAGGCGATTGTATCTTGTAAATTAGGTAGTTTAGATCTAATCTGTGGCCAGAGTCTGCCGCAAAAACTTGTTTGTTAGTTGTAGATAAGATCGTGCCCTACAAGGGTTCTGTTGTAACCTCGGGTATAAATATCCCGATAGTTTGTACATGTAAACTCTCTCGAATCAATCACACAAAAACCAGTTCAATCTATTTTCGGCGCATCGCCAACCCTCGCAAGAGGTCTTCTTCAGCGAGTTCTTGCTTCTTCGGAGCAGAGGTAAGAACTCGTTCCCGACGATCTGCATCGTCGGGGCTAGCGTGTCGCTTTAGACACGTTAAGCCTCGATGATGTGATCGTCGATTATCATGTCTTGGGTAGTTTTGACGGGTATCTCGATTAAGCCTTGCCAGCGGTTTACTCGCTTTAGGGTTTATTGCCGACGATGGTTTAATTTTCATACTTGGCTAGATTATTCAATGCATCTGTCATCCCCAAAAGCAATCGACAGCTTGATTTTCTTTGCGTTAAGTCTCAATTCATACTTTGAGTTGCTATCGACCTTAGTCCTGTTTTGAGATCTAACACAAAGCCTGTTTTCGATTGTAATTAAGGATAATACCGGGGTTTTAGCCGGTCTTACCTAACATATGTGATTGCTTTATATTAATTGCATATGTTTGCCACTTATATGTGCAGATCGATGAGTATAAATGTGTCAATTGTGAAGTAGTCTTAAGATTTCTTTATGGTTGATGCGTTTATATTGGCCGATTGGCTCGTATAAGGTTGCACTAGAGTACTAGCTGGTGTAGTTATCTTAGTCATTCTTATCGGCCGATTTTATTAGTTGAGATCTATGTATCAATGAAGGCCGATAAGATTAGATTCATATCTTACTCATTTTCTAAGTGAGCCGATACAGCTTTGCCCTATCGGCTGGGCTATGACAATGTGTCATCGGTCTATCGACCGATCGGCCATTGTTTTCTGACTTGGTTCGCTTGTTTCTTGTTGATTGCAGATCAAATCAACTGGCACGCTCTACTTACGACTAGGCAAGCCATTTGGACCTGCACTGGAGCTAAGCAGATCTCCCAGGCCGCCGTGGTAACGCGGAACCCGTTTGGTTGCTGGACGGGTCGAAATTCTGCGCCAACAAAGACGGAGGAGAAACGACGACAAACGAGGCAGCCATCGCCGTCGGTGACGGCAGACTGAGCAAGGGAGCGAGGAGGATGATGGCAACGAAATACGAAGAGGAGGAGGAGAAGGAGGATGATGAAGGCGGGACATTTGGGGATGGCGCCAACACACTGTCTCTCTTGTCGGCCTCCCGCTAGTCTCTTCATCACCAACCTCCAGCGGGATGGTGCCTTTGTACCATCTCCCTTGCCGACGAGGACACGGTCTCTCTCTCTCTCTCTGCCGGGATAGATGTAGAGAACAAAAGAGAGAGAGGAAGGAGAGTGAATAGGGGAGGAGAGTGAGGACGTCATGTTAGGCCCATATTTGTTTTTGCCATCTCAAGGAAACCATCCATCTATACTGCCGGAAGACCTAATTTAACCTGAATTTATAAGTCGAAGGATTTGGTATTGTGGTTCAGAGATATAATTCAAACTCGACATCAAGACGAGGGATGTAAAGTGAACATATCCTTTTGTAAACTGAACCATCTTATAGCCTAATAAGATGCGTGATCCGACAGCATCATTCTGGTCTTGACCCAGCATAAAAAATGAGTAAAGTGAATAGACGGTCCCTAAATTTGTGCATATGTGTCATCTAGATCCCTGAACTCTCAAAATGCATTTTTAGGTCCCTAAACTTGCATTGGGTGTCATTTAGGTCCAAATGGGCTCTAACCCGCTTTGTGTGCTGACATGACATGCTATGATGGTGCCTATGTGTTAGTGGAACTCACATCTTAGTCACATATAGAAAAAATTAATGGCATATTTTTTCTCTTCTTTTTTAATTTATTTTTTCAAAATTAAAAACATATTTTCTCATATCTCTCTGTTGATGAGAAAACACGGCGG
Source organism: Oryza officinalis (assembly GCA_008326285.1). Lineage (NCBI taxonomy): Eukaryota > Viridiplantae > Streptophyta > Magnoliopsida > Poales > Poaceae > Oryza > Oryza officinalis. Next base: position 15,281,015 of record BDMV01000003.1, on the reverse strand, counting down.
CTTAGGAGTTCTGCTTAGCTCCAGTACAGATCAAAATCTTGTTTTCAGGTTTAGGACGTGCCAGTTAGTTTGATCCTGCAACCAACAAGATATACAAGAAAACGATGTTAGTAAACGATAGCCGATCGGCTGGTGGACCGATGACGTATCGTAGAAACCTAGCCGATGCACAAGTTGAATCGGCTATAAGATGGAGGATGCTACTCATAAACTAGATTTAAGTTAAATATAATTATAAACAATTTTTTCTTAACAAAACCAATTTCATAGGTCGAACCTAATCGATGCAGCATGAAATTGATATCTTTTAAAGTTAATTGTCATACGATTATATAACTTAAATAACTAGCCAATGGGTAGATGTTGAAGATTAGACCCAAACTAATCACGATCGGCTGTAGAGAGAAGTAACATGTAATTACTCGTTTGATCTTTTTCTTAGATGCAAGCAATTACGATAGATCGGACCCAACCAAGACAGTATTAATTGCTTATAACCAAAATCAGATAAATCAATAATTACGTGAACTTATATCATAACCGATGAGATGTTTTAGGTTAATTCAGATAACGTATCGGTTAGAACTCCAACAAAGCCTTATATAAGAATATCAATCTTGATCAAATGTACTAAACAAATTTCAATCTCGATGGATCAGACCTAACCGATGGTAGCGTAAGGTTTGAAACAAGCTCAATATATTTAAAGGATTAGTATAATTGTATAAGATGATAGATATAACACATCAAGCAAATTAAAGCATGTAAACTTAAATGCAAAACGGTTATACCAGGTAAGATCGGCTGAAACCCCGATTCTACTCTTATTGGCTGTCAACGAGTAGGTTAGCTTTTATGATTCTGAACACGACTTAGTAGGTCAAACCCAATTGATGCAACACTAAGTATGAAAAGAAGCATAAAGTCTAAACAATCAAGCCTTTGACTGATTTTCAGAGTGGTGGATATCTTAGTTAATCTAAACCGATAAAAAGATTTAGCCGATACCGACAAAACCCTAGAAAAGGCTTTGCTGATACAAGTAAATCGAGCCATGGATCTAGATTAACCAAGATATATGATACTAATAGTTGTATAAGATAGATTAGAACATTTAAAATGATGCGCTAATCCGTCAATACAAACCGCTGTGACAAGCCATACCTCTTATTGGAGATCGAAGCCGATGAAGCCTAACTCGAAACAAGAACTCGTCGAAAAGTAAAAGTAAAAGGGTGACGATGCGCCGAGAGTGTATTGAACTGTTGTTAATTCTTACAAGACTCTAGGCATATATTTATACCCGAACATACAAACCTTGTCCATATCGAACATGACTCAAACTTGCCTAATTACAAAATACACAAACAAGTCTCTAGGCAGACTCTTACCACAAATTTCTTAAAGGAAACACCTATCTCTTACTCCTAATTAATAGATATAATTGTCTCTTCTGGACTCAATCCTTGTTTGGCAATACCTTCAGATCTTCTTCCGAGTCTGATATGAACTCGCATTGCCTGTATCGGCTGACCGAATCTGATTCTATATAGGGCAATATGGTTTCCAGCCAATGCGCTGCTCTGTTTTTGGAAACGATCTTATCTCCTCGAATCCACTTTGAACCCATCTTTATTCTTGCGTATATTTACCAAATTTTGCTATAAACACTCTCCTCACTTTTTAATTTTATTTTTTCCTACGTGACTAAGATGTGGATCTCTTTGACACGTAGGTGCCACTGTGGCATATCATGTCATCTCACGAAGTGGATTAGAGTCTGTTTGGACCTATATGACACTCATGACAAGTTCGAAAACTCAAACATATATTTTGAGAGTTTAAGAGTCTAATGACATATCCGAACAAAACGTTCATGCACTTCACTTTAAAAATAATCCATCGGACATTACGGGCCTATGGGCCTGCCATCCCACAGAACGAAACTCTCTGGCTTTGTGGGCCTTCCTTGTTCAGGCCCAGCATTCCACGTCCTGTAGCCGTTACACGTTGGTCCGCAAATTGCGCTATTTCAAGCCGTTTCTGATTCGCCTTTCGAGATGACATCGCACGGCCCACAACGCCGGGACCATGGCAATTCATCCACGCAACGTCTCGCCTCAGAAAATAATGCCCTTAGCAGACTACTTGCAGAGGTAAACTGCCGAATGCCGAGTAGAAACGAACACCCGTGTGGTTTTGCTCCGTTGTCTCTCTGACTTGTGGGTCCGAGTTTCAGAGTTCCTCGTGTCGGTAACAATCACTGCTGCTCAGAGCCCCAGAGTGATAAGCTCCAGCCTCCAGGTGCAGGAGCTAGGAGGTAACTTGACCAGATCACCTCCTCCCCCGTGCAATCCACTCCTCTGCTCCTCGTATGGCGCCGCCGAGCTGCTTGCTCCGCGCTGGCTGGTACGGGCGGCTCGAGTGCTTGCGGGGCCGCTGGCTAGCAGTGGCTCTGTGCGCGCTCGCGCTGGCGCCCGCCTCGGGCGCCACGTCGGCGTCGCTGGTGGGTATCAACTACGGCCGCGTGGGGAGCAACCTCCCGCCGCCGCAGGCGGTGCTGCCGCTGCTCGAGGGCCTCGGCATTGGCCGCGTGCGGCTCTACGACGCCGACCCTGCTGTGCTGCACGCCTTCGCCAAGACCGGGGTCGAGCTCTTCGTCGGCGTGCCAGACCAGTCCCTGGCCGTGCTCGCTGACCCGGGTGGCGCGGATTCGTGGCTCAGGTCCAACGTCATGCCCTTCCTGCCGGACACCAAGATCGCCGCGCTCACCGTCGGCAACGAGGTGCTCACGGGCAACAACTCCGCTCTCATGCGCGCTCTGCTCCCGGCGATGCAGTCCCTGCACGGCGCGCTCGCCAAGCTCGGCCTTGACAAGCAGATCGCCGTCACCACGGCGCACAACCTCGGCGTGCTCGGCACGTCCTATCCGCCCTCAGCGGGGGCCTTTCGCAAGGACCTCCTCCCGTACATCTGTCCCATCCTCGACTACCACGCGAGGACCGGCTCGCCGTTCCTGGTGAACGCCTACCCTTACTTCGCCTACTCCGGCGACCCCAAGGGCATCCATCTGGAGTACGCGCTGCTCGAGGCAGGCTACGCCGGCGTCCCGGACCCAAACTCCGGGCTGCACTACCCCAACCTCCTCGTCGCGCAGGTGGACGCCGTCTACCACGCCATCGCGGCGGCGAACACCGCGGCGTCGCGGGTGGTCGATGTGCGGATCTCCGAGACCGGGTGGCCCTCCTCCGGGGACCCGAGCGAGACGGCCGCGACGCCGCAGAACGCGGCGCGGTACAACAGCAACGCGATGCGGCTGGTGGCGGAGGGGAATGGCACGCCGCTGAAGCCCACGGTGGCGCTGCGCGCGTACGTGTTCGCGCTGTTCAACGAGAACATGAAGCCCGGACTGGCGTCCGAGCGCAACTACGGCCTCTTCAAGCCCGACGGCACGCCGGTGTACGAGCTATCCTACAAGCTCCCGCGCGACAACTCCACCTTCGGTGGCGGCAATTCCGGTTGGAGATTCCCCGGTGGCGCCGGCGGCAATGTCACCGGCGGTTACGACGACAACGGAGTTAACAGCGGCTACTACGACATCTCGGCGGCATCGCCGGATTCCGCGGTGAGCTCTACTCTACTCTTCCATCTCGCTTGTTCGTGCCTGCATGGTTGAGGCATTGACTTGCCGGTAGTATAGTGTTTCTGAAAAGGAGATGACACTTAGGTGATCGCATCATCTGAGCACATGCTCGTAGGTTGACCATGGTCTACACGGGAATTAGATGACGCGATTAGAATTTAGAAAATTCGATGCACAATTAACATCAGCGTCAGTTGTTTATTCCTGCACGTAGATGCAGATTCCGCGAATCGGCTAAGGGGATCATGCTGGTTCTTGTCTGAAAAGTTTAGTATGACATTTCCATCACTCCATCACTATCAAATTTGATTCGCTCATGCTCTGAAACTGTTGGTTGATACTACAACTACAGTTTCTAGTTTATGAAAATTTGGAAAAGCTGGGTTTTCTAGTTTTTAGATTCTACAACTACAGTTTTTTAGAATCCGGATAAAAAATTAGACTAGAAGCTTTCCAAACAAACCCTTAGATTCAGTTACTCTGATTGACCGAGTTAGGGCTGATAACCCGTGAAAAAATGAACAAAGTAATAAAAATAATTTCTAGGTAAATCTTTTATATCTATATAACTAGCGATTTAGACGATGGATGTACTTTCATCACACAGATTGTAAGTGAGGAAGCTATATCTGAGTAATGCAATCCCTTTTCCCCGTAAAAAATATATAACTAGCGATTTAATATATAAGGTTGGAAAGAAAACTATGGTGAGAAAAACCCAAAATCAACTCTACCATTAAGTTTCAAAATTCAAATGTGAAGCTTAAGCTGCTTTGTTGGATTAAGGCTGTGATGCTGCTATGAACTAGTAGTTATCTTTTCACCTGTCTACGGCTTAAGGTAGGAGATGTTCGATGATTCGAGAACCCGGCACTAGATCCAGAAATTTCACTGCAGTACTCAATACTTGCTATAGGAAATAGTGCTGCTCCTACAAAGTTGGATCTAGGATGGAGGGCTACGAATGATGAAATTTTCCTATGTGGGGCGGCGGGCATGTGTTTCGGAACTGATCTATTTTTTGTTTTCTCAATGAAACCATGTTGCTTGTGCTGCTTCTTATGAGGTGTTCCTCGTTCGTTTGTGCTTGTGATTGAGAAGGGTTGGCGGAGATGGTCACAAGCGGCAGTGGCAGGAGCAATGGCTGTCCTGGTGGTAGCTGCGTGAGATCGTCAAGTGGTGTCAGCTCTCGTCTTGATGGCAGAAAGTTGGGGTGGTGCCCCTGTGTTGTTGTGTTCGCTGAGACCGCAATGTGGGGAAGCTAATGAGGAGTAATTTGGCTGCACCTAAGCTATGGTTTGAATCTACTTGCATTGTTTCTTGCAATTAAAACAGTAGGATTGGGATGGTGGGGTCGTTCCCATTTGGTCGTACCTTCGGTGTCTTGATTCGTTCCGACAGGTTGCGAGCACAAGAATCTTATAAGTATCACTTTGCACACACATCAGTGACTGATATTCATCGCCTTTTGGTGTTGGGGCCTCCTATTTTTATCATTCGGTCATGGTGCACTTGATCAAAGGACTTCCGGGTGCCGGGTGGTAGAGCCGGTTGACCTGCTGCTGGAAGCTGGAGCGCTGGTTGGCCACTCCCGTCCATTGTGTAATTGAGCGCAGGAAGCACAGGTAAGAAAGCAAAAGTTGAAAGAGGATTGCTAGAGTACGGGATTTCGTTTCAACGGGATACTTTATGAATCTAATCCCTCATCTCCCGTTTTTCTCATGTTCGAGCTCTCACGTTGCAAGAAAATGAAGCGACAGCACTCCTAACTCCTTGTCCCCACCGACCAACAATAGAGGAAGAAAGTAGACATCGATAAGAGGTAGGGAAAAGAGAAGATGAGACAACGATAGGTGACTTGCTGATCAGCCAGACGATGACAACGCACTCTTCCTCTCCACGTCTTGACCCGGTACCTGATACCATAGGTAGCAGACCTGATACCTAATACCTGATACCATGCACCTGGTACCTTTGAGTATCGGCTGGTACCTGAGATACCAGGCATGATACTTCAAGGTACCAGACATGATACCCGAGGTACCAGACCCTGATACCTGGGTATCAGGTATGATATCCCGAGGTATCCAACCCTGGTACCGATCCCCCGATACCTAAGATATCAGTTGCGACATACCTGTACACAACGTTGACAAGTAGAAGTGATGGGTGGCAAAGAGCATGAAGAAACCTGACGACCTCTCATCCACTTCATCAACTCCAAGGTCGCCATCTACATCGAGACTGGCCGCTTCCATCTTTCTGTCGGTGCTCAGGACCTTGTCCTCCTTAGCCTCGTCGCCTCTCTTTCCTTCTGCTCATACCTGACAACCCCCAACCTTACAACCATAGTTGGCTTTCTCCTTGACAATGATCCCCATACGTTCGTCAACCTCCAGTTTCTCACATGCTCCGAATCCAATATAGGAAAGAAGAAAAAAGGATAGGGGATATCATCAGCGTTGGAGACGATGGTTAAGGAGTCAAGGAGAGGGAGGAGGAGGATGGCCACTGGTGTAGAGAAGTGGATGGAGGGAGGAGGAAGACGAAGCGCTACAGCTAAGTGGGGGAGAAAAATGAGTCAATAAGGGAACAGATGTGGGAGAAACGGATCTGAAAGATAACTCTCATGTTGTTTTATCCTGTGCCCTCGTTCCCTCAACGGGATTCCGTGGATTAGTTTTTCTGAAGTTGAAAAGGTGGAAAGGTTCCTGCACGGAATAAGTCCACTTAACTTCCCTCATTTTTTTCATTGAGTTTAAATTGAATTCCTAAACTATAATACTGGATATCTTAACCCTCCAACTTACAAAACCAGATTAAATTAGATCCTATAACAGTATGGATAGATGATTTCGCTGATGTTGCATTCTAATCAGCAAGAATAAAATAAAAAAAACATGTGGGACTTACATGTAAGTGGTCACCTCTATTTCCCCTCTTCTCTCTTCTCTTCCCCTCTTCCACAAGAGCTTGCCGCCGGGGTAAAGGGTGGTGGCCGGTGAGTCTGTCCGCGCGAGGCGGCCACCTCGCGCACACAAGTGGCACCAACAAACAGATCACATCCATTTCCCAATGAAGCAACGCAACATGAAGCGAATCCAGCGAAATCCACCACCTCTTCCCCAACTTTCCCAATCCAAGCCTCTCCGGTCGCCGATCTCGCCACCATGCTTAGCTTCGCCGCCTCCATGTACGACTGCTATGTCGTGCCTGCCTCATCTAGAGGAGGGTACGCCAAGATCCCAACCTACCCGCCCCCCTCTCTTGGCCTACCTTGGCCTGCCGTCTTCGATGGTAGGGCAGCCCATGGCGATAATGCAGGGAGCAATGGTGCAGGGATGTCGTCCCGATCACCAAAGTAGCAGAGCTGGTGATGAGGTTTTGGGAGCAAGCCAGGCACTCCTCGCGGCGTGGCCGCCGTGCGGGGAGGTGCTCCGGGCGCTTGCCTTCTTCAAGCCGCCCAGCATCGAGAAGGCCATCACAAGGGTGCGGGGGCCTCAGCAGCCTCCTCCCGGACAACCTCCTCCTTGTTGTCGTCTCGCGCCTTCCCCCCAAGGACAGCGCATGCACCGTAGTGCTCTCCTCCCGATGGCGTCGCCTCTAGCTCTCCGCCCTCCCCCCTTCGTCCTCGCGCCGGACTTCGAGGAGGCTCGCAGCAAGCACAACCCGAAGGTGGTGACGAGGCTCCTCATCGGCGGCCACGACGCAATGCAACACGCGTTCGACCGGGTCGCCGAGGTGTCCCACCTCATGGGAACATGCTTGTTATCATCGCTGAACGCCCGCTCATGGGAAGAGGTGGAGAAGTGGAGAGATGGGGAAGAAAGGACATAGGTCAGGAGAGGTAGAAATCAACTTACTTGTGGGCTCCACATGTTTTTTTCTGACTAGGATGCCACATCAACCAAAACAGGCATCTATATTGTCTTAGGACCTGACTTGAACGGTTTTGCAAAAATGAGAGATGAAGATTTCTGGTATTGTGGTTTAGGGATGTCAATTAAACTCGATGTAAAGTTGAGGGACGTCAAGTGAACTTATTCCCTCCTACACGGTTGGTTTGCCGCGCCGCTACCGAAGTCAGCTAAATTATACTGCAAACTATCTTGGCCCAATTTTTTTAACAAGTCGTCGGAGAAGAGAGATTCCCTACCTGAATATTGGATTGCTTAAACTTTGTGAGATACAGTGAGAGTACATAGGATAGCAGAGTTACAGGGAGAAAGAAAAAATGTTTTGCCAAATGAAAGCTACAGGTCGATCTTCTCTCTTCAGGCGCTCTGCCCATAAGCCCGCTTCCTGCTTGCAACGGCTGATGGTGTTACCAATTTTGTAGCCCAGATGTACTCTCACGGCTCGTATAAGTTCTATTTTGGACCTTTGTAACAAGGCCCTCTCTTGAGCTTCGACGTGCCCCAACCCAACTCGTACCCAACGCATCCGCGTTCATGACAATCACGTCCGTGCCTTTGCCTGCCGTCGTGGGATCCATCTCGTCGCGCGATACCGCATAAAACACGCTGTCGACGTCGATCGTGCCTTCGCCAGCCGGCCCCCCGTACGCCGCAGTTCCCGCCCGTCGATCGATGGATGGCGACACGACGTTCACGAAGCTGTTCGTGGGGGGCCTGCCGTGGGAGACTCGGGGCGACGCGGTGCGGCGCCACTTTGAGCAGTTCGGCGAGATCATCGAGGCCGTCGTCATCGCCGACAAGCACACCGGCCGCTCCAAGGGCTACGGATTTGTACGTGCGCCTCGCCATCTCCGTGCTCCTCCGTTTAAACTTACCCGGCGCATGTCTGTTTTGGCGTGTGATGAACAGGTGACGTTCAGGGACCTCGATGGGGCAGCGCGGGCGCTGCAGGACCCGACGCCGGTAATCGACGGGAGAAGGGCCAACTGCAACCTGGCGGCGTTCGGCGCAGCGCGGCGTGTGCACCCTGTCGCGGCACCGTTTGGTACCGTTTGATTTCTCCTATTTGTCAGCCTGATTTCCCCATCACAATAAACCGGATTTTTCGCTGATATCCAATTGTGCTGTTGTTCAGGGATGGCCAGGTTGAGGCCCGCAATGGTCGCGTCGTCTTCGTCGTACCAGGGCTTTGCTCCTGCTTCAATGGCGGCGACCTACTTCCCCCAAGCTCTGTACGCCTACCCTTACTACTATGGGTATTTCCAGCACTCCAAATCCGAAAGAAACAGATTACAGATATTCGTAAACCTTGTCCAGTTTTGCTCTGTAAATTGTCACATTTTAATTCGAAGTAAATCCATTCGCCTGATATTTCCTACTTCTGCAGATACCATGGAGGATATTCTCCGGAAATAACGCACCAAGCTTACATGGTTGGAATATTTCCTTCTTGAATTGTTCTTTTACTACAACTAAATGTTTGTCAACGGTCTGCACGTCCTTTTGTCATAGACATATTCAGTATTTGACCGTGGCATCGAATGATTTTTAACCAGGGCTACTATGGTGGATACGGTGTATCTGGAGCACAGGCACAGCAGCAGCAAGCACAACTGCACGCGTACTACGCGGCTGCTAGGCCGGCCGGAGCTCATCAGTTTCAGGCGGCCGGTGATCAGACGCGGAGCGCTCTTGCCCCAACAGTGCAGTATTCGCAGATGTACCAAATGTCAGGAATGACGACGGCTGGAAGCGTCTCAGCCGTTGGAACAGGACCTTCCGAAGGATCGTCTGATAGGCGGCCCGAGTCATGACATTTTTACCTGATCCGAGCAATAATTCCCCACGGTACATTCATCCGAGCAATTCTCCATGACTAACTTCTGAGATATTTTACCTGTCACTTTAAGAAGACATTGTAAGTGCAGTTTGTCCAATAAGGCGCATTCTAAATCCACAACAGCTAAGCTCAGTATCTCTAGCCTTTCGTAACTGGTTCTGTTCGAAGATTCATAGGCAATCACAGCTATTTCTGTCGAACATTTTTTTCCATGTAAACATTCATGGACAAACTCCAGAACAACAGCAATTTGGATGTAGGGCTGTTTTGGATTGAAACCAAAATATGCCCTACCAATATTTTGATAGTTTGAATAGTAAACATGTTGGTTTTGGTTTGAAGCCAAATCATTGGCATTGCTAATGTCTAACTTGGCACTTTTAGATTATAATCAAGGTTTTGGCTTCTTATTGGCATCAAACCAAGGGCCTCATTGTTTGCCTTAAGCTTATGTTTATAAGTCAAAATTTAAATTTAGAATTTAATTTTGAATTTGATTTTTTTTCATCGTAGTTTATTTTACAAAATTTACTCTTGAGTCACTAATGACATGTATATAAAAGTTTTACTCATAAATAGTCTTTTATTTGCTAATAAACGATTTGAATAAGCATATAAATAAACAAAACAATGGGACTTCAAATGCTACTTTACCCTATCAATTAATAATTGACAGTGCCAAAATTTACCTAAATTTTGACACTACTAACATTGGTAGGTTATTTGAACCAAAGAAGCCTGTAGGCATGAGGCCGGTGATGAAGGGCCATTTTGGATTGCTACCAAAATATGCCTTGTCAATTTTTTGGCAACCTAAATAGTAAATAATGTGCTTGTTTAGATTAAGCCCAACCAATTGGTAGTGCCCATGTTTTATTTGGCTAAATTCTAGAAGTTTCTTCACTAAATTTTGGTTCCATATCGGTCCCAATCCAAATTAGATAACTCTACCTTATCAATTTATTGGTAGTGACACTACCAATGAATTGGAAGGATAGGGAGATTCAAGCATGCCCCCGAAACAACCAAACCTTTATCTCATAACAGCATTATTCCATTCATTCGCTCGTTCGCTGAGTATTTACATATGATTTCTTGGCGCAAAGCCGCAAAATACCCAACCAACTACAACCTAGTACACGACTTAAAACCTCACACTGCTTAAACCCTCACGCTCACAGGCTCACATCCTCCAGAGTGATCTTTCAGTAGTAGTAACAGCGATTCGTCTACTGGACCTGCACGTCGATGACCTTGCGCTCCACCTCCGTTTTGGGCACGGTGACGAGCAGCACGCCGTTCTTGAGCTCGGCGCGGACCTTGCTCTTGTCGCACTCGTCGGGGAGCGCGAGCCGCATGTCGTAGGAGCTCACGCTGCGCTCCTTCCACCACCCGTCGCCGGAGACCTCCGCGCCCTCGCCCTCCTCCTTCTTGTGCTCCCCGCGGATGACGAGCGCGTCGTCCTCCACCATCACCTTCACCTCCTCCCGCGACAGGCCCGGCATGTCGAACCGCATCTTCACCTCCTTGTCGTCCTCCATGACGTCCCACGGCATCCGCACCTCCCCCGTCGCCGGCGACCTCCTCGGCGCGGCGGGGAACCCCAGCGCGACGTCGTCGAACATCCGGTCCATCGTGTCCAGCATCTGCCGCATCGTCCGCATCGGCGACATCGGGTCCACGAGGCCGAACTGGGAGATGCTGTCGAACGCCGAGCGGCGCGGGCGGCGCTGCACGGCGTTCCCCTGCTGGTTCCCGCCGTCCTGCTGGCTGACATGCACGTCGACGGCGGTGTTGTCCCTGTTCTCCTGCGCCGCGGAGGCCACGGCGAGCTGGCGGGCCCTCCCCGAGGACGGGAGCCCGACCGTCGGCCTCGCGCTCCTCCAGGCGGCGCGGATGGGGAGGCGCGCCGCCGGCGAGACGCGGCTGACGAGAGCGAATGGAGCAGCCATTGCACTACCGAATAGAGAGGAAATCACAGAGTTGAGAAGCAGTGAGCTGGAGATCGTCGGAGAGGTCGTGAGTGCTCTGCTTATCGTCGTTTGATTGCTTGCTTCACTTGCAGGGAACAGGCGAGTGCGCGGCGCCATTTATAGCTCACGCCACGGGCGGTGTGGAAGGGTGGGGAAAGGTGACGAAGCTTCGGGACAGCGTGCGCGGCCGTTGGTTTGTTCGAGCTTCGCGACGACGCCGCGGGGTTCTCCGCTCTTGTCGCGTTTTCCTGAACATTCCCGTCCGCTTGAAGAGTCCGACGAGTCTGGGCCTGGTGGGCCGTGCGGACTGTGAGTATTGATTGCTTCGGCCGTTGGTGCCATGTGTACAGAGAACCTCGTACAAGCCTGCCAGGACAGATTGGGCTGTAGAAAGGCGGGTGACTTATTACATGCCTAACTAACACTACGACGGTTGGCCCGGTAAGGTAGAGGTGTTCTTTTGTGAAAAAAGTCCATTGTACATCTCTGAACTATGAGTCTAGTTTCTTTCGTATGCCTCAACCTTAAAACCAGGTGTAGCGCGTCTCTTAACTTTTAAAACTCGATATGTGATACATCAGCCAAAAACCACCCACAATATTGTTGAGGGAAATCATGATTTACATCGGTTATATAAGTTGAAGGACTCTACATATCCGATTTTATAATTGATGGATGTGAATAAAACTCGACCCGTAGCTAAGAGACGCAAAGTGGATTTTTATTTTTCTTCTCTTGTGCAGAAAACGCCCTAGTATGTCTGGGCCTTTTGGCTGAGTTGCCGAAGTGTTTTTGGATCAGACACTTTCATGGGCCACAACTTGATATTACTCTATGTTATAGACGTGGCATGCTATTTTTTTTTTCGAACAAACGGCACCAAACAGTACGAAGTTTCTATGAATATACAAGAAAAAAAAATATAAGACTAAAGCACTGGAAGTTTACAATGAAAAAAGAAGAAAGAGAGACTCTAAAACAACTCAGCTAGCTGAGAAACCACATCCATGAGCCAACCATCAACTGACAACACCACCACACACCACCGGGAGTGACATGCTATTTCATAGCTGTTCTCTGGTACATGTAGAATGCACTCGGTTTCTAGCCAAGGCACCTTTATGCCATGTCATTGTCAAAAGTTGGCTGTGAGCCTGTGAGTACTGAACAGTTAAACAGTCCCTAACACTGTTAGCTTACCTGGGTTAACAAAACCTGAAGAAACACAAGACAAATTAACAAAAAAGTCCTTGTGATCGTCAACCCGTGCCTTGACGACGAACTACATTTGTTCGCTGTTTTCGTTTACAACACGACTTGTGCAGCAGTGCAGGACTGATTTCTATATTCTTCGATCGATCGGGCCGGGGTCAACAGTTAGGTAACCCACAAGGCCTCAAACGAATGACATATCCCAACAAACGTGCAGCAGTGCATGACTGATTACTGCTGGGCGGACAGGCGAGCTGAGCTAACCATCGAATTGAAGTATTAACAATCTCAACAAGAAACAAAAAAAGAATCAAAGCAATCAAAACCGTGATACATGCACCATACATGACGCAATCATTGATGACACGCCCTGGGAAGTCTTCTTCAGCACAGTTTTAAGACGACTAGTTGAGGTTGAATTCATTCTCTTCTTTCCCTCTCGGAAAAGAAGATGAAAAAAAAAACTCTCTTCCACACAATCACCATCGATCAAGTTAGGTGAGCTTACATTGACCTGCATACTGTATAAACCGGATCACTTGCATGCGCGTGCGGCGTGCACCTTGATAAATGGATTATATATCGATCGATCTGAAGTTCTGAACCCATCGAGGAAGCAACAGCTAGCGGAAGAACTGAAGAAGCAGCTGCCTTGTGATACAATCCCCTCTCCATGTCATGTGTCATGATGAGCGGAGATTTCTTCGCCGAACTCGTGCAGCTGAGAGGAGGAGGGGGAGTGGCAGATGAGATCACAATAGTCGGCATGCACCGCGGGCCTGACAGAATTGTTCAGGGTCAGGATGGCTAGCTTGAATCGTCCATGATCTGTACAGCAACCGTACATCAACTTGTTCAGGACTCAGGATGGCTAGCCTGAATCGTCCATGATCTGTAAGTTGTTGGTATAAACCAACGAGTTGACCAAAAGAAGATATAGTATAAATAAAATTGTCGGTTTCTAGAAACTAGGTAGTGTCACTGACTAACTGCCTGCTATTAATATTTGGTTACACCGTCAACTATTTGTTGTCTAAAAACTGGCAGCGTGGTGACGGAATGCTCAAAATCAGAGGCTGCCTGGCTAAATATGCGCGTGTGAATAAACTGTAGTAGGAGTAGTAGTATTTATATACTCCAGAACAGTACTACTACACATCATTTGAGCGGTCCGGCTGCTGCACTGCACGAGTCGAAGTAGTATTGTACTCCCAGTACACCAGTACATGATTAGGGTTAACTGTCAGAAGCATTAAAAGTGTGACAACTGTGTAAATCCTGAAAACTGCCAACCACTAGGACGTATGGCTGAATTCGGGAACGGGGTCAAACCGTAACCTGAAGTCGGTTAGCTATATTAAATGCCGAACTTTCTTCTCCGGCAACGGGATATCTACAGTTGGATACAACAATCCATTCATGAATACTCTCTACCTAGATACTCCTGTATCTACTTCTCCCCAATTGTTAAGCTGGACGGCGAGCTGGGCTAGCGCGAATGCTACTATTCTCGGTGAGCCTAGCCGCCGGCCTCTCCTACAGATGAAGTTTCCTCCGGCTTGCTGAGGGATTTTACAGGTAAGACCAGCAACTACCCATAAGCTTTCTCGCATTAAGTTCAGCAGTCATCACTATTCACTGATCACTACACCCTCATGTGTCCGTGCACAGCCTGCAGCCGCAGCGACAACTTGGGGCACAATGCCTATGCATGGAACTGTACTGCTTGATACGGTCCCCGTTTCTACAGCGCGGCAGCCGAGGCTCCGCAGAGCTAGCATCGATGCGCGTGTGCATTCATACGTCCAGCAGCAGCAGCCGCATGCGCGCGCCAAGGAAACGCGCGTTCGTGGGCGTCGCGAGGGAGACTCCGTTTTGCAGCAGCAGTAGCTTACCGGCCAACACCAACCGTGGAATTGTACCCTGTACGTCGTACGAGGTGCACAAACAAGCCAGACGACGCTACACGCTCGGAGGAGGTTACGTTACGGTCCACCAAATGCATCTCATCTGATACGTATCGGTTTCTATCTATATGGAGTAGTCCTATACTTTGTACTAATACTAAGGCTCTCATTTTATTTGGTCACTGTCGATCTGACAAGCTAACCAACTACTAATGGACCATCGTAATTACTCGCAAATAGGTATAATCTATTCGTATTTATTTACACCCGTACTACGACCTTAAGATCCTTTCTAGTGTATTCATTCTGCCTGTCACGCGTCCCAACCAACAAAATTACATAATTACATACGAAAAAGGGCTCCCGTTACCAACAGGCAACTGCATAATAGTGTGGCACAACAAATCGTTTGCGCAACTTTGGTCTCCATTACGATCCGCATTAATTCTTATCGACGGAGAGGAATCGGAGAAGAAAATATATGAGCATGGAAGGACCTAGATCGTGTGATACTATCTTGAGACGAGCTGACCTAGTGACCTGTCTTGTTTTCCGACCAAAACATCAACATTAGCGCGGATCCGTTGGGCTTCGCTCGCTCGCTGCTGCTGCCAGGCGGATCCTCTACGCATCCACCTGTGCCTCCTTAATTCCAAGTAGTTGAGCGCCCCCAGTAACCACCACCATTTAATTGGGCCACCCTCCCCACCCGTCTCTCATTTGCCAACTTCTACCGTGAGGGTCCCACACTGACATCCATGCTCCCCTCCTCTCTCTCTCTCGCCAGTGCCATGCTGCAATTTCTGTTTATCCGACATGGCAACATGAATAGCTCCAATGGCAAGGCAAACACGACCTTTGGCCTTGCTGTAACTGTGGCTAGGATGGCCGAGTCAGACACACGGTGGTTTTCATTTTATATGTTTTTTGCGGAAACACTTTTTCTAGGACGTGTATGCGATGCGTTATGAAAGGTGCGATTTTCAGGTGCGTTCACACCCAGTTACTGACTTGGCATACGAGTCGAGAGGATGAAGTTGATAACTTTGTGGGTTTTGGCCGTCTGTGGATCGGAATCGGAACGGATGATAATAACTTTGTGGGTTTTTGGCCATCTGGGGATAGGAATCGGAACGGACGGTCGCGCCTGTTAGAATTGACGGCTCTCGATCGAGGCGATTGGTCTCAGCGAGCCCTATATAACGACCAGGTGCCCCGCCTGGCAAAGTCACGCGTCCCGTTCTAGTGCTAGCCTTTTTCATTCACGCGCCAAAGGCAACCCCGACTTCAACTCGGTACGTGTCGGGGAGAGTCAAGAGAAAGAGAAAGAGAAAGAGAAAGAGAGAGAGCTAGCTTAGCTGTGAGCTCCATGGAGGCGGCGGTCATGGAGCGGGAGCGGCTCACGGCGGAGATGGCGTTCCGCGACGACGCGCGGGTGGCCGGGGGGGAGTGGGCGCCGAGCATAGTGATCAAGATCCGGCGCCGCCTCCCGGACTTCGCGCGGTCCGTGAACCTCAAGTACGTCAAGCTCGGGATCCGGCACGGCGGCAGCGTCACGTCGTACCTGCCCATGCTGTGCGTGCCGCTGCTCGCCTCCGCCGCCTACTCCTTCGTCCGCCTCGACGTCATCTACCGCTCCATCGACCTGCTCACCTGCGTCGCCTGGCTCGGCACCGCCGTGCTGCTGCTCACCGTCTACTACTTCAAGCGCCCGCGCCCGGTGTACCTCGTCGAGTTCGCCTGCTACAAGCCGGACGACCAGCACAAGATCTCCAAGGAAGGCTTCCTCGAGATGACCGAGAGCACCGGCTGCTTCAATGACGCCGCGCTCGACTTCCAGACCAAGATCACCAACCGCTCCGCGCTCGGCGACGAGACGTACCTCCCTCCGGGCGTCCAGGCGCGGCCGCCGAGGCTCAACATGGCCGAGGCGAGGATGGAAGCCGAGGCCGTCATGTTCGGGTGCCTCGACGCGCTCTTCGAGTCCACCGGGATCAACCCAGGGCGCGACGTGGGCATCCTCATCGTCAACTGCAGCCTCTTCAACCCGACGCCGTCGCTGTCGTCCATGATCATCAACCACTACGAGATGCGGGCGGACGTCAAGTCGTTCAACCTCGGCGGCATGGGGTGCAGCGCCGGCCTCATCGCCATCGACCTCGCCAAGGACATGCTCCAGGCGAACCCCAACTCGTACGCGGTCGTCCTCAGCACGGAGAACATCACCCTCAACTGGTACTTCGGCAACGACCGCTCGATGCTGCTTTCGAATTGCATCTTTCGTATGGGCGGCGCGGCGGCGCTGCTCTCGAACCGACGCGCCGACGCCGGCCGCGCTAAGTACCGGTTGCTGCACACCGTGCGGACGCACAAGGGCGCCACCGACGAGTGCTTCAACTGCGTGTACCAGCGCGAGGACGAGGTCGGCAAGGTCGGGGTGTCGCTGGCGCGGGAGCTCATGGCGGTGGCCGGCGACGCGCTCAAGACCAACATCACCACGCTGGGGCCCCTCGTCCTCCCGCTCACCGAGCAGCTCAAGTTCCTCAAGTCCCTGATGATGCGCCGCGTGTTCCGCGTCAAGGGCGTGCGCCCCTACATCCCGGACTTCCGCCGCGCGTTCGAGCACTTCTGCGTGCACGCCGGCGGCCGCGCCGTGCTGGAGGAGGTGCAGCGCAGCCTCAGCCTGGAGGACAGGGACATGGAGCCGAGCAAGTGCTCGCTGCACCGGTTCGGCAACACCAGCAGCAGCTCGCTGTGGTACGAGCTGGCGTACGCCGAGGCCAAGGGCCGCGTCCAGCGCGGCAACCGCGTGTGGCAGATCGGCTTCGGCTCGGGGTTCAAGTGCAACAGCGCGGTCTGGCGCGCGCTCCGCGACGTGCCGGCCGTGTCGCCGCCACCGACGGGGAAGAAGAGCTGCAACCCATGGGTGGACTGCGTCGCTAAGTACCCGCCGAAGGCGTACGTCTGACGATTACGTTTTCGTGACTTCGCACAACAATTGTGTGATTCATTTCTCCTCACCAAAACACACACAAAAAAAGAGGGCATATGCTGGGGAAGACATTTTTTTCTTTTTATCGTTTTCTCTTCTTCGCATAGGTTTGCTGTAGACACTGCCGGTTATTGGAATTCAGGGATTTATACGGCGAATTGAATTCCAAAAGCTAGCAGTGCCATTCTTTTCAGTTTTTGTACTAGCAGCATTTGTTTTACGCATCCTGGCCTTCTAGAAGTTGGGGGAAACAGAAGGGAGGACATCACTACATGCCATACTATGACTAGAGAACAAAAGATTGCCAAGTGTAAATTATAAACGAGGAATCAATGTTTTACGTTGTTTGTGTAAGATTCTGAACTTCTGTTCAATGCTAGTAGGTATCAGATTAATTTTATCTGCAGCACTACATCCAGCTACCTGAATCTCATCACATGAACAGCCTCAGCACCACGTTCTATTGTGAAATTAGGTAAAAATTGCCTGAGATTTCGTGATCATGCAGCCAGGTAGGGGGACGAATTAGGATGGTGTGCGTGCGTGCTAATCGGTGTAAACGTGCAAGGAAGGTTCACGAGGGAAATCCATATTTAAGCATGATTTGGTGTTTATGTTCTCGTTTGATATTAACATGAACAGTTCAGGCTTGCATATGCATGTGCTTGATTCATGTTAGGTGGTGGTAGCTTGAGTTCGATTGACTTGCTAAGGGCGCCCACAATTAGTTTGGCTATCTGTAGTAGCTCACCAAATTGCTTGCAGGGTGCAGCATCTATCCATTTTGCATGACTATCACACAGCGTTCGTCTGACTTTCTGCATGAGAAGCATGACAACTGTGCAACGGCCGAAATGATTACTTGAATAGTGTTTGTATCTATACTCTATAAACCAAGAAGAAAAGGCACTGTTTCGGCACCATAAGTCCATGACAATTCAGTTTCAACACCATGGCTATCAGGCTATCTGATCAACAGTTCAACATAGTACAATAGTACATAAACTGGTCTAAAAACACACAGTACAGGAGTTAAACGAAGAATTAAATTTGATTAACTAAAGTTATAGAGATCCAACTTTTTTGCGCTTGTTTTTATAGTCCTGGGCAACTTTACAACCACAATAACTGATCTATTTATTGGAACAGATATATAGCAGTAACGTTGCTATCTTTATGAACTTGGATTTTTTTTTTTTGCAGCGTTTGCTCCTCTCCATGATTCTCGGCCTATCAAGTAACAATTCAGAACCTGTTGCATGTTTCACATATATCTTCAGAATTACAGCGCTTCAGTAATCAGAAAGCTGCGAAATCCATATTAACCTACCTCCTGCAAGGCCATCAAGATAACGGACAAAATAGAACCATGCTAATAGTATACCTGAAAAAGATCTCTTTTTTAAGTAAGCGAAGCACGTGGCGCCGTCGTTGACAACGTACTACCTCCAGGCTCGATCCAGCTACAATCAGACACAGAATTCGCCGTTAGCCTCATTCATGACAAAGTTAACCATCAACCGCGAACGTCGAAAATGAGAGAGGAGAGGACACGGAAGTTTTCAAAGTCAGAACAGTGAGAAAGGTGACCGAATTAAACATGCCTCAACTCCCAACCATATCTACTTTCTCCATAAACGCATGACAAGATCAAAACGTTGGCAGGCCATCCTTCAATGTTTTTTTTTTTGTTGTTGTTGTTCGAAAGTTCTGGCATCCTTCTCCGCTGCCTGATTGGCTGGTTTGGACCCGGAGTCCAGACGAGTCTAAACGCGACGTAACGTCCTGACCGCGCCGCGGCACCAAACGGCCCCGGTGAGATCGCGGCATTCATTGGGCGGCGGCCGCGGCTTCGTGTGACGGCTAGCCACGGGCGATGCCGAATTGGCGAGGCGACGCCGCCGGTCGGCCGCGCCAGCCACCCAACCAACCATGACGTTGCCGGGGGCACCGGTGCAGGCAGCGACGCCAGATTTGCGATTTTTTTTTCTCTCGTGGTGCGCGTGTGCCGTGTGCCTATTGTGCTCTATGTCCGTTCGGCTCGTGACTGATGTCCGTTCTGTGGGCTGTTTTGTCCAGCCTAGCCCACGCAGCGTCTTTTCTCGGCCTACGTTATACGGCGTTGGGGCCAAACCCAATATGATTCCCTGAGGACCATGTTGTGTTGAGAATTTGAGGAAGTGTGAAATTTGCTGGCCCAGCAGAGTAAGACACACAAGATTGTTTATTTTCTTGATTTTCTTCAAGTACGTCACGTTTCCACTTGGTACTTTCAGAGTTCATCCAGCGTTTGCCTTTAGATGATCGATGCAAGTCGTCCAACTTCGGTGGAGTGGTTCAGTGGAAATATGAAGATTTTGAAAAAAAAAATGAAGTTGACCTGTGTCAACCTGTGATACTCCGTGTTGTGTTGAGAATTTGAGGAAACAATAATGGTACACAGGTCGTTCACGGTAGACGAGATAGTCATATTACACCATATATTTGTGCAATTGAATCGAAGTACTGTGAATACATATGTGACTTTCAGTTACAGCATCGATCAACTTCAAGTTCAATTATTCAGGGCTTACAGAAAGAACGAGAACTTCAGATCAATGTTAACTCTACACAAACGCACAGACCAAACTGCCGGTTGCCAGGCTTAATTAGTGCACGCTAAGCTTGTCAAACATAACAAGAACCCCAATGCTCTTTTCTTGTTTTGCTATTTCCTAATCCCCCACTGACACATTGGAGCTGGTGGCCTCAACCACTATGACTCAACGCGCGTGTTGCCTTTACACTCTCAGCACGTACTACCACTCCATTTCCAAGCCCCCCCTATAAACCGCAACGCACCATCTCATGCACAATCACACAAAGCCCAATCAGAAATCACAAAGCACAACAAAACCTCCTCGCACCTAGCTTTCTGCCTCCTGAATTTCTGATCAGCCAGCGAAACCCCAACGCAAGCTGGTCGCCATGGGGTTTGCTTCCTGCATCGCCATATGCCTCGCGCTCGCCGTTCTCCTCCCTTGGCACGCCACGGCGACGTCGCCGACGGGCACGATACAGCGGGAGACGAAGCAGCAGATCCTGGCCAGCATCCCGCCGCACTGGCAGGAGAACCCGGTGCTGTTCCTGACGTCGCCGTCGGGCAGGTACGCGGCGTACTTCCTGCGCAGCCAGACCGCGCCGGGCGCCGGCGGCCTCGGCGCCGACTTCTGCTACGTGGAGGTGCTCGACACCTCGGAGCCCGGCTCGGAGGGGCGGAGCGTGTGGGAGTCGGAGTGCCTGGCGGTGAGCACCGTGAACACGTGCGCACTCGTGTTCTCGTGGAACGGGCTGGAGGTGTTCGACGGGAGCAACTCGGTGTGGCACACCCATGACGCGCAGTCCGACAGCCAGAACTTCCTCGAGACGCTGGAGCTGGTGGACGAGGGTGACATGCGAATCCTCGACAAGGGCGGCGAGCTAGCGTGGAAGGCCAGCGACGAGCCCCGCGCCGCGCAGCACTGCGGCATGCCAGGCTCGCCAGGCCTCGCCTCGGCGTTCCCGCCGTTCGCCGAGCCGATCGGCCACGGCAGCAGCGACCTGCCGTTCGGGTTCGGGCACGGCGGTGACCACGTCGGTGGCAACGTCATCGGCGGCGCCGTGGCGCAGCCGGAGCTCCCGATGGCGCCAGTGCCGCTGCCGGAGCTTCCGATGGCGCCGGTGCCGCAGGAGGCTGATCTCGGTGGCGCCGCCGGGGTGGAGCCGCAGGGACAGGGAGTGGGGCAGACGTCGTTCGGGTTCGGCGCGCAGCCGCTGGTGGACAACAGCCCGTACGACAGCGGCGCATGGAAGCAGGTCGGCGGATGCAGCCTCGCCGCCATCGGAGTTGGTTTCCTTCTCAACGTCGCCATTGCCATGGGCTTGGGCCACTGAAATACTGAATTCGAGGGCATATATGGTAGCTTCGTCGTGCTTGGATGATTACGTACAGTTAAGTAGTGGTTTCTTGAAATTATTGGTGATTTAACTCTGGCACAAGAAGCCAGCGGATGTGCGTGTTGTGTGTACTGTTGTGTTGCAGGTGGTGCTTTTTCTGGGTGTTTGGTTGTATTAGTATCGTGTTTGGAAATTGCAAATTGTAATTGTTTAAACCTTTTCTAATGGTTTTGTTTCATTTTATTAGCTTTCCTGCTGGTTCCTGCTCCACCATTTTGCATAGCAAATTTGCAGTGGATAGCTATGATTAGATATAGCTATAAAAACCCATGCATAGCAAATTTACAATTCGTAAAAATATTATGCGCCAAACTATGTGGGAAAATTTGCATTTAGGGATAGCGGAAGGGCTTAAATGCAATTTTTTCTGTACCCACGGAGAACATAAGATTGTCATGTCACGTTCACCACCCTCTCGGAGGGTGGTTTTTTAAAAAAAACATCCAAGGGTCAGGAGGAGTATATACTTCTATAAATTTTGAAAAACGAAAATACATCGATTTACTTGTCATTGTAGCAAATCACACTACAGTAAGAGCGGTGACAAATTACATTACGATCCTCGTTAGTTACATCATAATCGTTTTTTGGTGAGTAGTGCTAGTACTAATAGGGCTACATTGATGAAGGGCAAGAAGGAGAAAACATATCTTAAAATGTTTTTTGGTTATGAGAACAATAAATATTTTTATAAAAAAATGAATTCCAGAACGATAAGTAAACTGAAACAGATGGAGTATATATTTGTATTTTTTAAAAATAAAATAAATAAAATCGACAAATGAGAGCATGATGGGCTTTGCAGAACCGGACTTCAGGCCCACTTAACCCTGCTCGAGGATGTTCCGTTTCATGGGCAGAATGTGATGATTGGTTGGGCTGATCAGCCCAGGCCACCGAATCATGCTGCCAGGTGTCGTGGTATTATTTCCGGTGCTCCGGCTGGGAGTCATGGCAGGCACATGGTTGCTCTAACTAACCTCCTCTCAATTGTCATCATATCATGTATAAACCATGCACCGTGCATCGTTTATGAGCCACCTTGACAGAGTGACAGATGAAGCACACCGTCGACATTAGGGAAGAACCAAATGACCGGTTCTCTCTTCACATGCAAAAGCAGGTCGTAAGATGTTAACACAAAAACCAAAAGAATTTGAGCCGACGCGTACAACAAAGAAAACGTTTTGTTCGAAAAAATAAAGAAAACAGTATTGTCTATTGGGTTTCTTTGACAACATTTTCCCAGATCAGCTAAATACTATATCGAACCTGCAGTTTTGTGTCGACGCGTGGAAATTCTTCAAGCTGGACACAACAGTGGGAAAAAATTTAGGCGTAAAACTGCATAACAGATCGATAAACGGTAGAGAAAAAAAATGCATAGTCACGGATAGAAATGATTAAACCGGTACTGAGAATGCACTAGCAATCCTGCAAACCGGTCTGAAATTTTTCTTCCCGTCGAGCTGTTTCTCATGAACACTGCCCAGTACATGTCCTGCTCTATTCACGAGCTCTGCCTAAAACAATTTCACTCGCCATCCTATATATACCCATGCAACCCGGCCTCTTCTGCTCATCCATATTCACCATCGTTTTCTTCCTTAGGTTTCTTCTCCTGAGAGGCAATAGTAGGGTTCTTCCCATGATGGGGACTCGCCTGCTTCCTCCTGAAACTGCGGCTCTTCTGGGTGCTCTTGTCGCGCTTTTGGCCGTCAGCTCCGGCGCAGTGGCGGCGCCGGCGCCGGTCGTGGTTGGCTCCATCAAGTGCTTGGATTGCTCTCCCGACGACGTCAAAGCTGAGGATGCGTTCAGAGGTATGTGACTGCGAGTAATATTGGTTTTTGTTACTGCCATGGAAATTTGGCCTAAAATCCTATTTCCATCGCAATTCTAAGTGGTTATATAGACTTGTGACAGTCTGGTTGCTCTATGGATTTTGAGACAAATTAAATCTAACACTGTGCATATTGGGTTATTTATTATACTCTTGTAACAGTATTTACTTAACAAATTAATTTTGTTCAGTTCAACTCACCCAATTCATATGCGTAGTGAATAGTGGTAGTGAATAAAGCAATATGTGGGCTGAAACAAGCTGTGAAAAAGGCCCAGTTGCTTCTTCACGAATTCGGTACAAAGCTAATTGGGCCAACCGTGTAGATTCGAGTTGAAACGGCCCGCAACGGCGAGGCATCCACACCTCTAACTCTGAATTTGTTTCCCCTTTGACCGCTTGACATGCGCGCGTTGCAGGGCTTCAAGTAGGCATCATGTGCAACTCCGGCGCCGGCGAGGCCTACGAGACGAAGATGCTCAGCGGCCTTGACGAGAACGGCGGCTTCAGCATCCCGCTCGCGGCCGACCTCCTCCGCGACGACGGGGAGCTGGACAAGGACTGCTTCGCGCAGCTCCACACCGCGCCGGAGACGCCGTGCGCCGGACAGACCCCGCCCAGGATCGCCAAGGCCAGGCCTGGAAACGACACCATCGCCGCCGCCGCTGCCGACGCCGCGCCGACCTACCTCGCGGTCTCCGACGACACGTTATTCTCGCCCGTCGCGTGCAAGTGCGGCAAGTACAAGAAGAAGTTCATGTTCGCCCCCCCGCCGCCGCCGCCGCCCAGGCCGCCGGCCCCGGAGTATAAGCCCCCGACACCGACACCGACTCCGATTCCGACACCGGAGCCATCGTACGGGCCGCCGGCGCCGAAGCCGCCAGCTCCGCCGGTGGAGGACGAGCCGGAGCCGTTCTTCCACAAGCACCCGAAGCTAAAGTTCATGCACAAGAAGAAGCCGTGCCCGCCGCTCGTCGACGTGGACATTCCCCGGCCCAACAACTGAGCTGCACACGACAAGACGCAGCAAAGCTCGATCTAAGGATGCCGTCGAGTCGTTGTAGTTTGTGTTTGTCACGTCGCAGTTGTTGTTGCTAGTGTTTTGTTTGGTTTGGTTCGTGCTGTTTCCGCTGGCATTGCAGTTTCAGACTTTCAGTTCGTTGCGTTTGTTTGTGAAATAAAGATTGTGGTCTATTCAGAGGTATCGATCTCTAGCCAAGAGCTCTTAATGACTTAATTGCATCTATGACCTTAATGGTTAATCATAACCGTTACCCGATACAAATCCAACGATCCAGTATTTGTTACGATCTGAAGAGACACGATTGGCGCCAATAAAGCGATCCTGCCACGGTGTCAACTGGTTTAATGTCGACCGTACTAGTGTACGGCACGCTGCGATTTGGGGGAGCAACACGACATGGTGGTTCTGGTGACTAATGGCCGTCATCAATGGCTAATTAGCTTTGCTGCAATGAACATTTTTTTTTGAAGGGAAACAACATTAGAGTGTGCCTTTTCATTAAATATAACGAGAGAAAAATACAACCCCTAAAAACAAAGAAAAGGAGAAGGCCAAACTATTATATACGCTATACAGTGAACATGGAAACTTTGCAAACTTCTGCGGAATTTTTCCGAACAACTTTCGAGAGGACGATGCAAAGGGGAGTTAGCTGAAAAGAGTAGATCTCAAGCAATGGCGGTCACATTGATGTGCAATCTGAAAATCCGGCGCCAAATTTACCCGCGCCTTCACTCGTGTGACCTAGTAGTACAATGTAATTAACGGGCCACGCGCTCCGATTCGTCCGCGACGCCTACATAAACCTACGAGCCGTGCCACTTCTTGCTCCCCCACCCATCCACAGCGTGTGGTCTTCTTCCTCCTTGATCATTTCGAGCAATTGGTAAGAGTTCCATAATGGAGATCCTACCTCGACAGCTACTGCTCAGTGTCTGCGCTGTCGCGCTGGTGGCCGGCTTGGCGCATGCTGCGTACGCAGAGACACCGCCGGTCGTGGTCGGCTTGGCCGTGTGCTCGGGTTGCACCAGGAAGAACATGAATGCAGAGGCAGCTTTCAAAGGTATACCCATCAATTAGCTCACTGTTAGCTAGTAGAGGCATCGATGATCTAAATTGCGTGTTTATAAACTGGAAACCAAAATTGATATAGGTAGTTAAACGTGAAAGAACGTCATAAGAGATCCAACACGATGAGTGATTCGGAGACATGATATTTGTTAATAATTCAGCCAAAGCTAAACCTTGGGACACTGAGTGTCTGAGTCGCTCCTCTCTAAACTTACATAATTATTGCGTATTAAAGTATCATCAACCCTTAAACGGCTAGAAAGTTCGATTATTACGGCTCCACAAGTCCTACCATGTGACTGATTTTGTGCACATATGCGACACAAAGTCCAACATAATGTGGTTAACATGTGTCAGGTCTTCAAGTGGCTGTCAAGTGCAAGAACAGCAGGGGCGAGTACGAGAAGATGGCCGTGGGGAAGGTGGACAAGTTCGGCGCCTTCAGCGTCCCCCTCGCCGCCGAACTCGTCGGCGAGGACGGCGAGCTGAAGCAGGACTGCTTCGTGCGGCTGCACAGCGCGTCGAGCGCGCCCTGCCCAGGGCAGGAGCCCTCCAAGATCGTCGCGGCGCAGCCCGCCCACGACGGCGAGAAGATGTTCGTCGCGCTCGCCGGCAAGGTGCACCGGCCGTCGGTGGAATGCGCCTCCGCTTTCCTGTGCGACCCTTTCCACAAGCACCACCACCATATCGTCCTCCACCCGCCCGTGATCGTTCCTCCCAAGCATGACCATGATCACTCGCTCCCGCCAGTCCACGAGTCTCCGGTGACCGTGCCCGACCACAAGCCGGCTCCGGTGACCGTTCCCGATCACAAGCCGCCGTCGACGACGACGCCGGTGTACGCGCCGCCGAAGCCGACCCCGATCTACAGCCCTCCAACCCAGCAGAAGAGCAAGCACTAGAAAGTTTGATACGGGCTGTAAACTGAAATGCATGGTAACATTCAGTTTGGCCCCGTCGGATCATGCGGTTTCTACCCAATAAAGTTTGTGAGGACGATGATTAGATTGGCATTGTTGCGTTTCATTAGCTTGGGTACGTACTACAACGTAGCATTAGATTCCGTGTAGCTATGTATGATTGCTTTGAAGTACAATGTGTGTAACGAATATGTCCGGCAGTTGTTTTCAAATACTTAGCTTTGTCATGATTTGTCTAGCCGGTCACTTACCTCCTGATCGATTATGTTTTGCTCCTCAGCGCTTGCCCTTTCTGACCGCAACCACAGCAATGGGCAGCATGTGGAGAAAGCCTATAGGAACAACCTTGTCAGCTGTACTCTTGGTTGATTGGGAAGGAGGTAGTCCTGTGCACAAGCATAACTGCATTTAAACATGATTAAACATGAACGCAATAGCTGTGTGCACATGTTGCAACCACAAACAGAGACAGAGACACAGAAAACAGGTGTGTACGTCAGGGACAAAAGTTTTTTCAGTCGGATCAACATTCGGAGCTGAAGAATACTTACATCCAAGCACATCTCACAGCTACCCGAATTCGGTTAACCTTTTTTAAGAACATATTATACGATCTATAGTAACCAAAACAGAGATAAGCGATGATCAACCTACCATGGAGATGTAGGGGCCTAATACTCAATTTTGAAACCAGTGATATAGAAGAAGCTATACTGCGATGGGTTACTTCAAACTGTTCGCTGGGAAAGTTTGACTGCAACATCATCTTCGCCACTATGAGCTAGCTACTTGCTAATTTCATCAGATGATCAAACTTCCATATGCTATAGTCCATTAGTCCTCCCAGACTAAACATATTGCTGAAAATTCATGCAGACTTCATCAACTTCACCGCATGCTGCCTTCTCTCAAGACATCAATCATATCGTAAATTCTTTTGGAATCATTGGAGCGTACCTAAATTAGAAAGACAGTAAGATAAAACAGAATATCCTTGACAACTAAAAAGTAGATTTAAACACTGCCACAAAGTAACATATCAACAAACCTTCCTATGCAGAAACATTGCGGCATCAACAGATCCTTCAGCATATATTGAACGGCCACAGACATTGTGTTGGAATTCAAATGAAACACTGATAGGAAAAAACATCTAATCAGTAAAGCTGAATATAGGAATCCCATTTTGAGGAGGATAATAATTACCTGTCATCAGGAGAAGTGAGATGGTACAAATGGAATGCATGCCCTTCAATATGTTCTTCAGGGACACCTACCATCTCAAGCTGCTGCTCAGGATCCCGAATCTTAACCATCTGCAAGCATAGGAAGTATAATCAGCATAAATATAACATAATAAGACTTCAAATTTACTCTTGGAAAATTTTTATAACAATTAGCAAAGAGATGCTATATTGCTATTGGCAAAAATGACACCTGCCAACAGCTAGCCTCATTATACCATAAGATCTAAACATCTCCTACATTGCTGAATGAAAACCTCACTCAACTGGATGCACCATGGATAAACTCAAACTTTTTTTCAAAGGTATGAAGGGACTATAAAGATATGGGCCAATATAGAGTAATAATATATTTAAGATATTTATTGCCAACGAAGTTGTCAAGTATTTGAAAGCACGGATAAGGAGGGTCGGATGCCAACAATATCTAGTTAATGTGCTTTAGTAAATGTCGAGCATAAAGATGTACAGCTTACCCGCTCCATGTCATATGACACACCTAACTTCTCAAAACACGCAATTACAGCTTTAGCTGTACCAGATATGTCCAGCTTGCCAGCTTGATGGGATTCCAAAACCTGCCAAATTTCAGAATTCATATTTTGAAAATGGCAAATGACAAATAGAAAACTGTGTGGTAATTATTGAAAATAAGTCCAGGGCGGATCAACATTTGCAAAGTCTGCAACAAAGATTATGTAGTATTTTAAGGCCAACTAAAAGATGCATTTCTGGTTCCTAAAGTAGAATCTTAAATCTATGTCAGCCACTTTCTTTCTGAATCTTGAGTTCCTAAAAAGGATATTCAGGGTAGAATTGTACCTCCAAATGATAGCCTGTAAAGGCCCCAGGAAATTGCTCAGCCATAATTTCCATTGCAGCAAGAAATGCAACGACCTGATCAGGAAAGAAAATGATAATAGTGCTTGATGCTCTCATCGCTTTGAATTTTAATGATGAAAGTGGTGCACTTGATGAATCAGATAATTCATTTTTTCATCATACCTGTTTTCCCATCTGTGGAGATATTAGTGCATAGTTATTTGAATCTTGAACCGATTTATAGAGTAACTGCCTATCTCCACCAGTTGTGCCCATAACAAATGGCAAACCAAGCTTGCAATAGAGGTCAGCATTAGCTGCATAAGCCAGAAGAATCAGGGCTAAACACAATCTGAAATTGGAATAAGCAGAACCATATAAAAACCAAACATCAGCAGTTTACTTTTTTGGTTCTTCCTTGGGCAATGAAGGAAAGGAGACGCTGTCTTTGTAAAGGTAAAAATAACTATCCTCAAGTCAAGAACCCAAAGATTTGATCCAACTCACTAACTCAGTAAACTAGTTTACATATCAGCGACTACGGTTTCATGAACTTGCAAGAAGATTTAAAAGGAATTTTCTGTGAGTACAGTTTGAAGACCGTTTAAGACAAATGACAACTTATGCTAAGCATGTTACATAGGCATGTGCCAAAAAAGGAGAGCAAAAAAGAAAAGAGATAAAGATGTTTACCATTCACAGAGTCAGGTGCTGTGTAGTCGACAACAACAATATCTGGGAATTCACCAATAACAGATGATAGAACATCTTCTCTTGCAGAAGGACCATATATCCGAACATCCATATGACCGACCCGTACTGTTCTATCAAGCGTATCTCTACTACTGAATGAAACAGGAACTAGGTGAAGACCACTTGAAGTGGCTGCCTCAGCCACAGATAACCCCATTTTACCAGTGCAGCCATTCACCTACATAATTGAACCTTCAGTCAGGTTAGCCGGAGTACAAATTTCAATAGCATTTCTAGCAAACAAAATGGAAGTGGTTGTTTAGATTTGATACAAGAGGAACTTTAATTGCTGTAATTAGGATATGTATAGGGTAGCATTATTAATATGCACTAGTTGAGAACCATCCTACAGTTGAGCATTCTTAAAATAAAAAAGTCTGAATAAATATGCTACATTTCCTAAAATATGAAGTTCTCTAGTTAAAGAACAAGTAGATTTCAAACTGTACAATCTAAAGTACTAACCAAGTTGGCCAACCTTCACCGTAAAGAATTACACATGGAGATAGTCTGTTGGGCCAGTAATCAACTACAGTTAGGCATGTTTGGCTAATTGGCTTCTTTATTCTGTTTGGCAGCTATGCTTATTCATTTAATGATTGCATCGAAACCATCCTGTCTCTATCCTTCCATTGTCCTAGATAAGTCGCAAAAGCATAATATACTGTTGTTGAGCAGGCCTATCCTAGAGGACTTTTTTTTTTTTTATTTTGGTTGGGGNNACATTTACAAGTTACGACTTGCTCTCTGTTTGGTTGGCACCGTATAGTCGTATGAAAATTAAAACGAATACAATGTCAAGTGTGACTGCCAAACAAGCCTCCTTTGCAATTATAATAAACTTATATGCCAGTAGAGAGAGGGAGAGGGATACCTCCTCTAAAAATACTCAATTTTGGCCAAGCCTACTACCTCAATGCGCATCAATTAGCCAAGAAGCTGGAAGGGGAGCGACCCACCACAAGCCTATAACGGAGTTTTCCTACCGTAAACTTCGATTTGTCCATAATTAAAGAGAAGCAACCACAGCGGCATTTCGTCGAACAACCTACGGGCACAGAAGGTTCAACATCCAACATACCAGTATCGGAAAGGAGAGTCTCGCCGGCGGCGCAACGGCCTCTACGATGGTGGAAGGCGCCGCCGCGCTGACACGCTGCGGGATCCCGGGGGCTCCGTCGAGGGTGCGCCGTCTCCGCCATGGTGCGGGCGAGAGAGTACAAGGCGGCCGCAACGAGAGCATCCTTGATCTTGTCCCCGCGGCCTGGGGTGGCTACCGGATGCGGATAGGGACGTAGCCAACGAACGATTAGAAAAAACGGTTATCTCGAGCGGACTGGATGGAAGTTATCATGGGACCTTGTTGCCCCGTGAGCCGTCCGATGAGAGAGGACTGGATGAACGATAGAGACCTGGAACACGCCGAACTTACTGCACTATGCAGAGGCCCAAGCAAAGGTTGCTTTGCCAAAAGCCTAAGATCCTATTTAGGGAGTTTAAATTTAGAGAGTATGAAATTGCTAATTAGTAATCAGCTTCCCATAGTTTCTCAGTTTTTAACTTTTAGTTTTTTTATGGATTCTACAAATTCTCAAAGTTTGAATTACAATTTAAAATGATAGGGGAGCTATAGAGATTTTGAGAGGAGCTACTGCTACTAAAAGTTCTTTCAAAATAGATAAAAAAAAGGCTTTGTCAAGTCAATGAACCCCGTTTCCTCCATACAAGGACAAAGTGACGCACAATAAAAAGAGTGTTACTCTAAGGTACTTCAATCACCCGGTGTTACTCATGCATGATGTATGAGATGCATACATCATTGAACCAGTGATCCGTGAACCAAAACAGGTTCCGAAAACGGCTTCCGTGGTTTGATGAGAACCTGACCCGTCTTCGTACTTTCATTTTTTTTGTATTTTGAGATTGGCCTCTCCAAGCGTAAGAGCATGTTTGGCACAGCTCCAGCTTCAGCTTCACCTCTTTTGGAGCTGAAGCTTGGTCAAATAGTTTCAATTTCATCTAAAATGAAAACAGAGTTGAGTGAAATGATCACATAAAATAAACTAGAGAGATGAAGTTAAGTTTAGGCTGTTCCATAACTTTACTTCAGATCCAACTTGTAAAGCTAAATTTAAAAATTAAAATCCTACCAAACAGACTTAAGGAGTCAAGTGAAGCAGCAGGCAGCCACACAAAGATGGAGCAGCAGCACCCTAGAAAAACGTCGAGTTGCACGTCAGACAGCGGGCGCCGCACACAGAGAGAAACGGTTGACCCGGCGCGCGGCCCACAGAGCGCAAGAGCGAGCGACTCAACCATCGCGCCGGCCTTTATTAAAACCGGCCAATCCCTCCCACTCCCCAAACCTCCGCTCCTCTCCACTCCGCGCCGCGCGCATCTCAACGACTTGTTGCTCCCCCACTTCCCACCGTGCAAGTGGCCTCGCGTCTCGTCTCGTCTCGTCTCGTGTCTCCGTCTCCCGCCGAGGCAGGCAGCAACCATGATCTCCCCGCGCCCCGCGCTGTCCTCCTCCAGCTTCCTCGCGTTCCGTCCCGCGGCGGCGTCGCCCACGACGAACCCGTCGCCGCCGCCCTCCCCGCGCCTCCACGCGCCGCCGCCGCTCTCGGCCTCCTTCTCCCCGTCGGCCTCCGTCGTCGCGCCGGACCACGTGGCGGCCGCCGCCTCGTTCTATGACGTCCTCGGCCTCCACGCGGGGGCCAGCGCGCGGGAGATCAAGGACGCGTACCGCCGCCTCGCACGCGCCGTCCACCCGGACGCCTCCCCGCACCCCGCCGCCGCGTCCTCCGACGACTTCATCCGCGTCCACGCCGCCTACTCCACCCTCTCCGACCCCGACAAGCGCGCCGACTACGACCGCCGCCTCCTCCTCCTCGCCGCCGGACGCCGCCGCGCCACCCCATCCCTCGGCCGCTCGCCGACGTTCCCTGCGCGCCGCCGACGCACGTGGGAGACCGACCAGTGCTGGTGAGGTGAACAACCACCCGCCCGTGTTCCGACGAGCCACAGAAGCGTCCAATTGGTTGGGAGACGCAAAGATTCCGGCAGCCACTAGGCACACACACTAGCTTAGCTTGTGGCAGGGCACTACGCTTCTAGAAGAAATGGCCTTTTACTAGTCTTGCACGCCTCGTTGTGACTTGTACAAAAAAAAAGGGAAGGTAGAAAAATGTATGGTGCGCGTGACGTTCGTCTAGCTTGGAAGTGTCCGCATGTATGACCTGGTGTGCGGTGCTTGATAGGATAGGTTAACTTATACTAGGCCGGAGATAAGGCTGAGCGCCACAACAATAATGGAGCAAGACCAGGAAGATAGTGATTTATATGTCTCCTTGCATACTCTTCTTCTTCTTCTTCTTCTTCATCTTCTTCAGTTTGTGGTGCATGCAGACGGTGTGGGCAGTTTGTGGACTCTGAATGGTTCTATTATATATATGAACATGCTAGAAGTTGATTCTTCCTTCGTGTATTTATTTTGGTTGTGATTGTTGATAAGTGATCAGTACTACACCCGTTCTTTTTTATTTGACGTTGGTTCGTCAACTAAATGGAGGGAGTATAACTTATCCGTGCTCAGTATTCTTTTGTAAGACCTCAGCATCACTGCTGGTACCAGCATTATAATTGCTTCTCTGCACTGATTTGTCAGTATTGCTTCTGATACCCTTTCAGAAACAATTTTGGCTCCGGATTCTTTAGCAAAAGATATGGTGGTTGTATGTGTCCCTCACCCAAAATATCCAAGGTATCAAAATTGTTCTAGTTTGGCGTCCACTCAAATCCACTTCATCATTTTGTAGAAGAATTCAGGTTTCAGGAAAAGGGAGTTCTAGAAAAGTTTCTGGAGCACAAAAAGAAAGGCAGATTATTTTTGTAATGGCAACTGGATCCCACAAATATAAGTGTCTCTCCAAGTATCAGTAAATATGATCCAATTAAAAACAATAATGAACTTTCGTATAAACGTACCGGTCGATGACGATGACAGGAAGAACTTTTTGGCGTGTTGGTAGTACTGAGGCTCAGTGGTAGTTGAACTGTTATCCATCATTGGTCATACAGAATACCAATATGTGTAGTTCTGAGTTATCCCCCTCTTTACTTCTGTACGTGCAAAGGTAGAGATCGTGATATGACGGCAAAGCCGTGATATTATGAACGAGCTGATAAGAATGCGAGCTTGCATTGCGACTCGGGACAGTGGTGACGAAGGTAGAAAAAACCTGGTATTGAGGTGTACTCCAGTACTCCACATCAATTGCATCACCTGATCACTGAACTTCTGAACCTTTACTGATTCTGAAACTGAAACTTATTCCCCTGCGATCCTGCGTTAACGAGCAGTGGTGCACTACGCACGCCTGCCTTCGTATAGTCTATCGTCTTTTGATTTGCTGAATTCTTGTTTATTCCCAGTTCCCTCGTTTGCTTCACATTGTCCACTTCAAAATTTTGCTTTCCTTACCTCGATACAGATGTCATGTTACCATATAATAACTGAATCAAAACATGGACAAACTCCTTCCCTTCCAACCACGACCCCGCTGCCCTCACGCTGCAATTGCGGCGCCGCGGCCGCTCGCGCCGTGATACACGAGGTGCCGGATAGGGACACACCGTCACATACTCGCATGCGCACTGTGTGGTCGAGATCCAGCGCCAGGACCGCGATATATCACGCGCAGAAGCGGTATTCCTTGTCCCACCGGAGGTTGCCGTTGCTCGTCACCGGCCGCCGTCATTGGTACATCTCAGTCTCCCAGCCTCGTAACTGAAGGGTTTGATTTCCTCGCCCATTATTCTTCTCTCGACATCGTTCTTGGGCCGCCTAGATACGATCTGCCGATTAAAATTGGGCTTTTTGACCGTAGATTGTGGTCTGTACTTCATGCTCGGTAGTAAAAAGTCTACTAAACGTCCTTCAACTATGGGTCGAGTTTTATTCACATCCCTCAACGGCTCAACAGTAAAACCCGGTAATTATAGAGCACCCCACAACTTCTAATACTAGTCCAATTTAAGTCGCTAAGTTATATAAAAGGATGGTTTCGACTCACATGATGTCTACATGACTTGTTGATTTGGCCTTCACCTCATACGACGTATATGTGACGTCTTGTTGACTTGGTTTTCATCTCATACGACATTTATACGACGTTTATGTGACGTTTACCCGGCACTGACAACAAAAAATATAAAAATAAGAACAACAATAGAATCTAGGGAATCTGATTAGAGAAAATTTAAACAAATATGTTTTTCCCATGTATAAATCAGTCTCCAATCAAAAAATATATATTTAAGGACCCGCATAGTATCACCCCTCTCTCCCTTCCTCCTCTTTCTCCCTCTATGTCGCGCACCGCCCCGTAGCTCTCCAGTCTCCACGTGAAGCCGCCGCTCGAACCGCCACGACAACTCTTCTCCTTGTCCAGTCAGGCGTTGTCGGCATCACTCGTTCGTTGTGACTTATGCCACATGCGAATATGCGATCTCTTCGACAAAGGGGCTCAGATTTGAGAGCCCAGGACAAGCCCACCGCTAGGAGCGGGGGGAGCAGGCGTCTATATTTTGTTCCTCTCATATTATCTCGTGCAGTGCTATATGAGATGTTTCTTACTCATATATTTGTGCTATATGAGATGCTATATTCAAAGTCCACTTAACGTCCCTCGTATATTTGTGCATTTACGGAGTTGTCTCCACACAAAAACATAGAAGGACAATTTTATTTTTTTAATTTTGTAATGTAATTAATTAAAGTTGATAGACATATTAATCTACATCTTTAGATCATCTTAGTACATAAAATTCCTCTCTAACAAACAATAGTATCAGTGTCTCCTCTCTTTTTTAAGACAGTTTCTCCTCAAGTAAGGGAGCGTACGGCGTACCAGCATCTACTGTGACAAGAAAGGGAGTTAATACCATTGTGGCCCAATTACAGACCAGCTATCGTGTCAGACAGACAATGTGGACCACAGTACTTCAATTCATAGTACAGAATGGAGATTGGTTTAGCCCGTGTTCTTTTTACTATTTTTCCAACTCAACTATACGCGCACATTTTTCAAACTATTAAACGGTGTATTTTTTATAAAAAAAATATATAAAAATTATTTTAAAAACCATATTAATTTATTTTTTTAAAAATAAACTAACATATAATTAATAATACACTAATAAATCGTTTTATTTTGCGTATCGGATGAATTAGTTACCAACCAATGAGCCGAACACAGCCTTACCGTGCATGGGCTTGGGCCACCTTACTGTTGCTTCACCTTCTGCAGCCGCCGCCGCCGGCGGCTAGCCGCGAGGACGACCAGTTTGTCCGCGCGGCGGAGGACGAGGCGGGCGGCGTCGGATCCATCTCGAGAGCAGAACGCGATCACGAAGGGGAGATTAAAAGAAAAGGAAGTGGGCTGTGGGCATCCGTCCGTGTGGGCGGCGGCTGTGTGTGTCATTCAGGTGTTGGAAAGTAGCGGGCGAGGGAAATTCCCTCGGGCCTCGTCACAGCTGGGACGCCGCAGCTTTTCAGCCTGTCAAACCTCATCACGGAGATCTTAATCTCCTCGATGCACATATACATACAGGCACAGCCATTGATTAATCCTGTTCCGCCAGACGGAGTAACATGGTGTCGGGGTGAGTGTTGTTTGTTCGTGCCATCTCGATCGATCACAGTGTGATTTATCCCTAGCGATCGCGCGTTGTAAACACGTATCCTGCGATGCAGAGAGAAATTTACTTCTCACAGTGAGATGTTTACTTCTATTGTGATGTGAATGTCACCGACAATCAGCATAAAAACTAGCCGGCAACTGCTGACGAACAGCACACCTGATGATGGCATATCGGCATCGGTCGATATTCAGAGAACCCCTCGCATGTTCAGAGAACAGTGCAGAATCGGTTGTTGGATACACTGATCTTTGTGGTTCAACGAACCAAGAAGAAGAATAGAAAATCAGTTCTTAAGAGAAATGTATTCGCTCAAAGCATAACCCAATAAGGTTTAGTTGGACCATCTGTACTTTCGCCGCGTTTAGTGTTGTCATCCTTTGTAATGGACTAGTCAAATACTATTATTAAATTAAACGTTTAGTAGATTAGCAGTTTGGACAGAGACAGCGTGTGTGTTTGTTCTTTGGACGCAAACTGAAAACCAAATATTGCTTGCACGGTTGATGAAGGAATGTCTCTCTAAATAAAGGATTAATGATAACCGGAACACATTAAAGAAACGCGAGATATTTCGCCGCACAGGGTGATCCTCCCACGTACAGTAGCAAATCAAGCAGCAAAATTTGGGAGGAATAAGATCCCAATAATAATGGAAGCGCATCCTCTGAAAGACTGCAACTGCAATAGTAGATAGAGTTATCCCGTACAGTGTAATGCACCCCGATTCATCCGATCAAAGATGCAACGGCTACGATCAAACAGCATAGGGAACATAGAAAATACTCTGGTACTATGCAGAGCACATGCTACAGCACTCAATACAGAGCAAGAGATGCGTTTCCAATAATCATAGCAGCAGCAACCGTGTGCCGTGCATGTATGTATATGGGCATTAACGGGTTACAGTATTTTCAGATCTATGAGTACGGTAGGTCTGCAACCCTGCTAGTTTTCTCTACTCGTTACGTACTGATACGTATAGAATTACAGTGTCAGTCACCTCTTGTTGCGATGTTAGTAGTTAAAACTGTTCAGTTTGACTGGAATGCAAAACTACGTGGGTTAGTTTATTCGTGGGGATGAACACGGCCGGTGCTGTGCTAGCTGTTGTTAATGGTTGCAGGGCTGGTAGGTAGCATAATTAACCCGTAACCTGACCTCAAATTCCAGAGCGGTTTTAACTGAGCCAAGCAGAGCTACCCTGCCGCTCCAGGGACCGGAGAGATGACAGCGCTTTGGCTTGTGAATTGTGGTTACTGATGAGAGTTACTGCTACCTGCCGATAGCAACACTAAAATCTGACCGTTGAAATAAGTTATCATCACGTGTACTAGTACCGCTTTAGCTTCGTGTTAGCACTACCTGCTTGACCTGTCACCTCGGATTATTGTTTTAAGACCTGGAGGCTGAATAGCGACTTGCGAGGTTAAAAGAAAGATTGCGAAATAAAAAAGAATAAGAAAACGAACAGGGAAGAAGTCGCGACCTCATGAACCGCAGAACCGGGTTGATGACCGAAGTAGTAAGTACATTAGCACGAAACGGCCAGAAAAAATCCGGTTCGATGACATGAGATTGATTTTACGTCGCAGCGGAATGCAGAAACCGCCTGCCTGGTGAAGCGAAGCCTGCACGGTCGCGAAAATTACAGTGCGGCTCGGCTTGGACAGAAATGGCACGTCGAGCTGCGAAACGGGCGGGACGGAACGATTCAACGGGGATTCCAGCCGGTGCCTATTGTATTGACCCAGTAAACGAGCGCCCTCCCCACGGGCCCACGGAATACCGGGGGCCCAGCGGCAGTGGGCGAACTGCCAGCCAGGCCTACGGGGCCCACTGCGTCCGGTCCACCTACTGACGCGGCCTTGTGCCGTCTCCTAGTAAAACCCTTCTCCTCTCTCCTGCTCCCAAACGCCAAAGAAAACAAACCCACCCGGCAGTCCGCCACGGCCATCGATCACGCCGCCGCCTCGTTCTGATCGGCGGCATCTCTTTGCGAGAGAGATTTTTTGCTTCGGGGAGGAGAGAGCGAGGCGGAGGGGGGAAGGATGGGGGAGGGGGTGAAGGCGATGCTGGCGAAGCCGATCCAGCTCGCGGACCAGGTGGCGAAGCAGGCCGGGTGGCAGTGCTTCCGGGCGGAGTGCATGGACCTGCGGTCGCGCGCCGAGAAGCTGGCGGCGCTGCTGCGGCAGGCGGCGCGGGCGGAGCTGTACGAGCGCCCCGCCGCGCGCATCATGGCCGACACCGTGCGGGCGCTCAACAAGGCCGTCGGGATGGCGGCCAGGTGCTTCCAGAGCCACTCCCGCCTCCGCCGCTTCTTCACGCTCAACCCGGTCTCCGGCCTCCCCCGCACCCTCGCCAT
Source organism: Oryza officinalis (assembly GCA_008326285.1). Classification (NCBI taxonomy): domain Eukaryota; kingdom Viridiplantae; phylum Streptophyta; class Magnoliopsida; order Poales; family Poaceae; genus Oryza; species Oryza officinalis. The sequence continues at coordinate 15,242,815 of BDMV01000003.1, read as the reverse complement.
GCTCGACACCGCGCTCGAGGACGTCGCCTGGCTGCTCCGCATCTCGTCCCCGCACGCCGACGCTGGCGGCGGCGACGGCGACGACGACTACGACCTCCACGGCCTCCCCAACATAGCGCAGAACGAGCCCATACTCTTCCTCATCTGGGATCACATCGCGCGGCTCCACACCGGTAACCTCGCCGCGCGCGCGGACGCGGCCACCAACCTCGCCTCCCTCGCCCGCGACAACCCCCACTTCGCCAAGCTCATCATCGAGGAGGACGGCGTCGCGCCACTCGTCAAGCTTCTCAAGGACGGCACCGACGACGGCCAGGAGGCCGCCGCCACGGCGCTCGGGCTCCTCGCCCGCAACGAGGAGAGCGTGGATAAGCTTCTCCTTGCCGGTGTCTGCTCCGTGTTCGCGGCCGCGTTGAAAGTGCCGCCGATGCGCGTGCAGGCCGCCGTCGCGGAGGCCATCGCGGCGCTCGCGCACCACAACCAGAAATGCCAGGATTTGCTCGCGCAGACCAACGCCGTGCGTCACCTCGTCGGCCACATCGCCGCCGGAACCATCCAAGAACACAGCAGATACTATGTTGCCGGGACCGGCCCTCGGAACATGACATCCCTTCACTCCGTTGTGCTTGCCAAGACGCTCAGCGTGCACCAAGGTGGCTCTGGTTCCCCTGCCAATGAGCCGCCCAGCTCGTCGGAATCTCCGGTTAGCCAGCAGCAAGCAGGAAAGAACCAGATGCAATCGGTGGTGCAATCTGCCATGGCTGCCAAGACCACGACGAACGGAGCCACGGTTCCACCCTGCTGCAGGCACCAGCTGACCCCCAACGGCTCGAGCGGTCGTGGATCGCGTGAGGCCGAGGACCCGGCCACCAAGGCTCACATGAAGGCCATGGCGGCGAAGGCTCTCTGGAAGCTTGCCCGCGGCCATGTCGAAGTCTGCAAAAGCATCACCGAGTCTCGTGCGCTTCTTTGCTTCGCCAAGCTCCTCGAGCAAGGCGACGGCGGCGCCGGCACGGACCTGCAGTTCTACTCCGCAATGGCGATCATGGAGATCACCCGAGTCGCCGAGCACAACCTCGCGCTACGGCAGTCCGCATTCAAGCCCAGCTCCCCTGCAGCCAAGGCCGTCGTGGAGCAGCTCCTCCGCATCGTGTGCAAGGGCGACGACGACGACCTGCTGCGCCCGTGCATCACCTCCCTCGGCTGCCTGTCGCGCACGTTCACGGCGAGCGAGACCCGCGTGGTCCGCCCGCTGGTGGAGCTGCTCGACGAACGCGAGCTGCCGGTCACCAAGGAGGCCGTGGTCGCGCTCACCAAGTTCGCGTGCACCGAGAACCACCTGCACGTGAGCCACTGCAAGGCAATCGTCGACGGCGGCGGCGCGCGGCACCTCGTCCAGCTCGTCTACCTGGGTGACCAGGTGCAGATCGAGGCGCTCATCCTGCTCTGCTACATTGCGCTGCACGTCCCGGAGAACGAGGAGCTCGCGCAGGCCGGAGTGCTCGCCGTGCTCCTCTGGGCGTCCAAGCAGCCGCACATGGTGCAGGACCTCCGCGTCGACGCGCTGCTTCCGGATGCCAAGGCTCGTCTCGAGCTCTTCCAGTCCAGAGCATCTCGGTGATCAACTGGTGATGGCATTGCCAGCGATCACCGGAGTTCAAGAAGATGAATTAGTCCTCGATTCATTACAAAATCGAAGTAGATCTATGTCGATTGTTCATTAGTAGTTCAAAATTCTTGTTGTTTTGTTGTTAGACTGTATATATCACACCTTCAGTTTGTTGCTTTGTCTCAAAGAAACTGTTCGATGTATTGATTAGTATTGGGCGCGTTTTTCATGTATATAACATTTTTATATGTGCAAAATTGGAAATGAAGAAACAAATGGCGTGTTCATATGCGATAACACGGTCAAGTTGTTAGGTAGCAATGTTTTGCTTATTTTAAAGCTTTCAGCCATAAAAGAATGGCTGGTTGACTTGACTTTAGCTGTGCCTTGAGCCACTTCTTTGTTCCTAACTACTACTACTGTATCGCAAAGTGTTATGCATTTCACCTAAAAGACAGTTTATGCTTGTACTTCATATGCTTGTATTGCAAACAAATCACCTAAATGTTGTAACTCCTTAGTGTTACAGATGCAATTCATTGATCAGTAAAAACTCACTTTGTTGACACTTGACAGTATATTATGGCTGTGTTCGTTTGCATGCTCTCCCAACACATACCACGCGCATGAAAAACGGAACAGTCCATTAACGCGTAATTAATTAAGTATTAGCTAAATTTTTTTAAAAATGAATTAATTTGATTTTTTTAAGCAACTTTATATAGAAACTTTTTACAAAAAAACATACCATTTAGTAGTTTGAAAAGCGTGCGCGCGGAAAAAGAGAGATGTGAGTTGGGAAAGAAGGAGAAAGAACTCCCCCTATATGTATGCTATAGAATACATAGGGTTTGTTTGGAGGAGGAATCTCCAGCTGTCAGAAACTCTCTCAAACAATTCAGATTTTTATCCAGATTTTGAAAAATTGTAGTTATAGAATTCAGAAACTAAACTAAAAGCCAGAAGCTGAGTTTTCCAGCTTCTCCAGATTCTCATCGGCTTTCATCAGCTGCTTATCAGAATTTTAAGTTCCCTCGAACAGGGCTATAGTCCCTCGGAGGAAATTACATAGTACCTATCAGCTTACACGAAAAATCTAAGAGAACTGATGTCAACTAAGATATAGGAAATACATCCTCTCAGCAGTCAGCATCATAGTTAGTTCTTCATTCATTTTAAATATATGTTTTTTAAATGGGCAAGCCGCTGACACTACTTCCTCAGAAATCTTATCAAATAGACAAACACCTCCGTGTTCCTTCACCGAAATTCTACTGCAAGCCTCCAAGTCAAAACAAGATCTAGTTTAGTAGTGGAAAAAAATCTAATTGAGTAGTATTAACATTTCCCTTACAGCTTAGAGTAGATAACTCATCATGCTGTAACAATAGTTCAGAAGAGTGTCTTCAGTAGCGTACTTGTCAATTTGCCGTGAAATTTTGCTAGTTAATTACTTTGAAGCTTCATTAGCAACAGCATATCTAGACAGCGACTTTTTATTTATATATGGAAGGAATTGTTTCGGGGACAAGAGGACACACATTACTGAGTGAAGTTTGACGAAGACAAGTACAGCATATCGAAGCACAATACAGAGTATTTATAAATGAGAGTCTGAGATCTACATATAGACTAAAATAACCAATGCTCATGTCACAGAAGAATTTGTAGGGGCAAATGGGCATTTTTTTATAGTGTACGGAGATTTTACAGGGATATCTCTATCGGTATCAGTCGCGTTTATATTATACTACGAGTTACGAGTGGTCAAAGATGAGTTTTCCAGCTCATGAATCATCAAGCCCAAAAGATCTTGAATGTCCCACATCTAGTACTTGTTTAAATATCTACAGTTGATTTCATGATAAAGAAAATATCTATGATGTTTTTATCTTCAAAGCCCTGAAACTAGTGGACTAACCAACGTACATGAAAAACAAGTTAGACTGACTTCCTGCATATTCTATACTTGGCTGGGCTAGTTATTTAGGAGGGTGAAAGGCCATACCTTTTGCATGAGTGTAAGCTTCCAGTTCGAAGAATGAAATCAACAAATATGCTAGGTGACAGAGTTCATTTTCCAGGTTTCGCCAAACAAACAGGCAATGAGGAGACAAAAAGTAGACATCCATCAAGATTCAAGAATTCCTCGAATCACAGACGAACAAAAGGCCAAACAGGGCAACACGGTCTCTAGAACCAAAAGTTCAGTCTTTTCCAGTTCCGATGTCTGTTCATCTAAGAACCTGTCTTTTCATTTCGCACTATTCCCCGATGTCCCGTAGAGGAACAACCGAACAACCACCCTCCATCATTCGCCGGCGGCAGACTTCAGGGCGTCGGTGATGGTGCTGCGTAGGCTGAACCCGGAGGCCAGCACATGGTCGTCCCCTTAACGATGGCCTTGCTGCCTTGGTGGAGGGCTGGAAGCGATCAGGCGGCTTGATGTCGAGGCGCCGGCGGCGGCGCAGGCTGAGGAAGACGATAGGCGCGTGCGGGTTTCCCGACCGAAGCAGTTGGCCCGCATGTCAGTGAAATGACACGGTCAACCGGGTCTTCATTGACTGTCGGCTCACATGTGTGTGGGAGGATCCGACTCAGAACAAGCCCACAACCTGGCTGCCCCCCGGCCTTTAGGAGCCCACGTGTTCTTTTGCCCAGCAAACAATGTGAGAATAAAGGAATAAGTTCATTTGAGGTCCCTTAACTTTACACCGAATTCGATTTTCATCATTGAACCCAAAAACTAGATACAACCGATCCCTGAACTATCAAAACCGGAGCAAACAAGGTTCCTTAGTGGTTTGAAAGGCGGTTTTGACTGACGTGGCGCCTACGTGGCTGGTTTGATTAGGTCTTCGGCCCACGCGGCATTGACGTGGTGCTTACGTGGCAATTCGATCTCAGAAAAATAATAAAAACCATGGGCCCACAAGTCAGCTACACACACAAAATAATTAAAAAATGGTGGAGAGAGGATAGAGAGAAGAGGGAGGAGTGAGGATGACAGTTGGGGCCCACGTGGGCCCCAACTGTCATCCTCACTCCTCCCTCTTCTCTCTATCCTCTCTCTCCCTTCTTCTCTCTATCGTCTTTCTCTCCAGCCGGTGGAGTGGGGCGGGCGGCGGCCGGAGCAGGCCAGCAACAAGAAGGGCGCCAAGGCCGGAGTAGGCCGACGGCAAGAACTACCATAGGGCGCAGATAGCGGTGACTGGCGGTGTTGTGGAGGAGGGTGTTGGTGTCAGCGTGCCCTCCGGGAAGACCGGCATGGGGATCAGGAGGAGGCCGTGCTCGAACGCCACCAGGCGCGGCCGGAGGAGGAGCATCGGGGAGGAGGAGGCGGCGGTGGCGGGGCGTCGCCCTTCTCCTTCTCTGCGTGCGCTCGCCGGTCGGCGAGGGAGCTCGAAGGAAGGAACTCCTCACGTCCTCACCGTAGATGGCGATTCATCCTACGCGCCCTCATCGCACTTGTAACACGCGTGGCCGCCTCCTCTGCCGCTGTCACCGTAGCCGCGGTCACCTCCGCCGTAGCAACCTCCCCTGCTGCCGCTGTAGCTAGGGTGGGAAGCGCCGCCGCTCGGCACGGTGACGTCAATGGCCTTGGTGATGAAGCTAAACCCCTTCTCCCCTCTTCTTTCCAATCATCCCTCCTTCCTCCTCAAGCTCCTCGCCGACTGGCTACCACTGCCACCCAGAGCTCCTCGCCACGTCGGTGCGGCCGTGGCAGCGGAGGATGAGGCAGGCGTGGTGGGTGACAAGGAGAGGGGCAGCGGTCGCTGGCGGTAGGCCTAGGGGGCGGGAGTGGAGGAGGCCGTGCTTCTCCACGCCGCCCTTATCTTCGTTGGGCGTCGCCCTTCTCCTTGCTAGCTCCTCTCCCAACGGCCGCTGCACGCCTCCCCTTCTCCCCGCCGGCAACCGCTGACAAACCCTGAGCTCCACTCGATACGCTCAGGTATCTGGTTGGCTCGATCTTTCAGTGAGTTAATGATAACTACGATTTGGGAGAAACGTTGATGACCCGACTACAACTGTACAAGACGTTGTTGTGTTGCGCCTTAGCGATCGATACACCTCTCCGTTGGTTGTTGATCTTGCCAATGCGAATCAACCTTATTCCTGCAAGCAAATCGAAGAAACAAGCAAGAACAAGATAAAAGCAATCTAAATTGCAAATAGGAATTAAAGCTCACGATAAGGTGGGGTTCCGAAGACAAGTAATTAGGTGGTCTAACCGACACACATAACTATAAGATAAAGTAGCAATGGCTAAAACTTTAATCTAAACCCGAGAAACCCTAAGGGGTACCTAGCTATTTAAAGGGGTGGGAGGATGACCAAGGGGTCCCTAAGGTCGTGCTCCACCAGATTAGGGTGCACCCCACATGGGCCCCACTTGGGCCGGGGTCCCAGATGAAGTTACAAGTCCAAAGACCCATTATAGGTGATGCAACACCTTATTTCTTCAATTGCGGATTACTGAGATGGAATTTGGAGATGAGGCTGGATCCATTAGAAAGAGGACTCCAAGAGCTTTCCATCAAGTACTCATGGGCCAAAAAGGAGCTCGTATGCATATTTGGCGACTATTTGAATTTAGCATTGTAGGAGGTGGCCGAATTGGGTTCCAGAACTTCTGCGACTCAATCTCGATGTCTTCCAGTTGTCCTATGATGTGAGCAATGGTTGTATCAATAGTAGCTATGCTCACATCAACCGCCCTTCTCCCCATCGCTCGTCGGCCGTCGCGCCTGGAGAGAGAAGAAGAGAGAGGAGAGGGGAGAGAGATGAAGAGAGGGGAGATGAGGAGAGAGAAGGAAGAAGACTAGTCGAGAGAGAGGAGAGAGAAGAGGAGGGAGTGTGAATAACATGTGGGGCCTATGTGGGCCCCACCATTTTTAAATTTTTTTTGGTGTAACTGACATGTGGGCCGACGGTTTTTATTATTTTTTAGATCAAATTGCCATGTAAGTGTCACGTCAATGCCACGTAGGACAAGGACCAAGTCAAACCAGCCACGTAGGTACCATGTCAGCCAAAACCGCCATCCAAACCATTGAAGGACCTCGGCTGCACCGGTTTTATAAATTGAAGGACCCGTTGTATCTGGTATTGTGGTTCAGAACGAAATCAGATTCGGTGTAAAGTTAATGGACCTCAAATGAACTTACTCTGAGAATAAATTTACTTTAGGTCTGTTAATTTGTTGCTAAGCCTAAAATTAGTCCCTAAATAGAAATAGCATATACAACACGTACGTCAACTTTCAAAACCACTGCAAATAAGGTTCCAAGGTGATTTGGACGACGATTTCAGCTGATTTGTGGCTATGTGGATGGTTTGACTTGGTCCTCGTCCCACGTGGCATTATTATCAAGATTAAAAAATTAAAAATTAAAATAAAATATATGGACCCGTATGCCAGTCAAATAAAAACATAAAAAAGAAGTGGGACCCATATGTTGGTGGATCTCACTTTCTCCACCTCACCTCCTCTCTCCTTTCTATCTCCTCCTTCTCATTGCTCCCAATGAGGAATAGTGGTGACGGCGGTCGGCAAGGAAGGCAACAGCAGCAGGAGGTGGCCAGCGAGGAGGGAGTCGCCGTGGAGGAGCGAACAGAGGTGAGCTCCGACCAAATTACTCACAATGATAATTTTGAAAATGGCCGTAGCGGCCGACGGAGACGACGAGCTTTGCCCGGTGGAGGCCCGCCTCGCGATGATGGAGTTAGCGAATTGTTTTGTGTATAAATCCCTGTCTAGGAATCAAGCCATGGTACACAAAACAACAAATTAATATACAGACCTAAACGTAAATAAATCTTAAATACTTACAGAAGAGGCACCTAGTACTCACACCGAAAAGAAAGCTGCAGCAGCAGAAAAAAGCGATCCTAGCGGGGCTTCAGCTCCACTCCACAGGCAAAAACTCAACTGGGGTATAAGCTTTGTCCTCTAACTCCATCTTCAACTCAGAAGCACTACAGTTCTGAAAAGAGGGAATAATAGCAAGACTGAGTAGAACCACCGTACTCAGCAAGCCACACCAATGATGCAGACGTGCAAAGAGAGACGAAGGAAGGTTTGTGGATATTTGCATAAAGGCAGTTGTAAACATTTACAGTTAAAAATAGTAAAACAATTGATTAATTAAGACAAGATTAAATCTTCACTGAACAATGCTACACCACGTTGAACAGGCCCAACCAAACCACCTAAACTACACCAGTTCATTAATTCAAGTTAATTAATAGAATGGGACTAATTACGGTCAAGCTGGTCGATCGACCATAACCGCGGGCATGATTATTTGGATAGTTTTACTTTGGCCAGATGCGTACAACTGTACCACAAGACACAATCCACCGTCATGTTACCGAGCCCGGCCGGACATGTCACCATGCAAATGATTGTGATAAGACCCGTCGCATAACTCCCTGTAACCATGCGCACCACAGTACGGGTTTTCCCCCACCCTTAAAACCAAGGTGGAGAGCCCGCCTTATGTCATGGTGAATCCGGTAGCCGCATAGACCGTGGCAGGGTCCATCCAAACTCCATCACGTCCACCTTGCCTGGGAACGTCTAAAAGGGGAAAGCTATACTACAAGTCCATCAGTTGCCCATTCTTGCTTCTAGTAAGTACGGTAAGTCTTTCAAGGTTTCCCACGAACCGGTCCTTAATTGTGATGGGTGCAATAGGTGCAACAAGCAAAATCATGCACCCACAGCCCACCATTAAGCCATATTTTAGTTGGATAATTATGACCAATAAAACATGGCCAGGTGTTTCGAGCTCATAGCTCATCAATATAACAAATGTAGAAAGTGTGATTATCGCATTAAATAAGCTAATGATAATTAAGCATGGCTAAGAATATCATAATTCTAGCAAGGTCAACATAAGTGACGCAAGCTAATCAATTTATCACCCAAATATGACAAAGGATGGATATCGAGTAAACATGACACAAGCAAGCAAATATATAATCCCTATTCCTTGTAATTAGCAAAACATGCAATTTATTTGCAAACGATAAAATATTTTATAAAGTAGACTCAACATGCTCAAGGGAAAATGTGTGACTTGCCTTGCTTCTTCAATCAATCTTTCGAACTCTTTCCTCGCGAACACAATCTTCCGAAACAACGGAATCTACATGCTGGCACACAAAACAAGGAAAAATCCTAATAAAACCAAATAAATAGTATGTGAAAAGTAAACAAACATGTAGAGCTCAATTTTAGATGAATTTTGCAAGTTGAATGGCTCAATTCGGAGTTCGTATGAATTAGTTATGAATTTTAGAAGTTTTGAGCCATTTAAATGAATTTCTGGAAATTAACTCAATTTATTGTGTAATTATTAATTATTTTCTTAGAGGAAATGGATGACGCTGACATCAGCATGGGGCACCGGCGCCGACAAGCAGGCCCTAGATGTCAGCGGCTCAAACGGGGCCGGCCTACCGTGGACCAAGTCCACGGAGACGACTGAGTGCACTGTGGACTGGGACCACGGTGGTCCACGGGCAGCCGACGGCCCAGATCAGCCGAGGCTGATCAGACGGCCGAGATCGGCCGGGCGGCGCGACCTAGCAAGGGCGCCCAACAGCGGCCCGCTGGCCAGCGGCGGCTGCGCCTTGGCCCAAGGGGCCACTGGCGGCAAGCCATGGCGATGCGGGGGCAGCAGAGGAGGAAGAGATGCTCACCTGACGTGTGCAGCGGGGGGACGGCGTGGGAGCTTGACGACGGGAGGAAGACGGTGGCCGTGGCAAGTCAACGACGGCGATGGAGTTCTGGCAACAAAGAGCTTGGACGAGGGGGGACGCTGGACTTCCTATCATCATTGCGAAACCGGAGGTGGCTCGGAGTGGCAACGAACGCCGGCCGAAGGAGGCAAACACGCCGAGGACTCGGGTTGGCAGCGAAGTCGCCACTCCGGCAGCGTTTTGTGGCGAGCAAGGAACGACCGAGGTAGAGCTCTATGTGGTGGAGCCGATGGTGCAAGAGGAGTGGCGCAGCGACATGTAGAGCGGTGGTGGCGCCTGGTCGGAAGTGGCCGCCAGCGGCGACGATAGGGGTTCGCGATAGGAGTGGCGTTTCGGTGGCGGGTTGTAGACCCCTGTTTTTACAACAGGAATCATTCGTGTACACTGTACCATTTTCCTAGATCAAGTAGTCTGGTACACACGAACTCAATAGTTGAAATACCAAGTGCGCATACACAAGCGTCGAGTGCGAATTATTACAACATAGGCCCAAAGGCAATAGTCTTAGAACAAGGGACCAAACGGTCCGAAATACATCCAAAAGCAAAAATAGATAAGGCAGTAGATTAGAGGCAACGGCAACGCCACTGCCATAGGCAACGACCGTAACTAAGACCTACTAAGCACCATCGTCATCGGCAACCTCCTGGTAGTAGGCATATGGATCCTCCGAAGCGTCATCTCCGACTTCTGGTTGAGTTGTAAATTGCAAGGGTGAGTATCAACCGTACTCAGCAAGCCACCACAACAATAATGCATATGATAGAGGGTATTTCAAGGAATGGCTTCAGGTTCTTTTGTGTAAAACAAGTTTTGTAAATCTTTTCGCAAGGCTAAGACCTAGCATAGACTGATCAAGTTTTAATACCATAGTTCATTAATCAATGATGGTTCTGTCCACCATCCATTGTGATTCTAGGGATGGCTTCCCGCCATTGGGTCGTCATGGTTTTCTGGGGTCTACCTCTTCTCGCCTCTCGAGAAGTGGATCCACCAACATAAAATCATCATGCAATATCCCATCCCTATTAGTTTAAGAATTTAGAGTCTAGCCAAGTGTAATGCACATCCCGGTGCTCAATAACCGCGAGCACGGCTATTCGAATAGATTTAATTTACTCACACTGCATTGGATGTACACTTTACCTGTACTCCGCGACTGCCCAACGCATGAGCCTCGTCCCAACACATGAGACGTGTCACGGCAAAGCATTTCAATAACCTCACATTGGCAGTACCTGCTCCATGAACTTGCATCCTCATGCACTTTAGGCGTCACAAGTTTCTAGCAATGAGAGGAGTTCTGGCGCTCCCGGGGAGGGAAGACTTACGCATGCATTAAGTTATAATTAAGTTTAGGTTTACACATGGCGGTCCTACCGGTGGCGACCACACCGTAAGCCCCTGCCTCTCATCAAGAAGTCAACTATGCATGGATACTGCCTCCGCTCGGCTATTTACTCTGCTAGGTCTATACCCATTCGAGAAGTACGGTTGTACGGGGGTCGTTTCATGCTTAGCTTCATGGCTCGATCCTTAACTGACCTGGGTCGGCACTTGCCTTTACTGAACACCACCCAAGTCCTCCAGCTGCCCTAGTCGAAAATAGTTGTATAGTTTTATTTTTCCTTTCGCAAACCATGTCATCAATGTCATGGCAATGTGATGCTCATGTCTCCACATACCGCATCTCAACCATCTTCCCAAAGGTAGTTGCCCGAGCATAAAGCATTTTGATAAATATGAATATGCATGATTCTAAAGTAGCATGGCTAAGCATTGTCAAATATTGACTAAAAATACACGATATTGTGGACGACAAAGACTTGCATGGATAATCAATATCAAAAGCATGACATATATCAAGGTAGGGCATTCACATATATTCATATGGCATGCAAACTTTATTTTAAATCCAAAATAAGTTCGCAATTGGTGCAACATGCTCAAGGTTTAGTGATGACTTGCCTTGCTTGAAATCCTGCGGATCATGATTCTCGCTCGGAATCGCAACTCCCTCGGGGTCTAGAATTACGTGCGGAAGAATTGATTTGAATTCAATTAGAATCCGAATAATATCCAATAAAATCCAAAAAAAGATCGAGCGCGAGCATCGAAATTTCATTATCGATTCTATTATTTATGAAATAGTAAAATTTTGATTTTAATCTATTTGTCCTAAAATATTTGCGTTATCCGATTTAAGTATTTTACCCATTTTTAATTTACACGATTCCTAATAAATCCGCTCTCTAATTAGATTCCGATAATAATTCACCCTAATTTCTACCATATTTCAATCACTCACCAAAACAAATAACTAGATAAATAAATAACCAATTAAGTAAATCACCTCTATTTATTTTCTAGGGATTTTCAAAAATATCCTACGGTTAATTCTCCGACTATTATATACATATATATATAAATTAATTTTTCCCCGATTTTCCTAAACTTTCTCTTTTCTTTTATTTTCTTTTCTCCTTTTTCTTCTTCTTTTCTTTTTCTTTTTCTCTTTTCTTCTTCTTTTCTTTTTCTTTTTCTCTCTTTCCTCTCTTTGCTCCCTCTCTCTCTGCCTCTCTGCCTCTCTCTCTACCTCTCTTCTCTTCCTCTCTTCTCTCCTTTCTGTCTCTCTCTCTTCCAACTTTTAAAATGTTTAAATTTTCAAAATTTATTTAAGTCCCGATTTAATAATTCTAATACTTAGGGTGTATTCATTTGTATGGGTTGGGAAGAAATTCCCTCCGCACGGAAAACAAAGCGACTCATTAGCACATGATTAATTAAATATTTACTAATTTTTTTTGAAAAATGGATTAATATGATTTTTTAAAGCAACTTTCATATAGAAACTTTTTGCAAAGAACACACCGTTTAGCAGTTTGAAAAGCGTACGCGCGGAAAACGAGTGGTCGCGTATATATATATATTTATTATTTCCTATTTAACTGTATGAATTTATACTATCCAAAATAGAAAACTCGCTTATGATATTCATGTAGAATATTTTATTTATTACAAATTTTGCCTACAACTTAATTCAATTTATTTGTCTTAATTATTTATTTATCAAATTTCCTTTTTAGGGTTTATTCCTAATTAATTCTGATTAATTAAACTCCGAAATAAAGATCCAAATAAAAGGGCAATTAAATTCAGCATGATGTAAATTTGATTAAAAGTTTTGAAATTATGAGTTTTAGGGTTTCGTTTTCGTCAGTCGAATTTTCATGGTGTTACACGGGTTGAAGACGTGGAGTGGCGGCGAGGTGCGGCGTGGTGCGGTGAAGCCGGAGGTTACCAGCACGGCTCGCAATGACTCAAGCGGCGGCCAGACGAGCTTCGGCAAGGCCAGAGAGAGAAAAACAACGGGAGGTCGAATTTGGGCGTGGAGAACTCGGACAAATTGGGGAAATGAGAGAGGGGAGCTTGGGGAGGCTTTTTAAGGGAATGGGGAGGATCGTGGCCGGGCGGGGAGGATGAACAACTGGTTCTGCTTTTGTCTTGACTTCTGCTTTTGCTTTAACCTCATCATCTTGTGTACTGGTTTCTGCTTCAACCTTCAGGAAAATCACTATTCCTTTTTGAATCACCTTTCCTTGCCGAGTAACACTGAAGGAATCCAAGTATATCTTGTGAAAAGCTTGTGTTAGTTATTCCATCTCTGCCTTCTGCTCCTCAGACAGCTGCTCGATCGTCATTGGGATGATGTTGTCTTCAGTAATTTCAGGCATGATGAGTAATCTTGAAACTCGTGTCCCACCAGGCTTGCCAAAAGCGTGTTGATGCGAAAACACGACAGCCTGGGAGTTCTGCTTAGCTCCATTGCAGGTCCAAAATCTTGCGTTTGGATTCAGGGCGTGCCAGTTGGTTTGATCCTGCAACCAACAAGATATATAATAAAATAGATTAGATGCACGATAGTCAATTGGCCGATAAGCCGATGACGTATCGTATAAACCGAGCCGATGCGATCTGATCGAATCGGCTATAAGGTGTAAGATGAATGAGATTAAGTAAGCCTAAAACATGTTCCATTGGCTGTATATGTAATCAAACATGTAATCTATAGATAAAGAATATATCTGATCAAATCATAGTCGATGACACCATGCTTAGATTAAAATAGATACTATATCGACTAATACTCCAATATAGTCTTATGCAAGAATATCAATCTAGGTAAATATACCAAGAGCAAGCTTGTTATATTTGAATAGTGTGAAATCCTTATATAAGGGGTGGGTATAACATGAAAAGCATGATTAAAAGGATTTAAACAAAGCTAAATAGTTATATCAGGTAAGATCGGCTGAAACCCCGATTCTACCCTTACTGACAATCAAAAGCAGGCTAGAGATTACAGTTCTAATCATGACTAGGGCTGATGCAGTGCAAAGTGTAAAAAGAAACATAACATCTAGACAATGAAGCCTTTGAATGTTTTTTAGGGTGGTGGATATCTTAGCTAATCTAAACCAATCGGTCGATTTAGCCGATACCGACAAATCCTTGAATAAGGTCTGGCTGATACAGGTAAATCGAGCCATCGAATTAGATTAGCTAAGTTATATGATAATTAGTGTGCCATACCTCTTATTGGAGATCAAAACCGATGCACCTAACTCGAAACAAGAACTCGTCGAAAGTAAAAAGAAAATTGTGGCGATGCGCCGAGAGTGTATTAAACTGTTGTTGTTTTCTTACAAGACCCTGGGCATATATTTATACCCAAACTTACAAACCTTGTCCATGTCAGACACTACTCAAAACTTGCCTAAACAAACAACTCCTAGGTGGACTCTTGCCAGGAAATTGTAAAAGGAAATAACTAACTCTTATTCCTAATTAATAGATACAATTGCCTCTTCTAGACTCAATCCCTATTCGGCAACACCTTCAAGCTCTTCTCCGAAATCACCATGAACCCAGGTCACCTGTATCGGCTAACCGAGTCCGATTCAGGTTACCCGTATCGGCTGTCCGAGTTCGATTTCATATCGGCCGATACGGCTCCCAGCCGATGCGCTATCTGTTTTTGGAAATGACCTTATCCCTTTGAATCCACTTCGGATCTAAGTCCATCATTGGCATTTCTTTACCAAATTTTCTGTTAATACACGCCCCCCAATTCCGGAGTATAAATCAATATGCTGCGAAATTATCTCTTAGATCCACAAAGTTTGGTAAGCCCCGAAGTCATCATCGGCTTAGGAATCGTATCAGCTTCAGAGTCCTAAGATGAGCCAATGGACATATCAAGTTGCCAGCAGTTGGAAATTCGATTAAGGAAATTAATCTATTAAAGAAAGCTTATTCAGAAGAGACTGAGTTCGAGGAGGATGCAACATGGCAAGCTATCTATTAATTAGGCAGAGTCAATTAGTTTTCTTTTACTTTTAGGAAAGATTGTTTAGAGTCTGAATAGGTCTTGTATCCTTTATTTTATCTTTAGGAAAGTTTGTATCTTGTCCAATAAGGACTAGTATCTACTCATGGATATAAATATGTACACTCGGGGTCTATGTAATTTATCTCTCGATCAATATATAACTACTCTTGGCGCATTGCCACCCTCTTTTCCGAGGTTTTACTTATCAACCGGCGGAACTTGGCACCTGACGCGGGGTTGCATCGGCTTTCGATCTCCGACGAAGGGGTAAGTCCTACGTTCTGTTGACCCTGGCAATTGTATCGGCTACATTGTTGTTGTTCAAGACTGCATCGCTTCAATCTCTTGGATTGCTATGGATTGGTTGATATATTTGCCTATCTATTTATCATATATCTTAGTTAATCTAGTTTGGTAGCTTGATTTAGTTGTATCTGCTAGGATCTGCTTTAGGGTTTTTGCCAGTATCGGCTAAATTACTTTGCCAAATTAGATTAGTTAAGGTATTTATCACCCTAAAAATCAATTCAAAACTTGATTGTCTAGATATTATGTTTCTTTTTATACTTTGCGCTGCATTAGCCCTAGTCATGTTTAGAACCATAATCACTAGCCTGATTTTTGATTGCCAAGGAGGGTTTAATTGGGGTTTCAGCCGATGAATTATCTAGACGTTGCATCAGCTCACAAGGATTACATACAAGTTGGTTTTAGCCGATGACAACAAAGGTTTCATTGATTATCTAATCGTTTGGATTTAATGACATCGGATCTCTAGCCGATGTATGCTTTAACCGTCGGATCAACACTTATTCTATCCTATCATTATTAGCCGATTGGTTTCTACTGGATTATATTATTATTTTATTGCATTATCATCAGTCGATTGTCTTTATATCGTTATTTACATCAAGTATAAGAATCTACAATGAATATATAGCCGATTGATCAAAACCCTATCGACATCGGCTGGTATCGACATCGGTTGGAATTACTCCATTAGCTTATCAACCAATCTGCTTTTTTGATCTGCTGTTTATATATCTTGTCAGTTGCAGGATCAAACTGACTGGCACACCCGCATCTCATCACTTTTAGGACCTGCACTGGAGCTAAGCAGATCTCCCAAGCCTTCGTGTGTCGCACACTGGATCTATGTCAACACATTTTTTGGCACACTCGACGGGACAGATTTTGCGTCAACACTCATCCAGATACTAAATGTAGATAGTGTAATTATCCATTGATTGAGCTAGTGGTAATTAAGCATGGTTAAGCATATCATAATTCTAGCCAGGTCAACTTACGTGACATGAGCTAGTCAAATTATCACCCAAGTTTGACAAATGATGGATAGCAAGTAAATATGATGCATGCAAGCAGATGGGCAATTCCATAATCCCATGTGATTAGCAAAACATGCAATTTATTTGCAAACGGTAAAACATTTATAAAGTAGGCTCCACATGCTTAAGGGAAAATGTGTGACTTGCCTTGCTTCTTCAAACACTCTTCCGAACTCTTTTCCTTGCGGACACGATCTTTCGAAACGACGGAATCTACACGCTACCACGCGAAACGAAAAAATATCCTAATAAAAACCAAATAAACAGTACATGAAGAGTAAACAAGCATGTACAGCTCAATTTTAGATGAATTTTGCAAGTTGAATGGCTCAATTTGGGGTTCGTATGAATTGGTTATGAATTTTAAACATTTTGAGCCATTTAAATGAATTTCTGGAATGAAATATGATTTATTGCGTAATTAAAGAGATTTATGATGTCAGCCGAGGGGGGGGGGGGGAGAGGTGGCGCCAGAAAGTGGGCCCCACTTGTGGGTGACTCAACGGAGGGCGGTTCATGGTGGACCGAGTCCATGCATGGCACAGGAAGGTGCACCATGTGGTGCACGCGTGGCGCCGATGCAGCGCCAACGTGGCGGCCACACAGATGGCCCAGATCCGCACGGAGGCAGATCGGACGGCCAGCCCGAAGGGGAGTTGACCCCGCCAGCCAAGCCGAGAGGACAAGGGCGCAGCTGCGGCGGGCAGGACCAAAGCCACCACTAGTGGCGAGCGGTGACAAAAGAGAAAGGAGGGGGAAGTGGTCCTCACCGAGCGCACAATGGCGACACGCAGCGATGCAGGGTGAAGGCTGGCGGTGAGGATAGGAGATGGAGGGCTTCAGGATGCCGGTGAAGATGGCAGTCCGACGGCGCCCAACGGGTAGGAGTGGCGGCCGGGGATCTCCGGGACCTGGGGAAGGAGATGGATTGGTTAGGGAGGAAAATGGGTGGCCGGGGCGACGAGAAAACCTGCCAGAAATGGAGCTTGTGGCGAAACTCATCGGGTCGCGGGACGGATGGAGCTCTGGCGGGTTCCAGCTAAGACGGAGGAGTGGCCGGGAACGTCCAGGCGCGACAAAGCCGTTGGTGGCGACGGCACAGGCGGGTGAGGCCTCACTCATCGGCAGGGAGTGGCTGGAGGCAGTGGAAAAGGCGGTGGCTCGGGTTTGCGGCAAAAGTGGTGGTTCCGACGATGGCGGCGGAAGAGAAGTGGTGGTTGGGCTTGCCCACGCGGCGGTGGTGGCGGAGTGCGGGAGCGGCCAGGGCAGCCGGAGCACTCCGGCGAGCGGCGGCACTCGGGTTAGGCGATGGAGAGGAGGAGAGAGGGCACGACGAGCTTGGGGAGTTGGGGAAAACAGATGAGGGGAGCACGGGGAGCACTTTCATAGGCTCGGGAGGCCAGAACTGTGCCTAGGGAGAGCAGAGAGTGGTGGTGGAGAGGGGCAGTGATGTGGGTGTGGGCGCCGACTTTTGCGGGGAGTGGGAGGGAACTGGTACGGGGAGGACGGCGTGGACGGCGACAGCATCCCACACATGCGCAGACGAGGCAGGAGCGAGCGAGGGCGCACGGGTGAGCATGGCGACATGGGCGGAAGCAACGGTTGTGGGTCGGCCAGAGGTAGGGGATGAAGCTGACAGGTGGGGCCGTTGGGCCTACCTGTCGACGAGGAGAGAGAGAGAGGCGAAGTGGACTTCGCGAGGAAGACGGGCAAGCGGGCCGGGCAACCTGGGCCGGCAGGGAGAGAAGAGAGAGCCGGCCCGAGAGAAAGGAGTGGGAGGAGGAGCGAGCGGGCCGAGGGAGCGGGAGGCAAACTTGGGCCGTGACAGGGAGGGAGATTTTAATTTGTTTTTCAATTTATTTAATTGATTAAATGAACTTAGTATTTTTATAATTACTTCTTGAGCTTCGAAAATTCTCGGGAAATTCCAGAGAGTAATTTAAGCATGTATTACAAAAATATTCCTAGCCATGATTTTTAAAGGAAAATGTATTTCACACATTAAATTCACTTGTTTAAATTGCTTTAACTTTTAATATGAATTCTAGAAATGATTTATTAAACGATTTTTAATCCCGAACAAAAATCGAGGCGTGACATGCCACCGGTCCCACCTTTCGAAGAGAGGGAGAGAGGAGCCGAAGGAGGAAGTAAAGTAGACTTTGCGAGGGAGGAGGCGAGCGGGCCGAGGGAGAGAGGAAGGGAGGCCGGTCCGAAAGGGAGGGGAAAGGAAGGAGGGCAAGCGGGCCACGAGGGAAGAGAAATGTACTTGGGCCAAAAACGGCCCATAGACCAGAAGAGGAGTTTAATTTTTTTCAATTTAATTAATTGATTAAATGAACTTTGTATTGTTAAATTACTTCTTGAGCTTCAAAAATTCACGAGAAATTTCAGAGTACTTTAGGGAATGGAGAATATTATAAAAATATTTCCAGCCATGATTTTTAAAGAAAATTTTATTTCCACATTAATTTCACTTATTAAATTGCTTTTAATTTGTAATATAGTTTCTATAAATGATTTGTTAAGTGATTTTTAATTCCGAACGAAAATCGGGGCGTGACACGAACATAATATTCGTCCCCATGGTGCTGGCCACCGTCATCCATCTCGACGTCCTCGCTAAGCTCTGAGTTGAAGGCGCTAATGCCTCGCTCCCCGCCGCCGACCTCCTCCCCGCGGGCCTCCCGGACCTCTTCGTCCTCGAACGCCTCCTCCACCTGCTTGCCTACTATGGCGTCTTCTCCGAGCACAGAGGCTCCCCGCGTCGCTTCGTGCTCACTGTCGTCGGCCGTACCCCTCGTCCCCGCCGGTGCGTCCTACGCCGACTACGTGCTGCAGCAACACAAGGACGCGCTCGTTCACACCTGGCCGCTCCTCCACGAGGCTGTCCTCGACCTTGCCGACCCCAAGCCCTTCGTCCACGCCAACGCTGGCATCCCCGCCTATGCCTACTTCGACCAAGACATGTAATAATTCATCATTCAACCAATTGATCTTCTGCTTCCTCTCCATCGGACTAATCTGTGTTGTTGCACTTGAAAGGAGGCGAACGAGGTGATGCTCCGCACCATGACGAGGGTGTCGGAGCCGTTCATGGAGGCGTTGCTCGACAGCTATGGCGGCGGTGGCAGCTTCGAGGGGGTAAGCACGTTGGTGGACGTCGGAGGCACCTCCTCGACCTCATGGGATGGCGAGCTCGAGCTTGCCAGTTCCATCGCCTCCGTCCTCTCCTCTGTTGCTGCGAAACGCCGTGCCTCCCTCCTTGCCAGCCGCTGATTCCTCATTCAGAGTGATGGGAAGGAGGAGATAGAGAGGAGAGAGGGGTGAGGTGGAGGAAGTGGGACCCCCGATGGGGGTCCCATTTCCTTTTTTATGTTTTATTTAACTGACATATGGACCCATATATTTTATTTTAATTTTTAAATTTTTTAGTCTTGATTATAACGTCACGTCAATGTCACGTGGGACGAGAGCCAAGTCAAACCATCCACGTAGACGTCACATCAACTGAAACCGCAGTCCAAATCGTTTTGAGACCTTATTTGCATTGATTTTGAAAGTTAAGAGATGTGTTGTGTCTTGTATTTCGGTTTAGAGACGAGTCACAGACTTGACTACAAATTAAGAGGACATAGAGGAAACTTATTCCAACAATGTATCGGCCGGGAAAAGATATATGCGTGGAAACATTTTTTATATATATTTTTGTTCTGCGGCACAGTTGAGTTGTAGTACTACAATAGCATGGTGACCAAGATCCTTAAAACCATATTATTAATGGGCATGGTGACCAAGATCCTGAAAACCATATTAATGGTTTGTGGTAACACTAGCAGGCAACCCAATCCAATATAGTCACAAAATTGATATAGGTTAAGTTCATCCTTGCATCCTGTAAGAGTGCCAACTATTGGCTTGAACACAACCAAATCCTTGACCGCTCACAAACCTTTTTTTTAATAAATAAAAACATCATAAGAACAATTGTATCAAGAACTCACAATCACTAGTTAGCCTAAATAAGTGATTGTAAATAATTTTCTTGTACTCTACATTTCATCTTACCGGTTGGCGAACAGGTTAAGCATATTTGTGTTTCTCCAAATTCTCATTCCTATCGGTTGGAATTTTCTGGCATTTCATTTTTTCAGTCTTAGCTGCAGTTGGACTCCGAGTATCCGAGGCAATAGAAATAGTATTTTTCCGAAGGGAACCTCCTAGTGTGTTCTTGTGATCATAGATCGAGCTATTTATGTGCAAATTTCACATTGTGGGCATGAGGTTCTCCCTTTTCATCAACCTATCAACAGTGTGAATACAAGGGCATTGGCATGATGATGATGATGGATTAGGCAGAGGTGCATCCTGAATCACTTCCAAGCATTCCGAATTTTTAGCATTTTTAATTTTATTTATTTAAAGATTTGCAAAAATAATTTTTCGTTTTAAAATATTGCAGAACTAATCTCCAATTGCCCTCTGGGAGAGCGAGATTTAAAAATCGCCCTCCCAGAGGGCGATTTTTCTGACGTGGCAGACGGCCGTTGGGCGCCGTCTGCCGCGTCGTGGCTTTTTTGCAAAAAAGTCCCTTGCAGCCCTCGGCAAGGACGATTTTTCCCCTCCCCGGGGGTCACCTGTCGAAGGGCGGCCGCCCTGGCAATTTTGTAGGCGGCCCACTTGCCGCCCTTGACAAGGGCGATTTTTGCCGGGCGGCCGCCCTGGCAATTTTGCATGCGGCCCCCTCGCCGCCCTTGCAGAGGGCGATTTTTGCCCAATCTCGCCCTCTGCAAGGGCGATTTTTGGCATGCTCCCTATATAAGCCAAGTTCGTTGACGACGGCGTCATTTGCAGCGCTCGAGACTCCAGAAGAAAAAACAGAGAGAGGGGCGAGGAAGAAGAAGGAGAGCGGCGAAGCCCTGTCGGTGTGCATACTCGATCGCAGGTAAATACAATATCCCGCTCTATGTTTGTGTTATTTATTTTGTGTAGATTATTATAAAAAAAGAATATTTTGTGAATATTTGAATAGTTGTTTAGTAGTAAGATCTTGATTTATAAATTAGGGCATGATATAATTTAGGGAGTTTGACCTAGAACGAACCGATTTAGATGAACCTATAGAATATATTCTGATCTATGTCTATATTATTTAAATAGATGTGTAGCACTATAATCTGGATTTTAAAATGTAGGATATATCCTTACCTATGTATATATTTCTTTGTGTAGAATTTTGTTTAATATTTGAATAGATGTGTAGGCCAGGGTTGGACTTACCATCGGGGGCCCGGTTACCGCCACCCGGCGGTACGGCGGTTACCGGCGGTAACCGCGCAAAACCGCGACAAATTTGCAAATCGAAATTTGAATTCAAAAATTCGGGCAAACCACAGTATCGACCGCGGTTACCGTGCGGTATGGCGCGGTTACCGCGCGATGTGTGATGGGCCGCACAGTAACGGGCCGGCCCTTTTTTTTTCTTTTTCCAATTTTCAAATTTATTCTCCGTTTTGCTCTCAAATTTGAATAAATATTACTTTTTTTTGAGAAATTTCTTCACCATAAAACACTACAAATCAAGCACTACCGTCACTATTTTTTTTGATTTTTTTTCTTTTTTTTTTAATTTTTGAATTCGGCCGAAATTCGTTAAACCGTACCGCGCGGTACGGGCGGTAACCGCACAGTTACCGCCGGTAAATCAAACCCTGTGTGTAGCACTTAGTTATTGATTTATAAATTACGACATGATTTATTTGAGGGAATTTGACCGATTTGGATGAACATATGTAGAAAATAAGTACGATTGGCGGTACATCTAGATGAAAAAACCAATTCGGTGTATTTCAAGATCTAGAAAAGAGAACATAATGTTATAGAATTTAACTTAGGTACAGATTGATCTAGGCAATATATTCGTATTACGAAATAAACTCAGTTTGAATCTGTTTATCAGGCGCAATGGCAAGCAAGGTCATATTTCAGATAGTTCACGATGAAGGCAATGTTAGATATGGTCGAGATGGTGTTGATCTGTCAGAATTTAGTATGAAATCGAAGGGCATCGATAGGCCAGCCGATAAAACATTTGAGTCAGTCTATAGTTGGTTACTACGTGGATTTAAAGTGGATACAAGAGTGAACACAATGTCCCTATCCGTTGTAGTCAGTCGTGCAACAGAAGGATATTATTGGGAACTAATGCCTATAGATAACACCGAGTCCTGGAGACGTTATGTGGAGATGGCCTTTGAAAGGTCCTGGCCCCTTGTTATTTTTGTGGCATTGCATGAAATCGATAGCAGTGTTACAGTGCAAACAGAGGATGGTGAAGGTCCTAGCAATGCTGTGGAGAATGTTGGACCATCGATGCGAACTAGGGGTAACGAAGCAAGGTTGGATGAGGCAATAGGCATGGCGGATGAGGGGGAGAGAATCGAAGCAATTGTTGAGGAAATGGAGAGGGAAGATTCTGAAAATAAGCAGGCGGAGGGCGATGAATCATCGGACGAGGAGGAAGATGTAATGCCCGTTGATTGGACAAATGCTGATTTCTCTCAACTTGTTATCTCAGAGGGGCAGCAAGCACCCTTTGAATACAAAGATAACGAGGTAATCCAAGGTGCCAAGTATGCTCATAAGGAGGACATGAAAGAGGCGGTGAAGCATTGGGCGGTCTCCTTGCATAGAGAGTTTAGGGTGGTGAAGTCTACGAACTATGTGTATAACGTGAAGTGCACGAAGGATGATTGTCCGTGGCACATTCATGCATATAAGGGAAAATGGAATGACTATTGGAAAGTGAGCATTGTTGGTCAGCACACATGTTGGTTGTCAGGGGTTGATAAGTATCACCGCAACATCACCTCAGCTTTTGTTGCTGGTGAGATGTACAGCGATGTGGTTTGTAACACGGACTTTGAACCAGGCTCCATTATCAGGCACATTGAAAACAAATTCAAGTATACTATAAGCTACTACAAGGCTTGGAGGGCGAAACAAAAGATTTTGGAGATGAGGTATGGCACATTTGAAGCATCCTATGATAATTTGCCTCGTCTGTTAGGCACCATTGCTCAGAGAAACCCCAATACCTATTATGACATTCAGACCTTTCCGTCGTCTAATAACCTGAGCAAGAGCGTGCTGCAAAGAGCCTCTTTCTCTCTGGGTGCTTGCATCAACGCATTTGTGCACTGTCGTCCTGTGTTATGCATAGATGGAACCTTTTTGACAGGCAAATACAAAGGTCAGATACTGACGGCGATTGGAGCCGATGGGAACAACCAGGTGCTACCTATGGCGTTTGCATTTGTCGAGAGTGAGAACACCGAAAGCTGGTATTGGTTCTTGGAGAGAGTTCGCTGCCAAGTCGTGCGTATGAGGCCCAATGTTTGCCTCATTCATGATCGTCATGCGGGCATGTTGAAGGCAATTGACTACCTGCAGAATGGTTGGCCGGAGAGGGAACTTCCAGCTAGGTGGCATGATGTTCGTAGTAGGTGGTGCATGCGTCATATGGGAGTCAATTTCTACAAGCAATTTAAGAACAAGCACCTGATGGATCTATTTAAGAGGCTATGTGGTCAGAATCAAGGGAAAAAATTCAATGAGTTGTGGAGGAGGTTGGATGAGCTGACAACAAAGCAAAACGACAAGCAATCTCGTCGGCCACAGGATGATGATCCTCTAGTATCTCTCGGTCCACTACATGATGACCCGCCAACAATGAGAAGAAGGTCCACATCATCAATACAGAGCCAGGAGGGGCCACAGGAGACGGCTGCACCAGCTGCCCGCGCTGGTCGTGTCGTGCCCGCTGACAGGCTGACGTACTCTCAGGGGCACATTAGGGCACAGGCTAGGAGGGGTAGGGGTAAGAGGCCTCGCCAGTAGGCTACGAGTGCTTCCTGTTTGTAATATTTACAGTTAGTAACTTTTTGTTACCTCTTTGTATATAACTCTATTCGATCGTCGCACTCATATGTCACGAAAACATTTCATGTCATTCGCTACCTCTACTCAACGAAACGACGAAAAACTTTCGGTGCGTAACAGAGGGCTACGATTGGTCGCTATCAGTTTTTGGCCCGTGACAGACGTTTACGATACGTCGCTATCATCTTTCGGTGCGTGAAGGCGTCCTGACTCAGCTTTTGCCGATGCTTTGTTCGACACAATCATTCAATTTGCGCTGCCACGTGAACGGCGAGAAGGAAAGGGAAAATGGAAGACACGCTTAACGTCGTAGAAGGGTTTCGTAGGAAAGCCGAGGATCGACTCGTCGAGTCCGATTAATTTGTATCATGTATGCATGGGATAGGTTCCGCGGTTTAATTATGTGCAATAATTCTTACAAAACATATGCCATGTATTGTATCGTTCAGATTTCAACTACTTTACAACAAACTAAATAACATTTTAAGTTCGTTAGTTCGCTACATGTTGCGAGGTTGTAATGTACGCAACATTATTCATCGATACACCATACAACTACCAACTCGTGCATACTACTGAGTGCAACGAGGCCACTTTCCCTTCCTCTGCGCATCGGGATTCTCCTCCATTGCTGCCTTCGCTCGCTGTGCACGCTCAAGCTTCAGCTCTCGCTCCTCCCTGTACGCAGCAACACGCCTCCTTTCCGCCTCAGCCTTGTGCTCTTTTTCTGCGGCCTCCTCCTTGCGTCTCTGCTCTATCTTCTCCTTGCGCTCTGCATCCCATCGCCGTATGTACTCCAACCGCTCCTTGTTTTGCGGCTTGATCTCGGTGTCGATCCACTGCTCAAAATCACATAGCGGTGGAGGGGTCTGCAACAAATGCAATGTTTACTAACCAAATAAGTTGTTCAAGACTACTTAATACACCAAATAATTATTACAAAACATCAGTTCCTCACCATTAAGTTAATGCGGCGTATCTCAGGTGTTGGCTCAAACTCAAAATTGGCACACATCCAGTATCTCTGCATATACGTCTCCTCTTCATCGGACTTGGCTACCTTGCAAGGATCACCGCACCAGCACATGGGCACTGGAACACCGCTAGGCAAAGGCAATGGGTTGAAGGCATTTCCAGTCTTCGGGCGATAACTACAAGTCAACAATAAATGAAACACCCTAACCCGTTAATCTAGGATTCCTCATTTCATGCACAACGAATAACACATAATATCACAGAAATGATTTATGTTACCTTGAGTTGGTAGCTTTTCCACGCCTTGGCATCCTACAGTTTAAAAAAACAACTATCAAATATTGTACACACCCTTAATACTTCTCATTGTACGGTTAAATATAGTAATACTACAAACCAAACATGTGCACAACAAATCTAGCCTAAAATTATTCACACTTCTAAGTGCTACAGATCTACTCACAAATTTCAACATATCTACTCACAGTGCAACAGATCTACTCGCAAAAAATCTAGGGTCCGTATCTAAGTGCTACAGATCTACTCACAAATTTCAAATACATGGTAATTACACTAGTATGCGACACAAAATATAACCATACGTCGGGATATTGTACTAACCTGCGATCGAATAAGCACAGCAACAACGCTTCGCGACTCTTCTCCTTCTTCCTCATCTCTCTCTTTTTTTTCCTTCAATTGTGACCGGTTGAAATGAGACTTCCTCGGGCCATTGGAGCTTTATGGGATGCCGACCAAAAATTGCCCTTGTAGAGGGCGAGATTAGGCCAAAAATCGCCCTCTGCAAGGGCGGCGAGGGGGCTGCCTGCAAATTTGCCGCACCCCTCTATAGTTGTAGTTGCACTTTTTCCATATTCTTATCGAGAACACACAACTGATCAGCTTTGATGTGTTTCAGTAGCAAATTACAAGGAAATTTGTTTTCTTACAAAAAATACTACAATTTATCTGTTACATGTTTCATATTACAAGTCGTTTTGATTTTTCTCAATTAATCTTTTTAAAAGTTTAAACAAGTTTATAAAAAATTATAGCATAATCAAGTTTATAAAAAATATAGCAACATTTATATTATCAACTTAGTTTTATTATATTTAACGTTACATATATTTTGATAGTTTTTATGTTACAAATATTGTTATATTTGTATAACCTTACTTAAATAAAGTTAAAATAGTTTAACATGGGAAAAATTCAAAAATCATTCTTTTTGCAGGCCTCCTGCCGCACTGGCAAAAATCGCTCTCTGTAAGGGCGGCAAGGGGGCCGCCTGCAAAATTGCCAGGGCGGCTGCCCTTTGGCAGGCGGCCCCCGTATAGGAAAAAATCGCCCTTGCTGAGGGCAGCGAGGGACTTTTTTGCATAAATGCCGCGACGCGGGCAGACGGCGCCCAACGGCCGTCTGCCACATCATTAAAATCGCTCTCTGGGAGGGCGATTTTTAAATCTCGCCCTCTCAGGGGGCGATTGGAGATTAGTTCTGCAATATTTCAAAACGAAAAATTATTTTTGCAAATCTTTAAATAAATAAAATTAAAAATGCTAAAAATTCCAAGCATTCCTGCTAGCATGCTACTGTATCGTGGACTTCAGCCCATGCTGCACCAAAGGCCCAAATCTGGTAGGGCCCATACAAGACAATGAGCCCACAACTATTTGGACCTGCTGAATATCAGGCTGGGCAGTATAGCACTGTAGCTTGTTACATTGTTGCCACTAACGAGTAACGACAGCGTTTTCAGTCTATGCTGAGAGCTAGTTACTGTACTATTTACTGCTCACTGAGAGGGAGTAAAGTTCACGCCTTCACGGCAGCCAAGGAATGGGGGCAAAGAGCTCCTGACTCCTGAATGCATTAGCGCTGAAGTACTGCCAATGATACAGCACTGAATGGTGCACCAAAAGAGAACCAAGCATATGCATAAGAATAAGAGAAAGTAAAGATGCTAGATTAGCTGGCTCTTGCATCTGCGGCCGTAGCAACATTCCCTTTTTTCTTTTCTGTTCGTTTTTTGAGCTCCAAGCCAGGAGACAGTACAGAACCAAGGAACTTGAAACGGGGTACTCCATCTGACTGACATGTTACTGATAGCTAGAGAAGATGCAGCTTTGTGCTAAGCTAAGACTAATTAGTGACGGCGCTAGTGAACAACTAGAGCTAAACCAAGCTCGAGCATTGCACTGGTACGTACTCTGGTACGTACAATTCAGTGTTCAGAGCCCGTGGCTGTGATGCCGGTGGTGGCTTCCGAAGAAATGCGCCGGCGAAGGAGCAGGGCCCGGAGCGAGGCCGGCCGTGGTGGCGTTGAACGGCGTCGCCGGGAACGGCGGCCAGGTGGCGTTCGGAGCAGCGCCCGCCGGCGGCGGCGGGCATTGGTAGCACTTGGTGAAGAGCCCGAACGTGTCGATCTGGCGGACGAAGTTGGTCATGCTGGCCCAGCCGCCGAACCCGAAGCCGACCACCAGCACCCACGCCACCACGAACGCGTTGATGATGAACGTGCCCGTCCATCGCCCCACGAACCGCGGTGGCGGCTCCACGGCATTCTGCAGTTTAGCATTCAGACAAAAGGATTCTCAGTTCAGGCTCACACCATCACAACAGAGCACACAACTACTAGCTTGTATTAAAGCGCATAAGTACAAATCAGATGACTTCTAAATTTGCATGCAACTCGGTGCTAGAATGTGTTTAAGTACTGAACTTTTGTGTCGTCTTGCAAAGAGAGTGGTTCGATGCTCGTCCAAATATACCAGGACGAATGGTACAAAAGATCCCTCTGTCTCCTGTTTTTTTCTCAACAGTCTACTTCTAAGCTTTGTACTAGCACTCCTTTGCTTTTCTTGACACGTTAAAAGACAGATCAACACTGCCGCAGTTTTGTCTTACATTCAGTACGACAAAAGCAGCGGCAATACTTACCACCCTAATGATGTTTCACCCTTAATCATAACCAACGCTATACCTTTTGTGCCAGCATCTTTCCATAGTCCATCCCGAACAAGGGTGGACCCAACTAGCATTCGTCTCACTCACTTGATAAATTTATAACCACTGTGCTAAGTGACATGTAATCAGGACCTAGCTAGCTTGGCGTGCCAATGTAAAGTGCAATGCGACATGCAAGTTCTACACTAACACTAGTAAACTTGCATGATAAAAGTGAAACCAAAAAGGTTAAAAAAAGCGCGGTAATTAAAAAGATGACAAGATTTTTACTATACCTCACGAGCGTGCGCGGAGCGGAAGGTGATCATGTGCGCCAGGGCGGGGATGATGTAGACGGTGAAGCTGACGAGGAGGGAGCCGACGGCGGAGTTGATGGGCCCGAAGAAAGGGAAGATGATGGCGAGGAACCAGATGGGCACGACGACGGGGAGCCTTGCGGCGGCGCGCTTGCAGAGGCTGCGGCAGTCGTGGAGGCCGATGAGCTTCTCCCAGACGAAGTAGAGCGGCGTGCAGGCGAAGCCGAAGGTGATGAACTGGTGGATGAGCATGAGCACCACGGCGGCGTCCCGGAACGCCGTGCGCGGCAGCAGCGCCAGCGCGTTCGAGTGCGTGAGCAGCTCGTCCCCGAACGCCCAGTACACGCTCGCCGCCGACGGCAGCGTCAGCGTCAGCACGTACAGCGTCGCCATCAGGTAGATCGCCTTGAACTTCTGCGGCCTCCACATCGCGTGCATGATCTCCCTGCGCGCACCAAAATCACACGTAATGTTGTCACAAACTGCTTGAGTGAACGCGTAAGTTTCACTGCACAGTTGGGTCAATTATTACAGTATTCACGCTAACGATCGATGTAACTGCGAGCCTGCAAGGAGGGTGACCAGACACTGAGAGCGGAGGCGTGGCGTTATTGCCTTTGCCTTGCTTTCTCTACTGTACTGCTAGCTCGTAGCGTGGGTACACGATACAGAGTTACGTGGACATCCGTGCATGTTTCGTGGCGTTGTCCATCCGTGGATGGCAGGATGGGCATCGTATCTACAGCAATGCAGGCGCAGGCCGCAGGAGCCACCCTGAGGTAAAGCAGCAAATGCTCTCCCGAGTTTGGACGCTAGCTATAGCTCTTTTGACTGTCCAAACCATGAATGAATGAGCAGGGGAGTACTGCTGCCAGTGTGTAACCTGGAAATGGGTGTTGCATGGGTTCGCGGCCAAAGATGCAACAGTGCGGGGGAGATGCTTTGATTTGAGGTCGTGGTTGCTTTCTGAAATGTGCTGCCTGGCTAGTTGAATTTGTGCAGTTTCAGAAAAGAAAATTTGCAGCCTACGGTACACATTCTACGGGGTGGCATGTGACTGACTGAGACCAATTCGTGCAGTATTCCTTTTGACACAGTGGCATAGAATAGAGAGCGTTTGTCGGCTTACACAGTAACAGCGTGCCCACCGAAGGTGTAGAGAATGTTTGTGGCCCCAGTGAAGTAGAGGACCATCTTTGTTGGGCCCGAGTGCTTCACTCCATCGACCTGATGTTCATACAACAGTACAAGTGTTTTTCAGCTCAAGTGCTCAATGCAAATGCAATAATGTACAAGCATGCGCCTAGCTATTCAGACGAGAAATGCAAGCATGCTGCATGCTAACTGATGGTGCTTTGTGTTGTACTACCTGGCCGTGGATGAGGGACGCGACGGCGAGGTACCAGGCCGTGTAGGTGGTCATGACGAGGCCGAGGAATGACCAGATCCGGTAGTTGTGGAACGACGGGATGAACACCGTCGTCGCGCAGCACGCGCCGAAGATGTAGGTCCACGTCCTCTTGTCCAGCTTGTCGTTGATGTAGTATATGTTGCTGCGCTCACACACCGTACACATAAACAGACGCTAAAACAGATAACAACACTGACAAACAAACGCTAATGAGTATATTCAGTGGCTTTAGTAGCTGGTACGTACCTAGCACAAGCGATGAGCTGGATGACAGAGCCGAAGAGCAGGAAGGTGCAGTTGAAGGCCAGGCCGACGTTTCTCCAATGCCTCCCCAGCAAGCCATCCAGCACCTCGAACCACTGCATGCACATCAATGGTTGAGGTCTAGTTCAGAGTCTGAACTTACAGAACATGCAGAAGAGAAGACGGCGGCGAAATGGATTGAACAACGTATAGTAGGGACGACCACGTAGGGAGAGATCAGGCTGATCTGTGTTAGTTTTTGTTTACCTGGATGACATGGTTCCTGAAGTCCACCTTCTCCCTCTCCTTCCTGGTCCTGTACTCCACGTACAGAATGCTGATGAGATACGCCGTCCAGCTGCCCATCAGCCCGTAGAAGAGCTGGAACAGTATGCCGCTGAGCATCCCCAGTTGGGAGAACGAGTAGGGCAGTGTGAGGAGCACCTGGGCCACCTGATCGAAGCCCACATCAATACAGATTTAACCGAACTGCTACACATCACGGCACAAACCTAGCTATAACTGCATGCATTTCGCAAGAAAATGGAAGCAAACATAGCGTCGATCATTAAATGTGGTCACCTGGTTGGACGCGCAGCTGAACCAGGCGTCGTAGGCCGAGCCGCCGTGCCAGAGAAGGCCGGAGAGCCGGGACTTTGCGGTGCTGGGGCCGCCGTCCTGCTCCATTTCGACGTAGCGGCCGACGCCGACCGTCTCCGGCGCCTTCTCGTTGGCGAGGGTCCCGTCAGCCGCCGAGCCCATGATCACTCCGTCGGTCCTGCTTAGCTAGACCGTGAACACGTAGGTAACACTCTGTGTGTGCTAGTTAAGACACCTCCTTCTGTGCTAGCTGAGCGCGCAGTATCGTAGGAGAGGATATAGTGGACGAGAGGAGAGCTAGGGAGTGGTGTCTTATATGGAGGCTGCAGTGCAGCGTGGTGTGAACGGAGAGGGTGGTGAGGCAAATCCGACAGTTGAGGATAAAGAAGAATGGCTCTCTCTTAATCCTTGTTTCTTTTTATGAGTTTTTTGATTTTGTCAACTGGTTGAGAGAGAACCCAAAAAAAAGGAGAGATTATCGAAAATGTTTATATTATCGATTACACTTTAGAACTTGAAAGAACATATTTCATAACATGTTTTCCTCTTTTTCCGTTAACACACGCACTGAATTATTTTCCGTTACTACCGCAGAGCTTTTCGCTGCTTCTGGTTTCGGCGGCGAGCCCGCGAGCCATGGTCTATTGCCGTTCTGTCGCGGTCTTGCCCTGTGTTCGTGCCCACGAGCCCGGAAATGCGCTTTGCCCGCACGGAACGGCGGCCGCAGAAGACCGGCCGGAGCGCCACGCCGCCATCCCACCGCTGCCAACGGGGAGTCGGGGACACGGGCTCGACGCGAAATGGGACCCCATGCTGCAGCGAGGAGAGGGGATATGCCGTATGCGGCCGATGCGGTGCGGGTCCAAGGGCCCCAGGGCCACCTGGTCCTGGGACATTCCTTCCTTTCCGCCGGTACACTGTTTCCCTCCTTTGGGAGCCTTCCTAGGCACCTCACTGTTTACTCCTCCCTCCTCACGAGTCACGCCCCACAAGGACACCACACGCACATGCAATTCTCTCCTCTCCTCTCACGATTCCTAATCCCATGGACGACAAATTTTCTGCGGAAACAAGGAAATGTCTCGAGCATGTTCAGGGTCCCATGCAGCTCGCTCGACCGCTCACTCGCGTCTTGAAACCCGAAAGAGCTCAATGGGAGTGGGGACGATCAGCGAGCGGCGATGCAGGCATGCAGCCCTGATTGGCTAAACGAACCCCCATGCGCGCCGGAGGTGTTGCCCCGGGGAGCAAGTACCCGTGTTGGGCGTGGTGTACAGTGGCCTCTCGCGGTCTCGCCGTAGCCTTCCTTCCACCGAGCGCGGTTTCAGATGAGGAATAATACTCGCTCACTCCGAGCAACAAGACGGCACTCCTCGAGTGCGGCGTACATCCGGCCAGGGTAACTGCGCCGAGCTGCGCAGTGAGCACTTACCCTGGCAGCTAGTGGAGGGATACAATAATTGGGTGGGTAGCTGTTCTCAAGTTCAGGTAAGTTTGCTGATCCTAGAACGACCTCATTTGGTGCTGTGGTTATGGTGGTAAGTAAGTGGTTATAGTACTTCTTACAGAAAAATACGGCAAACATTCTTCTTTATTTACTGTCCACAACCTGTCGGAAAACCTTACACAGAGTCGGGGGGAAAGCTACAGCTGGGCTCCTCCACCGGGAAAATTCGTTCAGCTTGAACAGGTGTTGCAAATAGGCTCAACAGCTACCCAAACGACCAAACCGAGCTGAGTTCCAGCTCTACATAGGTGAAAAAAAAAGAAGCAAAGGTTGCTTTTGGTGTGGTGGAGTATCCTGCACAGCTAGGCCATTTTTTTCTTCTAAAAAGTTGGTCTTCGTTGTTTGCACTTGGGCCTTGCCACGTTCAAATGGAAGTGTGCATGATGTGCATGCATGCCTACTTGACACTCATTGTTATTACATGCATCCTGTGTCGCTTTAGTAAATGATTTCATTGGTGCACACTGCTGGTGGAAACAATTCCAGCGTTTTTCAGCTCTAGTTTGGCAGAGGAATTCTTCTTTAATCGATTTAATAAAAGTGATTACGTCATTTGAGAAGTACTTGATGGAGAAATTATTTGGTGGGAAAACCAATGGCGGGGGAGTCTATTCAAAGGCAGCAGCAGATAAAAAACACAAATACTGTGGAATGGAAACAAACACAAAGACACTGCATCACAGAAGCTGCACAGCCAGGCATCTGCATATCTGTCTATGATGACACGGCATCATAGCTGGATATCTGACGTATCGTCTGAAGAGAAAGCCAGATGCACGGATCGATTGGTATCATAAGAGAGATCTGTATAAAGCAAACGGATTGCGAAGCAAGAAAACAAATCAAGCAAAGGGAGGCAATGCAGCAAAGCACATCCATGATGCCTGATTAAGCCTGAAACCGTGGAAAGCTCCTCTGTTCAGACCAAGAACTTTAGGGTGTAAATTAGTAGTATATGCAGAACAAGCGATTGTACCATACTTTTATCTCTCAGGTATAAACCCCAAACTCTGGCAAGTACTTGAAAGCAAATGGTACACCGTATTATTCTCACTTAGTAAAGCTACTTTCTTTTTAACTCCCTTTTTGCAAAGAGGTATTGTCTCTTCTACACACTCGAAAAGTTGCCACGAGGCTGCGAGCAGCAATCGATTGAGAGCTCATTTTTGTTTCCATGCACTAGCTGCTGCCTCAGCAATGAATAGATTCCATCCTGGAGTCTATAATTCATTATGAATACATACGATGCCACCAGTATGCAGAGGTAAATATACCTGCTCTGAAGTGGAAAATACAGTGATATCTGAATGCAACCATGGCCTAGCATCATGTCTCTAATTCGGTGGACTGCCCTCTGGCACACATGTATGATAGAAGGCATGTTGTCTGAAGAATGTCATGGAATGGCATGATAAAGCTGCACGACTATATATAAACATTGTGTTTTAATCAATGCACCTGCACATCTTTTGTTATGGTTATGGACCTGAATACAGCTTTTTACTGGGATTAGACAAAGGAAATTCGTCTGTCGGTAAGCAATGCCTGTCGCCTGATGAGTGTTTGGATAGCGCAATAAAGCTGTCAAATAGCCATTGAGTATACAGTTAGCTTAGCACCAAAGTCTTCCACTGTTCCACAGGCTGGTAGGCATGCAAGTGACAGTGCTACTAGTACTAGTTCACACATACAGCTTTAATCAATCAAGCTACTGGCCCAATGGCTGAACGGATAATTTCTTTTGACAGTCTAAATGGACTAGTAATGTTGTTCCAATACCATTCATCAGACAGCTAGATTATACAGTAAATGGAGAACTTGATGAGTTGGTGTGACATGCAACCCTGCAGCTCTGGATTGTTAAATCAAAGTGTATTTGGATTATTATTTTAATCTTGGGAATAGGCAGGAAAACACAAATTCTCCGTCTATTTTGAGGATGAGTTTGAAATGTAAATGCCAAGTCCGTGATGTGGTGTCTTTATTATTGATCACGTCCCCTTTGGCTATAGGATTTGGACCAATTTAAATAGCTCGTACAGGCATACATGGGATTACATCAATACCCCTCAGGATATATGTCAAGTTACTATGGTACCCATGTAAAATAGGTAATCCTAAGGGTACATTTGCACATTTCTTGTGGCCCCCTATGATCTATGACACCAGTTGCCAGAAGTAGTTGGAGTGGCTCTCATGGAATCTTCTTAAGGCATATTCTTCGCCCGATGACGTGTCTCACAAGCCTTCACGATCTTGGTCAAATGATCTTTCCCATCCGGGAACTCGAATGCACTTTCCCGCCTGTCGGCCAGTTGACATTTACCTGTCGAAAAGGGCAAATTCAGTAGAATGGAGTTTGCCCCCAGCGAAAACCTACTCGAGTGAACAAGATTACTCGAATAGGTTTGCCGCCAGCGAAAACCCCTTCGAGTGAGTAAGATTGCTCGAATCAAGTTAACCATTAGTAAAATCCTCTGACTTGTTCGAGAGTGTTTTTGCCGAATAAGGGGGGAAGGCATTTGCCCTTTGACGGAGCGTGAAACTCCTCACCGGGAGACCGCGCAGGTCCCCCTTTGCCGGTTCGGCTGGGGACGCAAGGTGAAATTCTTAGCCCCTGATCTGTGGGATCTCAACGAGAAAAACGCGTGGACGCAGGCGATTTAGACAGGTTCGGGCCGCTAAGGAGCGTAATACCGTACTCCCGTGTTCTAGTAGATCTGAGAGTATGATGGAATCCTCCGAGAGTCCCCCCCCTCGTAGGCCTGGGCCTCCTTTTATATGGCAAGGGGCTACCACATGGGCCACGAGCTTCCTAAGAAAGAAGACATTCTTTTACATTTAGGGCTATCCTATCGCCGGAAGCAGCCTCTGACAGACGCCGCAGCACGCCTTCACTCGGTCAGCCGACTCCTCCCGGGGGATGCCCATTTCAACCTTCATTAAATGGCGGGCGAATTCTGTGTCTCGCCTGCACCGGAATCGGGAAAGCATCTGACCGGAGCTGACATACCAACTCCGGGAGTTGGCATACCAACTCTGCCCGAGAGACGAGAGACAGAGGGCTCTCATCATTCTGATGGGATGGAGCGTGGCGTGCAGCAGGCCGCCTGGCGCGCGTGCGACGCACAGGCATCCTGGCACCACCTAACCCGCGATCTGACCGGTCTGCGACCAGTCACTCACCATGACCGGTCATGGACCGGACATGCACGCGCCACGCTGCATTAAATGCGGCGTAGTGCGCCCGTCTGAACTGCTATAAATGTGGTTAGGTGAGCTCCGCCGTGCTCACCTAACCTGCGCACGTGGCACCAAAACCACAGGGGGTCGGGGCGCCCCAGGCCTCGGGGCAGAAACGGGAGCGACCCGACCCCGGGGGGAAGCCGGGAGGGCAGCCGCCACGTCACCCTCGGGCCCGACCCCTCCGGGGGGACGGGCCACGTGGATCCCTGTGGCCGCCCTTCCCTTTGGTCTCGATACCCCCGGTCCCATGTCACCGACAGTAGCCCCCGGCGTCACGCCCGGGTGGCCACACTCAGGGGGGGGGCACCCAGGCTTGGCACCACCTCTCGGGCCTGGTGACAGGTGGGACCGGCCCCCAAAGGCGAGAAGGACTCTTACGGTCGTGAGCCGCGCATATCGGTGAAGAATGCCAGTCGACATTCATGAGCGGTCTTCTTGTAACCGCAACATTACTCGAGGCAGTGCGCGGATTGGGACACGTAGGTCCACTTCGCTTGGGGACGTAATGATTGGTGCTTTTCGCGGTAACCGAGCGCGATTAATGCGCACATGATCTGCCCCTTCTCGACAGCCACGGTCGCATGACTGACGCGTGCGCCGTAAGCGGGCGAGTGGGGTTAGTGGAGGCGTGGGCGCGAGAAACGAGGGGGCAAGGAGATGGGCACGGGAAACGAGGAGCCGAGCGCGGCGGAGGCGAGGGCATAAAGGGCGCCGAGGAAGGGATTCGTTTCCTTCCTCTCGCCACTTTTTCCTTGCCTTTGCCATCCGTGCCCTAGCTCTCTCGTTTCTCTCGCCTTCCTCTCGCCACGCGCTCTCGTCCTCAAGCTCCCCCTTCGCCGGCGCCATGACGCGGAGCTCCGCGCCGCTTGACGGCAGCGTGCTACCGCCTTCCCACATCACCAGCGAGAGGCAGGCCGGGCTACCGCGCCGGTTCATGTCGGAATCTGCCACCCGGGAGGTGGTCGTGCTTGGCGAGGGACGCCCGGCGCCGCACTACCCGGAGCGGTCCGTCTTCTTCCTCTCCTTTGCCATGGCGGGCTTGATCCCGCCGTTCTCAACATTCTTCATGGACGTTCTGGAGTTCTACGCACTCCAGATGGTGCACCTTACCCCCAACGCGGTGATGACGCTGGCCATCTTCGCACACCTGTGCGAGATGTTCATTGGGGTGCGTCCATCCCTTTGGCTGTTTCGGTGGTTCTTCACCGGGTAGCCGGTATCGCCGCCGACGGTGGTCGGTGGCTGCTACTTCCAGCTGTGGGGGCAGGTGTTGAACCGTTACATCCCGTGCGTCCTTCGCAAGAAGTGGGACGACTGGAAGAGCGACTGGTTCTACACCCCCCTCCCCGACGAAGCGTGCCTCTGTCTCCCGAGCCAGCCCCTAGCGCAGGCGCCAAGCTGGCGGGCGACGGTGGATCTGGGGGACGGCTAAGACGCCGTCCTGAATCGCCTGGCAGGCCTGCGAGCCCAGGGGCTCACGGGGGCCATGGTGTTCGGCGATTACCTCCGCCGCCGGATTGCGCCGCTTCGGCGACGCGCCCGGGGCGCCTGGGAGTACGCCGGGACCGAGGACCTCCTGAGGACCCACCAGGGGCGTAAGTGGGATTGGGACCCCGAGGACTTCAGGATGGTGGTCCAACGGGTGCTAAACCTTAGCTCCGTGGAGTCATCCCTCATCCCTCGGGGGATCCTCCCCCTCTGCAGCGACCCGGAGCGCGCCAACATTCTGGCCATCATGCAGGTGGTCGGGGCGTCGGGGGATCGGGCCCCCTGAGGCCATGATGGCGCGGGCGGCAGCCGCAGAGGGGACCAATCTACCCTCAGAGGGGGCCATGCTTCTGGGCCCCGCGGCGGGGGTTCGAGGGGTAGTCGCCCTGCCGACGCCAAGGGGAAGAGGAAGCAGGAGGCGACCCCTCCTCCATCTCCTCCCCGAGGGGGCGGGGCGGAGCACGTCAGCGGCAGGCGCCCGGAGGACGCCGCACCGACGCCCCAGCCCGAGGGGAGCAGAAGAAGAAGCGGCTCCGCAAGATGGGGGAGACCGAGCCGTGCAGGGGGAGCCTCATCACGCCCCCAAAGTGGTCATTCAGCCGACCACCCCGCAGGTTCGACCTCTTACCCACAGCGGCCACACTCTCATTCCGAAACCCCCGGGCTTATTTTTACTTACCTCTTTCTGTTTCATATTTTTCTTCTGCCTCAGTGAGATCCCGTCCCGCCCCATGCGTCACTCCAAGGCCGGCCGGTCCGCAGGCAACGTGGCCGGGGAGGCGGCGACCGCAGAGGCTTAGAGGCGGGAGGCCGACCTGCAGGAAGCCACAGGCCGCCTACGGGTAGCTCAAGAGGCTGCTCGGGAGGCGGCCCGAGTCCACCAAGCCGAGGAGGCTGCTCGGGAGGCGGCTAGAGTCCGTCGGGCCGAGGAGGCTGCCCGGGAGGCAGAGGTGGCGCGCGCACACGAGGCACCGGCGCCCGAGCCTGCCACCCAGGTACCCGACCCGATCGCGCCGGAGGCGGATGCCGCCACCGAGGCGGCCCGTGATGACGCCGAGAGGGCGCACCCGGGGCCCGACGCCTCAGGCGGCGCTGCGGACGAGCCGGCCTCGGGAAAGGCCCTCGAGGCCAACACACCGACCGGCGAGCCGAGCCGGGCTTCACCACCACAGGGACGGCCTTCCCCCTTTTCTCCCGCCACCCCGCTAATCGCGCAGCCCCTCCTGCAGGCCGATGCTGGACGGGCTAAGCGCCCAAATACAGGCCCTACAGGCGGAGCGGGCAGAAATCGACGTGGTGTGGGTGCGCGTCGAGGAGGGGCGGCGCTCCGTGGAGGCCATGGTGGAGGCCGGCCGTAAGGCGCACAGCCTGCACACCTCGCAGCTCGAGGCTCGCCGCAGGACCCTGGCAGAAATCGCCCGGGAAGTGGAGGAGGAGCGGGAGACAGCCCTCATCGCTACCGCCGTGCTTGACGGGGCGTGGGATGACCTCCGTCTCCAATACGGGAGCCGGATGGCGGAGCTGGAGGAGAAGCTCGACGCCGCCCGCGGAGTTCTCGACGCCGCCGCTGCCCGGGAGCGGCGGGCGGTGGAGATCGAGGCGGCGACCTGCCAGCGCGAGGAGGCCCTAGAGGCCCGGACCATGGCGCTGGAGGAGCGCACCGCCGCGCTCGGGGGGTGGGCCTCGCGCTTTCTCGTGCAAGAGGCCACCGTGCGCCGGCGGGCCGAGGCCCTTGACCTCCGCGCCCGGGAGCTGGAGGCGCTGGAGGAGCGCGCCCATGCCTTGGGCGCGAAGGAGGCAGCGCTGGCGGCACGCGAGACCATCGCCGTTACACGGGAGGCGACACTGGCGGCGCACGATGCTGCCTCGGCCAAGCAGGAGTCCGCACTCCGCCTTCGTGAAGACACTCTCGCCTAGCGGGGGCGAGCCCTCGAGGAGGCCGAGGCCGCGGCGCGGCGGCTGGCGGACAGCCTGCTCCGCCGTGAGGCGGTGCAGGAGGAGCAGGCGCGCCGTAATCTAGAAAGCGCTCGCGCCGAGAGGGACGCGCTGAAACAGCGGGCCTCCAAACTCGAGGCGCGGTCAAGGGAGCTGGACACGCGGGCGTGCAGCGGCGGGGCGGCCGCAGGCCACGGCGATCTGGCCGCTCGCCTCACAACCGCCGAGGACACCATCGCCAAGCTGCAGGGCGCCCTGGACTCATCCGCCGGGGAGGTTGAGGCCCTCCGGCTGTCGAACGAGGTGAGGCCCAGCATGCTTCGGGACGCCGTCTCCCACCTCGACCGCGCCGGGCGTCAGGCGGGTATCTGGAGCGGGCGGTACGCAAAGTACGCCGCCAACCTGGGGGGCCTCGCCCAGCGCCTCTCGGAGATGGCCGGGGACCTTGAAAGGCTCCCCGAGGAGATCGAGGAGACGGTTAAGTCTTGCTCAAGGGACCTCGCCCGAGGGGCGGTGGAGCTCGTGCTAGCGAGCTACCAAGCCCGGGACCCCGATTTCTCCCCGTGGACGGCGCTGGAAGAGTTCCCCCCCGGAACCGAGGCCAACGCGCGCGCCCAAGTCCGGGATGCCGCCGATCAAATCGTCCTCGGCTTCGAGGGAACGACCCCTTGGCTCGTCTTCGCCCTCGACTCCAACGAGGAGGAGGAGGCGACGACGGTGCCAACGATGACAGCGACGGCGAGGCCGGCGACTCGGGTGCATCGGAGTGAGCCCCCGGGCCCCCGCGTATCTTAATTTTTGATTCCTTCATCTTCTGAGGCCTTTGGGCCAATGCTTGTATAACTGACTTCATCTTGCCTGCAATCAAATAAGATTTTAATTTCTATGTTAGTTATGTTTGCTATATGCGCGTGATAAGGGTGGCCTGAGTCACGATCCCTTTGCATCTTTGGCTTGAGCGAGGGCTCGTGCTCAAGCCCTAGCCTCAAGCAGCGCGGGTCGGAGCTAGTGCCATGGGGAGATCCGCATGTCGAGATTGGCCAGGCCGAGAGCGTGGTGACCGAGGGTTATGGGGACCCGATTGTGGGCCATTGCCGATTCCCTCCCGGAGTTCACCGCGCCCTGGGTACGGCTTGGTTCTGGGCCCCGTTTGGCAGTTTAGACGACCCGGGCTGCCGAGGGTAGGGACGAGCACGAGCAGACTGACTCAAGCCAAGACTTTTCAAAAGGAAACGATAACACAGGCGCAGTCCTTAGGAAATTGAAAATGCTTGTTATTGAAATGCTAGGAAAAAATTAAACAAGTATGTGCATGTGGGAGCCCCCGGCCAACCCTGCGTGCCCGAGGGGGACGCGGG
This sequence comes from Oryza officinalis, assembly GCA_008326285.1. Classification (NCBI taxonomy): domain Eukaryota; kingdom Viridiplantae; phylum Streptophyta; class Magnoliopsida; order Poales; family Poaceae; genus Oryza; species Oryza officinalis. The sequence goes on along the minus strand of BDMV01000003.1, from coordinate 15,202,728 downwards.
GTTGGCCTAAGCCCGAGGTACGACACCCGACCCCCTTATGGGTAGAAGCGGCGAAGATGCTCGATGTTCCACGGGTTAGGCAGTTCTGTGCCGTCGCCCGGGGCCAATCGAATCGAGCCCGGCCGGGGGACGCCGACCACTCGATACGGACCCTCCCACGTTGGTGAGAGTTTGCTCAGTCCAGCACGCGTTTGGATGCGGCGTAGGACGAGATCGTCGACGCAGAGTGATCGGGCCCGGACATGGCGCTGATGGTAGCGCCGTAGGCTTTGCTGGTAGCGCGCGGCTCGAAGGGCCGCACGCCGCCTTCGCTCTTCCAGGTAGTCGAGGTCGTCTCGGCGAAGCTGATCTTGATCAGCCTCGCAATACATGGTGGCCCGAGGGGACCTCAGGGTGAGCTCGGATGGGAGGACCGCCTCCGCGCCGTAGACGAGGAAGAAAGGCGTTTCCCCTGTCGCTCGGCTTGGGGTGGTTCGGTTCGCCCAGAGCACCGCTGGCAGCTCCTCGATCCACGAATTGCCATGCTTCTTGAGGATGTTGAAGGTCTTGGTTTTGAGGCCCTTGAGGATTTCCGCATTGGCGCGCTCCACCTGGCCGTTGCTTCTGGGGTGGGCGGGTGAGGCGAAACAGAGCTTGATACCCATGTCTTCGCAGTAGTCGCCGAAAAGCTCACTGGTGAACTGGGTGCCGTTGTCCGTAATGATACGGTTAGGCACCCCAAACCGAGCAGTGATGCCCTTTATGAATTTTAGCGCCGAGTGCTTGTCGATCTTGATGACCGGATAAGCCTCGGGCCACTTAGTGAACTTGTCGATTCCGACATACAGATACTCGAACCCGCCCGGGGCCTTCCTGAAGGGACCCAGGATATCCAACCGCCAGACGGCAAACGGCCATGAAAGAGGTATGGTCTGCAGGGCCTGAGCCGGCTGATGCGTATGCTTAGCGTGAAACTGGCATGCCCTGCATCATCGGACCAGGTCTGCTACGTCGTGGAGCGCCGTCGGCCAATAGAAACCCTGGGGAAAGGCCGTGCCGACCAAGGTGCGCGAGGCGGAGTGGGCTCCGCACTTGCCTTCATGGACATCGACAAGAAGCTCGACGCCCTGTTCCCGAGGAATACACTTCAGGAGGACTCCGTTGGCCCCGCGCCGGTAGCGGGCCCCTTCCACCAGCACGTTGCGCTTGGAGATGCGATTGACGCGTTAACTCCCTGCGTGGTCCTTGGGTAGAGTCTGATCTTTGAGGAACGCCTGGATCTCAGCAATCCAGGCGATCAATCTTGGGGGGCCGGGCTCAGCCCCCCCGGGTCCTGAGGCCTAGAATCTGATGGGCCTTGGGGGCCGCGCAGGCGTATCCGTCTCCCCTAGGGGGTCGGGTCGCGCTGACGGCTGGGCGAGCCTTTCTTCAAAGGCGCCCGGTGGGGTCGGGGCTCGCGACAAAGCGAGCCTCGAGAGTTTGTCGGCGACCGCGTTATCCCGTCTGGGCACGTGCCGAAGTTCTAACCCGTCGAAATGGCGCTCCATACGCCGCACCTCGCGGACGTAGGCGTTCATCTATGGGTCGGAGCACCGGTACTCCTTGGAGACCTGGTTAACGACCAACTGGGAGTCGCCTAGAACCAGGAGGCGACGGATCCCCATTCCAACCGCCACTCTGAGTCCCGCAAGGAGTCCCTCGTACTCCGCCATGTTGTTGGTTGCCTGAAAATCTAGGCGAACCAAATATCTAAGGACGTCTCCGCTCGGCGAGGTCAAGGTGACCCCCGCGCTGGCGCCCTGAAGGGCCAGGGAGCCATCGAACTGCATCACCCAGTAGGTGGCGTGAGGCAGCTGCGAGGGGCTCATGTTGGCCTCGGGGGCGAAGAGTCCGAGATCTGGCTCGGGAGCCGGGGTCCATTCCACCACGAAGTCGGCGAGGGCCTGGCTCTTAATCGCGTTGCGTGACTCAAAGCGCAAGTCGAATTCAGAGAGTTCGATTGCCCATTTTACCATCCGTCCAGTACCCTCTCGGTTGCGTAGGATTTGGCCGAGGGGGTAGGACGTGACCACCGTGACCCGATGCGCCTGGAAATAATGGCGCAGCTTTCTCGAGGCCATCAGAATCGCGTAGAGCATCTTCTGAGCCTGAGGGTATCGGGTCTTGGCATCCCGCAGCGCCTCACTAACGAAGTAGATGAACCGCTGCACCTTCCGGCGGGGCCTGTCCTCTCCGTTGAGGGCACCGTTCCCGGGGCGCTCGTCGTCCGAGGGGCCTTGCCGGGCCCACTTGGCTTCTGTGCCGACGACCTCTGGGTCGGAGGGCGTCGGGCACGGCCTTCCCGCAGTGGCCCCGGGGCCTTCCTGGGGGTCAGGGGCATCCGGCGCCGTTGGACGAGCGGGCAGAGGGCCACATCCGGTCGTCAGGGGCCTTAGGCCGCCGTCCGGCTCGGGAGCCTCTCCTCCCTTCTCTGTCCCCGGTCGGGTCGACACAGGGTGGGAGCGCGCGGGGCAAGGGCCGTCCTCGTCGCGCTCCACAACTAACGTCGTGCTGACTACTTGCGGGGTTGCCGCCAAGTAGAGTAGCAGCGGCTCATTGGGCTCCGGGGCGACCAGGATCAGGGGGAACTGAGGTACGCCTTCAACTGGGTGAGGGCCCGCTCAGCCTCCTCCGTCCAGGTAAACGGCCTGGAGCGCTTAAGGAGCTTAAATAGGGGCAGCGCCTTCTCTCCCAGCCTCGATATGAATCGGCTTAAGGCGGCCATGCATCCGGTGACGCATTGCACGTCCTTAAGCTTGCTGGGGGGGCGCATCCGCTCTATAGCTCGTATCTTCTCGGGGTTGGCCTCAATGCCTCAGGCAGAGATCAAGAACCCAAGAAGCTTGCCCGCAGGCACACCGAACACACACTTTTCGGGGTTCAGTTTTATGCGCGCGGAGCGGAGACTTTCGAAAGTCTCTGCTAAATCCGAGAGCAAGGTCTCTTGGTTGCGCGTTTTCACAACCAAGTCATCGACGTAGGCCTCAACATTGCGCCCTATCTGACTACCCAAAGAAATAAGAGTAGTACGCTGAAAAGTAGGACCCGCATTCTTTAACCCCGAAGGCATGGTTGTATAACAATAAGTTCCTACAGGGGTAATGAATGCGGCTTATTCCTCATCCTCCCTAGCCATGCAAATCTGATGATATCCTGAGTATGCATCTAGAAAACACAAAAGGTCACACCCCGTGGTGGAGTCGACAATTTGATCTATGCGTGGCAGGGGATAAGGGTCCTTAGGACATGCCTTGTTGAGCTCGGTGTAGTCGATGCACATCCGGAGCTTGCCGTTCGCCTTGGGAAGGACGACTGGGTTCGTGAGCCACTCCGGATGGATGACCTCACGGATGAATCTGGCCTCCAAAAGCCGCGCCACCTCCTCGCGGATGAAGGCTTGGCGCTCCGGGGCCTGCCGCCGCACCTTCTGCCGGACGGGCCTTGCGTCCGGCCGCACGGCGAGACGGTGCTCGATCACCTCCCTGGGGACCCCGGGCATGTCCGCCAGTCTCCACGCGAAGACGTCGGCGTTCGCCTGCAGGAAGGAGACGAGCGCGTCTTCCTATTTGTCGTCCAAGAGACCACCAATCCGGGTGGTCTTGGACGGGTCGTCGCCCAGGGCGACCTCCTTCACCGGGACCTCGTCGCCTGAGGCCATCCGCTGCCTCAGGACGGGCGAGGTGGAGGCGCCGAGCCTCTCGTCGCCGCCCGCGGGCTTGGACACCGCGGCGAGGCGGTCCGCGCGTTGTTCCATACAAGCAAGCGTGACTTTGAGGTCGCCGTGGACGGTGATAGGGCCACTCGGGCCCGGCATCTTCATCTGGAGGTAGGCATAGTGGGTGGCCGCCATGAACTTCACCAACGCGGGCCTTCCCAGGACCGCGTTGTAGGGCAGATTGAGGTCTGCCACATCGAAGCTCACCCGCTCGGTGCGGAAGTTGGTGGGGCCACCGAAGGTGACCGGGAGGTCGATGTGACCTAGCGGCCAGGTGTGCCCCGGCGTCACGCCAATGATTGGCTGGGACAGCCGGAGCTCCATCCCCGGGGCCTTGATGGCATCAAAGGCCACGGGGGAGAGGATGTTGAGAGCTGCGCCACTGTCTATCAGGACGCGCCCCAACTTCACGTTGCAGACAGTGGGGGAGACCACCATCGCGATCTGTCCCCCCTGGGCAACGCATGGCGGGTGGTCGGTCCGGTCAAAGGTAAGGGTGACCTCCGACCAACGCGCCCGTCGCGTCGCCTCATGGGTGGGGACTGCGGCCAAAAGCTCTCGCTTCATGGCCATGAGGCTTCGGCGAGAAGCGTGAGCGCACGCTCCCCCATCGACGGTGGCGACGGTGGCCTCAGGCTCTTGAAAGCCCAGGTCATCATCGCCATCGTCGACGTCCTCAACGGGGGCCTTCTGCTTGGCCTCACTTCGCCGGTTGCTGGTGAAAGTCGCCGGGGCCTTGCCCTCACGGCGTTCCTGCCTCCTCTCCTCCTCCCACTTCCTTGTTCTCTTGGCCAAGCTTTTGACCGCGCGGCAGTCGGCGAGGTCGTGGAAGGAGGTGTTGTGCACAGTGCACCACCTGCCGGCCGGGCGCTCTCTACCGGAAGCGCTGGCCTCCTTCTTTTTGTCGCCCACGGGCCTCCCCTTTCGGGGGGCCCGCGAAGCGCGCTCGACGGCGAGGAGATGACCCTCGTCATCGGAACGGGCCGACCTTTTCTTCCTCTTCCTGTCCCGCTGCCCTGAACGAGCGGCGGACTCAGCGGCAGCCGGAGCCGCCGCTCCAGAGCCGGAGGAGTTCCAGGTCCAGGCCTCCTCCTTGCGAGCCACACAATCCGTGAGCTCGAAGAGCTGCGCGGTGGTCTGGGGCTCCTTGGAGGCGATCTTTTCGAGCATGCAGTTGTGCCACACGCCCCCCCTGAATGCGTAGATAACCGCATGTGCGGGGATGCAAGGTATGGTGTTGCGGACTTGACAGAACCGCTGGATGTACGAGCGGAGAGACTCCTCGTCCCTCCGCTGTACCGCGTGCAAGTCCGCCTCTTCGCCTGGGCGCGGATATGTGCCTTGGAAGTTCGTGGTGAACTGCTGGCAAAAATCCTCCCAGGAGTGGACCGATGCAGGTGGCAGGTTCATTAGCCAACCCCGCGCCTGGCCCTTCAGGGCCATGGGAAAGAAGTTCGCCATGACCCTATCGTCACCCCCCGCGGCTTCTATTCCAGTCGTGTAGATCTGGAGAAACTCAGCGGGGTTGACGCTCCCGTCATATTTTTCGGTGATGGTGGACCGGAACCTCGGGGGCCAACAGACATTTCGAAGGCTCGCCACGAAGGCTCGACAGCCGGCACCACCAACCGGGGACACGGGGGGGCCGGCCCCCGTGACCGAAACGGAGCGGCACCCCAGAGGAGGAGGCGCCTTCCGTTGCATGGGCGGCGCGACAAGCGTCGCGCCAGCGCTCGATATCGAGCCGGGCGTCTGGCCCCCTGTTGACGCCAAATCCGTACCGCCGATGAGGATCCGGCGTGCAGACACACGAAGGCCTGGGAGATCTGCTTAGCTCCAGTGCAGGTCCTAAAATTGATGAAGCGCGGGCGTGCCAGTTAGTTTGATCCTGCCACTGACAAGATATGCAAAACACCATAACAGAAAGTCTATCGGCCGATAGGCCGATAGGGCAAACACGTATCGGCCGATAGGCCGATAGCCAAAACAACCGATCGGCCGATGAGCCGATGGCACAATTCCAGCCGATGTACTGAACAAATATCTATGTAGAGACGATCGGCTGATGATAACATGATGATATAGCAATATGATATAGCGTAATCCAGATAAATATAAGGTAAACATTTGATATGAAGATTAAAGCACACATCGGCCAGAAGTCCGATGGCATAGACTCTCAACAAGCAGATAAACAATATATACTCTGTTGTCATCGGCCAGATCCAATCTATACGTAAAACTCTTGGGCCGATGCAACGTCCAGATAACTCACCGGCTGAAACCCCGATGAAACCCTTATTGGCAATCAACAAGCAGGCTAGAGATTACGGTTCTAATCACGACTTAGTAGGTCAAACCGAACTGATGCAGCACTAAGTATGAAAAGAAACGCAAGATCTAGACAATCAAGCCCTTGACTGATTTTCGGGGTGGTGGATACCTTAGCCAATCTAATCTAGCAAAGCAATTTAGTCGATACCGGCATAAACCCTAAAGCGAATCTCGGCCGATAAGACTAAATCGAGAAGCCAAACCAGATTGACTAAGATATATGATAGTAGGTGCTTACGTTGACGAGATCAGAACGACGAAGCCCTAGCCCCGACAACGCAGGCAGCCATAACGAGACTTACCCCTCGTGAGAAGGGCATGAACTCGCCGAAGAAGACGAAAAGTAAAGGTTGGCGATGCGCCGAAGTTGTATTGATCGTGTGATGATAATTACATGAACTACGGGCTTACATATTTATACCCATAGGCTAACAAAAATCCTAACAGAATACGACTCAAACTTTCCTAAAGATAAGAAGGAAACTAACAAACTTATCCTAATTAGAAGATACAAGCCGCATCCTCCTCAGATTTGGTCTTCTCTGGATAAGATCTTCCCGAATCTAACAAGAATCCGACTGCTATTGGTGGTTGGTTTGAGATAACCCCCATCGGCCGATGTAGAACTCTAGGCCGATATTAGCTTTGAGCCGATATAGATCCTGGGCCGATGAGGACTTCGGGGCTTACCAAATTCTGGTGTTAACACCCCCATGCATATTCTCACGAGTCAGAGGCGTTGATGAGGGAACCGCGGACGAACGGCGGGTGTCGGCCGTCGCCCGTCGTGCCCTCTGCCTCGACGACGTAGAGCCGGCGGTGGCAGCGCCAGAGGTCCCGGCGACGGAAGACCGCCTGCCGGTGCCTAGGCGCTGCTGCGCCGTCATGACCAGGTTGGCCACGTCATCCAGCCAACGCTGGGCCGGGGTCTCTGGATCGGGGACGACGGGCGGGTGACGCAAGAGCGCGCCCGCAGCCTGGAGCGCACCTTGGGGCGTGCCGCCATCACCATAGGTGAGGCGACGACGCACCCCGCCTTGCCGTTGTTAACGACGAAATTTGGTAAATCATGCATTGGATTCAGAGTTAAAGCCGAAGCCGATTGGAGGAGATAAGCGATTACAGAAAACGGAGTATGAATTGGCTGCAAGCCAAATCAGCTACGGTGTACATCGGCTGAAACAGAATCGGACAAGGATAGCCGATGTAGCCGATTCCGATAAGGAGATGGCAGGATCATTGTCGGGTTCGGTTGGTGTGCTTCATGAGGATTGCCACGTGCGGATTGAGTCCGAAGAAGGCAATTGTATCTATTAATTAGAATATTTGTTAGTTTCCTTTTATCTTTAGGAAAGTGTGTTTAGTGTCCCTTAAGGACTTTATGTTTTTCTTTTATCTTTAGGAAAGTTTCTTTCTTGTCCTATAAGGACTAGTATCTCCCCATGGGTATAAATGTGTACACCCGGGGTTATTGTAATGAATCAACTCTCGATCAATATAATTCGGCGCATCGCCACCTTTTACTCTGTTACGGTTTATTTATCAACCGGTGGAATTTGGCACCTGACGCGGGGCTGCATCGGCTGTCGATCTCTGGCGAAGGGGTAAGTCCAATGTTCCGTCGGTTCAGGCAATTGTATCATCTACGTCGGCGTCGTTCAAGGCTGCATCAGTACATTCGACCTCTTGGATTGCTCTGATTTGGATGATATATTTGCCTGGCTATTTATCATATGTCTTCTGTTAATCTAGTATTAGCATCTCGATTTAGTTTTATCGGCTGCTTCTCGTTTTAGGGTTTCTGCCGGTATCGGCTAAATCATTTTGCTAGATTAGATTAGCTTAGGCATCTACCACCCTGAAAATCAGTCAAGGGCTTGATCATCTAGATACCGTGTTTCTTTACATACTTAGTGCTGCATCAGTTGAGTTTGACCTACTAAGTCGTGCTTAGAACCATGAATCTCTAGCCTGCTTTTTGATTGCCAATAAGGGTTTCATCGGGGTTTCAGCCGATGAGTTATCTGGACGTTGCATCGGCTTATAAGGATTGCATATAAGTTGAGTTTAGCCGATAACAACAAAGGTTGCACTGTTTAATCTAATCTTGTGGATTCTATGGCATTGGATCTATGTTAGATTCACTTCATCGGCTATGCTATGAATATATATAATCTCTCTCTTGAGGTGTTTTTAGACATAAGTGATTTATACTGTCTCGGCGCCCTGTCCGATCTATCCCAATCACTTGGTTTAAATATATTTTGAGATTTAGATTATGTATCATTGATATCTACAGCCGATCGAGTATGTCTAACTTTCGTTTCACTTTATCAAGTCATTGCCGATCTATTGCATGTTACATCAGCCGATTGGTTTCTACTGGATCATATTATTGTCCGATTGTCTCTTTGTCAAGTGTCAGAATCTACATTGAACACATAGCCGATAGCTCAAAACCCTATCGCTATCGGCTGTTATCAGGATCGGCTGGAATTATTTCATCGGCTATGTTGGCCGATCGGTTCTTTGATCTGTCGTTTGTATATCTTGTCAGTTGCAGGATCAAACTGACTGGCACGCCCGCATCTCACCAAGATTTGGACCTGCACTGGAGTTAAGCAGATCTCCCAGGCCAGTGTGTGTTTTTTGCATCAACAGCCGTCCTCCTCCGTCGCCTGCAGGCAGCGAGGTCGCGGATCCCTCGACTTTCTCAGGCGCCTTCCCCCGCCCAAGATTCCGGCGGGAGGGGGACGACGAGGTGCGAGCCCAACGACGCGGGTTCTGCTCCCCGCCATCACTGCTGGCGCTCAAAGAAGGATCGTACGCCACTGCCTCTTCAGCCATAGGGCTTACCTGGCGAAGCTTGGCGCACACGAAAGGAAATGGGTGCTCAGAACAAAAAACACGCGCGCGTCCCCTACCTGGCGCACCAGATGACGGAGCGTGAAACTCCTCACCGGGAGACCGCGCAGGTCCCCCTTTGCCGGTTCGGCCGGGGGCGCAAGGTGAAATTCTTAGCCCCTGATCTGTGGGATCTCAGCGAGAAAAACACGTGGACGCAGGCGATTTAGACAGGTTTGGGCCGCTAAGGAGCGTAATACCTTACTCCCGTGTTCTGGTTGATCTGAGAGTATGATGGAATCCTCCGAGAGTCCCCCCTTCTTAGGCCTGGGCCTCCTTTTATATGGCAAGGGGCTACCACATGGACCATGAGCTGCCTAAGAAAGAAGACATTCTTTTACATTTAGGGCTATCCTATCGCCGGAAGCAGCCTCTGACAGACGCCGCAGCACGCCTTCACTCGGTCAGCCGACTCCTCCCAGAGGATGCCCATTTCAACCTTCATTAAATGGCGGACGACTTCTGTGTCTCGCCTGCACCGGAATCGGGAAAGCATCTGACCGGAGCTGACATACCAACTCCGAGAGTTCGCATACCAACTCCGCCCGAGAGACGAGAGACAGAGGGCTCTCATCATTCTGATGGGATGGGGCGTGGCGTGCAACAGGCCGCCTGGCGCGCGTGTAACGCACAGGCATCCTGGCACCACCTAACCCGCGATCTGACCGGTCTACGACCAGTCACTCACCGTGACCGGTCACGGACCGGACATGCACGCGCCACGCTGCATTAAATGCGGCGTAGTGCGCCCGTCTGAACCGCTATAAATGTGGTTAGGTGAGTTCCGTCGTGCTCACCTAACCTGCGCACGTGGCACCAAAGCCACAGGGGGTCAGGGCGCCCCAGGCCTCGGGGCAGAAACGGGAGCGACCTGACCCCGGGGGGAAGCCGGGAGGGCAGCCGCCACGTCACCCTCGGGCTCGACCCCTCCGGGGGGATGGGCCACGTGGATCCCTGTGGCCGCCCTTCCCTTTGGTCTCGATACCCCCAGTCCCATGTCACCGACACCCTCTATTACAACAAGCCCCTCATTGGTAAGGGCGATGTGTATTTTCGGCCGAAACCATGGTAAATTGGAAACGCAAGGGGGCCGCCGTCCTCCTGATTCGACTGAAACACCTACTCGAGAATAATCGCTCGCCATAATTTTAGCTTATTATGTGTATGAATTTATATTATATATATATATATATATGTGTATATATATATATGTATACATATATATGTATATATATATATATGTATATATATATATATAATTGATCACTGTTGTTTTGTGTCACGTGTAACTTTTTTAGGGGTGTGGGTGAGAGGTCGTGTCTCTTCGGTTTCAGCACCCCCTCGCCTGCACCCGTACACCGCCCCGCCCCCTTGAGGGGCAATGGGTCACTGTCCAGCAGTCTCACTCCTCTCATCAGTTGTGTATCACTCTCAACGCGCTCTACTCTTATCTTCCTTTTGTCTTCAAGCGCCTCCCTTTTTGAGTGAATTTCTTTCGAGCTTTTCCGTTTCGAGCATGGGCAAATTTGTGAAGAAAATCTGTTCGAAGCCTCAATTGAAGAAAACTTCTTCGGGGTTAGGTCCCTCGCGGATAAAGGACAAAGACTTCGACAAGTTGATCGACAACGGTTCCATTTCGAGCCGTAGTCTCGTTATTAGACCCGTTGACAAGCCGAAAACTTCTCCTCGACTTGGTTATACCCTTGTCTTCGAGGATTTCTTTGAGGCTGGCTTTCGATTCACTTGCAGCCTCTACTGTTGTTTCATACACCCTCAGATAATCATTCGGGTCTGTGTCACCTTTGTACTTCGTGATATTAGATAACTTGAAATGCACTGGCCAAGGTGTCATTTGTAGATTCTGGCTTAAAGGGTTTTTGGTATCAACTGTTCGAGTTGGCTGGAAATGTGTTTGCTGTATTTGTGGAAACTGGCCTATCTAATTTTGGTTTTGACTGGTATATTGTGTGGAGCTTGGGCAAAGCATTTGCTGTGGGAAGTAGTATTGGTCAAATGTAATGTTGGGTTGGTGTATTTGCGTTGTTTGCATAGGTTGTGTGTAGTGTGTTTGGTACCAAGGGAAAGCTTGGGATGGTTGGTTTGGGTTTTGCTCTTAGGGTATCTGATTCTGGGTATTCACCCTTGGTGGTATTTGGGTTTGAGTGATCTGTATTTGAGGTATTTGAGTTTGAGGGATTTAGGTTTGAGGGATTTGGGATTTGGATTTGAGGTATTTGGGTTTGAATTTGAGGGATTTGGATTTGAGGGATTCCTTGTGAAGCTTGTCTGTTTTGTGAATTCACCATGGATTGGCTTTGATTGGGCATGGGTTGCGTGTTTGTGGTGTCGGGTGGGTTTTGGGGTGTTTGTGAGGCATGAATGTTTTCCCCTCGAATGTTTTCCGCTTGGGTATTTTCCATCTGAGCATTCTTTGTGCAAGTCAACTGGTTACCACAAGCCCCTAGTGTCTCCTCTTCTAACCCATGGGATCCACCTGCTCTTGTGGCTTGATCATGCATACTTTGCAGATGTTGCAACTCCCTCTGCAACTCTTCATATTGCTCATGATTCACCATAATAGCACCTTGTGCTTGTACCATTTCAGCTAGTTCTACTTCACCTAGAGTCAATGGTCTTTTCGTTTCTTCACCGGTCGGCTCAACTGGTTCTCTTGGATCTGCTCCATCGCCTTCTCCTGCTTGCTCATGCATTGTTCCTCCTTCGAGTGCCCTTGCTGCGCTGGAGAAAGTGTCTGTGTATCGAGCTGGCACTGCTTTTGTTCTTTGTGGACGTCGCATCTACTTTTCGAACTCACCCCCTAGAGACTTTACGTCCCCACAGACAGCGCCACTGTCGTGGCCTTGGGTCGCGAACAATCTTGGGAATAGGCGAAAAAACACAAATTCCCCGCCTATCCTAAGGATGAGTTCGAAATGTAAATGTCAAGTCCGTGATGTGACGTCTTTACTATTGATCATGTCTCCTTCGGCTACAGGATTTGGACCAATTTATATAGCCTGCATGGGCATACATAGGATTACATCAATACCCCTGAGAATATATGTCAAGTTACTATGGTACCCTTATAAAATAGGTAATCCTAAGGATACATTTGTACATTTCTTGTGGTCCCCTATGATCTCTGGCACCAGGTGACGGGAATAGTTGGAGGAATTTTTTTTATTTTTTAAACCTTTTAATTTTAATATTTTAAAACTAAACCCTACTAAATTTTGTTTTCAAATCTGAATCTTTTGGTCACGCCAATATAAATGGCGTTGTCAACGGATATTGCCACGTCACATGCAATGACGTGCCAATATTGCCTCGCTGGATCGACATGCCACATGAAATTGTTGTCACGCCAAGATGGTTAGCGTGGCAGTTGTAGGCTACAACGCCGTTTTGCCCGGCGTGGCACAGGCTTAATCCTATGGTCTGCTGTTTGCTGCGTTTTGCTAATTACTGCTACATACATGGGTCGCCAAGAACAGACAGGCTACCACTTCCAAGGCAGTCAGTGAGCACATACCGGCTGTGTTGCATTAAAGTAGTGATTAAGTATTCATTTGCTAGCCTCCATTTGTGGCTGTAAAGTCACCTGATCACCCCCCGCAGGGACAGGTTAAGTCCATCAAGATTAGCAAGCCATAATTTGTGTGAACTGATAATTAATAATACATAGTTAAAAATTCGTTCATAATACACTTCAAAGTATCTAATTTATAGTTAAAAATTTATACTCGCTTAAATTTTATTTCATTTTTTAATTCAATGATTCAAAATTTAGATTAAACCGGTGGATATAGGAATTTTAAAACACAAATCGGAGTTAAATGACCAACACTTCACAGTAATGCTTAATGACCAATCGTAAGATGTGTGTTAACTCACACTAATTGAAGACCTAAGACATGACTGACGGAAGAAAAAGAACGATTTATAACAAAGGTACTAACCATGCCATCACAAAGGTCTGCACGCAGCTGCGGTAATTATTCCCTTTTTTTGCGGGGAAGCTGCGGTAATTATTCAAGAAGTGTACACTTGTATTAGTATCTGTACTTGCTCACTTTGTCACGCCGAGCATCACGGCGTTGCAGCAGCTTCTTGCCACGCCAGCTGTATTGGCGTGGCAGCGATCTGACATGGCACATCATCCTACATGGCATTTCTGGTCACGTCATTCGTGCTGGCATGATAATATTATTTGACAACACCAGTTTAAATGGCATGGCCAAAAGATTCATTTTTAAAAATAAATTTTATGATGGTATATTATTAAAATTATTTTTTAAATTAGTCTAAATAATAAAAAAATTAGTTGGAGTGGCCCCCATAGAATCTTGTTAAGACATATTCTTTGTCCAATGGCGTGTCTCATAAGCCTTCACGATCTTGGTCAAATGATCTTTCCCATCCGGAAGCTCGAACGCACTTCCCTGCTTGTCGGCCAATTGACATTTACCTGTTGAAAATGGCAAATTCGCTCGAATGGAGTTTGCCCCCAACGAAAACCTACTCAAGTGAACAGGGTTACTCGAATAGGTTTGCCGTCAACGAAAACCCCTTCGAGTGAGTAAGATTGCTCGAATCAAGTTAACCATTAGTAAAATCCTCCGACTTGTCCAAGAGTGTTTTGGCCGAACAAGGGGCGAAGGCATTTGCCCTCTGTTACAACATGATGAACAATCAACATGATAGATAATTAGCTTTGATATTTAGAGATTATTGACGAAGTGATTTTTGTTCTCTGTGCGGGACTGGTTAGACCGGCTAGAGAGTGCCGGTCAGATCGACGTTATGTGTGTAGTCAAACCGGCTAGCCCAACGGTCTGATCAGCTGGATTCTGATTAGAGTCGGTTTTGGGTTGTTTATTTGGATACTTGTGATTATCTTGTGATTATGACTTGTAGATGATTTCTATGCGTATGTAATACTCTTATTTGCTAATGTTGAGTCAAATTGAAAAAGAAATTGTGCTCGGATATTGTTTTTTGTTTGATTCATATTAGGTGTGTCTTGATGCCTCGGCAGAGTCTTGCCGGTGATGGATTGGGAGTCAACTTGAAAGAAGATGACGTCCGAACGATCAGAATATTATGCGGGATGCTTAGGCTAAAGAACAATGCATGTGATTGGTAAAGATTTAATATGGCATATGATAGAAGATTGTGTGTATGAAAAACGGAGTCGAATTTGAAAGGAGTCCAAATTTGAAAAAAAAAATGGAGTTTGAATTGTATTGAGATAAGTTGGATACTAATATGGAAAGGTTTCCTAGTGGATTAGGACTACTTGTACAAGTTAGATTTGTGGCCTTTAGCCTGGTTACATCATGTATAAATAAAAGAGGGGTTGAGACCTCTCGGTATCGATTCTGTGAGAGCTGTGTTTAGAGAAAAGTTAGAGTTTAGAGTTTAGTCGAATTTTGAGAGAGAAGTGCTATAGTTGCACTTTATAAACACGAATAGAAGTAATAAAGTTTGATCTACTTTCAAGAGTTCTTCGATTTACGTTTGCTCGGGTTCAACGGTCACACCGATGGAATACCGGCGGTCAAACCGTCGGCTTCATGGCGGTTAGACCGGCGACGGCAACAGGCGGCATTAGGCGACTGCAGCAGAGGCAAGGCAGTTAGACCGAAGATACACCGTCGGTCAGACGAACGCATCTACATTGGTCAAACCGATCTCTATCAGATTTCGAAGGTAACTTATAGTTCCGCTAAAATTTTTGATTTTTGATGTTCCTACCGTTTAACTTTTCTCGAATAGGTTTAGTTAATGGTATTCGATTCGACATGGCTCAATACATATAAGACCTTTATGATTCGCAAATGGTACATGCCAGGCCATCTATAGCATGTGTGGATATACTGCAACTTTTCTCTACCTTTGTGAGGCTGTGCTTATTATCGTTTTGCACACCTACAAGTTCTAGCAAGTATATATATATGACCGAATTATACCTTCCACAATGACCAACGATCGGCGCTACTGCTAATTAGGAGTACTTTTGACCACCTTTTTCTCATCTCAAGAACCTATTCTGCATGGCTGCATCGCATCAACATCATGAGACTCGCTGCGCTAGTAGTTCATTCTCGCTTGCAACTGTGCCGTTACTGCTGTCCTAGCTACACATAGCGACTTAAAGTAGGTACTCCCTTCATTTCATATTATAAATCATTTTGATTTTTTTCTAGTTAATTTTTTAAAAATTTAATTAAATTTATAAAATATATAGCAACATTTTTAATACAAAATAAATATATTATCAAAATATATTTAATTTTACATTTAATAAGATTAATTTGGCGTTATAAATGTTGCTAATTTTTTCAATAATTTTAATCAAATCTAAAGAAATTTAATTAGAAAAAAGTCAAAAAAATTTATAATATTAAACGGAGGGAGTAGCTAGCACCATTACCGGCGCCGCCGGCCACGGCGTGGCGGGGCTCTGCATGACGCATTTTCTGCCCGCCCCCCCGGGGAGCATGGAATGGCATACCACAGCGCATGCAAAACCTATCGTCTTTTACTGGCTTTTCTTCGGCACACCACCGCGCCGGAGGCAATCAATAGCCGGAGAGCACGAGGCTCTGATGAGGTGCCACAATTTGACATTTTCCCCCTTTTGCTGTGCCACCCCTAAGCCGTGGCGATGTATGCATTGCAGCATTGGCGTTCGGACTTCGCAGAGCACGCAGGCAGGAAGGAGTAGTATCAAAGTGCACAAGCTTTGTCCTGCCCCGACGCCCGGACGCCGGGAACACCATGATGAACGCGCAGCGTCACCGCCTGCTCCATGGATCCATCATTCTGCCCTCCCGATTAACCCCCCGTCGTCCTGCTCACCTTTACCGATTGCCATTCCGGACAAGGACGGGGTCCAACGCTAGAGTCTACAGATCGACGGGAAGCGCGGTGATTGCTGCAACGGTGCCGGTTGTCGCCTTGCCCGTGGCTGAACTAACGCGCTGCATAGCGCGATCCTTGATTCGATCGGCTCGATCGCAATGGCGCCTGTCAAAGTACAAGTCTCAGTGGTAAAAGCCTCCAGTTACGTTGTGTCTGGGACCGAAGATTTCGAGCACGCTTAAAGGCTGAAGGGCACGCTACAACGTGACCAGGTCAATGCTTTCTCTCACTTGAGCGGCCGGCGTGGCCGTCCCAAAAGGCCAAAACCCCAGTTAACCTCTTGCTGAATTCACAAAGGTCCCGAAAAGACGGTGGCCGTTTTCAGATTTGCTTTGTGAGCAGCCGAGCATGCAGCGTTCGTTTTGACTTGAAAATGCACATTACAATATTACATCACCGTGGGGACGACGGTTTCAAGGAGATCTTTTGGATCGTTGGGGCCGTCGGATGCGCGTGATCGAACGGACTACGCTGAGGTTTCGACGGCGCCAAGCGTGGTATGCTCGTCGGCCGTCGCTGCGCGTGAGCAGCGCAGAGCGAGAGATGGGTGGGGGTGGGGTGGGTGGGGGGGGGGGGGATGCGGCGTGATGCAATGGCCATGGCTAATGATGAGCTTTATCACACAGGGAGGACGAATCTTAGAGGAACAAAAGCCAACATCCATTGACATATTGGCAGGCTCAGAGGGGCTCTCTCCTCCCTCTTGTGCCCTTTAATCATAGCATTCTATGGGATCGAGGGGCAACATAAGCGGAGATGGATTTAGTCACTCGGGTGGACGTCCACCCGTTCATTGCATGTCAACTAAATGGTTATAAAAAATTTTAAAAAAATTGACAAAATAGATCAATATGTAATATATCACTCCATAAATATGCAAGTTCAAATTCAACTTTTATAAGTTGTAAAGTTTTGTTTGTTATTTTTTTTATAATTTATAGAAGTTGAATTTTAACTTGTATGTTTGTGGAGAGATATATTACATATTGATCTATCTTGTCAATTTTTTTTAAAAAAATTTCATAATTATTTAGATGATATGCAATAAATAGATAAACGTCCACCCGAGTTATTAAATCAGTTTCCCCGACATAAGTGCGCCATGCGACACCCTCGCCACCATGCTTGAGTTCAGCTAGGCAGCGTGTCTATCGGTCTATGTGCGTGCTGAGATAATTTTACCATGCATATGCCTCGTCGTAGCTCAGGCAAGTTATTGGTCAGATGAATTATTGTTGGCCCCTCTGAGAAGTGGCTATGCCACAGACAGGAGGAAGACAGGTCGGGCTTTCGTTAACATATTATTAGGCCTTGATATCTCAAAAGAAAAACGTATTGGGCCTTGAGGCACATGGTCGCACAAACTATTCGAACTCCGAACCCCATTAATACACTTGGGTTGTATCACACGAACTGGGCTGAAACAAACACACACGCGCTACCGAGGAATAAGTGCACTTACCACTCCTTATCTTTACTTTAAGTTTAATTGACATTCCTAAATCGTAATACCAAAAGTCTTCACCTTTTCAATCTTGACAAAACCTTTCAAGTAAGGCTGTGTTTAGATCCAAAATTTGGATCCAAATTTTTACAGCCAAAAAGTGGATGTAAAGTTGGCAGCTTCCAAGTTTTTTACAGGTGTTCAGATGGATGCCAAAAAAGTTGATTTGACTTGCAACAATGACAGATTCACACCTATTTAATGCTCCATTGTGTTCAATAAATGAGCTCGAAATGTGGCTAGCATGCTGCATGCACGCTGCAGTTTGCTTGTTCAGCTGCATGCACACTGGAGGGGGAGATTCACACATCACATAATTTATTTAAGTGCACAGGGATACAAAACTGTTATGAAAAAATTAAGTGTCCGACATACATATTTACAGAAAATACAAGTCCTCACAAATTACAACAAATACACTGCATCAGAAATTATTGCGACAACATATAAATGTATTCAGGAATTAGAACAACACATACATGTCCTCAGAAATTACTACAGCATCTACAAATCCCGCATCATGAACATTTCTCATGCCCGAAGCAACATATCGAGCGCAATTGTATCACAGAATGCATTCATATGTGCACATTGTAAATAGCTAGGTGCTTCATCTTCGGGAGGCTGATTTTCATAAGCTTCGGGAGGCACATAGTTCTCATCACGGTCACAACGGCCAAAGTGTCTATCACGTAAACCACTAATCCTGATGAAATTACGAAGGGTCATGCAAGCAACTATAATACGTGTTTGTATTTCAGGAGGATAACTAGGCACATATTTCAACATGTGCCACTTCTGCTTCAACACTCCAAAGGATCTTTCAATCACATTTCTAAGGGATGAATGTGCATAGTTGAATACCTCCTCTTTACCTTCTGGTTCTGCGGCGTTTTGAAACTCTTGAAGATGGTACTTCGTCCCCTTGTAAGGCGCAAGGTAACCAAGACGGTTTGGGTACCCCGAGCCCACCATGTAATACTTCCCTGCAGCAGGAAAACCATGTAAGTGTGAAGTGCTTAAACTTAGACATCAGAATGAAACATCAGGTAGCTATGTACCTGGAGGTGGATGAGGGAAGACACTGTTGTACTTAGTCATTGCATCATCAAACACCCTCATGTCATGTACTGAACCAGGCCAGCCAGCCAGTACAAATGTAAATATCATGTCAAAGTCACAACAGGCCATCACATTCTGCGTAGTGATACTCTTACGACACAAATGTTGAACCAACAGATCTTTCGACACTACTACAGGAATGTGTGTGCCATCTATTGCCCCAATACAGTCCTTGAAAAAAGGATAGAACCTAGGGTTCGTCAACCTCGAATGCAACGTTATGAACTGTGGGTCTCTTGGTTTAATGATGTCAGCTGCAAGCTTCACCACACAGTCCAACACTTTGTGAAACATGTTGTGAACTGTGCCTAATGATCTCTCAAATCTGTCCTCGGCTTGCCTTACTGACTGTGGAGCCCCAACCATCCAATAAGCCTCAATTGACATAGACTTGGTACTAGATGTAAGTCCATAATTCTCGACCAAAAGATCATGAAGCCGAAAGAACATATCTGGGGTCATTCTAAACATGTTGTAGCATGACTTCCTATTTGCTAGCCTTCTCTCTACCCATTCCAAACCAGTCAAATACTTGCCAATGTCCCTATACTCAGACCTATTGCAATATTTGTCTAGATGCATTGCAATCTGAAACGTACCGTAGATGAAACCGACATCTTCAGAATCATCAAGGAAGTTTGTTACAACAAAATCCTCCAACTCGTCCTCAGAATCATCACTTCCGTTGGCCCTGGATGTAGCTGCAACATCCTCCTGTAAGAAATGAAACAATGACAGTAACTTTCAAGCAGCATCACACACATATTTGAATTGCAGAAAACACCCTTACTACAAATTAAGTGTTCAAACAACCGACATAAGGGACATACTTCAAATCATAGACATAACAGACATAACAAACATAACAACACTACATATAGTTAGAATGCATGCATAAGAGGGTCTAGTTGTCGACCTTGGCATAGTGCTCAATGAGGGCCTTCCTTCCTACAGGGTTGGACAGTTGAAACATCTGTATGCCATCATCATCCTTGAGCAACTTCAGCACACCAACCCAGAGCTGGGCGTTATCTTCGGTTACACCACACTCTCTTACCATCTTCATGATGCGGTCGAACAACTCCCTCTTCGCTGTTCTGTCTTCTTCCTTATCCTTGCGCCGCCTCGCAAGGAAGCCCTCCATCACTGCAGTCCTGTCCTTATGATTGTCGTTGAACTCCTTCATTTCGGACACCATGGCCCGGACTACTGGGCTCTTCAACTTCTTCGTCGGACTGGTAGCTGTACTGCGTGTGCTCGGTGTGCTGAATGTGCTACTAGTCCTCTTACTTCCAATACTAACGGGGCTCAGCTGGTCGAAATCATCTTCCTCAAATTCTTCTTTATCGTCACTGGGAATTTCCTCAACAGGGGTGTTTCGGGCAGAAACAAATGAAGTTGATCCATCAACTGCTACTCCCATAAACATGCGGTCCAATTCATCAATGTAATCAGGCAACCCTTTCTTCAAATTCTTCCACTCAGGATGCCCCTACAAAAAAGTGAAGAACAAAATTCAGTTCAGCAAGCTGTCCCATTCATATCCATTAGCCGAACAGTGTGTGCACATCACTAATACTAACCGTACCTTGGTGTTATCATCCCACCATTTATCAGAAGCCACCACTGAGCCATCTTCTCTTCGGCCCAACCCTGAACCTGTCCTCAGTCTCTGTATGAAACCCCACATATTCTTCAAGGACCTGAATTTGTTGCCAAATTGCTCATTGTCATGCATCAGACCTGTGGCAGCATAGAATCGTTCTTGGATGTCCTTCCAACCGTTCTTGCTCATCACACCCCTCACGCAGTTGCCGTTATCAATTTGGCTGCAGTATATCTCACAAAATGCCTTGGTATTTTCATGCGACCAGGATGCCCTGTCGTTGTCATCCTAAACAACCAATTGCAAAACACACATGCATTCAGGCAGCACATGGAGACCCTAAGCAATTGGAAGTAAACAATTTAACGAAAACTGTGAAGGGGTAAAGTATTGTACCGCAACGGGACGACGACGTGCACCGCGAGGCCTAATTAGGCCGGTCGCCTCCGTTCCAGCTGCAGGGCGACGAGGCAATGGAGGGACGAATCCAACAGCCACAGACGCAGATCGAGGCTGACGAGGCATGGGACGGTGGAAGCCGCCACCGGCGGGCGCAGATCTGCCGCCTCCTCGACCGCTCGGACGGCCGCGCAATCCGAGGGTACGGATCCCATTGCGGGGAGGCACGCGAACTGGAGCGGGGTCGTGGCTGCCATCGACTCCGTTGGATCGAAGTAGCTGTTCGTAGCCTTGCATATTGGACCAATCTTCGCCGGAGTTGAGGTCGAGCCCTGCGAACTCCAGCCGTTGAGGGTTTTGGCTGCTCGACGACGGCATGCCGTACTGGGCGGGGGAGAAGGCGCTGTGGCCGCCTTCTGCAGAAAAGGGCGACGACTGAGATAGGAAGTCCCTGATGGGGACGCCGCCGCCGAAGACGTCGTCGTCGCTGTAGCCCGCGGGGTGGTTCCCGTCGCCGTTGTACCCGTCCATCGCCGAGTTGGTGGACAATGAGCTCGATCTAGCTGCGGATGGGGTGGATCAGGAACCGGAGCGGTTGCATATGGCGGACGAAGGTGTGGATTTGTGCGGTGGGGCCGATAGCGGCGGTGGGGAGGAGATCGAGCGAGATCGGAGGTGGGGGAGAAAGCGACCTAGGTCCAGTTCTGCGGCGGGGGTGGGCGAATGGAGAGGCACGGGCGGGGTGGTTGTGATGCGGACGGGGGTATGTGGCGTCAATCACGGGCCCCAAGACAAAAGTTTGTCCTCCTGCCACATGTGGGAAAAAATGGCCACATTTTTACCCAAAGACCCGTTTAGATCCATTCTTCAAAAAAGTGTCAAACTTCCAACTTTTTTTGGCATTTTGAAGGCAACTAAACACGGCCTAAGGTCCCATGGCAGTACAAATTTGGCTGGTTTCATCGACGTGGCATCCTAATCAAAATAAATAATAATGAAAAACATGTAGGACCCACATATAAGTGACAACCTCAACTTCTTCATCTACTCCCCATCTCATCTCCTCTTTCCTTTATCTCCTTCATGCCGGCGAGCACCGGTGGTGACCACCGCAGTGATGAGCTCTGACCTCAGTCTTGTAGACGAGCTGGGCAAGCAGGGGCACATCCCATGTTCTCATCGAGCCCTTCCTCATTGTGCTATCCACCTCTCGACTCCCCTTCCGTCCTCTGCACCATATCTGGCCGTGCCCCGACAAACGCCGCCGCCGTCTTCTCCGCTGCCCCGGGCCCTATCCTTGTCAACCTCGGCTCCACCTCTGGCAATGGTCTCCATTCTACTAGCCTCGTCGTCTATCCTCTACTCCACAACGACAGGCCTCCGCTGTCGGCCTTGATACCACTCCAGGCCGCCCTGCTCCACCACCTTCAACCCATTAGCTCCCAAGCCCCAATGCCGCATCTGCCTTCTTCGATTCTAGGACCCGACGGCCTCCCCGACCCCTTTGTCTGCCACGCCGCGACTGCCTCTTTGTCGGCAGACGGTGCCTTGACCTCGACCACACTCCGCGGGCGACGGAGGGCCTCGTCTCTGCCTCTGGCCCATCCATGACAACATCGACTCCACTGCCTAGCTCGTCGACCCCGTACGACTACTTCCCCGACGCGCCGCCAGCCACAACCAACTGCATCCTCTCCACCGACCCACCCCATTGTGGATCTGAGGCCGCCGCCCCTAGTTTCTTCTCTGGCTAACCGGGGATCACTCGTCATCGCCGTTCTACGTGCGTGGTCGGGAAAAAAGTGAGAACAAAGAAGTGGGAATTGACACGTGGGTTCCATATTTTTTTCTGAGTAGAATGTCACGTTAGAAAAACCAACCATCCATACATAACGTTATGTGACCCGACTTGAATGGTTTTGTTAAAATAGGGGGAGTTTTTTTTAAGATTTATTGTATTACAATTTAGGGATGAAATTAAACTCGACGGATAAGGGATGATAAGTGGACTTATTCCTACAGTAACAATTCACTCGGCTTGTTCAGCAGTAAGGTTCATTAGCTTTAGCCCATGGGCTATTGCTGGGCTTGGTTATACATTGGAGTGAACTTAAGAGTGGTTAGTAGTAGCATTTCGCAGCCGACGTGTCAGGATCCGATCCCTCGATGCTCCCCTCCATTGGGACTATCTATATATATCAGGCGACAGAATTTTTCAGTAAAATCACACGAATGTAGGTGTAAATATGATATAATTACAGCATAACTCATATATAATTTTAATGTAACTAGCATGTAAGAAGCATGCAAGTGTCATGTAAATATATAAAACGTTATGTAAATCACTCAACATATTTTCTAGTCAAATTATACCGTAAAAACAAATGTATTCCCGCTATAATATGATGAACCTTGTATTTTGTTTTTCATCTGCTTCGTTGCCTGCTAAATTCATCGTTTTTCTTAGGCAAGTAATTCTATACATGCATGAACAACTTCTGTCTCAGTTGGGACTTGCCAGCCTGCAGCCACCCTGCTCTAATTGCTGTTGCTCGATCGTGCACGCACGCGAGGACGTGACGCAGCTCCACATGCGACATTTAGTTTGTGATCAAACGAGGAAAGCACGAATCTTAAACGTAGAATCAATTGTAAAAATTTCGTGTGAACTTTAAGAAGAAACCTGTCGAAAGATATATATATATATATATATATATATATATATATAATATATATATATATATATATATATATATATATATATATATATATATATATATATATATATATATATATATATATATATATATATATATATAGCAAAACTGGTCTCGATTTTGCAGGTTTACTTTGGTAAATCCTTGTTTAGATAGCTAGTTTCTCGTTCACAACATTAGGAGACGGCTGCGGCTATCAAGGTCAGCCACCGCCAATCATGTTAAGTTGGGAAAAGATCATCTTGAATTCCTCTCGTCTGGTCACACCACTCACAAGACTATGTTCCTACCACCTTCACAATCAGTAGAGACAAGACAAACACCGACTCATGTAGATGACACAAGACCACCGCTCAAGATATGTAAAGTCATCCATTCACACATCTACGTATAGTACGATGTAGCGTGAAGTCAAGCTAGATAATACTAGTATACGTAAACCGGAAGCAACGAACGAAATATGGCCGTGCCCTTTCTTTTCCCAGCTGATCAAAGTCGCCGCCGCAATCATCCGTGATCACGACGAACAACGGTGATCGGGTAATACATCATCTATTCGTTTCCGCTCAACAACTCAAAGGAAGCGTAGGAAAAGAGAAGACTAAACCAGCAGTATAGCACTAACTACCACTCTATAATCTCTGAGCCTATGACATAAACTAATCAAGAAGAAAGCTGCGATCTGTGTGGATACAACTCTTGTTTTCTCCCTTCTCAATCGGTTTAGTCGTCGTAGCACTGTCACCTTTCCTCGTGCTCCGCTCGGAGAATCTTATCTCTACCTACGTCACGCCACAAGAGACGGGCCGGAGAAGGACACCTCCGGACTAGCAGAAGGTTGCTGGTGGGCCGGTCGGCACGTACAGCGGCGAGGAGTCGTAGGCATGTTGGTGATTGCCACCATTGTACGTGTACCGGCCTAGAGCATGGCAGCAACAACGGCGGCGACGAGTAGTGGTATTGGTAGTAGCGTGAGCTGCGGCGCAGCAAGGGCGGCGGCGGAGGAGGCGGTGGAGAGCTGCTCGGCGCCGAGGACGACCATCGTGTTGTTCGTGGACGGCACGCCAGCGGCCTGAGGATTCTCACCGCCGGAGTACTTCCCGCTGCAACAAAACAAAGAACGCAAGCGAAGCACGGTCAGAATACGGAACCAAAATGAAGTCTGTCAACAGTGTACTAACGCGGGTAGTAACACCGCTGCAGATTTTTTTGTTGCAGAATGCAGATCTCGTTTGTGCACAAGGCGCAAATGCGTGTGGGCACGGGAACATGGGATGCGGTTGGGGCTGCAGGGAAGGACAACAGTGGCAGCGCCATCAATCGACTTGGTGATGGGCTGATGGCCTGATGGGGCCGTACGCGCGAAACGGCTACAGAGCCAGTGCAGGCTTGGTGTCATCCTCAGCTTTTGTCGTCCTGTGCTTGGAGGGGGAGACGAACCCACACCGCGGCACAGATTCCGCCCGCCTAGCCGTTGCCGCGCTGTTGGGTGGCCGTTGGTTGAATAGTTCTCCTGGCTTGTCTGGATGATCTCACACCTTTTGTCAGAGGAACAGAGACGAATAAACGTTCCACCTTTTTATCACAGTGTTGACCGTGTTGCAGGCTTGCGGCAAGCTCATTGTGCAGAGGACTGTGTATACACGGTGAGAATCAGAAAGCAGGCTTTCCGTCCTTGAGTGAGCCCAGTAGTCTGTACCGTAGCATTTCCACCGTCAATTGGCGATTGGAGAACTCGTAGAGAGGAAAAAAAAAGAAGATTTCTATGGGTTCTGACATGTCCAATCAAAACCCCAACGAGTGTCTAGCAAAAATTCAATAAAAAAATCGACTTCGATCTGTCCCATTCCCACCCATATCAGAAAATTTTCGGGCACTCTACGTTGATTAGTTGTTGACACGTTAAAAAAGTTGACTTTTAAGGCAGTTGGACCGTACATTTCGTGCCATTTTGGTGACACTTATGAGTTTTACTTATGAGTTTTTTAGTTGTAAGAGCATCACCAAGAGTCCCAATAATCAATTCCCAAAGCTATGTTTTTTTGGAACTTCTAAACTGAATATGAAGTGAAAAAACCTATCTCTCCAAGAAAAATCATGAAATTGATTTTCTATAATTAAAAGTGAGCCATTCCTCTAAACTACCAACAAAAAAAAATCATTTTTTCTCCTCTCATACGCGCGGAGAAGGACGCGAGAATATTTTCCCTTGCGCACGTAAGGGAGCTCCAAGCAGAAATTGGGAACGAAATCGCTTCCTTGTAAGTGAGAAACGATAAATCCGGAATTGGGAACCAGAGATATTGGGAGATTGGTTAGGAAATTTGTTGAATGCGATTTTTGACCAAAATTTCCTAAATCATATGATAGGAAATAGAATAAGGAAGTTCTTGGTGATGCTCTAAGCGCGCCTAATTGTAAGGGGAGTTAGGGCCGTTTGAATGGGATAAAAGCTTTTTTTTTTCTTTTTTCAGTCCTGTCACATCGAATGTTTTAACTATTAGTAGTATTAAACGTAAACTAAAAATAAAATTTATTTTATAACCCTGGACTAATTTACGAGACGAATCTATTAAGCCTAATAAATTCATGATTAGCTGATGTGATGCTACAGTAACATATGATAATTATGGATTAATTAGGCTTAAAAAATTTATCTCGCGAATTAGCTCTCATTTATGTAATTAGTTTTATTATTAGTATATGTTTAATACTTTTAATTAGAATCCAAACATTTGATGTGAAAGATTAAAATTTAGTCACTGGATCAAACACCCCTTAGTTGCTGAGTATTATGAAGCTTCGAGCCTTCGAGTACGAATCATGGGTGAAGTTGATTACCTGGTGGTGCTCGGGCAGAAGGTGATGGCGTAGTTGGTGCCGGCGTTGCAGGTGAATGTGGAGGTGGAGTCGTCGTACGCGTAGCTGTAGGCGCGAGGGCAAGCGTTCTTGAAGAACTGGGAGTAGGTCGACGGCCGGCAGGTGTTCGGGTTCCCGTACGCGCCGCTACAGCAGTACTGCGGCGACCCAAACGCCTCGCACGCGCTGCGGCAAGCCACGGCGCCCCCGCCGGGAGCGGCGGCGCCGGTGCTTGCCGCCATGACCCTTAGGTAGGCTGGGCACGCGCCGTTGAGATCGACGAGGCAGCCCGTGGCCATGCACTTGCCGCCGCCTCCGCCACTTCCGGCCGGCGCTGCGGCGCCCCCGCCCTGCGGCACGACGATCATGGGCAGGTTATACCCGTCGACGAGGCTCACGTCGAAGAAGTCCATGCCGCCGGAGCCGTCGAGCGTGAACTCCACAAGCGTGGCGGGCGGCGCCGCGCCACCGCCGTTGCACTGGATGCCACCCGAGCCACAGTCACCTGTGGCGCAGGTGAACTTGCCTGTCGCGTCCTCGGTGCAGAGCGTGCGCGCCCACATGCGCCCCGACCAGCTCGCGGGCGCGTCCACCGTCGCCGACGCGCCGTGCGCCAGCGCGAACCCCGTCGTCGACAGCGGCGCCGTGCCGGCACCCGACAGCAGCCCAGGCCACACCGTATACCCGCAGTTGTTGGTCATCGTGAACGTCGCGGACCACGCAGCTGCAACACAGGGAACAGTTCCACCGATCATCTCATCAGCCGCACGCCAACAAAATCTAACGCCCAATGCCAAACCAAAATAGTACAAGCAAACACAACAATGCGCATAAGCAGAGCAAGGACACCAAAGATCCATTACCTGGAAGCAGGAAGAGCAGAGCAAGCAACCGGAGAGCGACATGAGTTGGGCACCGTGACATTTTCTCAAGCTAATTCTGCGCGCAACCCACGAGGCCTCAACTCAAGCTCTCCTACTCTGCTCTGCTCTTGCAAAGGCCGCCAGGAGGGTGAACCAAAGTTGACGGTCACTTGACTTTTTATAGACTGCCCAAGGGGAGGGTCGTACCTACAACCTGCCCGATGAGCGAGGATTAGAACGGACACTGCAAAGTGGGCCTAGCGCCTTCAATTGCCGTGTGCCTCCTGGGGACCTTAGGCTATATGTCGGCAACTCTCTCGTTGCCGACCTTGTATCTTGTCCTTGGCTAATGGCTGCTACCCCACACGTCCTGCCTCGTTCTCCGTTCCTGCCCAAATATCTCCGAGCAGGTGAGAGTTTGGGAAGATTTGTTTGCTCTCGTAAGCACATTTATAGAGGCGGTTTTCTTGGGGTTTGGTGGGCGGTGTGTTTGGACGTGGAGGTTGATGGCGCGTGAGAGAAGAAAATGAGCAGGGAAAGAAAGCTATCTGCGCAGAAGCTGTGCCTGCTCAGGCTTTGTTTTCCTAGCGTGTTGTACTTTCACCCGCCCGTTATTTTTCCAGCTCCGTGGAATTCAGTTTACGTATATTTCTCCAGGGGGAAAATGCGCCACCCTTTAATCCTCCATAACAAGGCACGACAATATTTGTCCATACCTACGGCAAGATCTATCTTGATACTGTTAAAAAATCAGCCATGCCCGATAGAAAGAAATCTTTTGCGGCATTTGCACTGCAAGTTATTCTAGGCACGGTAACCTCAGATGACAAGTGTATATAACCATAACGTTGCTAGATATTATTGTACCCGTTGATATCAAATTTGGTATTCATCGGTACCTGCTAATACTCATCGATATCAGAATGGGGACGAAAAGGAGCTCCTGTTGTCCATTTCATTGACACAACAAAGTTGTTCCTGGTTTCCCTTAACGGATTGACTTCTTCTTTTATAGGACTCGTGAAAATAAGTGTCCCAACCCTACCCAGGTACTATAACGCATCCTTTGACGATAGAGAAATTTTTGGTTGTGGTTGTTCCGAAGAGACAAGTCGCTCTTTTTTATTGACCGGAGAAAGCATTTTGAAAAATAAAAACTCGATTTATACCTGGGGTTGCGAAGCAAAGGGAATGGAGCATCATACAGTACGAGAAAGGAGGACTATATCCTGGTGTTCAACATTCCTCTAAATTACTACTGAAGCACTAGATCCAGAATAGATGGCAGTTTTATATGTTTGCATAAAAACTTATGGAGTATAGTTTAGTCCTAACGCCCCATTTAACAGAAAACGTGAAAAAAAAATCTCGCTCTTCTCCTCCCTCCCCTCTCCCGATGCTAGCATATGGCCACTACACAACTCTGTAGGGCCTTGTGCGTCGTTCTTCTCTCTCATGCCCAGTCGCTTCCCTGTGGCATTTTGTCAGTACTGCCCCAACAACAATATGGAGCGATCATTTTAGTTTGCATTGACATCCAAATCGCTCTCCTACAAGCATTCTCCACCTCCGCCCCAACACATTGCAAAGCAACCATTTCTGTCTATAATGACATTCGAAACCACGTAATATTTTGTTTTGCGTTTGTGATTTCCATATCGGGGTTAATCATATACAACTAGAGAGGAGATAATTTCGCCGGTTTCTTCCCTAGCAAGAAAAGAAGAGAAAAAGATAAGAGATAAATTGTTATGATTGGTGGCAAAAAAACACAGAATCCTAATTGGATTAGCCTCGAGCCTCACAAATGCAGTTAAATAGTGGAGAGTAGGGATGAAAACGGCTCAAAAACGGATGAAAACCACCCCTACTGTTTCTGTTTTTATATTTTTTTGGGAATAGAAAACCCTAGATACGAAAAGGGATCAAATATTATTGAATACGAAACCGAAGTGAATATGGTAACGGATATTTATCAGAATATAAAAACCTCTTAAACTGAATTTCTCAAATCAACGAAAAGATGTAGCTCAATATTTTTGTCTAAAACAATAAATCGTCTTTTCTATTTTTATCAATTAATAATGATACAACTAGTTATACACTTCACTTTCTTGGAGAAAAAGAATAATATTCATATATCATTGTAATTGTAAGTAGTATAGCATGACCTAATAAAAAAAGTCATTAAGCAAAAAAGAAAAATATATCTAAAGCATTGGATATGCTATCATATATCCATTTAATTAAGCACCTCAATACATAGTATATTATATTTAAAGTAGAGAAGGCTGAAGTTAGTCAGCTATATATGAGAAATATTTTTTTCCGATTCTGAGGGGAAAAAAATCTAAATTCGTTTTCAAAAAGTTTCCAAAGGATAGTAGCCTTGCCATATTCGTTTATGTTTTCGTGAAAAAAATTCGAATTCATTTCCATTTACGAAATTTCCAAAAAAAATTCTAACCAATGCTTTCCGTTTTCGAAAACACATCCAAAATCTGGAAACTTTCTAAACCGTTTTCATCCCAAACAGAGAGGCACAAAGAGAAGAAGATGGGACACTCAAAAACTTGTCACTAATTCCAAACCCTACAGAGCCCAATCTATCTAGCTCTAGAAGAGGTTAGCTATTCCAGGACAGCGCCGATGGAGACCCAAAGGCCGCATTAACACTATGCACTGCAGAGGGAGAAGACAAAAAAGATGAAAAAAACTGTTCCAAGATCCGTGCTCATCCATGTGGCTAACATCTACAGTGAGGCCTCACGGGGTGGGAGCTGCGGCCCTGCCCCAGAGAATTTTTTCCCCAAACACTAGTTGATCAAGCCGGTGATCTTGCTGCTACTTCCACTGCTTAAAAAAGGATTTTTTCATGTGGTCAAAACCTATTTTTTCATGCGGTTAGGATGTCCGTCTACATGAAAAGATCTGTAAATATAGCGATTTTTTCATGTAGGTGCTTATGTGGGCCGCATGCAAAAATAAAAATTCAAAAACCGAAACCCTAGCTAGCTCGGTGCTGCCCACTGGCCACCGCCTACCGCCGATCCTGGCTGCTCTTGCCCTGCTCCTTCTCCTCCCGTCGGGCAGCGGGCCTGACCCCGCCCGTTAAGCCCGGCCATCGCGGGGCCGCCGGATCCTGCCGCCCGCCTAGCCCGGCCACTCTCGTCATCGGCGGCGGCGGTGGCGTGGATCCGGCCGTCGCAGGGCCACCGAATCTTGCCACCCACGACCTGCCTACCCCGGCCGCTCTCGTTGTCGTCGGTGGCGTCCGCGCGGATCCGTCCGTCGTGGGGCCGGTGGTGGCGGTCGTGGGCCCGACGATGGCGGATCCGGCTGCCGCCGCCGCCCACTGCCATCTCGGGCCTGCCAGTGAGAGAGAGGAGAGGAGAGGAGAGGGTAAGGATGAAATAATAAGAGGAGGTGAGAGAGAGGATGAGGATGAAAAATTTTGAAGTGTTGAGAGGGAAAAGAGGAGATAACTCAGACTTAAGCGGATTCTTAAGAGGCCCGTATGCAAAAATCGATTTTCGCATGTGGCCTCTTAAGAGGTCCATATGTAAAAATAAACTTCTTTTTGTATACGGACCCTTAAGAGGCTCGTCTACAAAAATCAATTTTTGCATGCGAGCCTTTTTGCAGACGCGACCAATTACGGTTCGTCTGTAACCTAAAAAGGGTCTCGTCCTGAAAAATCATTTATGTAGTAGTGTTTGTCTACCTCTACATCAAATCTAAAAGCAGAAGCAGAGAAGGAGAACACATCAACGACATCTCAGAACGATTGGTTATCATCAAGACTCTACATTACTGCATTAGGGATGTTAGGCAAAGCAATCACTACTAGAAAAACTATTTTTTTGCAAACGGCCAAATACTCCACCTGATTTTCACAGACGGTCATAGGTCCGCCTGCAAAAATAAATTTTCGTAGACGGACCCATTAGGAGGATCACCTACGAAAAGGATTTTATGCCAAAAAAGAAAAAACAATCCTTTTTTCAAAGCATGCAAATTCACATTCAAATGCACATCCATGATGAAAGTTCTAAAAAAAAGATTGTTGAAGTTCACATTCAAATCTACATCCATATTTTTCACAGCAAATTGGAAGTTCTCAACAAAAAGAAACAGCAGTTGTAAGCCGTGGTGGTGGTCATCATCGCAGGGAGGATGCCACCGTCGCTGCCAAGTAGCCAATCCGAAAGCTGGCTTTCCATGGCCACCGCTTCTACCACCACCTTCAGCGCCACCATCATCACCAAGACGACCACAAGTAGCGTGAGGAGGGTGCGCCCTCGCCACCATGACGACGAGGAGACCAAGACGAGCCATCATCAGATCCGCCACCCCCACACGTTGCCGTCGTCGGATCCACCGCCTCCGCGCCTCGCCGTTGCCGGATTTGCCACCCTCATCGCCAGATACACCGCCCCCGCCGTCCTCGTCGTCAAACCGCACGCCACGGAACGCTGCCGCCTCTCCCTTCCCCGCCACCATCGCCGAGCCCCGCCGTTCAGGTGAGGAGAGAGGAGTTTGGGATAGGAGAGGTGAGGGAGAGGAGAGAAGGAGCTGGCGACTTAGAAATATCTAGTGTTTTAGTTTCCTCTCGTATCTATTTAAATGCCATAACCAATTTGCGTAAGCGAATGGCTTAAGAAGCCCGCCTGCAAAATGGCTCTTTTAAGCCGTTCACCTGCAAAAATAGATCTTCCGAGGAGACCAATCATTAGACTCCTCTTCACACAACTATGCAGGGGATAATCTTAGTCGAAAATAAGGTCCGTCTATGATCTACGTGTTTTGCTGTAGAAAATCATTTTTTAATGAATTCTATGTACTAAATTAGACTCCAATATTCCATGCAAGCTAGCTAGCCGCCACGAGCCCACGAGCTGCCCATGAGGGCAGCAGAGCCGCAGAGCAACTAAAATTGAAAGAGCCAATCAATTAATCAGTTGTGGATTACATGTGCAAATCAATCGTCCTGAACCATGAACATTCAACATTCCAGCCTAACATGGCTTAAGGCTTTATGCATGCATATACCCGACCAGACACGATCCTGAAAGCTGCAATAATCCATCGTGTATTGACAGATCGATGGACTTGAGACTGAGAGGGATGGTCACATGCTTGCATCCATGTGTGCCACATGCCGTGCACCTTATCCGTTAATTTTTAGCAATGACGCATGCTAATTGCTAACATCGATCACGCACGAGTTATCGCCACGAAAAGTTCAGCAACTGAGAAAACGACATTGGTTTTAGGATCGAGCTCAGAGCAATGGTCACGATTGTCAAGGTACAGCACAAAACTAAGAAGTGCCAGAATTTGGCAGAATAAACAGGAATCCGGTTAAGGAATTGACCCTCATTTCGATGGATAAACAAGCTTTCCGACTTCTCTGCACAGCTCGTGCTACTTTTCAAGTTCCATTCCACACACGTTGGATTGCTTTCTTTTTCTCTACCGGAAAAAAAGAGAGGCTTACATGGCTCCAGCCAAGAATGACACATCTCACCCCGTTGATGCGTTGTATGCACCGATCTGAAAAGATTAGTTGGTCTTAGGTGCGAAAACGTTGAGAAAAACGTAAGATTTTGATGGAGATGTGTCCCCTGCAGATAATAAAAATGGAAACAACGGTTGCAGCTGTGACTCACTCACACACTCAGTGCTCCCTATGCTGACTCGGCCAACTTGCGAAGCGCCGACCGCCGTCTTTTTCCCAGTGTTTAGGCTAGCTTTTTAACCACGTGGCTCCAGAAGTGAATTCTTGGTAGTTTGCATCACATTGCATGAAAATTTGGAGATCCTGCATGCAAGGTATGCAAATGGAAGGATCAATGGCTGACGGCTTACTCACTATACTTTTGCAACTACCAGTCTGACATTAGCACATAACACTGATGATCATCTCCGCTGAGACCAGCAGCAGATCTAGATTCATGTCTCCTTTTGCCGGAAAGGGAACTACCAATCAACAGATTGTCAGCATGGAACAGAGAGCTCCACTCCGTTGTGATTCTGACTGACCAAACCTAGTGGAGGATGACAGAAGCACACGAGCTTTTGCCAAGGAGAGATGGAAATTTCATGGCAAAAACCAGTGGAATGAATGGTTTATCCATGGAGAAGTACGGCGCCTTTGAGCGACGAACTGTATATCAACGTGGATTTGTGTGGGATAAAGGTGGATTGGCAGTCAAGCGGCTTCAATTCAGGCTTCTGTTTGGGGCCTTTGCATGACAGAAAAGTTGCTTGCAGAACATGGTGGCCATATCTGAAAAACATGCTGCGGTGTCGATCTTGTTTCGGCATTATTTTTACCCAACAAAATGAAATGACTATACGGATTGGCCAGTTGATGCAGCCGAAGGAAAGGCACATGACTGTTGCATGCTCTTTGCTGGTAGAGGTAGTTGTCAGTTTGCCACTTTATATGGACTAGTGGATCAATGGATGACTGCATCGAAAATGGGCCTCAAGATCAGGTCTAGCCATTTATCCGTAGTTACAAATAGGCGATCAGGTTTTTTTGACCAAGAATAGTCGATCAAATTGTTCTCTCTTTTCTTAATTATAGCTTTTTTCTTCTTCCAACAAGAGGCGGTCTCTTCCCCTGGAAGACATATTGATGGAGTATTTCGGTTATTTTTGGAAGTGATGTTGCGGCCAAAGTTATTTAGTTGCATGAGAAACATGCATGGCATGCAATCCTTCGACAGTTGGTGACATGGACTCACTATTCTGTCCTGGTCCATTTTCAAATAGGGACAATTGCATAAATGCCCCTCTTTCAATCCCAACTGCTGTTTTGTCCTTATTTTTTAGGGTTTGCAATTTTGCTATCACTTTTTGAAAATGAACCAGCCGTCTGCCCTCACTTTTGACGCCTAGTTTGACGATGTTAGTTCTAGGGCGGATGGACATTTATACCCTTGACTGTTGTTGCATTTTTGTCCCTTTTTTTATCGTTCGGTGAAAATAAATCATTGGTCAATAAAATTGATTGGAACATACTGTTGGCGCAGAATTTCGACCCGTCCAGCAACCAAACGGGTTCCGTGTTACCACGGCGGCCTGGGAGATCTGCTTAACTCCAGTGCAGGTCCAAATGGCTTGCCTAGTCGTAAGTAGAGCGTGCCAGTTGATTTGATCTGCAATCAACAAGAAACAAGTAAACCAAGTTAGAGAACAACGGCCGATTGGTCAATAGACCGATGACACATTGTCATAGCCCAGCCGATAGGGCAAAATTATATCGGCTCACTTAGAAAATAAGTAAAACATGAATCTAATCTTATCAACCTTCATTGATATATAAATCTCAACTAATAATGTCGGCCGATAAGGATAACGAAGGTAACTACACCAGATAGTACTCTAGTGCAAACCTATACGAACCAATCGGCCAATATAAATACATCAACCGTAAAGAAATCTTAAGATTACTTCACGATCGACGTATTTATACTTATCGATCTGCACATATAAGTGGCAAACACATGCAAGAAACATAGAGCAACCACATGCGTTAGATAAGACCGGCTAAAACCCCGGCACTATCCTTAGTTACAACCGAAAACAGGCTTCGTGTTAGATCTCAAAACAGGACTAGGGTCGATGGCAACTCGAAGTGTGAATTGAGACTTAACACGAAGAAAATCAGGTCGTCGATTGCTTTTGGGGATGGCAGCTGCATTGAACAATCTAGCCAAGCATAAGAATTAAACCATCGTCGGCAATAAACCCTAAAGTGAGTAAACCGCTGGCAAGGCTTAATTAAGATACCTGTCAAAACTATTCAAGACATGATAATCGATGATCACATCATCGAGGCTTAACGTGTCTAAAGCGACACATTAGCCCCGACGATGCAGATCGTCGGGGACGAGTTCTTACCTCTGCTCCGAGGAAGCAAGAACTCGTCGAAGAAGACCTCTTGCGAGGGTTGGCGATGCGCCGAAAGTAGATTGATTTGATTGTGTGATTGATTGAGAGAGAGTATGTACAAACTATCGGGATATTTATACCCGAGGTTACAACAGAACCCTTGTAGGACACGATCTTATCTACAACTAACCAACGAGTCATTGCGGCAGACTTAAGCCACAGATTAGATCTACACTACTTAATTTACAAGACACAATTGCTTAAAACCGAGCTTTATCTCTATTTGGCAACTTCCTTGAAGCTTATTTCGAGCCCAGACCAAGCCCACGTTGACACTGTCAACTCACAACCCGTATCAGCCCACGACCAAACCAAATCCGTATCGGCCGATACGCTCTCTATAGCAACACCTCCCCAGTCCGATACGGTTACCGGGTCCGATACGAAACCTGGTCCGACTCCAACTCAATCCTTCCTCTCTGCTTTGGTTTCCTCTTTTCTCTCCAAGTCGATTACCAAAATCCGTCATTAACACATGCCCCCCAATTCCGCTTCATTATATAATGTGGCGGAATTAGCTCCAAGGAACTCATCGACTTCTTTGCTAGGTCTAATCTGAAAACCGCACAGATCCAGATTCGAACCCTTTCGCCGCCGATTCAACAAACTCTTCGTGTTCTTCAACTCCGGCGACCGCTCGGTACTCCATCGACATCGACCCCTTTCGCAGCGATCCTTTCTTCAACAACAATGGCTTCCGCCCCATTCTACGCCTCTGAGATCCCCGCGGTAAGTCGACTCGTTCAATCCTGCATTATCGCTTTCCCCGTCGATTTCTCCAAGTTAGGGTTTCACTCTCTGTTTCCCCCTCGGGTCTTATATTTTCATCGTCGTTCACACGATTTAGGTCTTCAAAAACCAAATCTTGATCCCCACCGACGATAAATCCCATCGCTTTCTCCTGGGCCCCATGGGCGACTGCGACCCAACCTGGCTAATCAACGCCGAAACAGACAGAATCCCCTTCAGGCAAGCCAAGCCCACTGTCTCGGCGTGGAAGCACACCTTCAGGTCATGGCCATCAAAGCTAAACGGATACAGGACCTGGCACAAAAGGATTGCTGCCGTCAAACAAGTCCACTGGGATGAGATTGGAATCGGCCAATGCATAACTCTGTCCCTGGCCGATACCAAGAAAAATGAGCCACTAATGTCAGCTGCCAGCTACTTCTGGTCAAGTACCTTGAACGCCTTCATGTTCAAGCAAGGTCCGATGACCCCAACCCTCATAGATATCAAGGTACTCACAGGACTAGACATCGACTCTGAGATTAATCCCTTCAGCCTCCTGATAAACAGCAGCCACAAACTGAAGACCAAGAAAATTGGAGGCTGGTCTGGGTACATCTCTGAGCACATGGAACAAAGATCGGTCTCAGAGCGAGAACATGTAGCGTTCCTGACATTGTGGTTGGAAAGATTCGTCTTCTGCGGATCGACCTGTGGCCCCACAACAAACTGTCAGCACCTGGCTCAGGCCCTGGTCAGCAAAAAACAAATCCCCCTCGGCCGATACCTCTTAGGAGCTGTATATCGGCTACTCCACATTGCCACACAAGACTTGATGCTGAAACAAATCGTGGCACACGGGGGACCATGGTGGTTCATCCAACTGTGGCTAACAATTCACACCAACACCATGGTTGATTGGCCACCTCTATCGGACTCGCGCTTCCCATCGAAGTATGCCGATCACGAAGATCCCAGAAGCAGACGATGCATGTCTTATGGAGAAGCAGCCTCCGTCTACCCTGGCGCAGATCAATCGGCCGATGACATAGCTACATGGTTCATCCGTTTCTTCACCGGCCCTCCATCAGCCAAGATGGACATGTTTATCTATACATCGGACCAAGACTATGAGCTTCCAGATGATCTGCAACTGAGCTTGGTAAACGATGAGATGGAGTCCAGAGAGGTGTTTATGACCGGCCTGACTCCATGCCTGCTCCCGGTAGGCATTTTCCAGGGAAGGAGCACCAGCCTGTCCTATGAATTTTATAACCCAATGACAGCTGCTAGGCAATGCGGGCTCGGGCAACTTCCCATCAGTTTATACCTTCATAAACTCCTGGAGAGCAGAGGCACAGTCTCATCGGCTCTAGTTATGAGCAAGGCGATGGAAATCGAGCTCCCAAATCTTGGTGACTGTGATCGGCTGCACCTGAATACTTTTGTCCACATCAATTTCCAAACCTGGTGGCAAGAGTGGGCCGCTCATATTTTCCACCAATCGGCCAGGTTCTATGTAACAGAGCTTATCCAAGGCATCAGTCCCCAAGTACCAGATGAGCCGATTCCTTCCGTGAGCAACAGTGGACGGAAGATTTTCTATGCTCAAGCCGTAGCTCCATCGGGGTCAACCATCCTGGAGTCCATCATCGGCCTCACTGCCCCAAAGATACCATCACTGCTCCAGGGGCCGATGATCAAGGAAAACCCCAAGAGGAAAGCGCCATTCAAAGGCAAAGCCCAAAAATCCAGCAAAAAAACCAAAATTAACGACCAAGAAGATCTTGAAGAGCTGGATCCCTCCATAGAAGAGTATCTCAAAGAACAAGTAATGGAGGAAGAAGTCGATGCAGCTGCTGCCGATACCTATGAAGAAAACACATCGGCTGAAGCTATCAAGGAAACATCAGCCGAAACCACTGATATCCGACCGGCCGATGACCAGAGTGATGCCCCCCAACCGAAAAAGACCAAACATGCAATCCGCAAGGTAAACACAATTTCTTCTCCGTGCTCACATAACCCCTTCCAATTGCTTGGCTTTAATTTGATATCCTTTCCAGGCTGTGGCATCATCTATACTGAAGGAAAGAACTCAATCGGCCCCTCTGCCAAGGACTTAGAAAGCAACCCTACAACGGTGTGAGCGGGCTAAAGCACGATTGAGGACTCCGTCTCCTTCTCCAGTACCCTCTCCGGTCGCCTCGGTAAAAGTCGCTTTATATATTATCGTGCTAATCTCACAACCCTACTTATCAATCCTTGCTTTTCAGCCTAGGGCCCCAGTGCCTTCGCCACATCGGCCAACCCCATCGCCTACTGCCTCGACACAGCAAAGGGAGGCCGATGCAAACACCACCGATACTCCAACTCAGGTAATGAGACCTAGCCTGATCCCCTTTCGTCAGCTCCCACTTGACAAGACTGACCCTGACCTATGTTGCTGCTTACAGAGCCTAGCCGATATGTTTTCATTTGACATCGGCCAGTTTCTTGATGACGAGGACAAGGAACTGCCCAGCACCGCCAAGGCGCCGATCTCTGGCGAATTAAAGAACCGACTGTCCGATATTGGGAATCGGCTAGAAGCCTCGCTGGAGTGTTTGGTAGAGGACTGCTCCTCCATCAGAGCCAAGGTACAAGAAATCCAAGACGAACTGCCCGAAGACCTGATGGAGATCCTCACACCGGCCATCTTCCTGGAACAATACCGATTCAAGCTTTTCAGAGCAAAAGAAAGACTTGCAGAGCGACGAGAGCGCGAACAACTGGAATCGGCCCTGACCGCCAGCAAAGCTCAAGTTAACGCCGATAAGACCAAGTTGGACGAGCTAGCGGTGGAGCCGATTGTATTGAAAAATAGGCTTGAAGAACTCCGTTGCCTCAAGGCAGAGCTAGAATCGAAGCTGGCCACTACACGCAGAGAAATCCAAGAAGTCGAAGCCGGAATAGCTGCATCACCCAAGGCCATAGAGGATCAGACGGCAAAGCTCAAGGCATCGGCCAAGTACCTTGCGACCCTAAGCAAATCACTGAAACCGATCCCAGGGACGATGGCCGATGATGCCCAGGCTATTGAAGACGTTGAGCAGATTCGCCGTAAAGCCATTGCTGCTATTGCGGACTTCATAAGGTGATGTAGCATATTTTATCTCTATAATGTACAAACATACACCTTATCGGCTATGCAGCTGAATTTGTCTTGAAAATTCCAGCTTAATCATTGCTTCCGAAACCCTCTGTGCATGTATATATCTTTAATATGAACAATCTCATTAAAAACAATTCCGTCGGCCAGAAAGCCGAAGTCAATTGCCAACTGAAAAATCCAAGGCGAGAACTCCTGTATATATATATGCCCCCCAAATTTTGGAAGATGAGGGCTCATATTCTGAAATTTTGAACTAAGGGCGATAGTATATACCGGCCATCTGAAGACGATGCTTAATTAGATCGGCTGTAATCATAAATCGGCTAAGGGGCCGATCATGAGTCAATCCAGATACTGGGATAATATTGTTTCAAGTATTTGCCATTGAGAGCTCGTCCATAAATCTCGTCATCTAATCCCTTGAGCAAATAGGCATTGTGAGGAACACATCGATGAATTCGAAAGGGGCCTTCCCAATTAGGTGACCACTTGCCGAATTTATTATCTCGGGAACCAATCGGCATTAGTAATTTCCATACAAGGTCTCCTTCATCAAACGACTTGGCAACGACCTTTTTATTATAATGACAGGCTACTCTATCTTTATCACGCTTGATTTTTTCTAAGGCCCGTAATCGAACATGTGCCAAATCATCCAATTCATCAACCATAAGATTATGGTACTCATCGGCTGTCAAGTCGTCTTGCAAAGCAATCCTTCTTGAGCCGATGGCGGTTTCCCACGGCAGTACAGCTTCATGCCCGTAGACCAGCTGATAGGGAGGCACTTGGATTGCACCGTGGCAAGCCATCCGATACGCCCAAAGGGCATCGGCCAGCGTTGTATGCCATTGCCTCGGCTGTTCGTCAATTTTCCTCTTGATTAATTTGATTAAAGACTTATTAGAAGCCTCTGCCTGCCCATTAGCTTGCGCGTAGTAAGGAGAAGAATTGAGTAATCTGATGCCCATGCTGTCAGCAAATCGGACGAACTCATCGGACACGAAAACTGATCCCTGATCGGTAGTTATTGTCTGAGGTAACCCAAACCGATATATGATATGCTCCTTGACGAACTGAATAGCGTCTTTGGAATCAACCTTCTTAAGAGGAATGGCCTCAACCCACTTTGTGAAGTAATCTGTAGCCACTAATATATACTTGTGTCCCTTACTTGATGGTGGGTTAATCTGGCCGATCATATCTATTCCCCATCCACGAAACGGCCACGGCTTTATGATTGGATGCATAGCCGATGCCGGTGCTCTCTGAATTGCTCCAAATTTCTGACAATCCTGACATCCTTTATAATACTTGAAGCAATCCTCTAGCATGGTTGGCCAAAAATATCCGACGCGCTTCATCAGCCATTTCATTTTATGGGCCGATTGATGGGTGCCACAAATCCCTTCATGTACTTCGCTCATAACGGTTTTAGCCTCCTCAGGACCTAGGCATTTGAGTAGGACACCATCAACCATCCGATAATATAGGTTATCGTCCAATAGGACATAGTGTAAAACTTTATATTTCATTCTGCATGACGCCGATTGGGAAGGATTTCTCAAATACTCAATGATATCAAACCTCCAGTCATCGGTGTGCACGAGAGCAATCTGAATCGGAACGTCTTTAGCCATCGGCCTGTATCCCGATGCCCCCTGAGCTAAATCATTGGCTTCGAAATTCTGCTTCCTGGGTATATGCCTCATCGTTACGATCCGGAAACCGTGTAATAACTCTTTGCACTCCTCATTGTAGACTTTGAGAATATCGTCTCTGCACTCATACTCCCCAGAAAGTTGACTAATTACTAGCTGTGAATCACTAATGATGTCCACGGCATCGGCCTCGACTTCTTGTAATAACTGCAAGTCTTTAAGCACCGCCTCATATTCTGCTTGATTGTTGGTATAGTAAGGCTTGATAGTGAAAGCGAACTCAAAATTTGCCCCCCACGGGGATATGATGACTAGGCCGATACCGCAACCGTGTCTGCAGACGGATCCATCGAAATATAATGTCCATGGCACAATGTCCGCATATGCAACTGAGTCATCTCTATGTTGAACGATGAAATCGGCCAGGGCTTGTCCTTTGATTGCTTTGGCCGATTCAAATCGAAGATCAAACTCTGTTAAAGCAAAGATCCACTTCCCGACTCGTCCTTTCAACACAGGGGCCGATAACATGTATTTCATCACATCGGCCTTGCTCACCACGATGCACTCGTTGGAAAGCAGGTAATGCCTCAATTTAGTACATGAAAAATATAAACAAAGGCATAATTTCTCCACCGGCGTGTACCTTGTCTCAGCGTCTAACATTCTCCTGCTGAGATAAAAAATAGCTCTTTCCTTGCCGTTAACATCTTGAACCAAGACCGAGCCGATGGATTTCTCATCGGCCGATAAGTACAGCTTGAATGGGACTCCTTTTTGTGGAGAAATTAAGACCGGCGGAGAAGTTA
This sequence comes from Oryza officinalis, assembly GCA_008326285.1. Classification (NCBI taxonomy): domain Eukaryota; kingdom Viridiplantae; phylum Streptophyta; class Magnoliopsida; order Poales; family Poaceae; genus Oryza; species Oryza officinalis. Next base: position 15,161,442 of record BDMV01000003.1, on the reverse strand, counting down.
AATACACTTTGATATCGTCTAGCGCTTTCTGTTGCTTTTCACCCCATATGAATTCTTCGTCGTCCTTTATTTTCAATAGTGGAGTGAATGGTTCTATACGGCCCGATAGATTTGATATAAAACGCCGAACGAAGTTGATCTTGCCAAGCAGAGATTGTAACTTGGTCTTGTTTTCTGGAGGCTTGATTTTCTTAATGGCATCGATGTTCTTCTGTGTGATTTCAATCCCCCTCTCGTGGACCAAGAAACCCAAAAACTGACCGGCCAATACGCCAAAGGCGCATTTGTTAGGGTTCAACTTCAAACCATATTTCCTTGCCCTTTCTAGTACCTTGCGTAAGTCGGCCAAGTGCATATCATGTTCTCTTGACTTTACGACGACATCATCTATATAAACTTCAATCAGAGAGCCAATAAGATCATGAAAAATGTAATTCATAGCCCTCTGATATGTAGCTCCAGCATTCTTCAAACCAAATGTCATGACGACCCATTCATATAGGCCGATTGCCCCTGGGCATCTGAAGGCTGTCTTATGAATGTCCTCTTTAGCCATAAAGATCTGGTTGTAACCCGCGTTTCCGTCCATGAAACTAATGATCTTATGCCCAGAAGCAGCATCGACTAGCAAATCGGCCAACAGCATAGGGTACTCGTCCTTGGGCGTCGCCTTATTTAGATCTCTGAAATCGACGCATACCCTTAGCTTGCCGTTCTTTTTCAATACCGGAACTATGTTGGAGACCCACTCCGCGTATCGGCAGGGCCTGATAAAGTTGGCGTCGTATAGTCTTGTGATCTCTGCTTTTATGGCTTCGTGCATATCGGCCTTAAACCTCCGAGGGGCTTGCTTAAAAGGCCGATAGCCTTGTTTGATTGGTAGCCGATGTTCTACAATCGATCGGCTTAATCCTGGCATCTCGTGGTATTCCCATGCAAAACAATCTCTGAATTCTTTCAAAAGATCTATCAAATTATTCTTGTATCCCTTTGGCAAATTAGCGCTTACATACGTCGGCCTAGGCCTATCACCTATTCCTATATCAATTTCTTCCAATTCATCGGCCGACGTAAAACCTTGTCCCAACTTGCCGTCTAACTCATCCACCGCGTCATCTGTGTAGGGGTCATTGTCAACGGCGGATGGTGCATCTTCGCTAAAGTAACCGCTTGCCTTGGTCTTCAATTGTCTCGATGTCGCAGTCGGTTACCTTGAGGAAATCGGCGTCCCAGACTCGCCCGGACAAGCAGTCGATTCCCTCCATCTCCCAAACTGCGAGATCGGCATTGGCGACATGTACTGAACGATCGGCCTGCACGATCTCGACTTGGTCCCCTTGCCATTGCATAAGGCATTGGTGCATTGTTGAAGGGACACAGCAATTTGCATGGATCCAATCTTGTCCCAACAACAAGCTGTAGGAACCCTTTCCATCGAAGACGAAGAAGGTGGTGGGAATTGTTTTGCTGCCCACGGTGAGTTCCACGTTCAGGACCCCCTTCGCCTCGGATGCGTTGCCACCGAAGTCCTTTAATACCATATTTGTCTTGATAAGATCTTCAGGTACTTTTCCAAGCTTCCTGAAGGTTGGGTATGGCATTAAATTGACCGCTGCGCCACCATCGACCAACATCTTCGTCATCGGCCGCCCGTTGATGAATCCTTTGATGTACAACGGCCGTAAATGTCTGTAGCTGGCGTCAACTGGCTTGTCGAAGATGGCTTGGTCTGGTGACAACCGTAGCCTGGCCGATCCTTGTTCATCATCGGCCATCGCTTCATCGGCCGCCTGCACACTGTATTCTGCTGGCAATATAAACACCATGTTAACAGGCGCCGATGCCGTTTTTTTACCTTTTGAAGCTGAGTAGCTCTGAGCTGTATTGGAGGTGCCCTCATCGGCCTTGGCCACCGTGGATTTTATCCTCCACTCTTTTTTGGTCTTGGTTGGCCGATGGGGTATTTCAGCTTGTTGCTCTTGGATTTGCTCTTGGATTTGCTCTTTCCTCCTTAACCTCTGAACCCGCCGCTTTTGTGTCTTGGTGAATACATCGCTTGGGCACCATTGGGGGTTCTGGACTTACTCCTCATCTTCATCGTGTTGATCTCGGTGCATCGGCCCTAGCCTTTCATGCACAGATTTCCGTTGCTTGGCCGGCCGATGCGTTTGTCTGCTTGAGCTGCCCTGATAAGAATCTTCTGCACCACTGCATGCAGGGCACTCCTGGATAGATGGCAACCTCATCCCTTCATTCCAGCAGAAGCGAAAAAACTCGCACTCCCAGTGTGGGTCGTAGGAGTTGTCTTGATCGGCTTGGTCTTGAGCTTGTTCCTCCCGCCTCCGCTAATATCTTCTGATCAGGCCCTCAGAGGTCTGATGAGGCCGCTTGCCAGTCCGATGGCTCCACCGCCATCGGCCCTGTCCACCCGCACCATGTTGACTGGGAACGGGTGGCCTTCAATCTTCATCGGCCGCTTGGCATCATCGATTTTAATTCTGCCCTGCTCGATGGCCGATTGAATTTGTTGCCGGAAGATCTTGCATTCATTTGTATAGTGTGAATAGGAATTGTGCCACTTGCAATATCTCCTCTTCTTGATGTCTTCGGCCGATGGCAGTTGGATCTGCTTTTCTTGCAACAGCAGGTCAAATATCTTATCGGCCTTGTTGATGTCGAAATCATATTTATCTTCTTTATCTCCTTTCTTGGCCCACTGGCAAGTTGTTGATTTCCTCATCCGGGCCCACTCGGCTAGGTCGACATCACCGTCTTCATCGCCGTCATCGTCGGAGGCGTACTGATAAACAGTGTTAATCTTTTTCGCGAACTTCTTTGCCTCCTGGAATCGCTGCTCGTGGGCCGATACTCGTTGTGCCAGCTGAGCGAGGCTGTCAAATTCCTGCGAGGAGAACCTCTCGCGTATCGGCCCTAGCAATCCCTGAAATGCCAAATCGGCCAACTGGGAATCGGTCAGACTAAGGCTATAACATCTGTTCCGTATGTCTCTGAACCTTTGTATGTACTCAGGGACCGATTCATCCACTCGTTGCCTGATGGCAGTCAGATCTGACAGTTTCATCTCTTGTACGCCATTGTAGAAGTATCTATGAAACTGTTTCTCTAGATCTATCCATCCTCTGATGGAATTGCAGGGCAAGGAAGAGAACCATGTGAATGCAGACCCTGATAAGGACAGAGGGAAAAACCTCACCCTCAACGCCTCGATAGCCGATACCTCCCCGCACTGTGCTAAGAATCGGCTGACATGCTCATATGTCGAGACGTTGTCCTGTCCCGAAAACTTGGAAAATCCGGGATCTTGTATCGGCCCGGCAATGGTACCCTGTCAAATTCCTCGGGATACGGGTGCCGATACACTGTAGAGTTCTTCTTGGGCTTCAAGCCGAATTGATCCCGCATCACTTCGGCTATCATATCGGCCCAATATCCTGCGGGCCGATGTGGGAGGTCTTGCTGAAACGATTGTTGCAAACCCTCTGCTTGATACTGCCTAGGGGAGTATGGCTGGTAATGATGATCCGAGTTCGGTACGCCATACTGTCCTGAGGGGTGCTGCTGATAGCCTTGTGGCACGTTGTATGCAGCTTGAAGTGGAGGACTATTGAACACTGGGGCTTGCGGTTGTCCGGCCGATGTCTGGTTGACAGGAACTTGCTGCATCGGCTCAACCACCGGTTGCTTCTCCTTGGCCCATTGAGCGTATTGTTCGTCGGTGATGAGCTGAGGGTTGCCCCCAGTCTGCCTGGTGAGGACCAGTGGCAACGTTGTTGTCGGCTGCGCCGATGGGGGTGGCATTGGCGCTGTTGGCTGAGACGTGCTCAGATCATTCCTCAGGGTCCGATATGCAGGGAACTTATTTCCTGGCAGGAAAATCGGCCCCTGAGGCTTGAACTGGTGAATTGACCCGTCTAAGATAGATTTGACCGTATTAGTCAAGGTGTTCACCAAAATCCCTGATTGGTTGACTAGCGCAGAGTGGACTGCGGAGTCAATCCTGTCTTGCAACGTCGGTACTGCAGTGTCTTCAGTTTTTGCGGCGTAATCGTGCACCGCCGCCGATGTTCCAGCTCCATCTCCGGAACTCGGCATGACCACCTTGGACTTTTGAACCAAGGTGCCCTGCCGAGTCCTAGAATATGTTTGCAGGTACATATTCTGGAACTGCTCGACCAGACTATCCATCTCAGCTTTTTGTTCTGCGCTGAGCTGGTCGGCGGTCACAGGAATGACGTTCTCCTCGACGATCTCGGCCTGCTTCGACATCTCGAGGTGTTCTTGTTGCTGGTGAGAAGCTTGTGTTCTTCTGGTCCCACTGGGCGTGCCAAAAGCGTGTTGGCGCAGAATTTCGACCCGTCCAGCAATCAAACGGGTTCGCGTTACCACGGCGGCCTGGGAGATCTGCTTAACTCCAGTGCAGGTCCAAATGGCTTGCCTAGTCGTAAGTAGAGCGTGCCAGTTGATTTGATCTGCAATCAACAAGAAACAAGTAAACCAAGTTAGAGAACAACGGCCGATCGGTCAATAGACCGATGACACATTGTCATAGCCCAGCCGATAGGGCAAAATTATATCGGCTCACTTAGAAAATAAGTAAAACATGAATCTAATCTTATCAACCTTCATTGATATATAAATCTCAACTAATAATGTCGGCCGATAAGGATAACGAAGGTAACTACACTAGATAGTACTCTAGTGCAAACCTATACGAACCAATCGGCCAATATAAATACATCAACCGTAAAGAAATCTTAAGATTACTTCACGATCGACGTATTTATACTTATCGATCTGCACATATAAGTGGCAAACACATGCAAGAAACATAGAGCAACCACATGCGTTAGATAAGACCGGCTAAAACCCCGGCACTATCCTTAGTTACAACCGAAAACAGGCTTCGTGTTAGATCTCAAAACAGGACTAGGGTCGATGGCAACTCGAAGTGTGAATTGAGACTTAACACGAAGAAAATCAGGTCGTCGATTGCTTTTGGGGATGGCAGCTGCATTGAACAATCTAGCCAAGCATAAGAATTAAACCATCGTCGGCAATAAACCCTAAAGTGAGTAAACCGCTGGCAAGGCTTAATTAAGATACCTGTCAAAACTATTCAAGACATGATAATCGACGATCACATCATCGAGGCTTAACGTGTCTAAAGCGACACATTAGCCCCGACGATGCAGATCGTCGGGGACGAGTTCTTACCTCTGCTCCGAGGAAGCAAGAACTCGTCGAAGAAGACCTCTTGCGAGGGTTGGCGATGCGCCGAAAGTAGATTGATTTGATTGTGTGATTGATTGAGAGAGAGTATGTACAAACTATCGGGATATTTATACCCGAGGTTACAACAGAACCCTTGTAGGACACGATCTTATCTACAACTAACCAACGAGTCATTGCGGCAGACTTAAGCCACAGATTAGATCTACACTACTTAATTTACAAGACACAATTGCTTAAAACCGAGCTTTATCTCTATTTGGCAACTTCCTTGAAGCTTATTTCGAGCCCAGACCAAGCCCACGTTGACACTGTCAACTCACAACCCGTATCGGCCCACGACCAAACCAAATCCGTATCGGCCGATACGCTCTCTATAGCAACACCTCCCCAGTCCGATACGGTTACCGGGTCCGATACGAAACCTGGTCCGACTCCAACTCAATCCTTCCTCTCTACTTCGGTTTCCTCTTTTCTCTCCAAGTCGATTACCAAAATCCGTCGTTAACACATACACAACACTATACCGTTTGACACTTTTGATATCATCAGGAATCAGTGAGAAAAATGAAGAAAAGAAAAGATAAAAATAGAAAAATAAAAAGAAAAGTGAGCGTTGACCAGCAGCTATCCACCAGGTGACTTGCCGCCTGCTCCGTCCCCAGCCCGCAGCTCGCCGCACCGCTCGTCGCTCATGGCTCCTTGCCGTCGCAGTCCCTGGATCTGATGGCTGGTCATTGGATCTGGTTGGGCTTCGCGGAGACGGGCAAGGCCGGCCGGGAACACGGCGACGGCGACGCCAACAAAGGCTGGTGTGAATGAAGAAGATGAAGCTGGCGGTTGTGGCAAAGAGGGAAGGGGCTTCACAAGAGCTGGCCGAGGTCGAGCCAAGAGGAGCTCCATCGCCGCGTCGGAAGCCCCGCGGGCGCCGCCTGCCTTCGCCGTGCCTGGTCATTGCTCGCCGTGCAAGGGAGTGGGAAGCCCCCCAGCCACCGCCTTGCCGAAGACCCACCTGGCTCGAACCGCTGCAGCACCGTCGCAGCGCTCGCCGCCGCTGCCACCACGCATAGGCCCAAACCGCCCCCGCTGTCGCCGCTTTAGGGTTTTTGATCAGCCAGGACCCACGCTCGGTGGAGGAAAGGGTGTTTCTATCCCTATCCATTCACTCAGGAGTAGAACGGTAATTAATATTTCATAAATCTTTTTTTATTTCTATTTGCATTTCTTTAACTCAAAACCGTGGGACTCACCTAACGGATGTCAAAAGTGAGGGCAAACAACTGGTTCGTTTTAAAAAAATGAGAATAAAATTACAAACCCTGAAAGGTAAGAGCAAAACAGCAGTTGGGGTTGAAAATGGGGACATGAAATCAATTGTCCCTTTCAAATATTAGCATTCTTAACTGACAGATTCCTTTTTACAGTTATAAGAAACAGGGGAACAAGATCCGCGGATGTCTGTTGTTACGCCATTGCCCATTATGCATGTTTTCCTCACCTTCAGCGCAGAAAGTTCTGACAGACGCTCGAATAAAAGCTAAAATCTTCGTTATAAAATATAAACAATCCCATTCACATGATGACTCGATCAGGATGGCTCGCAAAAATTATTGCCGTTGCCGACGCGAGTACTGATTACACCTGATTACTGTACAATTCTTTACTTGCACCTGCATGTTTGGGGGCGTTGCTCGAGGCTAATGTGAAAGTAAAGGAGCCACAGCAATGGTAACGGTAGCTATTTGAAGCCTTCAGGGTTTGCCATCCGTAATGGTCCCTCACTTATGCTCATGGCACACGCAAATGTTGAAAACATGGCTAGTGTTGCGTGAGTTTCTTTAGTGAAAGTACATAGAACTGATGCCTAATTTGCTGCCGCTGCCAAATCTGATAAGAGAAGCTTCCTCGGCACAAAGTTCCGCACCAAACGGAAAGAAGAGAAAGAAAGGTTTCTCTTCATTACTTGGTAACCATATCTGGCTATGGCTACGTACAAGGACATATATGCTATGAAGAGATCTTTTACAGTGTTTGCATTTCAAAAATAGCAAAGATCTAACGCTCTACAACAAAAGGTACCTCTTCAAAGGTGTACTTAAGTATTGTTATAGGTATTTAGGTGAAAAGGGTAAAATAATAAATTAGGTGGGAGAGAGAGAAGTGTATAATAGTCTTGAAAATAGCATTAGCATCATTACCGCGTCGGTACAACTCCAGTAACGATTTTCTTAGCGTGATTTTCTCTATTTGCATAATGTATGTGATTTTTCTTTATTTACATTATGTTCCAAGAAGAGCATAAAACTTAGTTTGGTTCTCTGTTATCTCATTCAATTATCTCGTCCATTACATTATTTGCATCCCAAGAGCATCATTAGTAAAGATATCACCGATATTTTGCGTGGTTCTTTGGAGATTTATTTTTCTAAGATCATCTTCAATTAAAATATCACCGGTCCTAAGAAGAAGATCCGTCCTAAATCTCTTATTGACACTAATAAATAGTTTTTTTACTAGTTAAATGAGTAACCAACTACGTCATTAATCAAGAGAAAACTTACCGCCTCCCACTTGTGACTCAGTGGTGCTTCTCCCTCTACCATGCATCCTTCCGATAGAACACATCAAACTCTAGGTAGGAGATGAAGAAGAAGAACATGGAAGAAGAACGAGTAAAGTGGAAGAAGAACAAGGAGAAGAACGATAAAGGATAGATTGATTGGATCGATGTTTTTTTCCTCTACCATACAATACCAGAGAAAGTATTGATCTAATTGCAAATGTCCATAAGTTACTTAGTTAATTACTCTAATGCCATCGGTTATGACAATTTATTTCCTACCTTGCCCCTGTCATAATCAATGGTCCACGTTGCTCCACCTCCTAATACCTCTACGTATCTTGTACGTACTTCGCAAACACTGTAAAAGTTCTCATGCTACGAAATATCATACTGTTTTAGTAGTATATTAGTTTGAAGTATTCTCAACATCTTTATATTATAAAAAAGGCATCAAAAGGTTGTATTGTGTCACACCCTAAAGTTTCCCCTTTTTCTAGCTTTAAATCAATTAATAAATGGTCTTAAGAAATTGTTTAAGTTAACCTACAGTTAAACCCTAATTAATAAATATATTTAACAACTGGAATTGGTATGGTGGAATTTTTATTGAGTTCTTCATGTTGAAATATATTAACAGGATTTTTAGTGAAATTTTTAGAGCAAAAGAAGTAATTTTAATAATTAAAAATATGATTATCGGAATTAAATTAAATTCCAACCACTTTTTCCTTTTTCTTCCTTTTCCGGCCGTGGGCCATTTTCAGCCCATTTCCGCTGTCGGCCTGCCTTCTCCCGTGAGCTCGCGCCCCTCCTGTTGGACCGACCCTAGGCCGCGGTCCAGCTGCCTCCCGCGCCACTCCCCTCTGGGTCACCGACAGGTGGGCCCCACTTGTCGGCGCGTACCCTACGTCTGGCTGGCGAAGCCGGAGGCGTCAACTGCCTCTCCCAAGCCTCCCGGCCCTCTCCACCAACCCTATCAGCTTGCCCGCAACCGCCGCCCACCTCCTCCGCTTTTCCCCGCATGCGTTGTGCCCACGAGAGGCCTGGGATTCGGTTTTTGAATCCCGGCCATCTCTCTCTCTCCCGCACACGTCGCCGACAACTTTCGCCCTCTACGGTCACGTCCGACCTCTTCTGTGCCTATAAAAACCACCCCCACGCTCTCCTCTCCCTTTTTCCCAAAGCGTCGCCGTCTCCCACGCCCTAAATCGCTCCCGCGCCGTCGTCCTCTTTGCTGCCGCTTACCGCCCTTCTCTGCCTGCCGCTAGCCACTGCTAGCGCCGTCGCCTAGCCGCGCCAACGCTACCTTCGACTCGGCTGGCCGCCGCGCCGCCGTGTTTCGCGGGGACTCCGCAACCGCCGCCGCCCGTGCCCTAGCCGCCCTCCTCCCCTATTTATTCCCTCGCACCGCGACCCCTCTCCCGTTTCCCGAGCGCCGCCGCCGCCCCAAACCCTAACCCTAGCTATGAGCCGCCGCCGTCTTCCGCCGCCGCCGTGCGCCATGGTTGGCTCGGCCGAGCCCGAGCCCGGCCGCTCGGCCGCCCGCGAGCCTCAGCCGCCTGATCGGCCACCCGGGTCGATCTGGGCCGACCGCGCCGCGCCGCGTGGCCGCCGTGTCACCGCGTGGTCGCCGCGTCAGCGCCACGTGTGCGCCACGTGGTGCGCAGCCGCCGCCGCCGCGGGTGACGTCAGCCCTAGCCACCGCCGCCAGCCCTGACGTCAGCATGACATCAGCCCTAAGGGTTTATTGCGCAATAATTAATTAAGGATTTTTCTGTGATAGTAAAAACACAGTTAATCTTCAAAAATTCATTACTAATTCATTCGGACTCCGTTTTAGTCTGTTCAAGTCTCAGAAAATTCATAAAAATGTCTAGAATCTAGTAAAAATAGTTTTGTTCTCTGTTTCAGTAGCCTTATAGCATGTATTGTTGTTTGCTTTGTTTGTCGCGTAGGTTCCGGTAATTCCGACTCTCCGGTTTATTTCGAGGTCGTTGCCGAAGTCGACCCAGCGCAGGAGCAAGGCAAGTCATACTTATTCATTTGATCATGTTGTACCTAAATTGTGAAACAATCTTATTTTTCTCTAAATACTGCATTGTTTTATAATGTCATCTATGGGCTTATTTACCTATTGTACCCAGCCTTATATTGCAATTACCTTATTCCTTTGATAGCTTGGGAAATAATTTGGGTAGTTGCTACAATAGAACTTGCTTAGCCTTGCTTAGAAACATTAGTTCACTAATGGGATAACTAAAGTTTCACTATTACTTGATGATGATTATCTCATGATGGTTCACGATGGTTAATCGTGGGCGATTTAATAATTATTTCAACTAAAATCTTGATTAATGGTGGGTTGTGAGCACATGGTTTTGATGGTCGTGCTCATGACATTTAAGGACCGGTTCGCGGGAAACCCTGGAAAAATTACCGTGCTTTCCACAAGCCAACGTGGGTAATGGCTGGATTTGTAGTATAGGCTTTTCCTAGCTGACGTACCCAGGCGAGGGTGGGCGTGATGGAGTTGGGTCGGCGGGGGTGTACTCGTTGATCGGCTACCGGATTCACCAAGGCACGAGAGGGGGCTGCCCGCTGCCGGGTAAGGGAGCGGGGGCGAAACCTGAGGTGTGGTACGCTTGGTTAGGAAGGGTTATGCGAAGGGTCCTGTCACAGCTCCTTTTCCGGTGTACAGTGGTGGTATGTCGGCGCACAGTAATGTGTTGTGGGACTGTGTCTTGTGGGTACAGTTGTACACCTCTGATCAAAGTAAAACTATTCGAATAGCCATGCCCGCGGTTATGGGCGATCAACCAGATTCACCGTGATTAGTTGAATTCTTTAATAATTGAAATTAATGGAACTGGTGTAGTTCAGATGGTGGTTTGGGCCTGTCGCAACGTGGTGTAGCGTTGGACAGTGATGATTTAATTATGATTAATTTACTCAACTGTTTTACTGCTTTCAACTATTGTTTTTAAATGCGTATTTTATGCAAAATAGCCTTTGCAACTCTCCTTTGTTATTACTTGCATCATTATTTTCCTTTCCGATATGACTTATTGAGTACAGTGGGTAGTACTCAGTCTTGCTTTATTTTTCCCCACACCAGAGTTGGAGTATGTTTCAGAGGAAGACTTTTCAGAAGAGTAGGCTTGTGGCTACCGTCGAGGATTGCCTGTGGATTGGAGTCGCTACGTTGCGAGTGTTTAGTTTATTAGAATAGTTTGTTTCCTTTTTCCGCTGCAGTTTTGTAAGAGATTTTTATAATGTTTGTAAGATGTGGATCTGTATGGCAACTTTGTCGTTTGTGTACCCTGGCTGGTCCTGGACAGGGATTTTAATACACAATTTGCTTTGGAAATTCTGGTAGTGAATTTCTGAGCGTGACATCTGTCCTCGTGCTCGTGTGGCCGCCACATCGGCGCCACGTGGCGCACTCGTCTTCGGCCGGTGGACTTGGTCCACTATGCACCGCCCACCGTGTGTCACCGACGGGTAGGGCCCACCTGTTGGCGCCGGCTCCTCCCATCGTTGATGTCAGCGGCCTCTTTAATACGCAATAATTCAATTTAGGGTTTTTCTGCTTATAGTAAAAATACAGAGAATCTTCTAAAATTCATAACTAATTCATTCGAGCTCCGTTTAAGTCCATTCAAATTTTAGTAAATTCATAAAAATGCTTAGAATCCATTAAAAATGGTTTTGTTTCCTGTTTTGGTAGACTTATAGCCTGTTTTGCATGTGTGTTTTGTATGTCGTTTAGATTCCGGCGTTTTTGAAGCTCCGCTTTACTTCGAAGTAGTTACAGAGGTTCCAGCAGCACCGGAGCAAGGCAAGTCATACATGTTAATTGATCATATTGTACCTATTTCGTAAATGTCTCATTTTTTATTAAATATTTTATTTATTTTATGATATCATGTGGGTTGGTTACCTATATTTGGCCACAACTTGTTCACATTGTACCATTGATAACTTGGGGCATAATATCACTAGATGTCGGTTTAGGAGATGCTTAGCCATCCTTAGATCAATTAGCTCACTATGGGGGATCTCACATATAACTTATATCTTGGTTTAATGATGATGATATTGGGCATGTACCATCATGGTATTAATACAACTAATATATGTCTAATGATGGGCTGTGGGCGCATGGTTTTGATAGACGCGCCTGACGGAGGATTAGCTCCTCAACGGGGGACAGAGGGGGCCCCCCTTTGTGAGTTCGGCCAGGGGCGCAGGGTGAAACTCTTTCTCCCCTTGATCGCGCGTCAGAGAGAGAGGGACAGGGACATAAGCATTTATACAGGTTCGGGCCGCTGGGAAGCGTAATACCCTACTCCTGTGTGCGGTGGATATGCGACTGGAAAATCAGGGAATACAAGCGTTAGCTCTCTCTTTCTCTCCTGTCTGTCTGTTTCTTTTTTTCTTCCTCCTTCTACTCAGGCCTGGGCCTCCTTTTATATCTCAAGGGGCTACCACACGGGCCAAAAGGCTGCCTAAGACAGAAGGAAAACATTCTTTTACATTTAATGGTTGTCTTGTTGCTTGACTCGGAAGACAGACGCTCAGACGCCGCAGCATGGCCTTCGTCTGGTTAGGTGACTGACACGGGGGATGCCCACGTCAAGCTCCATTAAACAGATAAAGACTTCCATGTTCCGTTTACATCAGGAAACGGAAACCATCTGACCGGAGCTGGCATACCAACTCCGGCTAAGGGACGAAAGGCAAAAGGCCCTCATCATTCCGATGGGATGGGGCAAGGCGTGCCGCACGCCGCCTAACGCGCGGACAGCGCGCAGATACCCTGCCACCGTCTCACCCGTGATCTAACCGGTCTACGACCGATCAATCACCGTGACCGGTCGTAGACTGGCCATGCACGCCACACGCCGCATTAAATGTGGCGTGGTGCGCTCGCCTGAGCCACCATCAATGTGGTTAGGTGGGTGCTGGCGACGCCCACCTAACCTCGCGCACCTAACCTCGCCCACCTAACCTCGCGCACGCGGCACAAGCGCAGAGGGGGTCAGGGCGATCCGACCCTCGGGGAAAGAGTGGGAGCGGCTCGACCCTCGGGAGGATTAGGGAGGGTAGCTGCCATGTCACCCTCGGGCCCGACCCCTCCAGGGGGAGCGCCACGTGGGTGCAGGGGGCCGCCCATCCCTCTAGTCTTGGTACCCCTGGGCAGTATCACCGACAGTAGCCCCCGGCGTTATGCCTGGCCGGGCCTTCTCAAGGGGCACCCAGGTTTGACACCACCCTTCGGGTCTAGTGACACGTGGGCCCGTGTCTCCGTGGTAAAACCCCAACGGTCGCGATCCCATGCGCAGCAAGGAGCCGCCACTTGGCAATAATGGGCAGTCACCTTGTAACCGCCGTATTACTCGGGGCGGTGCGCGGACCGGGGCACGTTGGCCCGTTTTGCCAGGGAATATAATGATGGCGCTTTTTACGGTAACCGTGCGCAATTAACACGGACACGATCTGCCCTGCTTCGACCGCAACGGTCGCACAACTGGCGCGCGCGCTGGAAGCAAGCAAGTGGGGTGAGTGGAGGAGTGGGCGCGAGAAACGAGGGGGCGAGTTAGTGTGTGCGAGAAACGAGGAGCCGAGCACAGCAGGGGCAAGGGTATAAAGGGCGCCAATTTAGGGATTTGCTTCCTTCCTCTCGCCACTTTTCCCTTGCCTCAGCCAACTGTGCCCTAGCTCTCTCATCTTCCTCGCTCCTTCCTTACCGTTTGCACTTGTCTTCGCATTCCCCCATCGCCGGCGACATGACGTGGAGCTCCGTGCCGCTGGATGGCAGCGTGTTGTTGCCCTCCTGCATTACGAGCGAGAGGCAGGCCGGGCTGCCACGCCGGTTCATGCCGGCGTCGACCGGCCGGGAGGTGGTCGTGCTGGGCGAAGGGTGCCCGGCGCCGCGCTACCCGGAGCGGTCGATATTCTTTCTTTCTTTTGCTATGGCGGGGCTGATCCCACNCCCGCCGCTCTCCACCTTCTTCTTGGACGTCCTGGAGTTCTATGGGCTCCAGATGGTGCACCTCACCCCCAACGTCGTGATGACACTGGCCATCTTCGCGCACTTGTGCGAGATGTTCATTGGGGTGCGCCCGTCCCTTCGGCTGTTCTGGTGGTTCTTTACCGTGCAACCGGTGTCACCGCCGACGGAGGTCGGGGGCTATTATTTTCAGCCGCGCGGGCAAGCGGTGAACTGCTACATCCCTTGCGTCCTACGCAAGAAGTGGGACGACGGGAAGAGTGACTGGTTCTACATCGCCCTTCCCAACGAAGCGTGTCTCTGACTCCCGAGCCGGCCGCTGGTGCAGGCGCTGAGCTGGCGGGCGACGGTGGAACTGGGGGACACCTACGACGCTGTCCTGGACCGCCTGGCCGGATTGTGAACCCCAGGGCTCACAGGCGCCATGGTGATTGATGACTACCTCCGCCGCTGGATCGCGCCACTCTGTCGACGCGCCCAGGGCGTCTGGGAGTACACCGGCCCCGACGACCTCCTGAGGACGCACCAAGGCCGCAAGTGGGATTGGGACCTCGAGGACCTCAGGATGTTGGTTCAGCGGGTGCTAAACCTCAGCGTCATGGAGTTGTCCCTCATCCCTTCGGGGGTCCTCCCCCTCTGCAGCGACCCAAAGCGCACCAACATCCTGGCCATCAAACAGATGGTCGGTGCCTCGGGGGATCGGGCCCGCCATGACAGCAACAGCGCAGGCGGTTGCCGCGGAGGAGGAGAGGAGCGACCTCCCCCGGGGGGGCCACGCAGTGGGGCCCCGCGGTAGGGGTTCGGGGGGCAGCCGCCCTACTGACGCCAAGGGGAAGAGGAAGCAAGGGGAGACCCCTCCTCCATCTCCTCCCCATGGGGGCGGGGCGGAGCGCGCTGCCAGCAGGCGCCCGGCGAGCGCCATGCCGATGTCCCCGCCCGAGGCCGAGGGGAAGCAGAAGCGGCTCCGTCGGATGGGGGAGACCGAACCATGCAGGGGGAGCTTCATCAAGCCCCCAGAGTGGTCTTTCAACTGCCCTCCCCGTAGGTACGATCTCGCACCCAAGGCAAACGATCCTCTATTCCCCCGGCCCCTTATTCTGATTTTATTTGTTTTTTGTACCTCAGCGAGATCCTGTCTCGCGGCGCCCGGGTGGTGACCCTTCCCGCCAATCCAAGGCTGGCCGGCCTACGAGCGGCGGGGCCGAAGAGCCGACGGTCAAGGAGGCGCGGCGACGGGAGGCCGAGGCGCGCTTGCGGGAGGCCGACGAGGCTACCCGGGAGGCGGCCCGGGCGCGTCAGGCTGAGGCAGCCGCTCGGGAGGCCGAGGCGGCCGCGCAAGAGGCCGCGGCCACACTCGCGCGCGAGGCCCAGGCAGCGGCACGGGTGGCCGAGGCTGCCGTGTGGGAGGCCGAGGCCGCCAGCGCACGGGAAGCCGAGGCGGCCGCTCGGGCTGCTGAGCTGGCCACGCGGGAGGCCAAGGCGGCCGTAGGGGCCACCGGTGACGACGGGGAGGAGGAGCGCCTGGGGCCCAACACCTCGGCGGAGGCCGAGGGGGAGCAGTCCCTAGGGAGAGGCCTTGAGGCCCGCACACCGACCACTGGGCCGAGGCGAACTCCGCCACCGCAGGGACGGCAGTCCCCTTTCTCCGCCGCCACCCCGCTGAGCGCGGAGCCCCTCCTGCAGGCCTTGGCCACGTCCAACAACACCGTGCTGGATGGGCTAAACACCCAGATGCAGGCCCTGCTGGGGGAGCGGGCCGAGCTTGACGCGGCGTGCGAGCGCACCACCGAAGGGTGGCGCTCGGTGGAGGCCATGGTGGAGGCCGGTCGTGCGGCGCACAATAGGCACCTCGCGGAGCTCGAAGCTCACGATGAGGCCCTGGCCGAAGTGGCTCGCGAGGTGGAGGAGGAGAGGCAAACAGCCCTCGTCGCCACCGCCATCATGGACGAGGCGCGGGCCGACCTCCACCTCTAGCACGGGGTACGCGCAGCGGAGCTAGAGCAGAAGCTCGACGCCGCGCATGAGGTGCTCGACGCCACCGCAGCCCGGGAGCGGAGCGCGGCGGAGGCCGAGAGGTTGATGTGCCAGCGCGAGGAGGCCCTGGAGTCCCGCACCATGGCGCTGGAGGAATGCACTTGCACGCTCGGAGAGCGAGCCTTGCGCCTACAAGCGGAGGAGGCTGTCATACGCCAGCGGGCCGAGGCCCTCGACCAGTGCGCCCGGGCACTGGAGGCACTGGAATAGCGCGCCCGCGCCCTGGACACGCGGGAGGCAACGCTGGTGGCGCACGAGGCCACCGCCACGGAGGTGGAGTCTGCACTTTGCCTTCGCAAGGACGCGGTCACTGAGCGGGGGCGTGCCCTCGAGGAGGCCGAGGCCTCTGTGATGCGCTTGGCGGAAGATCTGCCCCTCCGTGAGGAGGCATAAAAGGAGCGCAACGGGGGGATCGCTGAACGCGAGTCCGCCATCTCCCGTTGCGAGGCGGCGACACGCCGGCATGAGGATCAACTCGCCAAGCGTGAGTAGGCCGTCGCGGCGCGTGAGCGCCGCCATTTGGAGAGTGCCCGCGCCAAGAGGGCCACGCTGGAGCAGCGCGCTTCCGAACTCAAGGCGCATGCAAGGGAACTGGACACGCTGGCCCACGGCGGCGGGGTGGCCGCGAGCCAGGACGCCCACCTTGCGGCTGCCGAGGGCATCGTCGCCTAGCTGAAGAGCGCCCTGGACTCGTCCACCGGGGAGCTCGAAGCCCTCTGGCTGGCGAACGAGGTAGGGCCCAGCATGCTGCGGGATACCATCGCCCATCTGGACCGCGCGGGGCGTCGGGCGGGCATATGGCGCGATCGGCACCCCAAGTACGCCACCTACCAGGGGGGTCTCGCCCTTCGCCTCTTGGAGATGGCCGGGGACCTGGAGAAGCTCCCCGAGGAGATTGAGGAGACGGTGAGTCCTTCTCGATGGACCTCGCACGAGGGGCGGTGGAACTCGTGCTTGCGAGCTACCAGGCTCGCGACCCCGACTTCTCTCCATGAGTTGCATTCGAGGAGTTTCCCCCCGGGATCGAGACCGGCGCGTGCGCTCAAGTGCGGGAGGCCGCTGACGAGATCGTCCGCGGCTCCGAGGGGACGACCCCTCGGCTCATCTTCGCGTTGGATACAGACGACGAGGACGATAGCGACGATGGCGGCGACGACGGTGAGAGCGACGGCAAGGCTGGTGGCCCAAGCGCCTCGGGCTGAGCGGGCAGGGCCTGTCTTAGATCCCACCGAGCTTGGCTCGAGCGAGGGTTCGGGCTCGGGCCGCGACCTCAAGCAGTAAGGGTTGGTGCTAATGCCTTGGGAAGTTCCACATGTCGAGGCTGGCCAGACCGGGAACGCGGTGACCGGGGGTTAGTGGGGACCCGATTGTGGGCCATTACCGATTCCCCTCGGAGTTCGCCGTGTCCCGGGGCACGGCTCAGTTCTGGGCCCCGTCGGCGTGGCCCGGCTGCCGAGGGTAGGAACGAGCATGAATGAGCCAACTCAAGCCACAATACCCAAAGGGGAAAAGACAACGCAGGCACAGCCTTAGATAAAAATAAAGAAAGCTTGCTATTAAAGTACGGAAAGGAACACACACATATATATATGGGTTAATTGGATCCATGCCACTGCAAATATGACATGTTAGAAAAATGCCATTACTATTCGTGATATCGGCTACGTGCCACTGGAATTTGGGGAAATTGAAACCATGCCACTTCCGTCCATTTTTCTATCAACCTCCGTTAGCACTCTCTCTCTTCCTCTCTTCGCTTCTCCTCCACCTTGGCGGCGAGCAATCCGGCAGAACCCAAGAGCCTGTCGTGGTGCAGCGTCGGCGTCGGCGACCACCATTTCCTCCCCAAGAAGCTCGTCGCCAGGGGCGTCCCCTCTGCGGCGAAGCTCGCTCTCGTGTCCTTCCTCGCTATCATCCTCATCCTCGCCATCGACCTGTCCCTCATCGGCACCGGCGTGCACCTGCGGCTGCGGCACCAATACCTTCATTACATCGGCGGCGGTGGCGTCGGGAGTGGCGGGGATGGCGGTGGCGAAGAAGCCAAGAACAACGAGCTTCCGTGGCTCTCCGTGCCGGACCAGTCCAACTTCACGGAGGAGCTCCTCGACCGGTGACTGACACCCGGGGGGACTCCATGCCGCGACTCCCATACGGCAAACATCTCCATCCCTGTTCTTGACGACGCTGTGGCAGTGGGCGAGGTGACCGCGCTGGGCTCTGCTGAGATCCACGAGTTCACGTTCTGGACGCTCGACGACACCGGCCAGCGACGCTGCCTTGGTGGGGACTTCTTCGAGATTGATCTCTCTGGGGACGAGTGGAAGTCACGGCCCCCAGTCGTGGACCACGGCGATGGCTCCTACTCCTTCCGTCTCCAGGTCGCGCCGCGCTTCGCCGAGGGGGATTTCCGCCTCACTATCATCCTCCTATTCCGCAGCTTCGAGGGCCTCAAGTTCTCCTCCCTGAGGTTCAAGTACCGCGCCGAGATGCGCCGGATTCCTCTCCTGTTCGGGCCAAGCAACTCGACGTGCTTCCTCCCGGCATTGGAGACTTGCCGCGCCGCGGACTTCGCGCGCGACGTTTGGTCCGGGCGTTGGACGCGCCTCGCCAAGAACGACAACTACGAGAAGGTGGACGACACCGGCAGGTACCAGTGCCTGGAGCCGCAGCACCCATGCGAGGCGCCATGGTGCACCGGGCCACTGGGCGCGCTGGAGAGCAACGAGTGGGTCTACTCGGCGCACTGCTCGTTCAAGCTCTTCACGGCCGACGCGGCGTGGCGGTGCCTGGACGGCAAATGGCTTTTCTTCTGGGGCGACTCCAACCACGTCGACACCATCCGCAACCTCCTGACCTTCGTTCTCGGCGTCACGGACACGTCCGCCGTGACACGCCGGTTCAACGCCGTGTTCACGAACCCCAGTGGCGGGCCGGGGACTGTGAGGATCACAAGCATTTTCAATGGCCACTGGAACATGAGCATGAACTATCTTGGTCTGCAGTCCCTCTGGAACACTCTGTATGGTCCCTCCTACATGGGTGAGAGCTTGCTCAATACAACACACGTTTGGATGCGGCGTAGGACGAGATCATTGATGTTGAGTGATTGGGCCCGGACATTGCGCTGATGGTAGCGCCGCAGGTTCTGCTGGTAGCGCGCGGCTCGGAGGGCTGCACGCCGCCTTCGCTCTTCCAGGTAGTCGAGGTCGTCTCGGCGAAGCTGATCTTGATTAGCCTCGCTGTACATGGTGGCCCGAGGGGACCTCAGGGTGAGCTCGGATGGGAGGACTGCCTCCGCGCCGTAGACCAAGAAGAAAGGTGTTTCTCCTGTTGCTCGACTTGGGGTAGTCCGGTTTGCCCAGAGCACCGCTGGTAACTCCTCGACCCATGAGTCCCCATGCTTTTTGAGGACGTTGTACGTCTTGGTCTTAAGGCCTTTGAGGATCTCCGCATTGGCGCGCTCTACTTGACCGTTGCTCCTGGGGTGGGTGGGTGAGGCGAAGCAGAGCTTGATGCCCATGTCGTCGCAGTAGTCGCCAAACAGTTCACTGGTGAACTGGGTGCCGTTGACCGTAATGATACGGTTGGGCACCCCGAACCGGGCAGTGATGCCCTTGATGAACTTGAGGGCCGAGTGCTTGTCGATCTTGATGACCGGGTAAGCCTCGGGCCACTTGGTGAACTTGTCGATGGCGACATACAGGTACTCGTACCCGCCCGGGGCCTTCCTGAAGGGACCCAGGATGTCCAGCCCCCAGACCGCAAACGGCCATGAAAGCGGAATGGTCTGCAGGGCCTGGGCCGGCTGATGCGTCTGCTTGGCATGGAACTAGCACACCCTGCATCGCCGGACCAGGTCAGCTGCGTCGTGGAGCGTCGTTGGCCAGTAGAAACCCTAGCGAAAGGTGCACGAGGCCAAGGTGCACAACGCAGAGTGAGCTCCGCACTCGCCTTCATGGACATCGGCGAGGAGCTCAATGCCCTGGTCTTGAGGGATGCATTTCAGGAGGACTCCGTTGGCCCCGCGTCGGTAGAGGGCCCCCTCTACCAGCACGTAGCGCTTGGAGATGCGAGCGACGCGCTCACTCCCTTCGTGACCCTCGGGTAGAGTCTCATCTTTGAGGAACGCCTGGATCTCAGTCATTGTCACGCCCCAAACTAGCCCCGAGCGGAGGCCAGTGTAAGGCGGTCCAAATTAACCTGTATGCCTGTACCAGTCCCAGGAAATAGCGCTGGTACAACAGGAACATAGATTATCACAACAACAGCGGTCTCTTTATTAAGAGTAGGATTACAACCAAGGTTGGAACTGCGGACAGAACCCGAGTTCACAACAGCATTACAAAAAGGCGGAAGCGGAAAGCGGAGACTAGCCCTAAGCCACAAGCAAAGCCTTGGGGAAAGGCCGAAACCCTACTACTGCTCGAAGTCTGCTTGCTCCTGGAAGAACTCTTCATCAGCAGGGTCCACCTCTTCGTCTTCGAGAACTGGGGGGTTTAATTATATAGAGCAAGGGTGAGTACGGGAGTACTCAGCAAGTCAGGGAAAATTAAGTGTTTAATGCAAGCTTCAATGGAAAGCCAGTTATTTTTCACAATTGATTTTAGTTTAAGACTTTAGAAACATCTAAGTAAGTGCTTCTCAACGACACGGATGAGGAAGCGCGTCTCATCCGGCCGGAGCGGTGAAAATGTATCGATTGATTCTTGTCGGCACGAGAGGCTCCCTGCCAATCGTTTACCGACCCAGCTGCTCCAACAGCCACACGCGAGAGGCTCCCTGCCAATCGCTCACCAACACCGGCTGCACCAACAGCCACAAATCAAACACGTCGGAACGAGAGGCTCCCTGCCAATCGTTCACCGACACCGGCTGCTTCAACAGCCCAACTTAAGCACAGGAAGAAGAAACTCACACACCAACAGCAGTTCACAAGGATCACCAATAAAACTACGCTAAGGAATCACCTCACATCCGCCCATGACCGTGGGCACGGCTGTTCGAACAGTTGTTAACCTCTGCAGAGGGGGTACACTTTACCCACACGACGTTACTAACCCCGAATCACCCAGCCCGCGACTCTCGGTCACGTCTGGCGACCTTGAGGCTTTCACGACAAGGCGTTTCGAAAGCCGACTCAGGGTCATCTTATGCCAATGGGAGGGGTCCCACGGACCAACACCAGGTTAGGTCCCAGACCATACTGTGCCAGGAAGCCCAGGGGTCCTCCCCGACACCACCCCGGCGAATCCACTTGTCTCTTGGCATCAAGATTTCCCTGGCCTAGCTAATTACTCAGCCAGGGGCGTCCCATATCACCCATGTGGTCGTACTTGACATATGCTTGGATGTAATTCCCAAGGAATCGGTCCTTAGAGCGAGAACGGGCAGATCGTACCTCCAGTACGTCTCCCGTACCACGAGTTTTAGACACTCACTTTATTTTCAAGGCACCGACCCAAGTGTCGGGTTTTCCAAGCATTTTGTAAACTCAAGTTTTACCCATGTGATCAGTTTTAAAGTTTGAGGAGAGTCTCGATATTCATACGCGAGGTACGGATACCGAGGCTTCACCTGAGGGGTGACAAGGGTGTTAGGGTATTCAAATATCAAGGAAGGTAAATGCAGCAAATGGGTAGGGCCTGACGGTTATCTTGCAAACCGAGGCCAAGTGCCAAGTGTGACCTAATTAATGCATGGTTTGCGGAAATTAAAATATTTAATTTACACTATAGGTTCAATTGATCAAAGGTGACTTGCCTTGCTCGAGATCTTGAGCTTCTTCCTCGAAATCCGCGCATTGCGGGTCTTCGGGCTCCGAGACTACACGCGAAACAAGACGACTCAACAAAGCGATAAAAAGAAGCCCTATTAAAGACCACTTAGTGTGCCATTGGATAGATCTCGATTTTTGAGAAATTTTGGAATTGGAACGGGGTTAATCGGACGAACGGTCGAAAAGATATGAATTTCCGAAGATTAAAGGATTTTCTGGAATAAGAAAAGGAATTATTAATTCCCTGGAAAAAGAAAAGAAGGAGGGATGCCAATTAGACTTTATTTTGGGCGGCTAAGGGCAGCCCAAAAGAATAGAACGGGCGCGGCCGAAATAATTGGGCCGACGGCCCGAAGGGATCGGCCCATGGCCGATCGGCGCGCGAGAGGGGGATAGGCCGATGGGCCTAGCGGCCGATGGGCCGGAGGCCGATGGCGCTTGGAGGCCGAACGGGCCGGTGCTTGAGGGCGCGGCCCATGAACGAAAAAGGCCGAGTGGCCGAGGGGGAGAGAGAGGGGCCGAGGCCGACTGGGCCGGTCGGCCAAGGAGGCCCAGATGGCCGGCCTGGCGACGCGGCCCGGTCGATGCGCGGGAGGGAGGCCGTTAGGCCAAGGGGGAGCGAGGCCGATGGGCCGGGGCAGGCCGCGGCCTACGCGGACGGCCGATCCGGTGGACCGTGCCCGCCGCGCGGCGCTAGGGCGGGGCCCGCCCGTCGGCGGCGCGGTCTACGCGGACCGAGCGCACGGAGGGGAAAGAGGGAGTGCGCCGGCTGGCGCTCGCGTGGCGCCTGCGTGGCGGCCACGTAGGCCGGCCGGGCGAAAGAGGGGAGAAGGCGCCGGGCGACGGCGGCGACGGCGGAGGGGTTCGGGCGGCGCGGTGCGAGGCCGGCGACGGGGAGTGGCGCCGGAGCAAGAGGGGAGAGAGAGGAATCGAGCCGTCGGCTCGGATCGGGCCGCGGGGGAGCGACGGCGGCTGGCGATCGGCGCGGTGCGACGGCGGCCACGGCGGCTCGGGGAGAGGGCGGAGGAGAAGGCGACGGCCACGGCGGTGGCCGGAGGGAGGGTCCTACGGGCTACCTAGCTCCTAGACCGGGGGAGAAAGAAGAGGTGGAAGGGGGGAAAAGAAATTACCGCAGCGGGAGGAGCTCGCCGGGGACGGGGGTGACAGCGCGGGGCGGCGGTGCGGCGCGGTCCCAGGCCGGGGAAGAAGAGGGCGCCAGGTTCCACTCCTGGCGGCGGCGGGCAGCAAGAGGGTGGTGGCGCGGCGTGGCGGGACGACGGAGCGGCGGCGGCAGCGGGGAGGGGCGAGCTCGGGGAGGCGGTGATGGCGGCCGGGAGAGGGGATTTTGAAGGGGGCGCTAGGTCGGTTTGGGGGGGTTCGGATAGGCTGTGCGAAGGCGCGGAGAGGGGACCGGCGCACTCCGGCGCTAGCGGCCAAGCGCGGCAGCGGTCACGCCGGCCGGTCGGGAAAAAGTGGAAAAAAGGGGGGAAAAGGAGGCTTGCCTCCTAGCCGATTCGGGTAAGGGCGCGCGCGCGGAGAGAGAGAGAGGGAGGGGCGCGCTCGGCCCCTTGGCGGCACGCGCGCGCAGCGCAGCGGCGGGCCGAACGGGGGCAGCACGGAACGGCGCCGGCGGGAGCCGTTGGGGAAGAGAGAGAAAGGGGAGAACGGGCGAGCGAAGGAGGAGACCGGGAAAGAGAGAGCTGGTGCTCCCGGCTCGGGCGCGCGCGGGCCGAGCGGCCTGGCGCGGCCCAGCGGGGGGGAGCGAGGCCGAGCGAGAGGGACCGGGCCGAGGCGGCACGCGGCATGCGGCCCAGCAAGAGGGGGCGCGAGCCGAGGCAGGCCGAGGGAGAGAGCTGGGCCGGGAGACGGCCCAGGGGGAGGAGGGGGCAGGCCGAGAAAGAATCCGGCCCGAGGGCAAGGGAGGAAAATTAGACTTTTCCCGAGAGATTGAACTGGTAGGATTAGGGCTCGGATTTGAAATCCGATTTCGCAGTTTTCTCCGGGATTGAACTAAGAGGGGAAACACGAGACCTTGGCACACGACAAGACTCAACCGAAGAGCAACTTTCGCAAGTAGGGTTTTTAGCAAATTAGTTTTCCCACTAACGCCGTGACAAAACGGGCGTTACAGTCATCCAGGCGATCTGTCTTGGGGGGGTCGGGCTCGACCCCCTTGGGCCCCGAGGCCTAGACTCCGACAGGCCCTGGGGTGATGTGGCAGCGTCCGGCTCCCTCGAGGGATCGGGATGCACCGACGGTTGGGCAAGCCTTTCCTCAAAGGCACCCGGTGGGGCCGGGGCCCGCGAGGAGGCGAGCCTTGAGAGCTCATTGGCAAGCGCGTTGTCCCGCCTGGGCACGTGCCGAAGTTCTAACCGTCAAAATGGCGCTCCATACGTTGCACCTCATGGACGTAGGCCTCCATTTGCGGGTCAGAGCACCGGTACTCCTTGGAGACCTGGTTCACGACTAGCTGAGAGTCGCCTAACACCAGGAGGCAGCGAATCCCCATTCCGGTCGCTGCTCTGAGTCCCGCAAGGAGTCCCTCGTACTCCGCCATGTTGTTGGTTGCCTGGAAATCCAGGCAAACCAGATATCTGAGGACGTCCCCGCTCGGCGAGGTCAAGGTGACCCCGGCGCCAGCGCCCTGGAGGGCGAGGGAGCCATCAAACTGCATCACCCAATGGGTGGTGTGAGGCTGTCGGGAGGGACCTACCACGGCCTCGGGGGTAGAGAGCCCGAGGTTGGATTCAGGAGTCGGAGTCTACTCGGCCTCGAAGTCGGTGAGGGCCTGACTCTTGATCGCGTGGCATGACTCAAAGTGTAGATCGAACTCAGAGAGTTCGATCGCCCACTTTACCACCCATCCAGTACCTTCTCGGTTGTGTAGGATCTAGCCGAGGGGGTAGAACGTGACCACGGTGACCTGATGCGCCTGGAAATAATGGCGCAGCTTCCTCAAAGCCATCAGAACTGCATAAAGCATTTTCTGCGCTTGAGGATATCGGGTTTTGGCATCCCGCAGCGCCTTACTAACGAAATAGACCGGCCGCTGCACCTTTCGGCGAGGCCTAGCCTCTTCGTTGAGGGCACCGGTCTCGGGACGCCCATTGCCAGAGGGGCCTTGCTGGGCCCGCTCGAGCTCTGTGCCGGTGACCTCGACGTCGGAGGGCGTCGGGCCGCTCCTTCCCCCAGTGGCCTCGGGGCCTTCCTGGGGGTCGGGGGCGCACGGCGTCGTCTGACGAGCGGGCAGAGGGCCACATCCGGTCGTCAGGGGCCTTAGGCCACCGTCCAGCTCGGGGCCCTCTCCTCCCTTCTCTGGCCCGGGTCGGTCCGACACAGGATAGGGGCACGCGGGCCGAGGATCTTACTCGTCGCGCTCCACAACCAACGCTATGCTAACTACCTGCGGGGTCGCCGCTAAGTAAAGCAGCAGCGGCTCCTCGGGCTCCGGGGCCACTAGGATTGGGGAGAGCTGAGGTAAGCCTTCAACTGGGTGAGGGCTTGCTCAGCCTCCTCTGTCATAACAAATGGCCCGAAGCACTTAAGGAGCTTAAATAGGGGCAGCACCATCTCTCCCAGCCTCGATATGAATCAGCTTAGGGCGGCCGTGCATCCCGTGACACATTGCACATCCTTAAGCTTGCTGGGGGGCAGATCTGCTCTATTGCTCGTATCTTCTCGGGTTTGGCTTCTATGCTTCGGGCCGAGACCAAGAACCTGAGAAGCTTGCCCGCCGGCACACCGAACACAAACTTTTCGGGGTTCAGTTTCATGCGCGTGGAGCGGAAACTTTCAAAGGTCTCCGCCAAGTCCGAGAGCAAGGTCTCTTGGTTACGCATTTTCACAACCAAGTCATCGACGTACGCCTCAACATTGCGTCCTATCTGACTACCCAAAGAAATACGAGTAGTACGTTGAAAAGTAGGACCTGCATTCTTTAATCCGAAAGGCACGGTTGTATAACAATAAGTGCCTACAGGAGTGATGAATGCAGTTTTTTCCTCATCCTCTCTAGCCATGCGAATCTGATGATACGTTGACTATGCATCTAAAAACACAAAAGGTCGCACCCCGCAGTGGAGTCGATAATCTGATCTATGCGTGGCAGGGGATAAGGGTCCTTAGGACATGCCTTGTTGACGTCGGTATAGTCGATGCACATCCGGAGCTGGTCGTTCGCCTTGGGGACGATGACCGGGTTCGCGAGCCACTCCGAATGGATGACCTCTCAGATGAATCCAGCCTCCAGGAGTCACGCCACCTCTTCACAGATGAAGACTTGGCGCTCCGGGGCCTGCCGCCGCACCTTCTGCCGAACGGGCCTTGCGTCCGGCCGCATGGCGAGACAGTGCTCGATCACCTCCCTGGGGACCCTGGGCATATCCGCCGGTCTTCACGCGAAGACGTCGGCGTTTGCCCGCAGGAAGGAGACGAGCGCGTCTTCCTATTTGCCGTCCAAATGACCGCCAATCTTGGCGGTCTTGGACGGGTCATCGCCCAACGCGACCTCCTTCACGAGGACCTCGTCGCCTGAGGCCATCCGCTGCCTCGGGGCATGCGAGGTGGAGGCGTTGGGCCTCTCGTCGCTACCCGCGGGCTTGGACACCGTGGTGAGGTTGTTCACACGCTGCTCCATACAAGCCAACGCGATCTTGAGGTCGCCATGGACAATGATGGGGCCGCTGGGGCCCGGCATCTTCATCTGGAGGTAGGTGTAGTGGGTGGCCGCCATGAACTTCACCAACGCGGGCCTTCCCAGGACCACGTTGTAGGGCAGATTGAGATCTGCCATATCGAAGTCCAGCCGCTCGGTGCGGAAATTGGCGGGGCCACCAAAAGTGACCGGGAGGTCGATGTGACCTAACGGCCACGTGTGCCCCGGCGTCACACCGGTGATCAGCAGGGACGGCCGGAGCTTCATCCCCGGGGCCTTGATGATGTCGAAGGCCACGGGGGACAGGATGTTGAGGGTTACGCCGTCGTCTATCAGGGCACGTCTCAACCTGACGTTGCAGACGGTGGGGAAGACCACCATTGCGAGCTGCCCTCCCCGGGCAACGCATGGCGGGTGGTCGGTTTGGTCAAAGGTGAGGGTGAACTCCGACCAACGCGCCCGCCGCGTTCCCGCATGGGTGGGGACAGCGGCCAGAAGCTCACGCTTCATGGCCTTGAAGCTGTGACGTGAAGCGTGAGCGCACGCTCCCCCATCAACGATGACGACGGTGGCCTCGGGCTCCTAGAAGCCCAAGTCCTCGTCGTCAGCATCCTCGGCGGAGGCCTTCTGCTTGGCCTCACTTCGCCGGTTGCTGGCAGAGGTCGCCGGGGCCTTGCCCTCACGGCGTCCCTGCCCCTTCTCCTCCTCCCACTTCCTTACTCGCTGGCCAAGTTCTTGACCGCGCGGCAATCAGCGAGGTCGTGGAGGGAGGTGTTGTGCACCGTGCACCACTTGCCTACCGGGCCTTCTCTGCTGGGAGCACCGGCTTTCTTCTTTTTGTCGCCCGCGGGCCTCCCCTTGCGCAGGGCTCGCGAGGCGACCTCGATGGCGAGGATGTGGCCCTCGTCGTCGGAACGGGCCGACCTTTTCTTCCTCCTCAGAGCGGGCAGCGGACTCGGGGGCAGCCCCAGCCGCCACTCCAGAGCCAGAGGAGTTCCAGGTCCAGGCCTACTCCTTCCGGGCCACACGGTCCGCAAGCTCAAAGAGCTGCGCGGTGGTCTGGGGCTCCTTGGAGGCTATCTTTTCGAGCATGCGGTTGTGCCACATGCCCCCCTGAATGCGTAGATGACCGCATGTACAGGGATGTAGGGGATGGTATTGCGGACTTGGTAGAATCGCTGGATGTACAAACGGAGAGACTCATCGTCCCTCCGCTGCACCGCTTGCAAGTCCGCTTCTTCCCCTGGGCGCGGATATGTGCCCTGGAAGTTTGTGGTGAACTGCTGGCACAAATTCCCCCAAGAGTGGACCGACACGGGTGGCAGGTTCATCAGCCAACCCCGCGCCTGGCCTTTCTGGGCCATAGGAAAAAATTCGCCATGACCCTGTCGTCACCCCCCGCGGCCTCTATCCTAGTCGTATAGATCTGGAAGAACTCAGCGGGGTTGACGCTGCCGTCATATTTCTCGGTGATGCTGGGCCGGAACCTCGGGGGCCATTGGACATTCCGAAGACTCGCCACAAAGGCTCGACAGCCAGCACCACTGACTGGGGACATGAGGGGTCTGCCCCCATGACCAGGGTGGGGCGACGCTCTAGAGGAGGAAGCGCCTTCCCCCGCATGGGCGGCACGACGCTCGTCACGCCGGCGCTCGATATCGAACTGGGCGTCCGGCCTCCCATGCATGTTCTTGTGACACTCTCGGCTGGCCGAGGGCGTCGACGAGGGGGTTGTGGATGAGCGGCGTGTGTTGGCTGCCGCTCGTCGAGCCCTTCGTCTTGATGACGAAGAGCCGACGGTGGCAAGACGTCCCTGCGGCGGATGATCGCCCGCTGGTGCCTAGGCCCTGCTGCGCTATCATGACCAAGTTGGCCACGTCGTCCAGCCAGCGCTGGACTGGAGTCTCCGGGTTGGGGACGACGGGCGGGTGGCATAGGAGCGAGCCCTACGGCATGCCGCCGTCACCGTAGGTGAGGCGGCGACGTACTCCGCCGTGTTGTCCCTCTCCGCCACCAGCCGATGGCGAAGTGGATCCTGGATCCCTCCGGTTCCTGAGGCGCCTTTCCCCGCCTAGGGCTTCGACGGGAGGGAGGCGATGGAGTGCACACTTAGTGACGAGGATTCGGCTCCCCGTCATCGTCGCTGGCACTCGGAGTGGGGTTGTACGCCACCGCCTCTTCAGCCATAGGGCTTACTCAGTGAGACTTAGCGCACACAAAAGAGAGCGGGGAGTCAGAGAGACACACACGCGCCCCCTACATGGCGTGCCAGCTGACGGAGGGTTAGCTCATCAACGAGAGACAAAGGGGGCCCCCTTTGTGAGTTCGGCTAGGGGCGCAGGGTGAAACTCTTTCTCCCCTTGATCGTGCGTCAGAGAGATAGTGACAGGGACACAAGCGTTTATACAGGTTCAGGCCGCTGGGAAGCGTAATACCCTACTTCTGTGTGCGGTAGATATGCGACTGGGAAATCAGGGAATACAAGCGTTAGCTCTCCCTTTCTCTCCTGTCTGTATGTTTCTTTTTTGCTTCCTCCTTCTACTCAGGCCTGGGCCTCCTTTTATATCTCAAGGGGCTACCACACGGGCCAAAAGGCTGTCTAAGACAGAAGGAAAACATTCTTTTACATTTAATGGCTGTCTTGTTGCTTGACTCGGAAGTCACACGCTCAGACGCCGCAGCATGGCCTTCGTCTGGTTAGGCGACTGAC
Source organism: Oryza officinalis (assembly GCA_008326285.1). Taxonomy (NCBI): domain Eukaryota; kingdom Viridiplantae; phylum Streptophyta; class Magnoliopsida; order Poales; family Poaceae; genus Oryza; species Oryza officinalis. The sequence goes on along the minus strand of BDMV01000003.1, from coordinate 15,132,442 downwards.
ACGGGGGACACCCACGTCAAGCTCCATTAAACGGATGAAGACTTCCGTGTTCCGTTTGCATTGGGAAACAAAAACCATCTGATCGGAGCTGGCATACCAACTCTAGCTAAGGGATGAAAGACAAAAGGCCCTCATCATTCCGATGGGACGGGGTAAGGCGTGCCGCACGCCGCCTGACGCGCGGACAGCGCGCAGGCACCCTGCCGCCGTCTCACCCGTGATGTAACCGGTCTACGACCGGTCAATCACCGTGACCGGTCGTAGACTGGCCACGCACGCCACACACCGCAATAAATGCAGTGTGGTGCACTCGCCTGAGCCGCCATCAATGCAGTTAGGTGGGCGCTGGCGACGCCCACCTAACCTCGCACACACGGCACAGGCGCAGAGGAGGTCGGGGCAATCCGACCCTCAGGAAGAGAGTGGGAGCGGCCCGACCCTCGGGAGGATTAGGAAGGGTAGCCGCCACGTCACCCTCGGGCCCGACCCCTCTAGGGGGAGCGCCACGTGGGTGCAGGTGGCTGCCCATCCCTCTAGTCTTGGTACCCCCGGGCCCGTATCACCAACAGCGCCCGTGGCAATTAAGGACCGGTTCGCGAAAAACCCTGAAAAAATTATTGTACTTACCACAAGCCAGCGTGGGCAACGGCTGGGCTTGTAGTGTAGAATTTTCCTTTCTGACGTATCAGGCAAGGATGGACGTGATGGAGTTTGGATGGGCCCTACAACGGTCTATGCATCTTTCAGATTCACCTAGGCACAAGGAGGGGCTGCCTACCTTGGTTTTAAGGGTAGGGGCGAAACCTGAAATGTGGTACAATTGGTTAGGAGGGTTATGCGAAGGGTCCTGTCACAGTCCCTTTCCTGTATGTCGTGGTGGCTTGCCGGCGCACTGAAACGTGTCGTGGGCTGTCTTGTGGGTACAGTTGTACACCTCTGATTAGAGTAAAACTATTCGAATAGTCATGCCTGCGGTTATGAGCAATTAACCGGATTCATCGTGATTAGTCTCATCATTAATAATTTAACTTAATGGAACTAGCTTGGCATAGGTGGTTGGTTGGGCCTGCTGCAACATGGTGTAGCGTTGGGTAGTGATGACTAATATTGCGGAATTATATTCTACAGTTTTACTACTTTCAGCTACTGCTTTTAAATACATGCTTTATGCAAAAGAACCCCTAGTTTCCTTTGGAATTACTTGCATCATACCTCCTTTATTGGTATGACTTGCTGCATAGAGTGGGTTGTACTCAGTCTTGCTCTATCTCCCCACATCAGAGCTTGAGTACTTCATGGATGGAGGTTACTCGGAGGAGTATGCTTCGTCGTTGCCGTCAAGGATGCCCGTGGAGTGGAGTCGCCACGCTGCGAGCGTCAAGTCTTTCAGTTTAGCTCGCTTTTAATTTCTGTTGCATATGTAAAACTTTTAATGTGTTTATAAGACGTGGATCTGTGTATCAACTTTAACGTTTGTGTACCTTAACTGTCCTGAACAAGGGTTTTAATGCACATTCAGATTGAAATTCTATTTCAGGAATTTTTGTACGTGACATATTGCACTACTGTTGTAGGCTACACTCATAAATACATGTCAAAACGGACAGTACCTTGCAGAATGTTTAACACTACAACTTGAGTCATCAGCATTGTCCAGTGGAGAACAGCCATTTTTCTCTTCTGGGAACATAAAGGGCCTCCATTTTTTCAGACGCTTGAGAAGACATGCATACATATTTACCAAAAATGGATATATAATACAACACAAAACTATCAGATCAATCCTCATAGGTGCACCTCTCAAGATTATGGCGTTGTCAGATCAGACAATAATATGACATGCCATCATTAGTAATAACAAAACCCTTAGTCGTCATCCTTGAATTCCCTGGATTACCAATAAAAAGCACAAAACTTTTATAAGCCATTTTGACTTTTTACTAAGTCAAACTTCTATAAATTTGATTAAATTTATAAAGTTTATAGAAAAATGTTGCAACTCTTATAACATCAAATTAGCTTAATTAAAGCTAACATCGAATATATTTTGATAGTGTTTTGCGTTGAAAATTTTGCTATGTTTTTTTATAGGTTTGGTCAAACTTAAAAGACGTATTATGATATGAAACAGGAAAAGTACCATATTCGCTCTAAAACCCCAACAATTACTATGCTACCCGAGGACAAGAAGAATGATCTGTATCATCGATCTCCAATTTATATGGCGTAGATCGATAGCTCCAAATGCATAGAAAAATAAAATTGTATGTTTTTTATAACTATAGATATAGCTGTACATCAAATAAAATTTTATTTTAACTAAAGCCATGTGCAGTTTTGTGGGAAATTCGATTAGTTGACTATAATACCATATAACATAGTCCTTCTGTATTTTTCTAGGGTACAAAGATCAAAAGGGGGGTTATGCATATGTGGCATGTTCACACTTCACACACGCTGCCTGGAAATTGATCTTCATCTAATTCATGTTCATCTATTTTAGGCATGTCAAGTTGTTTACACATGTCTGCTCATTCAACAATCATGTTCATAAGTTGTTTACAGAATCAAAATAGTTGATACTCGTCATATAACGCACCTGCGGTCAAGATAGCGTGGTTGAATTCCAGTGCCTTGGCATGTGGTGCATGTCAACGAGCCAACCCCGTCGCAGTTGACACAGTTTGATACTTCAGTCTCGCCTCCGCCGATCACTACAGTAACGGTGCCCTTTCCGGTGCAAAACCTGCACACCTCTGAAAAAAAAATCAACGATTTATGCTCAATATTCTGATCTACTACACGCTGTTACAAAGGAGAAAAAAAAATAGCGCATCAATCGGAAGTGGCAATGTCACATACGTGCCCCAGAACCACTGCAGGGGAAGCACGGCTGTGTGTTCTCCCTCTTCGCCTGCATCGATGAAGGAAAAAAAGAAGGTAAAAAAGATTTGATTTTTCAACCTGTTCCAAGCATCTAAACTGTGAAATTTGCACGATGAAAGTTTTGCTTTTTCAGATTCTGGCTGTTTACGGGACAAAAATTCGACACGAACTGAATTTGGGAATTGGGAAGGACCGAAGGACTCACCGCATTGTCGATCTGCGTCTCGTAGAACACCGGGATACCGATGCCGATGGCGACGCTGACGACGCCGACCGATATCGCCACGATCTGCGGCCGCCAAACGAAGATGATCGATCACATGAAGAAAATCACCGGACCTCCGATTAAGAGGGCTCTTGGCGTACCGTGTTCTGGTCGAGATCGACGGCCTGGATACGAGGGTAGCGGCAGCCGGCCCTTCGCCGCCGGGGCAGCGCCGCCATGGATGGCGTGGAAGGAGTATACGAGAGGAACGAGGAGTATAGTGCTGTGAGCGGCGAGGAGGAGGTGGCCATGGCGCCTGAATGAGTAACCTGATACAGAAATCAGCAAGAGAAATTAATAAACAGAAACTTTGCATCTTCTACTACGGAGATAGCAAAAACCAAGGCGATGATGCATTGTACACTAACCTCTACGTTTGAATGGGCGGGCTACTAGTGGCTCTGATTAATCTGAAGAACTCCTAGAGGAGTATAGATGAACAGCTCCTGCTGCACAGCAGAAGTGTCAGATGCTTCAGCATGGAATCTCTGAATGAAGCGGCAAGATACCTGTGGATAGGAGAAGATGAAACTATGTGAAAGATGAGATATGGGAGAGCGGGTGTTCGTGGTCATGCTTGGTCATTTCGGATATTGGATATTATGCCGTCGTGGAAGGGTAGCAGCCTCTCACATTTCCAGGCTGAGATGTGGGCTGCCCAGCTGGACCGACCCATCACCAGGAAAATCTGAATCTGCCTCATGGACCGGCATGGAGCTCATAATCCGTGAAATTTAATCTTGTAAACTCAAGAAGAACACAACTTCAGAGCAAACGGTAATGATTTTAAGTTTGTGGCACGCATGGTGAATGCCCTTCTATTGGCATATACATGAAAGCACCTGAAACTCTGACTTCCATCACCTTTAGAAACTCTACAGTACCAGACCATAGCCGCAATTTGCAGGAAAAAGAACTGCAATTTTGCGTTTCTCTGATTCTTAAGCTTCCCTTGCCTTTGCACAAGTTTCTTGGTTCCAACATAACGTAACGGCTCAACAAGGTTGATCCACAGACGCCCTTTGCAAAGATTGACAGAAGGCTGGATCCTGCGAATACTTTCCAAGATGCATGTATGTTTCATAGGATTCATACAAATGGTAGAAATCAAATATAACACCTGCAAGAGTTTACTGAAAATCCAAGATACTGAAAGTAATTATTTAGTGTTAGCTAAGCTGAAATCACTGCAGGAGTTGATGGTATCTTCAAGTTTAAGCCAAAACAGTCACCTTCTTTCTTCTTTCAGTTTGATAGAAACACTTTGGACTACTGCATCTTTCACTTCAAAATGTGGTCTCTCTGTACTATTAACAGTGAGCAATTCATTTTTTTTTCAGTTTTTGCTTTCTGCTGCTTAATTTCTTCAGCCTTTACACATCAGCATATCACAATCAAATCATTTTAGCAAGCAGTACACATGTTTGATGGCTCATTGATGGCACCTGCCATCTCGGTTCTTCAGTTACTCTTCCTAGCCGAAAACTTCACTGCTCACTCCAGAATTCAGATAACAGACGAACCAACTACCATATTATAGACTGCACATGCAGTACCGATCAAAGAGAGTCGGAAGATTTGCTCGGATGCGTTTACCCAAAAAGATTTTGGAGAACCAACCCCAAAACATGCGCCATTTCATTATGTTATCCTCTAACCCCCCACAAACTGTTGGTTCAGCCATAGCTATCATTCTTCCACTAAATCTCATCACACACTCCACACCTTTCTGGGGAAAGATTACAGACATCACCCATCACCGAACCTTAATGTTCCCCCATCCATCCTGGGCATTGCATAGAGCAATTATCCCTAGACCTGCCAGTGCAAATTGCAGAGAAAAGGGCATCAGAAATCCAATCAAGCCACCCAATTCCATGCTTTTCACTTTACTGAAGAAAATGTGATTACTAGGCCAAAAGCTACTTAGTAAGCAGCCTCACTTGTGCTATAAGTAGAACCATGGAGGAAGAGCTCAGATTCCCCCCTTCTCTTCAGGCTCTTACTCCTAATCTTGATACTAGTTGATGGGTGGTTGATGTTCCATCGAGCTATCCAAGCTCAAGGCTTCTCTATCCCTTTCTACTCTCCCACTCCTCTCTAACCACTGTACTATACTAGCACTGCCGCTGGACTGCTACAAAATTCCGTACAAATATTGACAACTGACTACCTATACTGGTGCGGCATTATATACCTCTTCTCTCGCCTGCCATTACTGACCACCAACCGGAGCTACATTGCTTCAAGATGATGGGAATTCAGAGAATTTGCATCGTTCTTGGGATGCTTTTTATACTTGTGAGAGGTAAACCGATCACCATAGAGTGATGATTGATGCTGTTTTGGCAATGAGGGAAGTTTCATCGGTTCTTGTTTTGTAATGGTGAGCTGAATTGTGGTTATTTTTGATGATGATGCAGAGGGTGGAGCAGTGACATTCACGTTCGTGAACCGGTGCACGGGGACGGTGTGGCCGGGGATCCTGTCGAACGCCGGGAGCGCGAGGATGGACCCGACGGGGTTCGAGCTGCCGCCAGGCGCGGCGCGCGCGGTGCCGGCGCCGACCGGCTGGTCGGGCCGCCTGTGGGCGCGCACCGGCTGCACGCAGGACGGCACCGGGAAGGTCGTGTGCGCGACGGGCGACTGCGGCTCGGGCACGCTGGAGTGCGCCGGCCGCGGCGCGGCGCCCCCGGCCACGCTGGCCGAGTTCACGCTCGACGGCGGCGGCCGCAACGACTTCTACGACGTCAGCCTCGTGGACGGGTACAACCTGCCGTTGCTGGTCGAGCCCGCGGGCGCCGTCNCGCGCCCGCCGGGTGCGCGGCCGACCTGAACGCGCGGTGCCCGGCCGAGCTCCGCGCCGTGGGCGGCGCGGCGTGCCGGAGCGCGTGCGACGCGTTCGGCAAGCCCGAGTTCTGCTGCAGCGGCGCGTACGCCAACCCGAACACCTGCCGCCCCACCGCCTACTCCCAGGTCTTCAAGTCGGCGTGCCCGCGCTCCTACAGCTACGCCTACGACGACCCGACGAGCACCTTCACCTGCGCCGGCGGCCGCGACTACACCATCACCTTCTGCCCCGTCGCCACCCCAAGGTCCGTACTAATTTCACTTCACACGTCAACCCACCCTAACCACTATACTACTAATTACTCCAGCTTGCTTCAATCAACGCTTGCTTTCGCGTGACGTTAGCTCCGTTAAGTCATAAAGCGTTTGTGATTTGCATGCACAACTGCACAAGTAGGTGAGTGAGCATGCGTCGGCTCGGGGACACAATAATTAATCGGAGATACTTAGCACGGAGTGGTACTGCTACTAGTATCACTAGCATTTTGGCTGGTGCATTAGTGACCGAGCAATGAGTACGCCATATCACCTTATCTCATATCAAAATGTATGCAAGAAAATGTGTGCGAGTGCGGTGTCCCGAAATGTCACGCTTCTAAAAAAGAAAAAAAAGATTATATGGGGACAGTGATAGTGAGATGTTTGGAAGATAATATACGATGTGATGATTAGCCTGGAATTAGTATATGGTAGGCGCGTGATTCAGCTTGCACTTTCAGTGGGTGCTTAACTTGTTAAGTGAGGTTTGACCGTCCCGTGTAGTTCTTTTTTTTTTTACTGCTATCGGTTTGCATATCAACGTCATGGCAGGGTCGGTCATTGAGTCAATATCTTGCCAAGTAGGAAAAGGAATGGACTTTACACACGAACGCGGAGGTCAAGGAGACAGTAATCTTTAAGCAGAAAGGAAAAAAAGATGAACGCAAAGATAGTCTTTCACTTTTCAGTGATAGTATACGACTACTTGATGTTCTTTTCACTGTCTTTTATTACCACACGTGAGCTCATTTTTTCTTATGTGGCAAACAGCCTGAAATCTGCGGGAGGAACGACGACGACGGTGCCGGGCGTGACCACGGACGCCCCACCGGAGATGCCAAGGTCGGTAGGCAGCCAGGGCGGCGGCGGCGGCGGCGGCGGGGGCGCCGGCCAGGGCGTGATGCTGGGCGACAACTCCTGGCTCGCCAGCCTCGCCATGGGCGACGCGTCGTCCTCGCGGAGAGGCTCGAGGCTGGCCCTCCTGGCCGCACCCCTCGCGCTGCTCACGCTCCACCTGCCGCGGCTATAGCAGCAGCAGGGATCAGATCACGCGAAAACCACCCAAAATTTTTTGGTCAAAAGGGCAGGGAGATGCGGGGGACGTCGCACGTTTGCACGGCCCACCACCACGCATCATTACCACCAGAGCGCGCGAACGCGAAACGGCGTGCGCTTCGGTCGCTTCTGCTGCTGCTGCCGCTGCGGCGGCGGCAGCAGGTGGCCGTGCGCTCGGATGGTGTGTTTGCCGGTGTCGTGCACGGTGTGGGGGCGATCAGGTGATTCGGTTTGGCCAAGATCGGAGTCGCGCCATTGTAAAATCCATCAGATTTTTTTCTTTTGGTTTTTTCTTCTTCTTTCTTTTGGTTTGCGCCGTTGTGCCTTGAAAAAAAAAGTGTACAAGATTATCCACAGATTAAGAAGCAAAATAATTATGCACGCACTCGCCCGTCCGGTTTCCCGGCCTTTAATCGTAGTGGCGAACCAACTAACATGATCACGTTATTACAGCTCTAGCCTACGTGGTGGCACAGTGGATGGACTGCGTACCCTACAGTTTTCGTAGACGTGGCTGTCCCATTATTGCTGCCACTCTACTACTATACTACTAGTACTAGGACACGTATGCTCAAAGTTTTTTTTTCTCATTTTTTGCCGCTGATGATTGATTGCTAGCAAGGTAGGAGTAGCTTCATGCATAGTGATTCCATGCCTCAATCAAAGTACCAAACCTCTGAAAGAAACTAATGGCATGATAATGGCCTAGGTGTCTGCATGGGCTAAAATACTATACTACTCCAAATGTATACCAAAGTCTACAACATATAGCGTACACTATTTGTCAGCTGACGGCGCAAGATTTGGTGATTTGCACATGGGATGTGTGGTGCAAGGGCGAGCGTGGTGGGGTGGAGATGGGCTCGATCGATCGGCGGCGATAGGCGATGGCCGTCCGCTCATTTGGTCCACTGCTTTCGAGTGAAGCGAAAGGAAGCATCAGTCCCTAGCTACGAACTGCGTGCGTAATGGACTCTCTTCGTGTGGTTGATATGGTATTATGGTCTACACATCGGATAAGCCGTGCGTTTGATGACCCGTTCTTCGTCAGATTGATGCAGGTCGATTGGGTGTTCAGGCTCGTGATGATCAAACATGTCCCGAGTAGTTTTTGTACTACTTCTGTCAATGCATGGCTTTAGGTACATTTGTAATCATGCTGTATACGAATCCGATTTGACTGCTCTTGTGTCTACCGTATACTACTTACTGCCGGCCTAGACAGCTAGTTGGTTGCATGAAAGCTCTTACCTAATACTCCTATATCCAGGAGTCAGTTCACCAAACTCTCACAGAGAAACTTCGCTTTCAGCTTGCTGAGATCCACATGCACCAGAAGGAGGTGAAACAATCACGCGTGCGCTTAGCTTAGTGCTCAGCGATCAACAGCCTTTTTCCACGCCAAATTGACATGTTTCTGAATCTCTGCAGTGAAACTGATCGCCCGTGAAACCGCCTGGAATTTGACCTCACCGGATGCAAGGTCACATGTAACTTTCACGCACCGGGTCGAGATGAGATGAGATGACGTGATGCCCATCACATGAGAGCAGTCCACTGACCGCGACAAGGATCGGCGACCGACCCGGGTCGTTTTCTTTCTCACTGCATGCCGACCCTGATACGTGACTTGATTTTTCTCGTCAGAATACGGGCAAAGTTCAGTAGTAGCTCACAATTGCAGCTGTGAGTCTCTGACTTAATTAACAAGTACAGAAGATACAGCAGGGCACTCCAACAAAAGCAAATTCTTTTCTGTTACATTAAAGTGCTCTTCTGAGCTAGACAATCATTCAGAGAAGAGTCCCCGCAAAAAAAAAAATCATTCAGAGAAGAGAACTGTAGATGTGTGACTCAGCAAACGGTGTGGTGCAGCGACGCTGTTACCTTTCTCCTTTGTCTACAGTCTACTGCGTTTGCAAGTAATCGATCTTTGAAGGGGAGGTTGCTGTTGCGCCCTCGTGAAGGGTTCACCTTTTGGTTGACTCCCTAGTTGCTTATGAACTGAAAGTTGCAGCGATTTAGCTGTGATTTCGTTTTGTTAAACAAAATGGAGGAATCTTGAGTCAAAAGCTGAGTTCATTGACAACTTCAGATGAAAAAGATAGTAAAAAGGGGATCTTTTTCAGAACAAATAGGGAATTTGAAAAGAGAGTAGGATGGAACTGGCGCCGACTACAGTTATAGAGTACCTTCGATTCGGTCGATCGTTATGGAATGGAATATGCCCTCCTCTGCACTGCTGTCTCACATGCTTTGCAATAGAACATTGCTTAGCTCTCAATAATTAAGCGATGCAGGTAACTGGCAATACGAGCAGGTGCAGGGTCATTTTCATAGCATAAGGACGTAGAGCTGCTTCAGAATACTCCCAACATGACATGCAAAATCACAAGTACACTCAACTAAATTCACAGGGATAGCAGTACCATATAAAAACAATCACTTTGTTATCTTGCAGTATTAACAGTAAGCCTCAAGTTCCATTCAGTACCAACCTAAGGGAGAAAGGCCCAAGTTGCATGGCAGTATCAACAAATCTGTATAAGAAAAAGAAGTTAAATCCCACCCTTCCGACAAACCATATAAGCTCACACATGGGATCAAAGACAGATGCATTTAGAAAGCTTGTTTTTTCTGAAAGTGAACGCCTTTCTTCTCATATATTGGTGTCGATGTGCAATGGTTGGAAAAGAAGCTGTGCCTTATACGGAGTATCGCTTTGTGTCTTTGTTCATGGAAGGCACACGTTCATCAAACAAACAATTTTTTCCGTCAAAAATCTATTGATCCTAGGGTATGTACAAAGTTGGTAGATGGCGACTGACAACAACACTATACCTAATGAGGTTGTTTATGACGATACGGAATCAGAGTAAGTGCACACAAGCATATATGGTGGACCTTCTGAAATCGCTGAAATTCAAATAGCAAAATTACGCCTTGACGACCAAATCATGCGGTATTATGCTAGTATCAAACCTCAAAGCTGACATTGTTGAGCACTGTCGTCAAGTCTGAGTGCCATACAAGCACTCCCTGGCCATCAAAGCTCAAAGCCAAACCATTGGGGTAATACGATGAGGGGATTTTAAGATGGCTTAAAAACAGCGCAGTAGTGAAGATCGTGTATGGGCTATCTACTTAAATACTAGTAATATCTAGTATTTCGGAAACATCAGCAGCCAGCAGGTAACTAGTTATCCATGAACACCTTGCTGCCTTGTTGGCATTTCTGAATGTTTGGTTTCATCCCATCAGCAATCAATATACTACGCTGTACCAGCAGACATTGCATGAAGCAATTGCATTTGAAAATTGTGATGACGCCAGACATGCAGACGTAGCGACATGATCCGATAAAACCAACACGGAGGTGTTGATGCAGCAAGTCAGCAACCACCCAATAACTTGTGCCGTCACTAACCAAGAGTGTGTGCAAAGTCAAAGAAAGCAGCAAAAAATAGCAGTTGTGCTGAAGTACCAAACACAATCAAATCCGAAATCTCTATGATCTATCCCACTGCCGACTAAAGCATGCAACCCCCGCAGCAGTTGTTGCAATGCTGGATTTGAGTACGGTGCACCGCACCCCACCTAAACAAAAGCAGCTAAGTGTGCACAGTCTGATAATCAGAAAAACCAGGGATTGCACTGCAGAAAGCGAGTATCTAAGAGGGGCTTCTGACTCAAAAGTTCAGCTACACAGTAAGCATGGTGACGAAATGACAACTTGAAATGTTACATTGCTTAAAAAAAGAAACATACAAAAATTTAAGCTACTAGATAATATCCACTCATCGGTGGAACAGAAAGTAAGCAAATATTTCCATGCACATAAGTTGTATGCTTCATGGATATTGTAGCAAAATGAAGAGTGCTGAGAAAAGGGACCAACAATGGTAGTCATTATTGCACTGCCAAACAATATACTGTACATAATTTCATCCATTATCGAAAAATAATTTCATCCGTTGAATATTCAAGATCTGGAAGAGTGATGCAAGGTATGCTTTAAGCTCTTCAGGATGAATTAGATATATCCTAGTGTATCAACTTTGCTGATACAGATAGGAATTCCAAGGCAAGCTGCAAGATTACCTTATGAAATCATGCATTGATATATGCACAGGTGCACTTGTGTTTGTGCACAAAACATCAGTAATGTTATGAAGGACTGTAAGGTGACTAAAGGAAAACTTGCAAGTCAATCATCTTTCTTTTGACACACTCAGGGAAAAAAAAAAGATAATATCAAGAAAAATATCAACCGATATCCCAATTCTATTGTAATGTATAAATTACAACATATACTAGCTAAAGCTTTTACATCACAAATGAACCCATCATAGATCAAACGAAATGTCTGGAGGTAACTATTTGCTGTGACTATTAATTCTAACCAATAGAGGGTAGCAGTGCTCTTCATTGTAGTTGGGCCAGGATCTGTTATCACCCGATACATATTTTTTGTGCATATTCCATATAGTGGGATCATACTTCTCTATCAACTCACAAGATAAACCATTCTTTTGAATTACTTCTAGGAATTTGCTGAGTGAATCACCTCTCTTTGGGCTCAGGAAAATGGCATGTGAGGTTTCTGAATGCTTCAACAAGGATTTGACTACCCGTGCAAGGCTCTGATGGAATTGCTTGAAAAATGTGCTGCAGTAGAAGTGAATATGTATATAAAATTCCTGGTAAAACCAACTAATGCCTTGTATTTTATATTATATTATCGAGAAATTTTGGTGGTGGTTGGTTTGACTCATAGTCTAGCCTGATTTCTAAGTATTTACTAGAGAATTAACTAAGTTCCAAATTATCATCTTCGTCAGAGGGAACAAAACAAGTTTTCTTCATTTCTCTGCTTTGAGTGGATGCCTATCAAACTCTATGCAATCAACAAACAGTTGCAAGATATAGCTTCTAAAAACATTTTCCACACAGAGATGCTAATGAGGACCCCTGACGTTACTAAAATATAGTATTGATTGGTTAGATGCATCTCGTAATGTCATGCTCAAAGCCTAACACCAGAGGATATCAACAATACATGAAAAAAACTATGCATGAGCGACAAATGGTAAGAAACAAAGAATAGCAAATTAAGAAGTACAACATACCAGTCACTTGCAACAATAATATCGAAGGAACTAATCATTTCAGAAGCCTGATCAACATCCCAGTGAAGTACCATAGATTTAACTTTTGTTTGACCAAAAGTTTCTGTATTGATGGATATATTCTGCTGAATATCTGAGGGTTAATGGATTACAAAGACCATAGAAGCATGATGTTTGGACCAATCTAATCTGATTTGCCATTACATCCTAGTGTTTCAAAAAATTAGCAAAAACAACATGTTTACCTCATATTAGTCACTGCAAAGAAGCCTATGTGTAAATGAAACTAAGGATACATCCAACTACTTGTGGATTTCCATCAGAAATAATGACCTCATCAGCACCTGTGCTGGCTGCAATAGCAAGTCCAGCTAACCCATAACCAGATCCAAGCTCAAGCACCTTCTTAGACCTGGAATAAATCTAAATAGTCAGTTATCTGAGATATATAGTACGTATATTGAATTTAGGCAAAGCAGCAATAGGTTGTTATTGTCACTTACGAAAAGAGATTGCCCTGTAGGTAATATGGGACAAGGAAGATACATAACTAGAGTTTCATATGATACAATAAAGAAACAATTGACAACTCTTCACGTTAGTCATCAGAGCAAAATGTATCACAAGGTACTAACTATATAATGTACCCTTGTACCGCATGTAGTTCACAAACCATGAGCTAATGCACCTTGCCATGTCAAATTGAATTTCTCATCAATGACAAAATGTCACCAATGAAAAATAGCACAGGAAAAAACTAGAGGAGATTGTACTTAAGGCTTGCTTACATATACTGCTCAAAGCCTCATACCATTACCTATATGGCATTGCTACAATTTGTACCAAAAGCCTGCAGTATTTTGTAACATCGAGGATGCACCCCTATGATCCTGTTCCACCAAGTCATGATTCCAGGACAGTACCAATTTGTGCTCAAGTTCCCAAGGAGAATACGAATGGCAGATCAGCAAATTGCTTTTCCCAAATCCAGTATTAGTTGAATATGTGATTCACTTAGGAACTTGAATTCACTATGTAAGTTCAGATATCAACCATAAAAGAAAGTTATATATATATGTATATAGAACAATTAATATTGGTGTAAGAATTTTACATTAGTAATACACCTCACAACCAAGTACCAACCTGAACATATCCGAATGGTTGATACAGTAGTACGCAAGGACCTCTTCCGACGGCCAACAACCTTCAGGGGAAAAAAGAACAACCGTAAAAGTAAGCATGTCTTGACTTCTACAGTTCTCTGGACATGAGATGAAGAATATCACATATTAGCACGCAATGGAAGAAAAATAGAGAAGTTGAGAATTCAGAACAGTGTCTTATCAATAAGGCACTTTCAACTCTCTACCTCATTGCTACATAGAATTACTCTTTTTTTCTCGAACACCATAGCATTCCTACTAGTAAAGCTCTACCATCAACCGGAGTCAAAGTCAAGTGATCACTGACAAGACAGCATGGTGTGCAGCTTCTGATGTACAATAAGTTACCTATCAAGCTGGCTAGGTAGTTTACTGCAGATAAACAACCTACAGACCTTGAGAACAGTAGTGCTAAAATATAGGTGAGTTTAGTATTAGATAGGTTTCAAAGCCTATTAGGTATAGGAGAGCACCACTTTTAGACTTAACAGACAAAATTATGTGCATAGAAGGCTAACAAGGACAGGAAAGAAAATAGTTCTACACAGTAAACAAGAAACTGAACGTGCATATTCTGCATACTTTAAAATTCCTTTTCCACACAAAATAACCAAAAAAATCACTTGAATAGGAAACTTACATACAAGTCCAGTAGTGTCAATATTGTATCTGTTAGAAGCTACAATGTCATTTAGTTCAAGGGAATCCTCTCTTCTGTATCTGCAAACAAGAACTACAATAATAAACACTACTACTAGAAAAATGTGTGCCAACCAATCTAATTGGTGGAACACTTAATGATAGCTGAAGTTAAATCCACATGAAGGGCTTAGTGAAGAGAAAAACAATTGGATGTTCCCAGTATCATCAGATAAAAGGTAGAAGGATCAATGAGTAAACAACTGCATTCAATATGACAGACGACAATGAAGAAAATAATAGACTACTTACACTAGATTAAGTTTAGGTGAACCTTCACAAGGCAGCTTATAACAGACATAAACATCATTATGGCATTCCACAATATTCTCATTTCTACTTGATGAATCCCCATGTGATTTAGTTGATTGTGAAATCGGCAGCATATGACACTCAATCAGGTCAAAGCCACGCGATGTCTTTCTGGAAATTTTGTTAGTATCATTTTTATCCTGCTGGTCGTTAGAAGTCTCCTCTGCAAAATTAATCAGGAAAAAACAAAATAAATATTATTAATAAAACAAAAACTAAATTTTTAACACTTGAAAACGTTTCTAGCTATTAAAACTGTATAAATGTGGGAGGTAAGCAAACTTAAAGTTGCGACAACCAAACAGAATCAGTATTAACAAACAAAAGCAGTCGCATTAATGGATAGCAACCAGTGATCACCAGACTATGAAAGAAAGAGAACTAGTGCTTTTTTTTAGATAATGGTTTATATTAAACCGGCCTCTACATCCAAAATGGATGTACGCAGCCAAAAGAGAACTAGTGCTATTGTACCTTGTCCTATAGAAAGCTAACAGTGGACTGTAGATCCACCTCCTTATGTTTCTCATAGTTAAACAGTACAAAAATGACAAATATGATGCCACAACTTCTTCGCAGGTGGTTTTATGCTCATACAAGCACATCCAAGCCGAAATCGCGCTGTTAGTCCACAGAATTTTTTCTGAACATGCTTATGTCGAGTTGGTGAAATGCAAGTCGGGAGAGCACAAATGCCAGAGCAGTACTTTCAATCACTGCCCCCAAACATCGACCAGGCAGTAAATCAAGAGTTCCAGCTTCCAGTTAAATGCTAAAAAACCTACTTGCGTGCACTTGCTGCATATCAGGGCTCCTATAATTCGTGGAGTGGAGGCGAGCTGCCTTACTCCCTGTCCCCTGTGAGGGAGTTTTCACGAGTTCTATGGATCCGACAGATCGAGCAAAACCGGACGCTAAACGAAACGAAGTGGATACAAAAGTTGCTGCGGAGGGGAGAACGGAAATGAGAAGGGGAAGGAATCGGCGGGGACCTGGTGCGCGGGAGGAGGAGGCGGAGCGCGCGAGCAGGGTGCGGCGAAGGATGCGCCACCGCAGACTAGCATTGGATGCTCCACTGGCTTCTGCGACGGATGGCGGCGCCGGCGACTGGGAGGGCGGCGAGGCGGAGTCCATCGGAAGCCCGAGATGTGTGATCTCTCGGGTGATTCCGTTTCGCTCGCGGTTCGTCCAAGGAAAGCGCCGATTCGATTGCACACGGGTCGTCGTTTTTGCGTGGTTCTTTCGAGTGTCCGGCCCGAGCCAGCTCAGCCAGGTGTACATGGTTCAATCAATCGAACAAACTTATGGTTAACTGACCCTGCAATTTGCCTCCGTAACCCCAATTACAACCAACTAGACTAAAGTCGTGGCAGTACACTATCACCCAATAAACATACATGACGACATGTCAGTATGTCACGATGTCAGCAGAGCTAGAAGCCATATACACCGAGGAGGTGCACCGTGTACGAACGTAGAGTTCGCTTATCTTCATATCTGGATGTTGATGTGCCTGGTCTCGTCGCCGGGAGACAGCGAGAAGGTGGCCTGCGACGTGCTGTTGGCGTAGGTGACGGAGACGATGTACTCCCCGAGGAATCCGCTGAAGCTGTAGGCACCGTGCGCGTCGGTCGGGCCGGCGGCCTGCCCCGTCTGCCACTCCTGCAGGAGGCGGTCGACGACGTCGCCGACGGGGAGGTTGTTGAGGTTCCAGTCGGTGAGGCACATCTGGTAGCATCCGTTGGGGTGCAGCGCCGTCCAGAGCATGACGCCGGTGACGGCCGGGTGGGAGTAGGCCTCCCTGAGCACCTGCTCCAGGTAGACGGCCTGCGTCTGCGCGTCGTACCGGTTGCTGACGTCGATCTCGGTGAACCAGATGGGCAGGCCGAGCGTGGCGAGCTTGTCGAGCACGGCGCGCATGAGCGGGATGTTGGGCTTGAGGAAGTGTCCCTCCAGGCCGATGCCCTCCAGGACGGCGCCCCCCGCGCGGAGGTCCTTGAGCCTCGCCACGTACGTGTCCACGGTGGAGGACACGTCGTCGCAGGTCTCGATCACGTTGAACTCGTTCATGAAGAGCGTGGCGAGCGGGTCGGCGTCCTGCGCCACGCTGAAGAACTCCACCGACGCGTTGGCGCCAAGGCGCTGCTCGTAGAAGTTGTAGTGCAGCATCTCGTTGTTCACGTCCCAGTGCGCGAACTCGCCGCGGTACCGGGTCATCAGGTTCTGGATCCGGCCGTTCACGGCGGCGCGGAGGTCGTCCGGTGACAGGCCCTTCACCCAGCTTGGCGTCGCGTCCTGGTTCTCCCAGAAGATGTTGTGCCCCCGAACCATCACGCGGTGCGACCGCACGAACGCCAGCATCTGGTCCGGCACGTCGAACCGCAGCTGCCCCGACATGGGCTCCGTCGAGTACCACTTCAGCTCGTCCTCGAACACCGCCGCGTTAAACCGATCCACGAACCATTTCTGCCACCAGTCCATAGTTGCACGCATTTTAGCCACGTTTTTTTCGCACTGACTCGACGCGACACCGCACGCACCTGGTAGGCTTGGTTCCCCAAGATGGTGGAGGCGATGGCCGAGCCGAACGGGAAGTCCTTGGCGGTTTGTCTCACGGATACGGACGCGCCAACCACGCGGCCGCCTTGCTGATCGGCGACGTGGATGGTAGCCATCCGCTTCCTCCTCTGCTTGGGCCAAAACAGATCAGGCTATCTGAGTCGCATTCGCGCACCATATTGGCACGTCTAAACGAAAACGTTACCTTTCGGATTGTGTCTTTCTGGTGCATGGACCACTGATCCGGCGTGAACGGCTGCAGCGAACCGCTCGCGACCGTGATCTTCATAGGGGTCTTGTCAGCATTCTAAGGAGCAAGTCAACAAATGGACAAGACATCATGATAAGAAAACTGTGCAAACAAACATTAGTACATAACATCATCGGATGCCATAAGTGGTCGCATATGGTTGGGTTACAGGTTATTCAATCGCATATGTTTACCTGAAAAAAGATAACTGAGGTTTGTGTTGGCCAGTCGAGGACGAAGCCACCCTTGAGGAAGGCCCAGCAGTCGTTCCTCGCGAGAACCGTGCCGATGCACCGCGCGCCGGCGTTGTCTGGAGCCAGCCTCGCCGTGATAAGAGCAGAGGACGCGCCTTCCAGCTTGACCCAGCCTACACGACGTGAAAAATGCAGTGTTGGTTTGATGATCTGAAGCTGGAATATACGTGTAACGTGACCTGACGACCACATGATCGAACATGGTGTCCGGCGAGAAACTCACTTGAGAACGTGTACATGGTGGTCTTGTTGAGGTTGTAGACCACGAACGCCAGCGAGAAGACGCCGGTCTCCGTCGTGCGGTAGCCGGTCGGGTCGTCGCTGTTGCCGAACCTCAGAATCCCTCCGTTGTAAAGCGCCGGCTCCGGCTGGCCTCTGCACTGAACGCCACATGCACATTGCAAAAAAAAAAAATTGCATTAGCATCTCCCGTTTTGCAATTCTCCTGCACGCATGAGACTATCTGGTTCGGTTTAGTCAGTTGACTCACACATACTGAAACTTCTCTCAAAGTTCCTTGGGGTGATAATTATTTAATCATACCATAACCCATAACAGGATAGCGACAGAATGACATGAGGCACACAAGAAAGTGCAGCTAAGCATCCACTAATAATCAGTAAGCATCTCACTTGCCGTGTTAGTTGGTCGGCCTCGAAATGCATGTTAGGCCTGTGTAATTTGGTTCTGGCGCTTGACGTCTTGCGGGGCTTAATTGGACAGACATGATGAACTAGCTAATGATAACTGAGCATGATACATTCAGACATAACCAAGAGCTCGGCGAATGCTAATACTAAAATACTGTGAAAAGCGCAGCACAACAGTTGTCATTTGTTCCGTGTGAGAATTTTAATTGGCATCAGGTAGGTACGGGTGGGCTTGTGGTCTCCCAGCGCACACATGACAACAAACTGAAATAACTGAAGAAAGGGTCAAGTTCAGTGTGGGGAGGAAGCAGTGAGTGGTCCAGTGGCTTCAAGCTTCGTCATCTTCTCCGTTCTCTTCCTAGTCCCCGTGCCATTAGTTCCCAGAAGAGGAATGCCATTGATAAACAATGCAAGGATTACTATGGACAAACACTGGCTTTTTACCCCCCGAACTATGTCAGCAATCTCGACGATCACACTGATGCTGAAATCTAGTCCTTGGCGAAAAAAAATGCTCAAGGATGATTCATTTTGAGACTTACATCAGTGTAGGCAGTGTAATCGTACCAGCCATCTGCATGACAACCAAAAGTTCAAACAGTGTCACACACTCCGACCTTACTAGCTCTCGTGCACGAGAGAGATAAACAGGAAGAGAGATAGAGATAGAGAACTGACGATTGCGAGACTGACCAGGAGGCACCGCTGCAACGAGCTCATGGCCACACCGCAGCAGCATCCAGTACAGCACGAGATATCTCACGGCATGCAGAGAAAACCTCATCATCTTCCAGCTCCCTGCTAAAGTGCGCTACGAATGAAGCTTTCAGACTTAGCAATGGCGAGCCGAACTGAAGGATGTATGTTCTGTGTCGTGATCACGGCGATGCAAGGAGAGGTGTGCAGAGGTGTATGTATATATAGAAGAGTCCCGGGTGGCCGGTGTTTGCACACTTGGCGCGATGCCATTGGCGTGGCGGGGGTTCACGGGCATGCCTGCGCGGCTGCGCTGCGCCATGGCATGGGCGCCCACCACGCGCGTGCACCTGGTCCTCGGCGCTGGCCGCCTCTGCAAGGAAGCGGTTGGTGCAGTGCCCTTGTGGTGCTCAAACACCGGGCCTAGCCAACACCTCCTGTTCGCCTGGTGGTTCACATGCGAACGATGCGAGCGAAGCCGTTGCTTGCGGTAACCCCAGTAAAGCTCAGGTCCTGTGAACATTTTCTCGCCCTATTCTGTTGTCTCGTATCGCTCTCGTGCCATGGGAATTGTACTAGCTTGCATTGCAGGCCTCGAAGTTTCTCCTGTTGTTTTCTCCCGGCATTGATGAATTGCTGGGTCGGTGTGTGCCTTAAAGCAGAGGGCCATAGCTCACGGTCGATATGAGAATGAGTTGGCAACTCTTGTCACTTTTGTACAGTGAAAATACATCCCCTGTATCGCTCGGTCATGGTCTCGTGGACTTGTTTACATCAAGCTATAGCAAGTTGCAGTTTGCCGCCGCCCCAACAAACGCGTGAGGCAATTGTAAGTACGATCCTCAGACATGTTAAGAGGCTCGTCATTGGACAGCAAACGGAGTCTCCTCTCTGGTTACGTGTGAAAGCGTGGCTTGTGTACCACTCATGAATGATACCAAATGTTATACGCTAGTATACAATATACATCCAGTTGCTAAAACTAAGCAGAAGCTTTATAAACTTGCAAGTTTGTACTTATTCAGCTACAACCTACCACTGCCTTTTTTGTGTATCAACCTAACGTCGCCTTTTGTGTATCCATAAATTCTAGTTTTATCCAATCATCTTTTCCTATTACCTTCCTCTGCTTTGTTTAACGAAAGAAAGGTGTGGCAAAAAATTGAAGGAAATTAAACCCGCCTTTTCCACAGGGAAATTGGTCCAAAAGCACCGCACGCCACAGTGGTTGGTACTCTGAAATCTGATCGTAAACAATGCTTCCAGTTTGTCATTCTTTCTGCAGGTCGGAATTATTGTTTGCCTTTCTGAAGTGGCTTCTAAAGCTGCTCGTGCTCGCTGGTGGGAAAGAAAACCAGGCCGGAGAGCTTGCATGCACGCACGCCAGAGCATTCAGCCCCAAAATACACACGAACACTCGCGATGTCTTTTGCCCCATGGCCGTGTCCGTGTACAAGCTACGGAGTGGGGCGCTCGCATGCGCGCGAATCCCACACCCACGCTCGGGAGGACCGGAGGAGGAGACGCAAAGCGGGCGCGGCTGGGCGCCACCACAAGCGAAAAAGCGCAGCATCGCTTGGACGGGGGCGCGACGTTACAATATGCGGCCGAGGCCTTGCCCGTAAAGTTGGCGGTTGCCGAGTCGTGGCGCGCTTGTCCGTCTCTCATCTCGGCGCGCGCCGGCCTTTGTTAGGCGCGCGGTACGCCTCTCCGTGGGTTCACGTGCGCCCGCGGCCGCGCCTGCCGCGGCCACGGGGCGCGTTTGACTCGCCGTGCCGGGGCAGCGAGCGATCCAGCATTCCAGCTCGCACTCCCGCCGAATAGCGGAGTAGGCGCGATCGGTAGGGCCGCGCAGGGGGTATGGGGCTTCGGCTCCGCGCGACGGTCACGGATGCGTCCGGCCGGGCCACCACTCCGATTTGCTGCAGTTCGGGGGCGTTGGACAATGGGCAATTACCCCGCGCCTACTCGTGCCCGCCTGCTCTCTTTGTCGCGCGGCGCGTCCCGGAGGGCATGTGACTCGCATAGTTCGTGGTTGAGATTAAACAAGAGCGAGCTGGTGCAAACAGTTGAGTTGCATCAGTTCTACTGTCTCAAACTCTCAAATGTTGTGGTCTACGGCACTATGATGCTCAAGGGCCAAACCTCCAACTAGCCACGCTGATTTGCTCAGTCCTACTTCCGAGAGCATGGCATGGCACGACCCGTGCCGAGTATTGTTTCTCTGCAGGTGGAGTTTACGTGAATGAGTGCCACTCTGACCTCTTCCCCATCAAGACGTGGCCACAAATTCCAACTTCTGAAATCCTGATACAGGCATCCAGCCAAGCCTCGGGACTTCGCTGTCTCACGAGTCCATTCTGCTTTATGGGATGGGGGTGACCGCGACACGTAACATGCGGTGTCAATAGCAGGTAAGTGAAACCCAATACTCAAATGAACCGCACAAATGAGGATAACGTGAAAGCTATGGAATAAAGAATTATGTTCCTTCTAATGAGATTATTTTTCAGACCTTAGAACTGGTTTTCCAACCACATCAATTTCTCCTTCCAGACTGCATCGTATCGACATATAATTACGACTCACCAGATGTAATGTTCTACAGACTACACCAGAATACCAGATGATAAGTCTGCTGCTGGCGAAATACACGCAGTAGGACCGGTAGTTACTGATATATACAGTCATATATATACACAAACCAACACCATGACAACACTAATATTAGCACAACCAGGAGCACTGTACAAATCTAATCTTATGAGGAAGGCATCAGTAGCGGTCTCAGCAATGGGCTGAAATCACTGATGCAAGAAATCTTCGATGAGTGTTATGTTCATTCAGCAGGGATGTCAGAACTCTGTCCTGAAAATTTAGTGGCGGATTGAATTCATAAAATTGATTGACGAAGTAATCAAACAGAAACATACTGAAATAAAGAACCGGTGCACTTCCATTATTTGACCAGTAATATGCATAAAACTATTTATACTATTTTCACACTGAAATGGTATAAGTAGATTTTTTCACATAATTACTTTAGATTAGATATCATGTTCTAAATAAATTCAGTAAAGTAACCAAATGCATGCATCGCGATCTGCACCTATGTCTGAAATAGCAATTAAATTTCCCTTAGAAAAAGAATGAGGGAGCACTTTGTTTAATTATGTTTAGAAAACCATTAACTTGGAATTAAATGTTAAAACAAAGAATGGCTACCAAGCACAACATATGCAAGGCAAGAGAACTACCACTAATGAAATGCAATATACTCCATGTATTTTTTTTTTCATGAACATGCAGGAGATACTCCACGCAATTTAGTTTTGCTTACAACATGTGGTTACCCAAGTGGAGATCACAGAGGGTGCAGGCAAAAAAAATGATAGATGGCTATCAGAAATTATTTTCACAAATGCACCTGAACCAATCGTCATGCATAGATACATAACACTGGTCGCTAATGAATTGCAATATTTTACTTTTAGGAGCTAGAGAAAAAAAATCCTGGTTTGCTGCCAAAAATATGACAAGAATGTACCTTTCTCTGGGTTAGGGGAACTTGTCAAGTGACTTTCATTCATGCCAGTATTGTCTTCATTCCTGCCAAAAAACCCATCAGCAGGAACAAAACGCGGTAATAAACATTAGAAACACTTCTAAATCGAGGTTACCATACCAGATTTAGTTATACCAGTTGGGACTGGTAGATATTGCCATTGTAAAAAGAACTGGTACAGCTAAAGAGCCATGAATTTCATTTAAGATATTCTTATACCAGCACTAACAGATACCAGTTAGTATGGCAGATATACCATAGGTATGGTCAGCCCTGTCCACATTTTGCTACATTACAGGTCTCACACTACAGTAATGAGTAAATTACCCTTGACTATCATGTTGGTTGCTTGTATTTGAAGTCATTGTTAAGACAGACCCTCCAGCATCATCACCAGCTTCATGTTTCTTTGTGTCCTAGAGTACAGTATTTGGAAATAATTAGAACCATTGTCCAGTCTGGAGTAAAAAAAATTACTGCAATAAGCCTGAGAAAACAGAAGTAACACTTTGGCACCCATACAAAAACTTACTGAGATATTGTCACCCATCCATCCTGGAATCGTCTCTGACAAAAGATTCATGTATCTTTCCATAGCTGTCTCTGGATACATGTTCCCTAGCTTTTGCCAAGCAGCCCTGAGAGAATAATACACGACAGTTACGGGTTATCATTACAGACTGTGACTCGTATGCAGCTAGCAGAATTGTAGAACTGGGTATACCCTACACAGAAATAGCCTACCATCTTGTGCATCTTTCCTTATGTCTATTTATAACCAACAATTTTTCATATAGTTCAACTTTTGGAAATAAAAAATATAAGTAGCCAAGTTATATATAGTTACTGCAAGTATAACTCCAGAATTACCTACAGGTATATATGAATATGACTATAGATTGTCAACCAACTTCCATTATACTATAGCATAGAAAGCCTTAACACAGAGACACACACTAGAGATAGGAGCAAGATGTCGGTGCTGTGATGCTGTCACATCTTGTAAATTATGTAAATGTGACCAGCATTCTATATTCTAAAACATCTAGGTTCTCACTCAACCAAAGGGTAAGTGTTGTGGTTACACAGGCCTCGCATTTGGCAGTAACCCATTTAAAGAATCAATATAAAAAGGCTACACAACCAACAAAATTGAATTTACTAGAGCATATATTTTACTAAGTGGTGTGAGAGATAAGGTGTTGTGCGTGTGCAAAACATATGAACATTCTTTCAATTTGTTCTCATTACTCTCATGGATCATACGAAAAATTGCTTGAATCAGTCATTCGATGGCACATCATAATATCTTATTCTTAACCCTAACTGTGAAAAAAACTGAACAACCAGTTATTTCTTTGATAGGTCTCCTATAATGTAAGTATACGCTACCTTTGCACTCGAAGTATATGATTTTGTACTACCTGGTGGCACATATAGAACTAACAGGGGAACTCTATGCAAACATAAATTGAGATTGTGAAGTGACAAGTATTCGTGGAGAAAATCATAGTTAAAAAAGATAAATGTTCAAAAGTGACAGGAGTACTATAATTTTCTATTACATATAAGTATGCAACTAACAGGTGGGTCACACATGCCAAATATGGGAGACGAAATGGGGGTGGCCCACCACTCAGGTTCTGTCATATATAAAGGTATCCAGTTAAGATATAATTATTGAAACAACTCAAATGCATCGTTTTAGGTAGCTTTGAAATAGTTCAATGAGATTTACTCATATATAATTATGTTCAACTAGATAAATACGTAGCATATCAGCATCTCAAGAACTGCTTCCATTATACATTCGACATTGGATTTTGTCCATTTTTGGTCATTCCTAATAGTTACAAAATATCTCGGAGAAGCACTCCAAATTACAAATCTAACTGCAGTAAGCATGGAATATTGCAATATGTGTGTCCTGTACTCCTGTCACACTTATATCATGTTGGGCATATATTGATGAAGCATTTGGCACGTTTATATGAATAACTACATTGCAGCGTGGCCAAGTAACATTGGATTGATACCTCTAAAATACTATGCTTTTTATATGCTTTGCTTTGCCTTCACTTGCAACTTATCCCAAAAACTTGATAGATTCTCATGTGAACCACACCCCATCATGCATGACAGAAAATCAGCATATCAGTGACATCCTTACACTGTTACACACTATATCGCTGTACTAAGTGCATTATCCCATTGATGATGGGCAACTATAATTAATTTATCTTTATCTTCATTGATGATGGACAACTATAATTAATCTTTCTTTTAGCATGGCAAGTTTCTTAAACAAGATTAAAC
This sequence comes from Oryza officinalis, assembly GCA_008326285.1. NCBI lineage: Eukaryota > Viridiplantae > Streptophyta > Magnoliopsida > Poales > Poaceae > Oryza > Oryza officinalis. Next base: position 15,107,531 of record BDMV01000003.1, on the reverse strand, counting down.
AAAAATGTCCTATTTAATGTCCTTGTTCACATAGCCCCCAAATTTAACAAAGGCTTTTGTCCCCTTAACAAATTATAGAAGGAAGGACAGATTCTCATTGTCTCAAGTCACAACATAGGAAAGGAAAATATTATTCTAGTTCTAACAATCAATTATGCAAAAGATTAAAAAAAAACTCCTACATTATATGAGTCGTTTATTGTTATACAGAGAAATTCTATGTTCTGCAGTAAAATGGGATTCGAAACTTTGAACCAGTTCTTTGGCTCTTTTTTAGGTTTAGCCAAATAGCTAGGACCAAATTTCATACATAAGCTTCATACTAGCCATAATGAGAAGTCCCAACTAGACCAAAACAGACCAGCAGATTAAATGATTCAGTTTCCTGATGTGGCAATAGCAATTTCTGACCAGTATACCTGATCTGCCTATATATCACAAGTCCATTGCTGATTACGTTCTAGCCGGTGCAAAATAAGGCATTTGGGTAGCATTTTGGTTTTGTTATGCTTGATTATATAACCTACTGCAGTTGTGCAGCATACCAAATAAAAGTTGGAGCTAGAATATCGAGAGAAAAAACGATTACCATTTTGCACGAGATGAAGGCCTCAAGGTAAGTGGCTGTGTAGAGTCATAGCATGGACCATCAATGGCAACCTTAAGGAGTCCCTGCAGCTGCAGCTGCACATCACTATTCAGCTTTGACAGGGCAGCCATCCCAGCGTCACTAGATGCAAACGCTGCTGCCACACCAAACCTCTTTTCTACCTCAGTTCTCTCAATCCCTTCCCACTCCCCAAATTCTATGTCTGTTTCAGCCTCATCTGCTGGCACCCCTTGCAATGTCACTTCCTCATCAGGCAACTCGGCAATCATTTTGTCACCAGAACTGCTTCCATGGCTAATTTCCACATTGTTGGTATTCCTCCCCACCAGCTCCACCTTAGAGGCCAAACCTTCTTGTTCATCAACCAGATGGAGCTTGCATTTAGCTTCATCCTTACTCTGAACTTCTTCATGAACATTGACAGCTTCTTCAGAGGATTGTTCTTCTTTAAGTTCCTCTGTCTCTGCCAATGCCACATCAGGAATTGCTATTGGAGCAGTCTCTGCAGCCAATTGATGTCCCTTCTCTTCAATAACTTGCTCTTCTTGCTTCTCAGATAACTCGTCAAGAACCTCTTCAGGAACTGTCTCGGAAGTCAATCCAGATGACCCCGCTTCAATAGCTTGCACCCTCTCCTCCAATCCCGCATCAACAACTTCCGCAGGAGCAGCCAGAGCAATACGATGATGTTGCTTCACATCAATAGCTTCAATAATGTCAACTCCCTGTTGCTCAAATTTCACCTCAGGAACGTCACTCGGAGCTACCTCAGCACCCAGATCATCCTGCCGCTTAATTTCAACAGCTTCAATGATGGGAACACCCTGTTTCTCCAACCCTGTGTCAACAGCTTCACTTGGAGCAACCTCGGCGACCAAATCATGCTGTTCCACTCCCACATCATGAGCCTTCTCTTCCTCCAGCGCCACGTCGAATACCTCCCCGGAAGCAGCTTCAACCCCCGACTCATGCGGCTTGACTCCCACGACCTCCGCCACCTCAGCGGCCAAATCGCACCGCTCTTCGCCAACTTGTCCTTCCTCCTCGCGATCCTCCAAAACGGCATCGAGAACAAGCTCCCGAGCGGCCTTCGCCGGAGCCTCCTCTTCCTCCGGCAAGCACTCGAGCTTCCCCGCCGCCGAGGCCCTCCCTCCCACCTCGACCCACCCCTCCGAAACCAAGCTATCCCCCGCGCGCGCTCTCTTCACCTCAACCTCATCGACCTCGATGATCCTCTCCTCCTCCACCACCGCTGCCTCCTCCTCCGCGATCACGGCGGCGTGATCGGGCGCGCGGCGGCGGGGATCACTGGCGGTGGCGGCGGAGGCGAGGAGCCTGGCCAGCAGGAAGGCGACAAGGAGGGAGGCAGTAGCCGTGAGGAGCAGCTCGTAGAACAGCTCCATGTCGGCGCGGCTCGGGGGGGACAGACAGGGCAGCGGCTGCACTCCTCTTTCTCGTTTTCGTGTTCGGTTGCGCCGCGGATCGAGGAGTGGGGAAAAGGGAAAGCGGAAAAAGGGTCAGGAGGAGACGAAGAGGAGGGAGAGCGAGACGATCGAGCAACCGAAAGGAGACGGAGAGAGGGTGGGTAAAGAAGGTGGGGCGCCAAAGGAAGGCATATTCGGGCGGATACGACCGCCACGGCGGACGACGGGTTGGGTCCGGTCGCCTCGCGCTCGCGCCGAAATAGTCGCCTCGGCTGCGAGCTGCTTGGGGCGGATGGCGATGTGCCACGCGCCGCCCAGGGGGGTTTCGTCCGAAATTTTTACATATTCTTGGCGCGCCTTCACAGCTGGATCACTCAATGCAATATGTAAATAATAAAGCTAAGACAATAAAGTTACATAGATAATCAAGCTAGATCTGGTAATGAACTTATGAGATAGGTAATTAGTGATGAATACTTCCTCTATCTCAATTTAATCATCACCTAACATTTTTGAGGATTTCTCAAAATAATCATCATCTAACAAAGTGTCTATTTATTTATTTGTGTAAAGAGTAAATGTGTATCGTAAAATGCACCACATGTATAACGTAATGATTTATTTGTTTATTCAAGCAGCCTTTCTGCAATGGTTTTCTTGCCACGCCATGGTGACACTTTCGGTCTTTTAAGTGGTAGACCAAGAGCGCAGTCCTATATGAGTTGTGTCATAAATAACGTGGTAGATTAAAAATCCAAAGACAAAGTAGAGCATGAAAGGAAGAAATATACATGAGATCTTATTCCCATGCTCCTCAAAACTCTGTAAAGGATTAGCATAATACCTACAAAATTAGATAAGGTTTACACAAGTACTCATTGTGAAGTATATTTGTTATTCCATTGTATGTTTAAGATTGAATTCGTTGTTACATTTTTTAACCAAGATGGATAAACATATCGAGTTTTAGATAATCCAAAGTAGTTCATCGGGACTTTACTGTGAACAACATTAGGCAACAAGTTTTTTATGTGTAAATATGGACAATATTCTTAGGACCGCATGGAGATAGTTGGACTGAAACCATGCAATTGATGGATATTTTAGACCAACCAATTGGAAAAGCAGATCATATCCTTAGGCAAACACTTCAAAACAAACCCCCTATGACATGTATATCATAGATCATTTTGGCATAGAACTCTATGACCAAAATCAGGAACAACATATGAATGAATGTGTCCTGATATTAGAAAATTTTAATTTCAATTCAAGCTGAGCAAAAAAGGGTCAAAGTGATAGCAACAAGGCATATATAGATCAAAGGATAAATTGGATGACCAGTGTGAAGCAAGAACATGAGATGTTGTTTGTTTGGATGGATTTTTAGCTATGCTTGGGTATGATTGGAGTCCAAATTTCAAGGCTTATTGGCTGCTCCTTGGAAAGACTCTTGAAGATGGTCTTAGGGTTATAACAACTAGGGCTAATTTTGAAGTGATGGCATCAATTGTGCACAAGGTTAAGGTTTTTGTTATCTACTTTGATCAAGATGACACAATTGCAGATGTAGATTGGGATGATGTAGTAGCTAATCCACTTACTGAACTGCCAAGGGTGCTGAGTCCTAGGAAGGTGCCAACTGTTGACAAGAACAAAGGAGTTAATGATGGCAGTGTCAACGATGGCAAATCAGAAGATGATCCAGATTTTGTGGATAGTGACTATGAGCTATCTGATTCAGATGATTACTTGTATGTTGACAATGTTGACGTGGGTGCTGAAGACTTATCTAAGGGCAGGGCAAAGTAATGTAAAAAGGCTAAGGGCAATCAATTGAAGGGAAAACAAATAGTAGTTAGAAACTCAGATGGGGAGGAAGTGTCCACTGATGATGAAGGTTTGCAGCTTCTAGATTCAGATGATGATGGTGAAGTGAGATTCAAGTTCAAGGCTTTCATGGCAGAGGATGCTAAGAACCCAGTTTTTTAGGTTGGCATGGTGTTTCCTTCAGTAGAAGTTCTAAGAAAGGCCATCACAGAGTACAGTTTGAAGGCTAGAATGGACATCAAGATGCCTAGGAATGAGCAAAAAAGACTTAGAGCCCACTGTGTTGAGGGATGCCAATGGAACTTATATACATCATTTGATAGCAAGTCCAAGTCTATGATGGTGAAGACCTATCTTGGGGAGCTCAAATGTCAGAAGGAATGGGTGTTGAAAAGGTGTACTGCAAAGTGGCTATATGAGAAGTACATTGAAACATTCAGAGCAAATGATAAGATGACACTTGGAGGCTTTGCAAAGACAGTCCAACTAGAGTGGAATCTGACTCCATCTAGAAGCAAGCTGGCCAGGGCAAGGAGATTGGCCTTGAAGGCCATATATGGTGATGAGATTCAGCAATACAATCAGTTGTGGAACTATGGGGCTGAGCTAAGATGGTCAAATCCAGGTAGTTGCTTCTTTCTAAATGTAACATACCCAAAAATTCGAATTTCAAATTTTGCACCTAAAATATTGAAATGAGTTTTTCATAAATAGGAATCCTATAATTTTTGCACCAAACACCTAAATGAGCTCATCATAACTCAAATGAAAATTTTAGTGCAATTTAAAACTTTTTCCTTCCTAATTTAATTTGACATGTAAAACATTTCATGTTTGCTTTAGCACAATGAGTGGTGTGTGAATTGAGTCCTTTTAAATGTTTTTGGATCTTGGATGCATTACATAATAGGTCTCATAAATATAAAAGATGGGTAAAATATGTTAACTCAATTTAGCTAAAGCTTTACTTACTGAATCACAAACCTACATGCATACAACCTACAATTATCTTTGAAGAGTAATTATAAGGACATGAGAATAAAGTCAATCAACATCATCTCTGGTTAAATATAAATCAAAATATAATTTTACAATCATTTAAACATATATTTATAATAGGAACACTTAAATGTAGATACGCTCAGTGAATATATAAAAATAATTGGTGCAAGATAAAATTATGAAAAATTCATGTAGATACTATTCAATATATATAACTCACTATAATTTTGGTATAATTTAATCTTTACATTTGGTATCTCAAATAAATCGGTCAAAGCAGTCAAACAATAGATTAATTCTAAACCCTAAATGGCAACAATAATACATCACTCATATATGCATTAAATCACATAATAATGTATATGGAACATAATTTATTAAGATACTAATATATTTATAATGAATTAATATAATTTTTCCAGAATTTATTTTATAGGTTTTGACCTCCTAAAAATTCAAATCAATTTCGGCCAAGCCTATTTTCTTTATTTCCTGAGAGTAAAATATAAGGAATTTTTGAGTGCAACCAAGGAGAATGGAAACTAGATATTTTTATCTATCTTCATAAAAATTCACTCTAATTTATCTGGCACACAAAATAAACTATAGAATTACAAAGATGTGAGAAAAGAATAAATAGGAATAGATCCTAAAAATCACCTAAACAGCATGTTTACCCACAACTCTACCCACCTCCCTCACTCTACCCTTGTTTGCATCGACTGGGCCCCATCTGGCAGTCACCTAAGCTTGCTCCACCCTGTGCAAAATCTTCCACCGCTCATGGATGCCGAGAGAGAAAGTGAGAGCGAGAGAAAGCGCCGTCGACCATGTTCAACGAGTGTCTTCGACGTGGCCGTCACCGAGCTTGCCATATCATTTCCCAGATGTGTCGCCTAGCCTCCTACTCCACTCCTGTGCTGATCCAACTGAGGAAGAGGGAGCCCAGCCTCTCTGTCACTCTCATCCTTACCGTCGGCCGTGGAGACAATGACCGTCGCCATCGCCACCAAGACGCGGTCATCTCCTCTCCTCTAGCGTTCCATTACCTCCATTCAAGCCGGTTCTATCCCCACTAATCTCGCATCATGTCATGCAATGGTGACGCCAGAACGCAACTGTGCCCACTGGAGCTCCGGAGCGCCGCCGCTTCAACATCATCGCCGCTCGGCCAAGTCCGACCAAGCCGATGCAAGCCGCTGCGCCAACGTCATTGCCTCGACACTAGGAGTTCTCCAACCAGAGGAATCAAACCAAGAAGCCATGAATCGAGAGATCCCCTTCGTCTTCTCCAACTCCAGTCGTTGGCATAAATCGTCGATTCCGGCCACTCCAATGAGCCCCACTTTGATTCCTTGCACACATGTCATCCTAGAGACCTCACTAACATTTTCCAACCACTTGCATGCCAGTTCTTGGAGCGAATCAAGCCGTCGCCATTCGTCCGAGGAGGAGCGTCGCTGCTGAGCCATTTCGCGAGCTGCCATCATCAACCAGGCCACGCCAACCCATACCAACAACTCGGTGAGTCTCCTAGATGCCCAAGAAGCCACATGCATGCATCAACTCGAGTATAACCAACCTGTAGCCTCACATGCAACATCACCCCGAAAGCCTTTGTCGCTTGCGCTGTCGTCGCCATTAATTCCAGTCACCATCGCTTGCAAGAACACCACCATTGGCTTCGCTAAGAATCCCTCTACATTTTCTCTTTAGGTTGCACGGTAAGATCTGCCACTGTTTGCCATCGCCGCCGCCGCAAAGCTCGCTGGCTCGCCGCTGCTCTGCCTCAGCTGCCTCTCCTCCTCCCCAAAGCCACTGACGTGTGGGCCCAATTCATTAGAGAGCTAAGGACCTTGCTTAGGGAAATGTTTAAATCTTGTAAGGTTTAATTTGTACAAATATTTAGTATTACATGTGGGACCAAGGACCTATTAATAATAACTAAAAACAATGAGGCTTAATAATAAGTGTATTACCACGTGCCTAAGGACTGCGGGTTGATTTCTAGAACTCTAGGGGCCTTTTTGCATATTGTCCTAAGACTGACTGTGGACCCTATGCATTTAAAATTCGAAAATACAAAAGAAAATGATTAAACCCTTATCTTTTCTACTAAAAATTATGCTAAACTTGTAAAATTCATATAAAATCAAATAAAACTCATTTTGAGATGAAATTAATTTCTGCAGAATAATAAAAAGATAATATTTAATATTATGAATTAAAATGTGGCACCTACAGTATACCAAATATCACTAAAATTATGTATATGAAATAATAGACATAATACAAGTCACAACTTTGCAAAATCATATAAAATTCATTTTAGCTCCAAATGGAATAAACTAAATTTCTGTAGATTCAGCTAGGTGTGAACTTTAATTTAGTAAAGTAAAAATTACCACTTTCTGTTCATGAAACATCACTAAGGTTTTGTATAGCAAAATAAGTACCACATATGCATTTCAAATTCTAAAATTCATAGGAAACTTATATTAACTTCAAAGATTATGAACTCGGTTTTATTAGGATAATATAACCAATTCACTTCAATTAGAAAGAATAGAAGGTAATGCACTTTGTACAAAATAAATCTCTAAAATTGTATATAAGAAATTATTAACATATATAATGTCCTAACTTATAAAATGCATAAGAAAATTGTAAAAACTCCTTATAAGTATGCTAATTGCTTAGCCATGCCTAGAATCAAGCACAAAGTCATTCCCCTCACTTTATAAATGTCATATTGGGAATTTGTTTATTGCTGGACTAAAAATGAAAATGCTATGTATTTGTGAACCAAAATGAGTATGAAATGATTTTAAACTTGGGCGACAGGTGGTGTGCATATGGTGATAGTTGCACATCGATAGAGGGAGTGTTCGCCTGAGTCGTTTAAGGACTGAACTTCGTGTCACCAACTTAAGTATACCGTACATTCACATGTGCTATTTATGGGGTGGCCTTAGCTAATTAAGTTACTTAAAGTCTAACCTTGCATTTTGGTAGGCCGGAGAGAATGAATTAGTCTGAGTGATGATTCATAGGAACTACCTATTTACCCCACCTTTTATTGGGGATAGTTTAGGCGTCTAAGTCTGTCCAATTCAACGGTTAAGTGCCTCGTGGGGGAATGGATTTGTTTGCTACCACGGCATTAGGTTTAAGGCGTGGGCCTGCCACCTAACGACTCTGGGTCATTCCTAGGGTGGATTCACACTTGCTGTGTTGGTGCAAGGCTAGGTGTTAAGTAATGTAAAGGCTTCATTATGACCTCTAGATTACATTTACCATGAAAAGTGTGGTAGTGCCTCGTGAGCACGAAACAAACTAGAGCGTTCATATCATGTGGATAAAGTTGTACAAACTCTGCAGTATCTAAAACTAATCGATTAGCCGTGCTCACGGTCAAGAGCGACTTGGTGAAGTGTCATGAGTATAGATTTATATTTTCAAATTGTATTTTGTGAACTATGGGTTTGAAAAGGGAAACTTGTGATGAGTTATGTGGATATGATGATTATGATGTTGGATATGTGATTTGTTGTCGTGGAGGGTAGCAAGGGTGCTATTATGTTAATACTATGTTAGACATTGTGATATACTTGTATTCATGCTTTAAAAATGCTTTATAAACTCCTTTATAAATGATTGTGAAATAAAACTTGCTTTATGCTAAAATGAAACCACAAATAGCCCTTCATTGATAAAAGCTTTGCATGTAGTATGTTAGGCTTGATAGTGCTTGCCACTTGCTCTTGTTCTATTTTGTTGTCCTAAATTGTTTTGCAGGTGTTAGATTTAACTTAGGTTGAGTGCTTCGGGTTTGACTGTTTCTTCTATGACTTGGTTCATCAGGGGTCTACCCCTTGTCGGTTGCTTGTGGGAATGGGTATACAAGCTTTTGCTGAACTCTAATTGTTAGGTTGGTTAGCCAATGTATAATTAACTAGTTGTAACTTAAATCTTAATGTGCATTTATGCCTTATTTTTTATTATCATTGCTTTGATGAAAATGTGAACAGGTGCTTATTCTGGGAACTAGTTTCATATGAGTATGAGTTTAGATCATTTGAGATATTATAGAGCTCTAGCAATTTTATCAAGTCTCTTGAGATGTGTAACACATTTGGTCGCCGCCTTTGTGTGGTTTGACGGGCATGTCTCAAGTTGAAGTTGACTGGCATGCTGAGTGCCAGCAATATCTCCTATGCTCTCTACTCGACGCTTCGGGTTTTATAATGTGTTTGCTATTTGACTTGATAGGGCAATGATGAGGTTGGATGGTTACCGTTTTATTTGAATATTATTAGACTCCATCCAACTAAATATTTCGCGATGTCATTTCAGATAGCTTACATAATATTTAACCCGAGGTGTCTCCACACTAGACTTGGTAGAGAACTGTTTCAGCACATGTTACATGTCACTTGATGCCTGTAAGAGAGGTTTTTTGAGTGGATATAGGCCTTTGATATGTTTGGATGGTTGCCACATCAAGATCAATTTGGGTGGATAGATATTGACAACAGTAGGCTTTGACCCCAATGATCGCATATATCCAATTGCAATAGCTATGGTTGAGACAGAGTCATTGAGTTCTTGGAGATGGTTTCTACAGACTCTAAAGGAAGATCTGGGCATTGACAATACCTACCCATGGACAATAATGATTGACAAGCAAAAGGCACACTTATTGTTTTTTCTCTTATTTGTACCATATCAAGAACTGGATTATAAATCTGAGAATTAATTCCATGTTTTTTTACACTACACAGGGTCTTATACCAGCTGTCCAGCAGATCTTCCCAAATTCAGAACACAGATTCTGTGTCAGGCACTTATACTCCAATTTTCAGGTCCACTTCAAAGGTGAGAACCTCAAAAACCAGTTATGGGCATGTGCTAGATCAAGCTCAGAGGTTGAGTGGAATGCCAGCATAGAAGAAATGAAATCTCTTAACCAGGATGCTTATGAGTGGCTTAAGAAGATGCCTCCTAAAACATGTGTCAGAGCATATTTCAGTGAATTCCCTAAGTGTGATATCTTGTTGAACAATAGTTGTGAAGTATTCAACAAGTACATCTTATAAGCTAAGGAATTGCCAATCCTGAGTATGTTAGAAAAGATCAAAGGCCAACTAATAAGTAGGCACTACAATAAAATGGCACAGCAATGGCATGGGCCTGTATGCCCCAAGATCAAGAAAAAGGTGCTAAAGAATGCAGATATGGCAAACACATGCTATGCTTTGCCAGCTGGAAAATGTATTTTTCAGGTGGAAGATAGGAGTTCCAAGTACATTGTTGACATTAATGCTAAACATTGTGACTGCAGAAGATGGGATCTCAGAGGCATCCCTTGTAAGCATGTTATTTCATGCTTAAGGAGTGAGAGAATTACTGCTGAGTCAGTTCTTTCATCATGGTATAGTTTAGAGGCATTCTCCAGAGCATATGGATTTAACATTTGGCCTTGCAATGATATGTCTAAATGGGCTAAGGTGAATGGGCTAGAAGTGAAGCCTCCATTATATGAGAAGAAGGTTGGTAGGCCACCAAAGTCTAGGAGGAAAGCACCACATGAAGTACAAGGAAAACATGGGCCAAAAATGTCCAAGCATTGTGTGGAGATGCACTGCTCTTACTGCAAAGAGCCTGGACATAACAAGAAAGGGTGCCCAATGAGAAAGGCTGGACTCAGACCCAAACAGAAGACAATTAGGATTCCAGTTGCAAATTCTACTGATCCACTACCTGAATTTGACCAAGAGCAAGCAGAGGTAATGGCACTAGATTGAAACAATTACTTTTTCTCTACCCAATTATCACTCTATCTTAATTACTTGTGTGAACTTGTAGGTGCTAACCCAGTCTCAGTCTGCACATGTCCAATTATACCTAATCCCATGGTTGCACAGATGTTTGAGGAATCATCACAAGTCAGTCAAATGGAATTGCAATACCTGTCCCAGTGACCACAACAACAAAGGAGGAAAAAGCTAGGGCCAACAAAAGAAAGTCCAAAACTAATGGAGGTTCAAGAGTTGATGGTACTACTTCAAAGAATAGAGCTCCAAGGAAGAAATCTTCTGCTCCAAACAAGTGATTGTGTGTTAGTTAGCCTATATGTTTGATGGTCCTTTAGTGATATCTTGCCTCTAGTAGTACTTTCTTATGAAAAAACATGTGCCCTGCACTTAATTTTGTGCTGCCAAACTTGTGGCTATCTGATACTAGTGATGGATCATGAAAATTTTGTGATGTTAGACAGATGGCTCCCTGATACTACTGAATTATGTTGCAATTTTCACTAAATGTAGCATGTTGGCTGTTGTGATGGCAATGATTCTTGTCAAATGTTGCTCAATCTGAAATATATTACAGTTGGACAATCTGAGATAAATTACAGTTAGTCAATCTGAGATAAGAAACAGACAACCTCTTCCTTCGGTAAACTTCTTTGATAAATTGCCCTGTCTTTTTCCAAACCAGAACCGGGTTGGCCAACCAATCGGGGTGGTAAACTTCTTTGATGAATCCGGCTGCCAAAAGCTCGGCGAGTTCCTCCCTGATAGCATCCCTTCGACCTTGGGCAAAGCGGCGGAGTTGTTGTTTAATAGGTTTCACGTCCTCTTTAACATTTAATGAGTGCTCAATCGCCTCTCTAGGAATACCAGACATATCAGATGGTTTCCTAGCAAATATATCTTTATTATTTTGTAGAAAGGTGATGAGCGCACTTTCCTATTTGGGGTCTAACTCGGCGCCTATTATAGCAGTTTTGGAGGGATTAGAGGGATCAAGTGGAATCTTCTTTGTCTTGGCGTCGCCTTCTCCTGACTTGGCCATCTTCTTTGCTGGGATCTCGCCTTCGCCTGATGTCGATGCGGCCAGTCGGACCTCCTGTTCAAGTAATCTTTCACGAGTTTGGCCCACGTCGCAGCTTTTCTTGTCGCAGGTGAAGGCTTGCTTGACGTCGCTGCGCAAGGAGATGACTCCATTAGGACCAGACATCTTCATCATGAGGTAGGTGTAGTGCGGGACCACTATAAACTTGGCAAGCGCAGGTCTTTCGATGATTGCATGATAAGCGGCTTCGAAGTCGGCAACTTCAAAGCTGACGTTCTCTGTCCGGAAGTTTTCCCGAGTGCCGAAGGTGACTGGAAGGGTGATTTGCCCGAGTGGCGTAGATGATAGCCCTGGGATGACTCCATGAAAAGGGGCTGAACTCGGCTTCAATTCAGATCTCGGGATTTGCATCTCATCCGATGTCTTGGCGAAGAGGATGTTGAGGGCGCTACCGCCATCGATGAGGACACGCTTGAGTTTGACGTTGCGAACCACCGGGTCTAGTACCAGGGGATACCGCCCCGGGTGAACCACTCGGTCGGGATGATTCGAGCGGTTGAACGTAATAGCCACCTCCGACCATCGTAAGTAACGTGGGACTTCAGGCTGCACTGCATTGATTTCCCTGTCAGTCAGCTTCTACTTCCTCTTCGACTCATATGCTAGTGGTCCTCCAAAAATATGGTTTAACTTGGTCCTGTGATCTTGGAAGGGTTCTGAGCCACCAGCTACATCGTCCTTCTTGGTTCCTGAGGTGCCGGCTCCATCTGACGGCTTCTGGTGGAGTTGAGTGGCATATTGCTCGGCGAATTGTTTGTAGATGAAGCAATCTTTGGCTGCGTGCTTGTGATTCGGGTGATGAATGCATTGGGCGTTCATGATCCTGTTGTAGGCGGTGACTCGTGGATGTTGTTGTTGGTAGTTCGACATTGCGGCGACCAGATCCTCGGGCTGACGCTTGTGATCTTTTTGGCCATTGTTGCTGTTGCCGTTGCCGTTGCCACTGTCCTTCTTGGGGCGCCAGCTACTCCCGAATTGCTTGTCCTGCCGTGAAGCTTTGATGGCATCGTCTGACTTGGCATAGGAGTTGACTGTCTCGAACATCTTCTTGACTGTCCTGGGAGGCTTGCGCTCGAATTTGTCGATCAACAACTCATTGCGGACACCCTTCTGGAACGCGGCTATGATGACGTCGTCGGTGATGTCGGGGATCTTATTTTGTTTTTCTGAAAAATGCCGAATATAATCCTTCAATGACTCGTCGGGCTTTTGGATCACATTATAGAGACCGAAGTGGGTCCCGGGCCTTTCAAAAGTACCCTAGAAATTGGCGATGAAGTGGTCTCGAAGCTCGCTCCATGAATCAATCGAACCTCTTGGTAAGCTTGTGAGCCAATTCCTGGCTAAGTCGGCAAGAGCGACGAGCAAGTAGTTTGCCATGGCCTTGCTGTCTCCTCCTGCTGCGCGAATGGCGAGGGTGTAAATGGTTAACCATGACTCAGGGTCGGTTTTGCCGTCGTACTTGTCAATTCCAGTGGGCTTGAATTCACTCGGCCAATTCACTCGATGCAGGTCCCGAGTGAACGCGGGTACTCCATCATCGTAGTTGTCAGGGGAACTCCTTCGGTCTTCGTGATAGGTCTTGTTGCCCTCGCGATGACGCTGGTCAAGTACCTTCCTCAAGTCGCTGGGCGTGGGCCTTCGAGAGCCACTCTGGTAGTTTGAGCTATTGCCATAGCGAATCCGATCGTGAACAGGTGGCCGGCCATGACCTCTCTCACAAGAGTCGGCCGACTGATCTCGACGTTTCCAGATTGCATGATGACGAGGGTCATTGGACTTGGCGAGCGCCTTGCTGAGCTCGGGTCTTCGGTAGTCCTTGGATCGCATTGATTGTAGGCGGCTACCGTCGGGTGTCTCTGAGACGGACTCGATAGCTCTCCGAGCAGAGCCCGCGGGAGCGCCGGGTAATGCTGTAGCGGCGACGATAGTCTTGACTTTATCTAAGATTGGAGTTACGCCGGGGGGTGCTACGTCGATGACGGTGTCGATGAGGGTGAGGGCGATGACCACGTTCTGTTGGGGCGTGAGGAAGACGTTGGTGTTGTCGACTCAGGTCTGAAGTATGGCCTCGTGAGCGGTGCGCCCAGCTGCCCTTAGGTCTCATTTCCTCTTATCGTTGTCTTCTTTTCGCTTGAGCTCCTCCTCCTTGCGCTTGAGTTCTTCCTCCTTACGCTTGCGCTCCTCCTCGAACTTGGCTCGTTCTTCCTCCGCAGCCCTACGGGCCACGGCTGAGTCGGTCTCCCCTACGTTGGCCATGAGGACGTTGAAGAATAGCGAAGCATAGTCATTGTCGAAGTCGGAGTCATTAAGATCCTCCGTGGAGTTGTCGTAGAGATCGTCGAAGTCGGAAGAGCTAAGGTAATCAGCGATTTCGGTAGATGAGCATGAACTGAGGGGTTGAATCATGACGGTGATCTCCTTGGAGCTTGGACCGTAGCTTGACGGTGATGCAGAAGATTCTCCCGAGTGGTTTGATCCTATCTCAGAAGATATAAGGTTGAAGTAGATCTCAGCGTCGTTCGGTAACCCGAACGGCGCCGAGTGGTTTTTCCCTCCCGACTGGTTCGGATCCGAGTCAAGGAGAGAAATCTTGCCGAAGTTGTCAGTGATGAAGTCGAGGCTGCTGAAGCAAAATGCCTGCCCTGGAGGGAAGGTGAAGTCGTCGATGCCTGGTGTAGATCCCATCGCGCTATTCAGCGAGATGAAGAAGAAAACTTGACGCAACCCCTACCTGGCGTGCCAACTGTCGAAACCTAATTTCGGCAATAAGAAACAGGGGGTAGTGCACAAGTGCCAAGCACGATGGGTTAGTAGACAAAGAAATTTAGACAGGTTTAGGCCTTCTATAAAGAAGTAACACCCTACTCCTGTTTCGGGGATTGGATCCACCGAGTTGTATATTGATCTCTTGATCAAGTTGTGTATAAAGAAAACCTAGCTTATTGCTATTATCTCTCTGCCCCTCAAGGGACGTCCTACCCTCCTTATATAGGTTTAGAGGGTAGGCTCACAAGTCGGACACCTAACTACATACTGTATAAGACTCCATAATATTCCCGACTTAGGACTATAAGCCGTTCCTTAATACACAAGGTAACATAATACTTAAGTCCTAAGCCTATTACATAATCATGACTCATAGCCTATCCTCTATAGTCAGTCGGATAAGCTAGCCGTGTGGGTATGTGGTACCCATAATCTCCACAATTACATATGACAATTTTCAGGACATAACTGACAGAATACTCAATATATATTGCAGATGACACAAAATATCATTTAGGATTCAAGAAATGTTGAAGGGATAATTCATTCCATTCATTTAAGATTCAGAACAAACATACATACACAAAAGATGACTCTAGTGCCATGTACATTTCAGATGATACAAAAGGCAAGACAAACACAATATCCAAATCCATCAAGCCTGGAACCTACCTAATAAGCAACAGAGCAAATATCACCACTACACAACCAATAATAACTGATGACATCAAATTTCTACTCTCTTCTAACTGCTTGACTCTAGAACCCATTTCAACAACAAAGCCATCTTTCTCCTTCTGTCCCCTGCACTGTGCTTCATGTACATTGTGTTCAGCGACAAGTTCATCAATCTCAGCTCTTGCATTGACAAGGGGTGCTCTAATTTGAAAGTTCTCTGTCTTCAAATCATGAACAGTGTGGACTAAATCATTCAAAACCTACCTCAAATACGGCATTGTCCTTGGTTCATACCACTGCCAGAAATTGCATCCACCATTCTGCTAATTCAAAATGAAAAAACCAACTAAAAAATGGTTCAAACATATTAGTAATTGACTAACTACTTACCCGAGCTCTTGCACAAGTTAGGTACCTTTGAGATGGATTGTTCTCGCTCCAAACTACTCACCCGAGCCCTTGCACAAGTTTGGTACCTTCGAGATGGATTGTTCTTGCTCCATGAAATCCATCGTGCCGCCTTTGAGCCACAATCGCAAAGAACAGCAGGAGAGTAATCAAGCGACCCCTCCCTGTACCGAATCGGAGATGCAAAGGTTTTACCTTGGCTGGATATTTCAGACGCCGACCGTGTTGTGCTCCCGCTCGAGCCTGCCATTGCCTCGTCGCTGAACTTTGCTTCAACCTAGCCGCCGAATCTTGCTTCTACCTCACCACACCGTGCCTGCATCTCCCTTCAACCTCAACCTCGCTGCAATGGCAAGGTTCACCTGACTACAACCCTAGTCGCCTAAACCCTAGATACGATTTGGGGGAAAACAGGAGGACGAAGGAGTGGTGGATGGAGAACAGAAATGTGAAATAAGACAGGGGCTTGGATGAAAAAAATGGGAAGGTGAGGGCGGTGTCGTGCACGGTGCTCGTGAGAGAGGGGCCAGCTCAGATGTCCATGTGGCATGCCACGTCGGCGCGACCACGGTCAAATGGTGCTTTGGACCGGGGATGGTACATTTAGCAAGTTTAGTGGCCTAAATGCTGGATTTGCAACTTAGTGGACCTGGATGACACACGTCTTCAAGTTTAAGGGCCGCCACTGTATTTTACTAACAAATATATAAAGGTAATTAGGAGCAAGATTTAAGTCTCAGCATTATTATAGGGGAAACGCCAACCTGTTTACCATGTGTTTCTGAAAGTGCTTGCAAAGATTAAGATTTAGTTGCATCCTCCCTTTGCAAATGATCTATCATCATGTACTGAAAAGAGCATATGCGAGGACAGAATCAAGTGAAAATTTGGAATACCTTCTTGGTTTTTTTTAACACTGTAAAGGCACATAATCTGAATAGAGACTTATCATCATGACAATTAGCAGTGAGACCAAGGTGAATCCTATTACTGTCCAAGAAAATATTGTCTCGGTTGACTATCACACAGGCACACCTAAATAGAATGTAAATTAAAAGATACACGGAACAGTTATATATTGTAATCTAAATAATACAAGGTTTATGTAGGTTCTTCTTGGTTGGTATATACTGTAACCTAAAATAGAAGGTAAACAACAAGAGCTAAGTATTACTATGTTAACAAATATTCAATAAAAACTATTACAAAGAAAAGGAACTAACTTCCTAAATCTGATGGCATTGGGTAATTCACCATGGCCAGATAACTGTACGTTGATCTCCACCAAGCTGAAAGTTCCCAATGATTCTAGAATCCCGCTGCGTGTGCGCGCGTGTCATATAGACACACACATACATACATACATACATATATACATACATATATTTATATATGTATATGTATATATATATATAGGGAACATATCCTATGCACACAAGTCTTCTCGTATACACACGTGCACATCAACTAACAAATTTTACCAAAAAATTTAGAAAAAATTATACAAGTACTTTCAATAGTATTACAATTATGTGTAAAGTCTTAATATCAAATTTATTATATTTTAGTCCTAAAAATATAAAAAAATTCTGACAGCTTGACAACGTAAATATGTCAGAATTTTGTTTTTTGTTGCTCCCTATATATAATGAATTTTAAGATAATACTTCACACATAGATGTAATATTACTAATAGCATATTTATAATTTTTTCTGAATTTTTTGATAAAATTTGCTAGTTGGTGTGCACGGTGTGTACACAAGAAGGCTTGTGTGTATATGATACGATATACACACACATACATACATATATAGTGATGCGCTGAATCGCAACCGGGGTGCGTGATAACTAAAGTACTCTCCTCACATACACCCCATCCCCTTCCTCTCCCCTCCCCCTTGCGCACCGTTTGCCACCCCAGGCGCCCCCACCAGCATCTCCCATCCTCCCTGGGCACCCTTCACCTCGCACCTTTTCAAAAATATCTTATAGTAAAATGATTACTATCATCTTGTCTACGGCATAGTATACCATAAGTAAAATATTTACTATTTTCTAGGCACCCTCCACCTCGCACTTTTCCAAAAATATCGTAAGATGATTACTAACACCTTATCTATGACATAGTACATTATAAGTAAAATATTTACTATACGTAGAAATTGGATGATGTATCCATCCCGTACCTTTTAAGCAGGGAGTAAATTATTTACTAGAAGTACAAACGCTCCATGCACCTGTATCACAAGTTTCAATCAACCTTAAGTAAAATAATTTATCCTTGGTTAATTTTTTACTACATGTAATAGAGCCTCACGTATAGGATTGAAACCTATAGTAATTTTTCTACTACACTTACTTGAGCCTCACAAATAGGCGTATAACTCCCAGTAATTTTTTAATGAAATTACTAATTACTGACGTGTATTGGAATTATCCAATTATGAAAGGAGTAAAAATGTTACTTAGTAGTTAACATTACTTACGTGAGTAAAAAAATACAACATAATGATCATGCCTGATATATTGTCAGTAAATATTTTACTGCACAAGAATACGTGTATAATGGTTTTTTTTATTATTGGTCACGCCATCATCTTTACAAACACACATATACACTCGTCGTATAAAAAATCATAGTGCAGAGGGCATCAACCGCCGAGCTTCTTCTTGTCGCCTGCCACCAGAGCCGGTCGTCAGTCGTGGTGTGCTCGTCCCGGGGTGACGTCTATGCGTCACCACTGCCCTCCGTGTTGGCCGCCGGTGACGAGCGTTGAAGATGGTCGTGTCAAGGACGATGACCAGGATGGTATTCCAGTGGCGTCACCACCATTGGCATAATCTTCTCTTTTCCAATTTCCTGAACACTAATGAAATCACGATTAAAAAGAAAATTCAGATACATCTTCAGCAGACCAATTACCAACGACCATGCCATCGAGCTGTGCTTCCACCTGCAAGAGTGCACACTGCAGCTGCTGACGCCTGCAAGAATTAGAAGTTAATAATTTAGTAAAATTCAGACCTCAGTTACGTGACATTCAGCATCGAAAGCCACCACGGTCGACCATTTGTAACAAAATATTTTCATTGTTTATTTGAATTCTACCAGAATATACAGCTAACAAAAATACATGAGTCTGAAAGGGAACCGTACTAATAGACAGGCCTAACTGCGTGAGACATCAACAATGGAAAATAACAAGGACCAAGTGATCATTCTTAAGCAGACATAACAATAATAAGATATATAACACATGCATGTTTCTTTTGCAGGATTGATAAGAATGGACCATTTTTTGAGAAATATAGCATGTTATTCACAAATCAATAAAAAAACGTATGCTACATGTGCCCACTGCAATTATTATGGAGTTATGGTCACCATTCATAGTATTAGTAGTGTAAAACAGAATTGACAAGCTAAATCTAGTACGTACCGCCCACAGCGCCGGCTCCACTGACTAGAGACAATTTCAGAATTTTTTTTAGAAATAATATTGTTTAAATGGAAAATCGTAAAACTAGTAGGCCTTTGCAGAAAATCGCGGAAATATCGGCCTGTCGAACGGGGGGAAACGATAACCGGACGTGTCAAAGAGCGGCCCATCGAAAGGACTTATCGACGTGCGGCCGGTCGATAGGAGGGCCTGTCGAACTGTGGGAATTCGACAGGGCCTCCTGTCGAACCACGGGCGGTCGACAGGCCCCCCCGCCGCGCCTGTCGACCAGCGGTAGGTCGACACGTCCGGCCCACCGCCCCTGTCGGCCTACGGGCGTTCGACAAGGCCCTTTATCTTTTGGACCACTTCGCTGCTGCCTTCTCCTTCCTCGCTCGCTGCTGCTTGCTGCTTGTTGCTTGCTGCTGCTGCTGCTTGCTGCAGCTGTTTTCTTCCGAGTACGAAGGTTGTTGTCGCGTCCACCGCCGGTGCTTGCTACCGTGGCGTGCCATCGTCGTGAAGGTAGCAGCGCTAGAAGGAAAGAGAAGGTGACGCCCAAAAGCAGCTGCGGTGGTTAAGGTATAATTAATCCCTATGTTAAGTTTTAAATATCAATGCTATTACGAGACTTGTTATTTCGATGCTAGTACGTGTGTGAATCGTTAGACATTGTTGAATGTTAGTATATGTAATGTGTGAATCATTTGTCGTTGTTTAATGTTAGTTATTTAGTTGTATGTTGCAAATAATTTAAAGTTAGTATATGTTTGCTGAGGTGATTAGTAATTTCGTAATGTTGAGCAATTTGATGTTATATTTAAGTAGTCAAATTTAGTGCAGAGCTGTGTCATTCGGCTGGAGGGAATAACTACGCGGTTTGAAAGGAGACGTGCGCAAGTGCGCAGGAAAGAGAAACGACAGCGAAGGTATAAATTTGTAATCCCTTAGGACGGCGGTAATTTTTTTTGTTAATTATTGTTGGTTGTTAGTACAGGAATTATACGTTTATTATTAGTTAAAATCGAATGGAGGTGTGATACGCTTATTATTAGTTAAAATCGAATGGAACTTATATTGAAGTAACGAGATATAGTTGGAAATACGTTACAGCAATAATGTAAGCATAGAGCATGCGACACTTTATGGGTAGTAGCGTATTAATAGCAATTGGCATGCTATTTCAGGATGACAGGTGATATGCCCGTTCGGGTGTATTATGGCGACGCTCCAATACAACTTTGTGATAGCGGTGTCGATTTGACCGTATATGCATTCGTTGATACTACCTTAAATACACCAGACCAGTTGGTTTTGAACGACGTGCTAGGGTGGCTGCATAATATGTTCGGGATAGATCCTTTGATGGAGAAATTAATCATAAAAGCCATGTGGCCAGTAAGGGGTGAATACAGATGGCAGTGGAGGGTAATAGAGCTTGCATCTACCGGGAGTTGGAGAAAATTTGTGGCTAAAGTAAGAGAGAAAAGTTATAGCCTGGCAATATTGGTGCAAAAGAAAACAGATGTTGTTGGAACCGGCGAGACCAGCCGCACGGAGGTGGATCAAACTCATATCGTGGAAGAGATTAATATTTGCAGGAGTGGGCAAGAGGAAGCAGTGGAGGAGGTTACTGCACCGGTAGATTTAGTTGTGCCCGGTGGCAATTGTCCGCCTAACGAGTTGGAAGACGATGAGCCGGACTCACCTTTGGCTGTTGATGCTGCGGAGGAGAACGATGCGGTAGTGGAAGAAATGGAACTGGAGAACGAGGAATATATTTCGTTCATGATGGAAGGGCAAGATACAGCACAGTGGGACGAGGAAGCCAACGTACCTGAAGATTGGACGACCATATCAATGAGCCGTCTGGGGGTTAACGATGGTTTAGATGCCCACTGGCGATATGATTGTAAGAAGGTGCAAGTTGGATAGATGTTTCACGACAAAGGGCACCTACAAGACGCGGTGAAGAGGTGGGCTTTTCTGCAGAAGCGGGAGTTCAGGGTGAAGGTTTCAAATCGGACGACGTATGACGTGAAGTGCACGAAGCCCGGATGCCCTTGGAGAGTGCATGGTTACAAGCCACAACATGACAACTTATGGGTAGCTTCAAGGGTTGAGGAGCATACATGTTTGTTGGACAAGACCCCTTTGGTACACAGGAACATGACGGCTGCATTCGTGGCACAAATGGTTTATTCGAAGGTTGTTAAAAAAACCTCTTTGTCGCCGTTCACAATAATGCATGACGTGGAGAAAGAGTACGGGTATGAGATATCGTACGACAAGGCTTGGAGGGGTAAGCAGAAAGCACTGGAGATGAGATTTGGAAGTTACGAAGATTCATACCACAACCTTCCCCCAGTTTTGGAGGTGTTGCAGGCCAGAAACCCAGGCACACATATGGCTATTCTCGATGAGGTTAATGACAATGGAAAAAACGTCCTTCGTCGTGCATTTTGGTCATTTGGGTGCATGATAGAGGCCTTCCGAAATTGCATTCCGTTGCTATGTGTTGATGGTACTTTTATGACAGGCAAGTATAGGGGAACTATTTTAACCGCAATCGGAGTCGACACTGATAGCCATGTCGTCCCTGTTGCCTTCGCTTTTGTTGAAAGCGAGAACACATCGAGCTGGCTATGGTTCCTGCGTCACATTAAAAGGTGTGTTGTTCAAAACAGACCAAATGTGTGTGTTCTGCATGACCGACATGCCGGCATTCTATCAGCGGTGCAGCAGCTAAAGGAACATGTAACTGATGAGGTTTCCTGGCCAGATTTGCATAGCAGATGGTGTATGCGACATCTCGGTGCAAATTTTTACAGACAATTCAGGAGCAAGAGGTTAATGGACCTGTTCAAAAAGTTGTGCAAGCAGAATCAGCGAAGAAAGTTCGACGCCATATGGGAACAGTTGGATCGGCTGACCACTACTCACATGCAAGAGGTTCGAAAAAAACCAGTTGTTGCCCGACAAGACGAGCCGGAAGGCCTGGATCCCGTTCCAAACGAATCACCATCTGTCACTCGATTTAGGAAGCGGGGGAGGGCTACAAAGTGCTTCACTGACTGGATAGAGCATGAGCCAAGGGAAAAGTGGTCATTGTTGTATGACACCAATGGTTCACGGTATGATGTGATGACAACAAATCTTGCTGAAGTGTACAACTGGGTGATGAAAAATACACGTCCTTTACCACTTGTTGCTATCCTGGAGGGTATCACAAGGGGTACACAGAAGTATCTTTGTAAAAGATACGCCATGGCTAGTCTTAACCTTGCCAATCCTAATGTAAGGTATAACCCTGCTATCACACTGTACATGGAGGAGAAAAGCAAGAAGGGCGGAATGCACAGGGTCTGGCCTGCTGGGAATAGGGAGTTGCTGTTTGAGGTACGCCTGCGTGACAAGAGTGGTGTCGGTATTGGGAGTACGGACATCACATTGGAGTGCACGTTGTGGCCAGACTATCATGCTTGCAAATGCAACTGCAACAAGCCTTTTCTTCGACATCTGCCATGCTCTCATGTTCTTGCCGCTTCCGCAAAAGGTGGTGTCGATGCGAACATATTCGTCTCGCCTTACTTTAGTAAGGAAGCATGGGAGAAGACCTGGCGTGGTGAATTGCGTGGTTGACGTGCGGTATGTGATTTCACTCGCCCACCCCCAGGGGAAGCCAAGTGGGTGCCTGTCTCAAATTTGCTAGTTGGCACGAAGGGGCGTCGCAAGACCCGACGAATCAAGAACCACATGGATGAAGCTGAAACGAACACCCGTTCGCGACGTCCAAAGGCTTGCATTGTATGCGGCGGAGACCATAGCCGTAAAGATTGCAGCATGTACGACGTAGGCAAAGATGCAGAAGGTGGCGATACTCGGCGTGTTCCAGGGTGGAGGTCGACTTCGAGAAATAATCCTTAGTTATTCGTCTTGTAATATTTGTATTTACCAGTTCTACAGTGTGTTCACTTGAACTTGTTAGTATGTAACCTGTACGATGATACTATCGCGTTGCATAACATTGTATTCATTTAAAGTTTTGCAGTGTGTCCACATCATTTTATCAGTATTTGAGTTCTGCTATTAAAATTTCGCTTTGCATAAATTTGCACGTGCATTTTGTCATTTTTTAATTCATTTCTGATGCTCACGACACTGGTAATCATGCATTTTGCAGATATGGCTGCCAGGGATGACGTATCGCTGATCGACGAGGTGATCGATAAACATCACCGTTCGAGACGACTGAGTCAGGGGACGTTCTGCAACGTGCTGAAGATGCGGGGACCGGATCAGTATTGGCGTATCGATCCTCGTTGGATTCCAAGGTATGTGGAAAACCATTTGTCACCTCGTGCTGTCATTTAAATTTTCTCGCATTGCTAATTATTCCTTTGTAACATGTAACAGGTTGAGAGCCGCTGGGTTGTTGACCTTCGCACGCTTGGTTGCGCCTTCACGTGGAAGGTCACCCCGTATCAACATCGATGCGGCCTTGCTGAGTGCTTTGGTGGATAGATGGAGGCCCGAGACACACACCTTTCACCTGACAGTTGGAGAGATGGTACCCACTCTGCAGGATGTGTCTTTTTTGTTGGGTCTACCGATAGCGGGTGCAGCGGTTGGCCCGACACAGGTCCACGCTGGATGGGCGGATGATCTGTTGGCCAGTTTTGGTGGAGTGGTGCCTGCTCCGCTGGAGGATCTCACAGATAGGCATGGGCCCACGAGGAGTTGGTTGCACCAGTTCCACCAGGAGGTGTTCCCAGAGGATCAGGAGGACTGAGTAGTGCGCCGACACTTACTCGCGTATCTACTGTGGTTGTTTGGGTGGGTGATGTTCACGGGGACTCACGCTGACTCCGTGGACAAGCACTTCATCCACTACGCGGAGCAGATCGCCGAGCTACCTGTAGAGGAGATTCCGCAGTACAGTTGGGGGTCGGCTGTTCTTGCGGCGACGTACGCTGGTCTATGCGATGCTTGCAACAGGAACGGCAAGGCCAGTTCTCTGACAGGATGCCCTCTGCTTCTAATGTTATGGGCGCATGAGCGCTTTGACATTGGAAGGCCACACCTGGAGTCGTACGCAAGTTACGGCGTCGATGAGATGTACAAGTCTGGACTTGAAGACATAGACGATCGTCCCACCATGGGATCGCTGTGGATACACCGCGAGGTAAATTGTACATTGCAATGCATTTTTCCTAACACTTTCTTATTCTACGCTTTATCTCGATTGACGGGCACTAATCACATATTTCATGTTTTTGCAGCCGAGGTGGGTGAGCGGAACGACATGTCGCGTGTACACACAGTTCGTGGCGGACTTCGATCAGCTTACGCCCGACCGGGTTCGATGGACCCCGTACACGCATCGGGATGTCGTCGAGCGGGCACCGCACGGTCTTGCAGAGCTCTGCACGCGCGACGCAGAGCTCTGGAGGACCACTTGTCACCTAGTGCTGGACGTGCACGTCGAGCCGTACCACGTGCAAAGGGTACTTAAACAGCTCGGCATGTACCAAGACTACCCTCCGAGAGGTGGACGCTCTCTAGCTGTTAGCGTCCACAAGTACTTGTCCGACAATGTTATAGGCAAGTAGTGTGTTTTACCCCATCGTATACGTTTCTTACGTACTCATTACATCGTACGCAGGTACACCCGGAAGGGACTCGGTCTGTCCCACGAGGGGACCATTGTTCAGACGATCGCGCCAACGGTTGCGGAGTGGGAACATGCGGCGGAGCACTTGGTTCTCCAAACACCTCCAGACGACGGAGCTTCGTACAGACAGTACCTTCGTTGGTACCGTAGTGTTACGCGCTGGAGGTGTTTTCCGCCACAAGGGGAAACGTCTGACCCTCACCAGGCGTCGATCACGGACACGTTTGCCCAACAACCTCGAGCTGCGTACAACTCAATGGTATGTCGTTGCTTTTGTTCATTATCGTTACATGTGGAACACGTTCAATGGTTCTAACGCCCTTGCCTATTCATTCAATAGGCCGAGTTTGTGGAACAGGTTCACGCTGAGTCCAACACGATGCTACAGAGACTGGAGACGAGGCCTCAGCACGTCAGGCAGGATGACGTGGCGTCCGTCCTTCGCAGTTTCCGTTCACGGGCTGCGGCGCTACTTCGTCGTGTCTCCTGTCGAAGCGCGGCTGATGTTGTGCAGCCTTCCAGGCGGGCAGGATCGCCACCACTACCACGACGCTCTAGTGTGGACCAGTTCCGCTCCTCTACTTCACGTCGCCACTACGACGACGCCGGTCCTTCGTACGCTCGGCCTTCACTTCAGGAGACGCCTCCCCCTGTCCGCCCAGGGAGATCGTCTGACTTTGGGGTTCCGGCATCGAGTATGCCACCACCGCGGCCTCAGGTACGGCACGTTTGCCTTGCTTACCATGCAGTTCATATCGTACTCAACCTCCGTTTTATACCATATCTTAACCTACGCAACGTGAACAGCCACAACAGGTGTACGATACCCTGGGAGCCTATGCGGAGCCAGACTTTCCCTACCTGCCGACAGGGGACTACCTGGCGGCCACACCGAGTTGGGGACTGTACGTTACTCCACGCGCACCGGAGTCAGGGTACACACAGCACACAAGTAAGTATTGTTTAGATCGTAGTTACCATCATCGTTCGCTTAATTTGTATGCATGGTTACTAACTATGAACATGTGGCATCGCCTCTATTTTGCAACAGGTCACGACTACGGGGTTTCGCAAGGGCATTCTGCAGTTCCTGCTGTCTCTCCTCGAACACAGTTCGTGGACGATTTCTTTGCGACGGATGCACCCGATGCGCAAGCTGGCATAGACTACTGGTACGGTGCTCCTCCGGTCACGCAGCCTACGCAGCAGGGGGAGTCCGTGCAGCCAGAGGATGCTACTCCACAGCAGCCGGCACGACATAGGCACCCACCTGATAATTTGACATATCCCACAGCGCAAATCAGACAATGTCAGAAGGGAGGGCCTAGCAAGCGTGCGAGAGGGGGGCATTCTTGACTTGTAGTGTTACCTCTTCGTATGTAACTCTATTCGGTCGCCGCACTCATATGTCACGAAAACATTTCATGTCATTCGCTACATCTACTCAACGAAACGACAAAAAACTTTCGGCGCGTAACAGAGCGCTACGATTGGTCCCTACCAGTTCTTGGCCCGTGACAGACGTTTACGATACGTCGCTATCATCTTTCGGCGCGTGAAGGCGTCCGGACTCAGCTTTTGCCGATGCTTTGTTCGACACAATCATTCAATTTGCGCTGCCGCGTGAACGTGTTGTCAAATCCACGCTACTGGTGAACTCATGTTAGATGGATATGTGCCTCTCCTTCCTCCACTATATATTACATAGTTTCAAATACGCGCTCTTCATCCAATGGCCCGAGGAAGTGCTCATTTCAACCGGTCACAATTGAAGGAAAAAAAGAGAGAGGTGAGGAAGAAGGAGAAGAGCCGCGAAGCGTTGCTGCTGTGCTTATTCGATCGCAGGTTAGTACAATATCCCGACGTATGGTTATATTTTTTGTCGCATACTACTGTAATTACCATGTATTTGAAATTTCTGAGTAGATCTGTAGCACTTAGATGCGGACCCTAGATTTTTTGCGAGTAGATCTGTAGCACTGTGAGTAGATATGTTGAAATTTGTGAGTAGATATGTAGCACTTAGAAGTGTGAATAATTTTAGACTAGATTTGTTGTGCACACGTTTGGTTTGTAGTAGTACTATATTTGACCGTACAATGAGAAGTATTAAGGGTGTGTACAATATTTGATAGTTGTTTTTTTAAACTGTAGGATGCCAAGGCGTGGAAAAGCTACCAACTCAAGGTAACATAACACGTTTCTGTGATATTATGTGTTATTCGTTGTGCATGAAATAAGGAATCCTAGATTAACGGGTCAGGACGTTTCATTTATTGTTGACTTGTAGTTATCGCCCGAAGACTGGAAATGCCTTCAACCCATTGCCTTTGCCTAGCGGTGTTCCAGTGCCCATGTGCTGGTGCGGTGATCCTTGCAAAGTAGCCAAGTCTGATGACGAGGAGACGTACATGCAGAGATACTGGATGTGTGCCAATTTTGAGTTTGAGCCAACACCTGAGATCCGCCGCATTAACTTAATGGTGAGGAACTGATGTTTTGTAATAATTATTTGGTGTATTAAGTAGTCTTGAACAATTTATTTGGTTAGTAAACATTGCATTTGTTGTAGACCCCTTCACCGCTATGTGATTTTGAGCAGTGGATCGACACCGAGATCAAGCCGCAAAACAAGAAGCGGTTGGAGTACATGCGGCGATGGGATGCAGAGCACAAGGAGAAGATAGAGCAGAGACGTAAGGAGGAGGCCGCAGAAAAAGAGCACAAGGCAGAGGCGGAAATGAGGAGTGTTGCTGCGTACAGGGAAGAGCGGGAGCGGAAGCTTGAGCGTGCGCGGTGAGCGAAGACAGCAATGGAGGAGAATCCCGATGGGCAGAGGTAGGGAAAGTGGCCTCGTTGCACTCAGTAGTATGCACCAGTTGGTAGTTGTATCGTCATCGTGTTCAGCTCTTGCACTACCTTCCTTCTAGTTCTACCTTATCTATGTAACCGCAATGGAATCAGGTGTATCATGTTTAAATTGTACTACAACTTCTCCTTGTTTCGGTATGGTCATGGATGTGCTCAACATCAATTCTTAAAAAAAGTTTCTTCTCGGTTTCTAAAAACATGTTCTGTGAAGTCGAAATTTTTTTAGTCCTCCGAAAACGATTTTCGAAATTTTCGAAAATAGACAGAACCAATTTTCGCTTCTGCAAATTTTTGGCCCTATCCGAAAGTGGTTTTTGGAATTTCCGAAAATAACCGATAAACAAAATAAGGTTCTGTAAATTAATTAATTACAAATGGATATATCTAAAATTATTAAATTATAACTCCGATATGTTTATCCAAATATGCAGTTACAAATGTGTATGTCAATTATAATAAATTATAATTATAATAACAACTTATAAATTATAATTAATCAATTATAAAAATTTCTCTCATTATTTCTTTACTAACAACTTAAAAACAATTCTTACACAAATTAAAAAATAGTTTTGTACATTACTAAATTAAAAATGGATATATCTAAAATTAATAAATTAAAAATCCGATGTGTTTCTCCAAACATTCAATTCAAAATGGGTATTAATCAATTATAACAAAATTATATTTACAAAAACTACTTACAAACTTAATTATGAAAACAACTTACAAATTATAATTAATCAATTATAAAATATATGTCATTAATTAATTATTAACAAGTTAAAAACAACTCTTAACAAATTAATTTGTATTAATAAAAAAAAACTACACTTAACAAATAAAAATAATAATAAGGCCGGCCGGCCCGGCCTGTCGAACGGCCGACGTTCGACTGGTCCGGCGGCCTGGCCTGTCGAACTGACCGGAGTTCGACTGGGCCGGCCTGTCGAACGGCCGGAGTGCGACTGGGCCGGCGCCCCGGCCTGTCGACATGCCGCGTGCCGACAGGGCCCAGTCGAAACGCGGCCGTTCGATCGGTCCGGCCTGTTGTCGCTCCGACGTTCGATTGGGCCCTGTCGAATCGCCGTGGTTCGACAGGCCCGACATTTCCGCGATTTTCTGCAAAGGCCCACTAGTTTTGCAATTTTCCATTTAAACAATATTATTTCTAAAAAAAAACTCACAATTTCAATCTCTTAAAAAAGATAAGCAAGTTAGATTGAAAATCCACTGCTTCTCTGTTTCTATTGAAATTATTCCTACCTAACAATGTCACAGATGGCATACAACTACTGGTATAATAGCATATAAAAGATCTTCCAAAAAACAAAAGTAGAGGACAGAATTGCTGCCATGTTAGACTCCAATTTCCATTCTACCAAGAAACCACTAGTTGACAATCGCAATTATTAGTAAAATAACGAGGTACCTGTGACATTGCTTCAGCAATACTAGTTCGAACACAAGCTCGCGCTGCAACCTGCAGGGCATCGGGAGGACTAGTGTCACAGATCAACACCTGGACGAAGCCACGAAGCACAGATCGACGCCGGGAGTACTCTGGTGACGCAAACCAGCGCCGATGACATGGATCGATGCCTGCACGAATCCGTCGTCCTAGGCAACGACCCCCTCCCGGATCCTTCCGATACACCAACCGACCGATGAAGAGGCAGGAGGGAGGCGGAAGAGGTTGGCGCTGTCGAGGACGACAAGCAGGATGGCATTCAGGTGGCGGCACCAACAATGACATCCTGTTCTTTTTCCAGTTTTCTGAACATCGAATAAAAACAAATTCATGGCTAAAAAGATACTATGGAATTCAAGGTTTAAGATAGTCATATTGTCCCATTGATTAGTTTGTATAGCAATTATCATAAGCTGCAGATTCAAGCAAACTAAGGGCACTCACAACCTTATATGGCAATTCGATTTCAATATTGCACAGGTTAAACACTTAAACCTAGCAGAGACTATGAACAGAACCTAGAAAAGCTAGAAAAGCTAGCAGAGGAAACATACGTAGAGAAATTGTGAACAGAGACTGCAAGCAAGCATCAAGATTGAAACCTTGTGCAGCTTCTGAAAAGACTCAGATTTCCGTGGCAGCCAGCCTCGGACAGCCTCGGTGGCCACCTGTGTGAGCCAATGGGGTCACCCAGTGGCAACATGCTCCCAGCCCACGCATGAACACCGGCTTTGATCCCTGAAAAAACACATGGCAAAAAATAAAAGAAGTGAAGAAAAAGGAAGATGAACAGGAGAAAGGAAAAATAACAGATCGGTGCTGGAGGTGATGCCGAGCGGACGGAGGAGACGTGGCTGCTTCGCGTGCTGACGATCAAGCCGGGGATGGGAAGAGGGATGATGGGAGGAGAAGGGTTTTGATCCCCATCAAGCCACCAAGACAGCCGCCATCTTCCTCGGCCGATCCATCTCATTCCTGGGTCCCCATGCCCTGCCCATCGCCTTGACGCTTGGATCCATCTTCCTGTGCTGAGGAAACCGACGTCGATGGTGGAGGACCAGCCGGGGCATTGGAGAGGCCTCTCAATCCAGTCGCCACCGCCGCTGCCCAAAGTACCAAATAGTCGAACCACCAGTGAGGGGGTGGCCGCCTCCTCTGCTTCCTCACCATCGCCCCCTGCATCATGGGCATCGCTGGCCCTCCTCGCCACCGCTACTACTTGGACGCCGGGCCACAGGCCGAGGCCGTCGTCGTCGTGGCCATTCAACTGCTCTACCAAGCTTCGTAGCCATCGCCTCTCTCCAGGTCCGAAAAATGGGGGAAGCTGAATTGGTGGTTCGTTTCTGTTCAGAGCATCTTGGATCAACATATCTAATATGTATTCACTTAGTAACTGCATTATTATCACATACATATGAGTATTTATTAGAGCAGTAAAACAATTACTCGAGTTGAGGGGTAGGGGTGTGTGGGGGAGGGGGAGAGGGGTTGGGGGTGGGTTGTCTTAGCTATAACGTAATCCACCTATAGTATATTATATATATACACATACATACATACATATATATATATATACACACACACATATATAGGACAGCCCTAATCTACACCTCCTCCCCCCTCACCTCCCAGTCCAGCCTGGCCCACCCCCACCCTCCACGCGCACCTCCCTCCTCCCATCTCTCGCGTGAGCCTCCCTCCCACTGTCACCCCCTCTCTCTCTCTCTGATTTCCCCTGTCCCTCCCTCCCAGCACCCCCTCCCCCTCCCTCTCTTTCACCCGGCACCCCTCCCACCTCCCTCCTCCCTCACTTCTAGGGCTTCACTTTTTTCTCCGTGCTTCCTTCCTCTCATTTCTTTCTCTCCTCATTTTTTCTCTCTTTTCTCTCTTTTTGTTTTTTTCTCTCTTTTCTCTGTTCGTTTTTTCTTCTCTTCCATTATAGAACATTTCTATTATTTTACTATGAAACTCATAACCTGTTACTATGTTACAGTAGTAACATGACACAGTTACTACAAAATTTATGGACTATTACTACACTTTTGGCAGTAACATACTGATAAAAATGTAGTAATACATAACATATCGTAGTAACGGTACTGCTACAGTACTACTGCTTGTGCATAGCTAAATTTTTAAATCTCAATCTTGTGCAAAGTACAAGTGCTAAAAAGTGCATGTGCATGGTCACAAGTTAACACAAATGGTAAAAGTACTTCTTTTTGTCCACACAAAGATACATAATAGCAAGCTAAGTACAAGTGAACTTTTAGAATTTTAATCTTTAAACAATTGTTGACGGTCGTTAAGTGCAAACATAAACCGTCAACTCCTGCATAAGGAATAAAAGATATAATATCAAAACTTAGTGATATGAGTTTTATACTAATCATTTCCACTAGTTTTGGTACATCTATGTATGCAGGTCATTTAAGGAGAAAATACACTCGCCATGCAACTAAAATGAACCTCCGGCCAATCACATGAGAGTACAAGGATTGGAGGGCCCACAAGTCAGTTGAAACCAACTTAAAGAGGGGCCAAACCAACCTAATCGCCATAAGGGCCCACCTGTCAGTCTCTTGGCCAAAGGAGAGGCCAGGAGGTGGAACCCAGGGGTCGACCGAACCAGGGGTTCAGCCAAACCGCCACTGGCTCCTTTCATCGCCACCTTCACGTGGATGATCTTGATAGCTTCCCAATGACGGTTACAGAGGTACCGACCTTCCAAACTGACCTACAACCGTCATACTCAAGCTATAAAAGGAGAAGGCTTCGCACATTTTATTACACACACAACTTGGATCAAGTAGAGTACAACTCACTTGTGAGCTTCATTTTTAGTATGTTGGTTTAGTAGAGAGTGAGGGGAAGCTCCGGAAGGAGTGCCCCAAAATATCAGAGTTTTCTTCGAGAATTTTACGAAGGAACACCGGGTTGTTGGCGTTCTTCCAACGAAGTTCCGGAGAGAAGCTGGGATTGTCGGATTTCTTCCCTCGCTTGTACCTTGGCGGATGCTTTCTTTTATAAAGTAAGTATTCGAGTTTCTTTGTGTTCTTTAATTAATTTATTTAAGTGAGATATATCCTCATCAGTGCGGGTTCGTCGCTTAGTGCGTAGCTAAGTGCTCTAGTACTAGGACTCTGGATAAAGAAGGAAGTTCCTGCGCAAGGCTAAAGTAGTAATTAATAACTTAGACGTGGTGTCTAGGTTAGAAATTACCTTCGTCTGTTGTGTGCTCCATGGAAAGTGAGGTAGGCGGCAGGTGGTGACAGCCTTGTCCGTCTTTTGTATCCCTCCACGTTCTGGTACATTATAGAGCTCAAGGCCGGACTCAGCTTGGTAGACCCTAGGGGAGGGCCGATGCCCGAAGCATGCGATAGAGTTTTACCTTTAACTTAACTTAAATAATTAAAAGACATAAGAATCCTCTCTAGCCAACTATAGGTTGTTGTGTCCTTGGGTTGAATTCTAGTTAGTAGATATACACACATGTTACTCGTGTTCGATACCCTTTGGTCACCCTAAGAGGAAATGCTCTACAGTATCCATGCGTTTACGGATTTATCTGTGAACATAAGAAATACCAACAAGCATTTCTGGCGCCGTTGCTGGGGAATGGTTGTTGTATTATCTACGAGCTTGGTTCACCCTCGTATTTTTTCTTTTCTTTCCTTCTATTTCTTCCTTTCTTTTCTTACCTACCATGGAGCAGCCTTCTATTCAAAACCTCTCTGCTCCAAGGGCCGAGTTCTTTGAGCCATCACCATCTTCAAAACCTATCCGGTCATCTAGCTATGAACTTAGTCCTGGCTTTATAGCCATGGTTCGGGGACTAACCTTCTCGGGTAGCGAAAGCGAAAATCCCTATATTCATCTGTGTGAATTTGAGCAATTGTGCTCATGCTTGTCAATTGCTGGCATGGCACAAGATACCTTGCGGTGGAAGTTGTTTCCCTTTTCTCTTACGAAAGAGGCGAAACGATGGTACACCCTTACGGTGAGCAAACTATATGGTGAATGGGAGGAACTGAAAAGCAGGTTCTGCCTTGCTTTCTTCCTGTTAACCCGTGTAGCTTCTCTCCGTATGCAGGGTCTCAATTTTCAGCAATATGAGAACGAGTCCATTGGTGCAGCCTGGGCACGATTTTCCTTGTTAACTCAAGCTGGCCCAGACTTGTCTTTACATGACCACATGTTGTTACAACACTTCTGTCTTTGTTTAGACAAGGAGTCTGCCATGTATCTCAATGCTTCCGTCAGAGGTTCGTTTGCGCACAAGACGACGATGGAAAGTAGAGAACTCTTGGACTTTCGCTCGTTGCGAAACCATCTAGGAAATCGAGTACACACATGAGGAATCACCAGTCGTTGAATCGAAGCTTTCTACCTTCACATTCCATGATTCAACCGTTGAATCCTCATCCGAACCACGGGAAACGAAGGAAGAAGAAATTTAGCCTTCGGAATTCCCATTCCTGTTTGACGGTGATCTTTTTGAAAATTATGGAAACACCTCAAACTATTCTGCACAAAAGAGACCACTGGTCCCGCGTAGTTGGAATGAGCCTCTCGAGGAAACTTTTCTGAAGAGACGGTTCATGAACTGACTACTATCATGAACGAAGAATGGTTAAGGAGTGGAGCTTTCGTCTGAAGCAATTCGGATTAGCTCCCTGTCCTTAACTATTCCTTATCTCGTGAGAGAGGCCATTGTGAAAACTCTTTATAATCCCATTGTCGGAGCCAACATTATGTCTGCATCCTTTGCACTTGCGTGCTTAGGGGATGAGTTGTTGGTAGCGAAAGATAAGACCTTTCAGGATCCATCCGGTCCTATCATAGAAGGGTATGGGGTTATCCGCATAGTGCCGATCCGGCACAACGATGTTGAGATCGTCCTTAATTTCCACGTGTTCGAAGTCTATGACTTCGACATTCTTATAGGCCATCCCATAGAAAAGCTTTTCTTTGATGTGCCTAGAACCGGTGTTCTCAACATCAAGCTTGGGAAATTGGCGTTTTTCGT
The DNA here is from genome assembly GCA_008326285.1 of Oryza officinalis. Lineage (NCBI taxonomy): Eukaryota > Viridiplantae > Streptophyta > Magnoliopsida > Poales > Poaceae > Oryza > Oryza officinalis. Next base: position 15,073,409 of record BDMV01000003.1, on the reverse strand, counting down.
CCCGATTTCACGATCGAAAAATTCTTTGACAGAACCCGTTCCAAAGTCTGAGCCAATTAAGAAAGTGCTGGTTGTCTCTCCTTTCGAGTCCCTTGAATCCCTCCTCGAAGATGATGCCACTGCATTTGTCGAGGAAGAGGACGATCTTGGAGAGGTGATCAAGTTACCCAAAACCGATCTGCCTTCATGACCTCCAGTTGAGCTCAAACCTCTTCCTTCAGGCCTTCGCTATGCTTTTCTACATGGTGATACTGAGTCGCTCGTTATCATAAGTGATAAATTGACTGATGACGAATCTACCCGACTCATTTCTGTGCTAGAAAAGCATCGTTTTGATCTTGGCTACTCATTTCAAGATCTCAAGGGGATTAATCTGGCTCTCTGCACACATCACATCCCTTTAGATCCTTCTTTCATGCCCTCTCGAGAGCCGCAACGGAGGCTAAGCAATGCGATGAGAGAAGTTGTGAAAAAAAAGGTCTTGAAACTCCTACACACCGGGATAATCTATTCTGTGCCGTATAGTGAGTGGGTCGGCCCAATTCAGGTTGTACCTAAGAAGGGAGGTATGACAGTCATTGAAAACTCAAAGAACGAGTTAATCCCACAACGAACTGTCACGGCATGGAGGATGTGCATTGATTATAGAAAGCTCAACAAAGCTACTAAGAAGGAACATTTCCCGCTGCCCTTCATTGATGAGATGTTAGAGCGGCTGGCAAACCACTCCTTCTATTTTCTTGATGGCTATTCTGGCTATCATCAAATTGCCATCCATTCTGATGATCAAAGCAAGACAACGTTCATGTGCCCGTACGGAACGTATGCTTACCGACGAATGACGTTCGGGTTGTGTAACGCACCCACGTCATTCCAACGGTGCATGATGTCTATCTTCTCCAACATGATCGAACAAATCATGGAAGTTTTCATGAACAACTTCTCCATCTATGGAAAAACTCTTGATCATTGCTTGAAGAATTTAGACAAAGTCTTGCAACGATGTCAAGAAAAAGACTTGGTATTTAATTGGGAAAAGTTTCACTTCATGGTTCGTAAAGGAATAGTCCTAGGACATCGTGTCTCCGAAAGGAGAGTTGAGGTGGACAAGGCTAAAATAGAGGTAATCCAGCAGCTTCCACCTCTGTTGGTATTTATTACGAACACAAAGTAATCTGCAAGCTCACAGATACCGATGTAGCCTTCACCTAAGAGTATTCCAGGGTATCGTATCCACAGGAAATGTGTGTAAACTAGTCTTCTAATTAAATTACCCAAGGACACAAGATATATGGTAGGTGAGGATAGAGAGGATTTTCTATGAATTAATTATCTTAATTTAAGTTAAGGTAAAACTTTATCGATTGCTTCGGGCACCGGCTTACCCCTGGTTTGTCAAGAAGACACTGGCCTACAGCTCTATGATGCACCCGAACATGGAGGATTACGAAGGACGGACAGGGCTGTCACCACCTACCACCTACCTCTACAACCCATGGAGTACACAACAAAGAAAGGTAACCTCCAGTCTAGACACCGTCTCTATGCTATTGATTACTACCTTAATCTTGGTACTAGCTTAAGACTAAGATACTCTACCTAAGCAGAGCGATGAATCCGCAATGATGAAAATATATCTTACTTAAATAAAGAAGTCATGAACACTTACTTATATGAAGACAAGCATTCGTCATGGTACAAGCTTGGAGGAGAGCGCCGACAGCTCCGGCACTCCTCCAGACTTCGCCTCACTCTCCCCCTATTCTAAGCACCACCCCCAAGCTAAACCTTTGCTTGTCCCGAGTAAAGATAGAACTTAGGTTGTTGATCAGGAGTTACTACCCATGTTTTATTTCACAATGGTACTATGTCTACAACATATCCTTCTACCTAGAATTTGAATAAGTTGTCAATAGTACTTTACCTTTATTACCTTATTCCTCATGGGGCTTATAGCTTCTCCTCGCCTTGGGTAGTTGAAGAATTGACTGGATCATAAAGTACCAATCACTAACTCTTTGCTCAACTTTCATTCTGAAGTTTTTAAAGATTTTTTGCAAATGAAAGCAAAGTTCCTCAAATGATACACTCGATCACTCAATGTGTATAAACTTCCTCACCAAAGCATAGTGTTACCTCTTTTATCATCCTACTTCTAAAGGTTTATATGTGGAGCTCATGATAGGGATAAAAGATATAGCAATACTTGCATCACATATTTTGCAAAATTAAAAAGAGGATCCATCGAGAAAACAAATCATACAACCTTGATCAAGATGTGCAAAGTGTGTGGCTATATGGTGGAAGGTGTATGTGGTACTCCTTTCCCATTAGCTCTCTTTTATTCCTAACTTTGAGATGTGGCTATATTTTTCTCCAACTATTTTTGTGATTGCCCAAAAACTTTCATGAGCACTCCTTTTTTCCTTTTTCTCATTTTTTTCTTCTCATGATGATTGAGAATATTTTCTACCTTCCTTCTTTTCTTCCTTTTTTTAGCCACCTCTTATTGAAATCTACTATGAGAGACATTTTGATGACATGGTGGAGCATTTATTTGGTGGATGGAAATATTGTTAACCCCTAGTGTAGAGGTAAAACAACTGTGGTGAGTGAATGACATGTTTTTGCTAATATCTAGTGAAGAGATCAAGCATATATGGTGGGTGCATGTGAGTGGGTATCTTGATCAAGAAAGCATGAAAAGAATCTCACTAGGGTCACAACAATTTGATAAAGCTCAATATAATAACAAGCAACATATGAGTATAAAGTTTTCAATATGATCATCATATGGTTCTGGTGGGAATTCATCATCATTGAGGAACTTATAAATTTTATTCTTTTTGAAAAAAAAAATTCTCTGGAAATTTAGTTTCACTTAAGAAAGATCATACCAACTATATTTCACCAGTTCATATCAACAACAACCTAGACTTAGATCATATATATGCAACCCACAAGTTTCAAGTTCAAGGCAAGAGTCTTGACCAACAAACCCAAAAACTAAGGTGAAGATTAAGCTGTAAACTAAGCACTAGAGAAAAATAAAACAGAGCAACTATTCATCATTTCAACAGGAAAAACTAAGGCATTCTTACCGCATATGAAAAAGAAAATCTTTTTGGTATTTTTAAGTTTATGCAAATTTTTATCATTTTTGTGTTTTATCATGTAATGCAGAAAAGTAAAGATACAAGTTACCTTGGTGGGGTAGGGACTTCCCCAAGCTAACTTCTTGTTCATGGCGCTTGATGAGGGTCGAAACCTTGCGATCTGAAATAGGGCATCAGATGAGCTTGATTTTGCTGCATGGCGGTATTGATTTCTGCCAGCTGGTCGTCGGTATGCTACCGCCATGAGTGGATCTCCTGGGCATGCTGGTGTAGCGTGTCATGCATCTCACTGCTCCAGAGATCAAGCTCTCCTAGCTATCGAGTGATGTCCGCAAATTCTTGCCCAAAGTCGCGAAAACTTCGGGACGAAAATGAGTGATGTGCACTTGACTGCGGGGGTAGCCCACTGGAGCTGGAGGAGTGGTCGCCGATGGTGAAATTAGCCTAACGGGCGCTCATGGGATGCTCCCAGCGACCACTGCTTGCACTTGGGCACGCCGAGGTGCCTTCATCATGAGCAGGCAAAGGTTGGTCCCAACTGGATGCATGCCCAGGTTGGCCCCAATCTGCCTGTTGCATGAACGGGTACTGCTGTTGCTACTGTGGCTGCTCTACTACAGCATTCCATGTCATACGTTGATTTGTCCTGCAAGAAAAACTGCTCCTTCGAGCCCCCTCATGCAAAGCAATGGTTAGCTCCTGGCACTTATACAAGTGAAATTCCGGGTTAGGTAACGGAATTTTCCTTGTATATCCGGGGAAGAAATAAATTAAAGAGGCATTGGGATCATGTTTTAAAATATGTCCTTGCACAAAATAATCCTCGTTAATGATGGAGTGAGATTGGGGAATGTCCAAGATATGGTCGTTCTGCAATGCTCCAACCTTAGCAGCAATACGAGTAATTAATGAAGTGCATTCTATAGGTCCTGCCATCTTTATATATTCTAGCCATTGTTTGATCATGGGTCTAACAGGAGAGATTTTAGTCTTTTTAACCATGGCATATAGTATTCTCAACTCGTCTATATGGACTGGCCTTATATCTTCCCAAGGGAAGAGAGTAAAAGCCAACCACTTGTGTATCAAGCGTAAGGTGGGGTTGTGGATGCTCTGGGCTCGTGGTTTCCCATATTCAATTTTCCCAGTGATACGTTGCTAGAAGTCATGCTTGTTGAATCCTAGAGTTGAAGACTCCAAGTCAACAGAGCATCTTCTGTTGAATTTCAGGTGTAAACTGAGATCCTTCCTTGTGAGGTAGTATTCCGTCCAAAATAATCGGAATGTAATACCATCTACCATGTCATGCAACGTATAGAGAAATTGAACAGTAAGAAACGCGAACCTAGTTCATCCATTAGCACAAAACCATCCCAACCTATAGCATTCCACACAACAGCAAAATCCACGTCCAAACCTATTTTGGAGAGCAGAGTCGGGTCGTACGCTCATGTATGAGCGAACGCACAATCCCTAAGGTGGTTGTAGGCTTGCAGCTCCCGATCGCCTTGCAAGTCAAGTACGGTATCGAGACGGAGGTTTGCCTCACCATGCTCCTCGTCCATAGGCACACGGCCATGGGACTCCGCTTGTCCTTTACTAGGCGTGTACTCGTAGGACGAGCATGCACTCGAGCTGGAGGATTGGTGACGTGAGCTCGAGCTTGTTGCCTGCTTCATTGCGCCGAGGAGACGCTTGGCACCTTTCTTCATCCTAGACACAAGAAACAAGAACACACAAGAACACTGAAAGAACGGGTTACGTTAGTAAACGGGTTAGCCGTCAAAGAGTTAGTCGTTCTTGTGGAGCTTGGTTGCTACCAAAAAAAGTCGTCCTTGTGGGTAGTACACTCTCCACAAAATTGTTCTTGTGGGCGAGAGCGCAGCACAACAATCGTTTTTGCGGGGTAGTGACACCACCACAACACATTCTTGTAGCACCACTTAGATAACTTGTTATGCAAGAGGAAGAAGGGAAATATTTTTGCTCAAACTTAAAGCATGCACATGAAGTAAATTATAGAAGAAAGAGAGAACACAAGAGCAAACTAGTGCTTCTTGGTTTGGGGCAAGGAGAGCAATGACCCAAGAGCTGAATTTATAGGAGGGGAGGGGCCCATGGTTCAGCTAAACCTAGGGTTCGGCCGACCCCTCCTTGGTCCTTGTGTTGCTCATCCTTCAAGGCAAGAATAATGGCATCCTCTACTAAATTAAAGTGAAAGCTTGGTCCCAAGAAAGATGCCAATTCAGACCTCGTTATTTTCCCAAGAGGTCCAATTTTATAGTTTAAAAAAGATAAGGTTTAGTGGACCATCTCATATGTCTCCAAAGTTTCTAATTAGTGGGGTTACATCTCAAAAGAGATCAGCCCACTACTCACGGCATGACTCAAATTTGAATTTTCAAAAGAATTTTGCAATTGCAAGAAATTAAACATGAGTTGGAAATCAAATATGCTAATGCAAGTTAGAGGAATCTAAATATGCAATTGGAAAATAAATATGAGATAACTACCGAGTTTATCATTCGGTGGAGAACTCATTATTTTAAGTCTAATAAGCGGGACTTCTCCGTTCCATTTAGTTTGTCATGACGTTTGGCTCCGGAGATGATGAGATGGACGACTGCTGCTTCTTAACTCGCCACACCTTCTTGTTTTTCCTTATTTTTCCCAGTGTGGACGATTTAGCAGACTTTAGGGATCGTGGCCTCGACTGCACCCCATGCCTCCATGGTGTTCTGACATTCTAGAACTGGAGAGGGAATTCCCTCTTCAATACCTTTTTCATGAATACGATGAGGCTGTCCTTCTTCGGGGGTGTCACTTCGACCTCACAAATATTCTTGTTGTTCGGCCCGTACTTAATCTTGATCATGTAGCATTGCTCCTTTCTGGGCTTGAATTCAAACTTCTCCTCCTTCCCGTTAATGTGGAGTCGGATTTGTTCAGCCCCCACATCGATGCGTGCATCTGCGGTGCTTAGGAACGGGCGCCTAAGGATAAGGGTGTTGTCCTCGTTGGTGTCCTTGTCCAACACCACAAAATCCACGGGGATGAAACAACCCCGGATTCTCACCAGAATATCTTCGGCAATCCCCGCCGAATAACGACCCGTAGAATCGGCGAACTACAACATCATAGGTGTAGGTGATAGAGCAGTAAAGTTCAGTTGATCAAAGACTACCTTGGGCATGACGCTTGTTCCAAGGTCACACATGGCGTGGTCAAAATGTTGCGTCCCAATTGTGCAGTTGATAGTGGGACACCCTAGATCTTTCTTCTTCTCCGAAAGCCTGTTGAGTATAGCTGCATTACACTCCTTCGTCAGTCTGACAATCTCCATGGTGGGCAGCGGCCTTTTGTTATTGATGATATCCTTGAGGTAGCATGCATAGGTGGGCACCTGCGTCGCATCCAGTAATGAAATATTTGTGTATATCTTTTGGATTACCTCAAGGATGCGACTAAATTGCTCATCCACGGAAGGCTTCCTGTTGCGGCTAGGAAACATCATTATGTTTGTATCCACGAATTCTTGTGGAGCCGTCCTCCCGTCTTGTGCCGTGTTGGAGTCGTCAGGAGTGGGTTCCTCCTCCTACGTCTCCTTCCCCTTAGATGCCTCCGTTGGATACGGCGAGTCACGAGTGAACCTGCCTTCTCTTGTAGTAACGGCATTTATGTTCTCCAGGGACAGCTCGGGTTGCCCTGGGATCTTCCCTGTCTCGGCAAAGGAAATGGCAGTAGCTAGCTGAGCTAGCTGTGTTTCCAACATCTTGTTGAAGCTCAGCTAGTTCTTGATCACCGAGGAGAGTCCCTCCATCTTGGTGTGGATGCTCTCCAAGGCGTTGTCATTGACCGCCAGTCTCTTGGATATAGTCTCGTTCACCTTGGCCTGGCCATAGACAAGATCTTTCTAGGTGGGTTGGTTAGGATTGAAATTACCGTTGTTCTCTCCTTGGTAGTAGGGGCGTGGCTAGTTCCAACCTTGGCCTCCTTATGGATAGTATTCGTTGTTGTTGTTGTTCATGAAGAATAGGTCTTCATGGGTCTCAGGGCAATCATTCCCTGAGTGTCCAGTATTGCCACAGGTCTAGCATGTCATGGGGATGTCCAAGGCCTAGACCGTACCGTACATATCCACCTTGTCCCGAGCATTTTCGTCCAAACGCTTCTGGAGGAGGTCCATTTTAGCGGCGAGCATGTATGTTTCCTTGCCGGTATGCATGCCCCATTGACGGGACTGGAGCTGCTCTTCACTCCATCCCTAGTTGGAGACCATCTTCTCAATTAATTCCTACGTGCGAGCGACGGTTAAAAAGAAGAAAGCTCCTCCAACAGCAGCATCCACATGATCACGAGCCGACTACGTCAACCCATTGTAGAAGTTCTGAATGATAAGCCAATTATCCATGCCATGGTGAGGACAATCCATGATGTATTCATGGAGCCTCTCCCATGCTTTTGGTATCGACTCATTGTTGACATGCTAGAAACTTGAAATTCTCCCGCGAAGGGCATTGGACTTGCCCATCGGGAAGAATTTTGTGAGAAACGCTGTTGAGGACTTCTCTCAAGTGTCTATAACATCCGTCTTGGAGTAGAACCACTGCTTTGCACTCCCAAGTAGAGAAAACGGGAATAGATAAAGCTTGATGGCGTCCTGGGTTACCCCCTTGATGATGATAGTGTCACAGAACTTAAGGAATTGCTGAAGATGTGCATTAGTGTCCTCATTGGCCTTCTCACAGAATGGGGTGGCCTGCACCATAGTGATATGACCCGTCTAGATCTCGAAGTTGGCTTCCCCAGTATTAATAGCTGGCCCAGTAGGCACATTTGAAGCAGAGGGAGTCGAGTATTCACGAAGGGTCTTCTAAGCCATCGGTTGCGAGCGTATTGGTGCAAAGATTATTGGTTCAGATGCCGAGATCCTGACTTGCAGAGGAATGACATGAGGCTGGACCCTTCTCACAAACTTCTCTGGATTATCAATTGTAACACCCTGAAAATTTCGACCTTGGAATACGAAATTAAAAATTCAGAATAACCAAAAATCTTTTTCAAAATACATTCATGCCTGAATTAATTTAATTCGATCTGTCGTTTTTTGTTTATACGTGGGCTAATAGACGAACGTATAAGGATATGTCGGTATTTTATTTCAAATAATTATTTATTCAAGGAACTATGATTTGCATATACCAATTATTTTCAAAAAACAAAAACCCTCGGGCATATTTACTTTATAAATAAAGCTATATATCTATATGTATCACCATTTTGGATAAAACCCATTAAGGGATAATTTATTAAAACAAATACCGTTCCACTAAAGAAATAACTTTGATTATTTCGTATGAACCTTTATATAGAGTGATAAGCTTTTGTAAATTATTTGCAAAATAATGTCTATTGGTAAAGTATTTACTAGAAACCTTAATTGCGAAATATAAATTCCTAATAGGCTATTTTCAAAAATATGACCTCCTCAGACAAAGTCTAGTCCTAGGCATAATTTTAGTTTGCTTGTTAATGGTTTATTTGTGTGTGTCTAGAATCTGTGCCAAAGATCCCAATTAATTATTTCCTTGTAGACTCACACTTCTCTTCCCTCCAAAATATCTTTCCAAATAATTTTCCTTCTATCCGGAGATCCTAGCAATATTTGTTCCGGAATCCTACCGCCAACAAATATTTTTGTGCAGATACATATCAAAATTCGACGGCCATTTCTCTCGTCGAATTTAATCGTGAACCGATGGAACCTGCAGAAGCCGAGTTTTTCCTCCAGTCATCTTTTCTCCAAATAAAATCTTCGTGTTTGGATTTTGGAATCCGAAATGCGTCCTAAATCGCTCGTCCAATTTTTACCAGTTCTAAATTATTTTGCTTCCTACTCACTCCATTCATTGCAAGCCAAAATACTCATCTACCTCCCTGTATACACAGAACAACAACAAGCAAATTTCTTTTTCCAACACACAAGGCAGCAACAAGCAAACTCTATTACACTCCCAGCATGCATGCATGCACACGTCCTTCAGCTCTTTATTTCCTGAGCTCCCTGCAAATCGGAGATTAGGCACCGTCCTGCACTGTACACTAAGCATGGTTAGGCACCGTCGCCGCCTTCTCCGCCAAGCATACGACCATCTCTGCACACGGTCCAGTGCGCCATGGCACCGCGACGAGCCTGCCGGTGTCACTCGTCCACGCCGAAAGGTGTGAACCGAGCTCACCCATGCCGCACCGGCCACTGTCCTCGCTCTGCGATCGCCCATCAGGACCGTCGGCCCCGCTCGGCCGAGCCGCCCTTGTCGCCGTCCGCCGGCTGCGACGGCTATAAAAGCCGCCCTTTTTCGCTCACTGTTGCCACCACACCGACGGGCCGAACGCCGTTGTCGTTCGATCGGCCGCCTTCTTGCCGTGCACTGCCGCTCTGTGTCACGCGCCGCCTCCACCTGGCCGAACGCTCAGCCCGGCCGTCGCCCAGGCCGAACCGAGCCCCGCCGTCGCTGCCTGGCCGACGCCGTGGCCGGGCCGCACGCCAGCCGACCGCCCCTGCCGTGCGCCGAGGCGCCTCGGCCGGCACTGCCCCGGGATGCCGACGCCACCCCGAACCACCGGCGCCCTTCCCTCCTGCCCTGACGCCGCCTCGGCCGGCACCGCCCCAGCAGAAGCCGCCGCTGCCCCGGTCGCGCGTTGCCTCGGGTCATGGCCGCGCGAGCCGCGACGTCGTCGACCCGCAGCGCACTGCCGCGCCCGCATCGCGCCCGGCTGGCGCCCGTGCCGCCCGACCGACTGCCCGCCGCCTCCTGCGTGCCGCGCCACGCGCGCCGACCCCATCGCCTCGGCCGCACGCCGCCGTCTTGGCCACGCGCGCCGCGTTGCACGATGCGCCGCGCCGTGCCTGCTGCCGCGCGCGCCGCCTACGGCCGACGCCACCCTGCGCGTCGACGCCGCTCCGCCGGCCGTGCCGTGCCGTCGCCCGGTCGGCCGCCTTCCCCAGCCGTCGGCCCCCTCCCGTGGCACCCTCCTCTCCTCCCAGGAAGCAGCAGCAGAAGAAGAGAAAAGAGAGAGAGAGAAAGGAAGAAGGAGAGAGAAGGAAAGGATAAGGAGAGAGAAGAAGGAAAGGAAAAAAGGAAGAAAAAAAAGAAAAGAAAGAGGAAATAGGAGGTGGGACCCACCAGTGGGCCCCACATGTTATTATCTCTCTCCATGGGCCACCCATTGACCGCGGACTTCCAAAAAGTCTAAATCGCGTCCCTCTTCTTTGTCGGGCCGAAGCCCATAAAGTCCGCCAAGAAGTCTACAACGCCTCCCCCTACCTCATTGGGCCAAACAGCCTTACAACCTATCCACAAGTCCATGTTACATCCCTTTTGTTCCTCGGGCCGAAGTCCACCAACAAGCCATCCTCCTCACCAAAGTCTAACATATATCCCTCTACTCAGCCAACCCCCTCTATTGAAGTCCATCTTGCCTCCCCAAGCCATTCATTCCTGTTGGGTTAAGTAATAAAAAGATAAAATCTAATGCTCCTCCCCGGTACTACTCCCGGCAATGACGTCGCCGTGCGCCGCGTTGTCATCTGAACCCCGAGAACGACTAACTTATTGGACGGCTAACCTCTAACATCTAACATTTGACCCATTGACTCACTAACCCGCTGACTTCTAACTCACTAACCCGCTGACCTCTAACTCACTAACCCGCTGACCTCTAACTCGCTAACCCCTAACCCCTAACCTGCACTAACCCACTAACATTTATTCCTTAACGCTGTGTGCTCGTTTGTTGCCACCGATCGAACACGTGGTGTGCGAGGACGATCCGCGGGCCGACTGTCCCCAGGCTGTACATCGACGACCGTAGTTTCGTGTGAGGACCACCGCTCGGTGTGCCGCTACCCGGCTGCCGCAAGGTGAGCTCCTCTCCTGCTCTTCCTCTTGCTTTTGTTTCCTTACCGCCGTTGTTGCCGCGGCACGGTGACGTTGTGAGGCACAACACCATACCCGTTCCCTACGCGGTTGCCCTCCGCAGCAACCGCCGCTGTGCCGCCGGCCATGCATGTGCCACACAGCTAGCTGGCTGTACGTGTGCATGCATGCAAGCAGCTCACATGCATGCAGCTAGCTAGCCGTGTGTGTGCATATGCATGCATGCTTGTAGCTCGCCCAAGCCCTTCACCTCACCATGCGCACACCCATTTAAAAACAAAACCTGTACATGAGGAGCTAAGGGCGGTTCCACCCGTTAGACCTTTCCCTTTTCTTTGTTTTAAAACTTTTTCAATCTTTCGAATTCCATACATATCTCCCTCGTTTTAAGTCGGATTTGAACGAAACTTTCGTCAAAATCTTTCTAAAATCAAGATCTACGTAATGGCACTAGTTTGGTTATTTTTGATTGTTCTAGAATTTTTGGCTCTTTTTGTGTTAGTGAATAGTTTGTGACGTTAGTATTCAACCGGACAGGATACATCTGCGAGGAGGAAACTGAGCTAATCGAGAACGAACCCCCAATTGAGCAAGGCAAGTCACTACGCCCCCTTCCTCGAACATGTTGATCCTATTTTTATAAATGTGTTGATTGCAACTAAAATTGCATGCTAATTATAAAACGCGTACCTACATTTGCTTAAAGCCTTACCGTTGATATTGTTTATCCTTATGTATTTACACACCTTTGTTACCTGAGTATATTACTTTACGCGTGATTATTTACTCACTGCTTAGCCCTGCTTACATAGACATTATACACTCCATATGTGGGATATGTGGATGTGGTTACACTGATCACTCGATGGGAGTGATTGATAGAGATCGGGTGGAGACATAAGCGCCACCCACAGCATGAAAACCTTTGTGAAAACCCAAAAACTTAATTAAACAAAAGTGATTTTGACTGGGGCGGCACGGATAGAATATGGGTGGTTCTGGGAACGGTAAGCCGCCAACCCTGGTCAGTTAAGGACCGAGTCAAGAAGCTAAGCAGGAAACGAACCGAGTACGACCACACTTCTTGAGTAGGGTTAGACCCGGTGGACTAGGTTATTCTCGTAGGGTGGCACCCCAGACATGGTAGGTTCTGGATATCGGTATGGAAATGTGGAAGTGTGTGGTTTAATGACGTCAAGCTTTATATATGTATGATGTAACCTTCAATCTCGGGAGCGCCAGGACTCCCCTCACAACCGGCTCGAGGTAGGAATGTGGCACCGGGGGTGCAATGGGGATTCATAGTCCTTGGAGCGGGTGCCGCCATGCGAGGGTAACCGAAAAACCGGGCCGTGACAAGTCTCACGTGTTGGGTGCGTCACGGAGTGTGGGATTAAAAGCGTACATCCACTGCAGTGTGAGTAAACTAAACTATTCGAATAGCCGTGCTCGCGGATATGAGCGCCGGGACGTGCATTACTCTTGACTAGCCTCGTCAATTTGTAATATTGCTTAAAATATGATGGGTGTTGAAGGTGTGACCTTGCCTGATATGCAAAAAGGTCATAGCGGTTAAAATTGTGGAAATTGGATGCGAGGGTAAACCGAACCAAGCGAGGCTTGGGGAAGGTGGATGAACCCTCGCAGGTTAATGATAACTTCAACTTAACGTGGTTTTCAGTTAAAACTGTTGTGGGATAGGTTTGTGAAATAATTTGTGAAAACTAGCTTTATGCAAATAAACCAAGCCATCCTTGAACCCCTATGAACATTATATGCATTCTGTAGTGGTGGCTTGCTGAGTACGGTTGGTACTCACTCTTGCTTATTTACATCTTTTAGAAAGGTGTTGGTGTCGACCTGTACATGTGCTATGCTGGCAAGGAGTTACCGAGGACGGTGGAATAGGGACCTAGGTTCACCAGTCGATGCGTGTGGGATAAGATGGACCGCCGCTGCTTCGCTTCCGCTACTTCATTTAGTTGTTTTGGTATTTTGTGTTGCTGTCGACCATGCTTGGTCTATTCGGGTTCCATTTGGGCTACCCTTGTATTATTAATATATTGTAAGACCTGTAAGACGATGTCAGCTTGAGATATACAACTGTGCCATGTGTGTACCATCTACTGATCCAGGGAATGGTATTGTAATACACATGGGGTTCCCGGTATACAAAACCGGGGGCTCACAGGGTTGGTATCAGAGCAAGACGACTGCAGGACCTAAGGACCCTTGTAACCACCCTTAAAACCTAGGACTGGTTTAGTGCAGCCTATTACCCTCAAGCTACATATTTGCAAAAACTATTTTTATAAAGCCATGGGTTCTTACTACTCCTCTTTCTCGAGAAATTTTGAAAATGCATTTTTTCCAACCTCTACTCACCACTTTAATTTCAAATACTCCTATACAGATTATAAGGATTAAGGTTGAAGAGATAGCTGGTTTATTAGGACCACATGAACCACTAACCGATCTGACTAAATACCCTTAGATGTGTGTCGTAGACGTTGTATTGTGCATTAGCCGCCTCCTATTGTGAGTTATCGCAGTATGGGGTGGCAACCCATCGTTTTGTGCATTGATTTCCTTGTTGTGTAGTAGCTCTTAGGCAGTTAACTACTCACCCCCCCTCTCCTGTGTGCTCACCAAGTGTACGATACACGTCACCCGAACAATTAAAACTTCTCATTAAGCAGCCCTTTCTTAGATAACTCTATTTCTTCTTTCCGATGGACTTTCTCCTTCCTCCCTAATCTTCCAAATACTGGTGTTGTCAGGATGAAGGATGATTACCAACATGAGTACAATTAGGATCGACAAGTGTTAAGTTAAGACCCCACCCGGTACAGCCACAGTAAGCCGACCACAACAAAACCACCTTGGGAATTCGGCAACCTACGAAGATAGGAGTGTGACCTCAGCCGAAAGCTTCGACCACGAGGACGGCGACCCAAACAGTACCAACCGTCCAAGGACTCCGAAAGACCCGGGAACCGTCATATTCCAACAGTACCCACAGGAACACAACAGGAGCCTCGATTGACAGGATCCACAGTAGCATACTGCTCGTCGCCAGTAATTGGAACAGGCCACCCCCGGGACACACGAGCACTGGAGTTGTTGACCCCATCACAGTAGCCCAGTGGTCGATGCCTATAAAGGGAGCCCCAGGCTACCCCAAGGAAATGCATCACTCCTCTCCCTTCTTTTGAACCAAGCTAGCCAGAAAAAAAAAACCCCTAGCCCCATGGCAGACCCCATGGTATCCACAGGGAGTCTCCCTCAGAACAACCCCATGGCAACCACAGAGAACCCCCCTCAAAGTGACCCCATGGTAACCACAGATTGTCCACCTCAGGACAACCCCAATGCATATGCCAAACAGCTGGAGTGCATACTTCGGCAGCTAGGTGGTTTCACTGAACCCATCTACCATAGTGAGCAGATCGTCCGAGGATCCCGGAAGTACTGGAAGATGAAGATCTTTCTTCCCTTCCAGGGAGAAGGAGAAGGAACGGCGATCTCTCTGTGATTGGTATATTTATATTGGCCGATTGGCTTGTATAAGTTCGCACTAGAGTATTAGCTAGTGTATTTATCTTTATGCAACCCTCATCGGCCGATTCCAGTGATTCGCTATAAACATATTAACATGGGCCGATGGGATTAGATCTGTTTTATCAGTTACATCATATTATTACTTCAAATAAGCCGATATAGCTTTGCCTTATCGGCCTATTGGCCGATCGGCCATTGTTTCTCACATGGTTTACTTGTTTATTCTTGTTGATTGTAGATCAAATCAACTGGCACGCCCTACACGCACCTAGGCAAGCCATTAGACCTGCACTGGAGCTAAGCAGACCTCCCAGGCCACCGTGGAAACGTGGAACCTGTTTTGTTGCGAGGCGGGTCTAAATTCTACGCCAACACGCTTTTGGCACGCCTGGTGGGACTAGAAAAACGCAAGCTTCGCAACAACAAGAAGACCACTGCAAGATGTCAAAGCAGGCTGAGATCTCCGAGGAGAACGTCGTCTCCGTAACCGTCGACCAGCTCAATGAAGAACAGAAAGCCGAGATGGAAAAGCTGGTTGAGCAGTTCCAAAACATGTACCTGCAGACATACTCTAGGACTCAGCAAGGCACCCTTATCCAAAAATCTAAGGTGATAATGCCGAGCCCTGGAGATGGAGCCAGCACGTAGGCGGCGGCACACGACCACGCCGTCAAGACCGATGAAAACGCTGTGCCGACGTTGCAAGACAGAATCGACTCCGCAGTTCATTCTACACTAGTCAACCAGTCGGGGATCCTGGTGAACACGTTAACCAATACGGTCAAGTCGATCCTAGATGGTTCAATTCACTAGTACAAGCCTCAAGGACCAATTTTCTTGCCAGAAAATAAGTTTCCTGCTTATCGGACCTTGAGGAACGACCTGAGCACGGCTCCACAGCCGACGGCGCCGATGCCATCTCCATCGGTGCAACCGACATCAACCTTGCCGCTGGTCCTCACCAGGCAAACGGGAGGAAGCCCTCAGCACATCATGGAGGAACAGTATGCACAATGGACGAAGGGGAAACAACCAGTGATCGAGCCGATGCAGCAAGTTCCACCCAACCCGCCATCGGCCGGACAACCTCAGATCCCCATGTCTAGCAACCCTCCGCAACCAGCTGCATACAACGCGTCGCAAGGCTACCAGCAGTACACCGCAGGGCAGTACGACGCACAAAACATGAACCGCCACTACCAACCGTACTTCCCCAGGCAATATCAAGCAGAGGGCCTGCAGCAATCTTACCAGCAAGACCTCCCGCATCGGCCCGCAGGATACTGGGCCGACATGATAGCCGAGGTGATGCGTGATCAGTTCGGTTTGAAGCCCAAGGAGAGTTCTACGGTGTATCGGCACCCGTACCCCGAGGAGTTCGATAGAGTGCCATTGCCAGGCCGATACAAAATTCTGGACTTCTCCAAGTTTTCAGGGCAAGACAACGTCTCTACATACTAGCACGTGAGCCGATTCCTAGCACAGTGTGGGGAGGCATCGGCCATAGAGGCATTGAGGGTGAGGTTTTTCCCTCTGTCTTTGTCAGAGTCAACATTTACATGGTTTTCATCTTTACCCTGCAATTCCATCAGAGGATGGATAGATCTAGAAAAGCAGTTTCACAGATACTTTTATAACGGTGTGCAAGAGATGAAACTGTCTGATCTTACTGCCATCAGGCAACGGGTTGATGAATCGGTCCCGGAGTACATTCAAAGATTTAGGGACATAAGGAATAGGTGTTACAGCCTCAGTTTGACCGATTCACAGCTCGCCAACTTGGTGTTTCAAGGATTACTGGGGCCGATATGAGAGAGGTTCTCCTCTCAGGAATTCGACAGCCTAGCATAGCTAGCCCAACGAGTATCGGCCCACGAGCAATGATTCCAGGAGGCAAAGAAGTTTGCGAAGAAAATCAATACAGTCTATCAGTATGCCTCCGACGAAGATGATGAAGAAGACGCCGATGTCGACCTGGCCGAGTGGGCCCGGATGAAGAAGCCGACAGCATGCCAGTGGGCCAAGAAGGGCAACAAAGAGGATAAATACGACTTCGACATCAACAAGGCCGACAAAATATTTGACCTACTCCTGCAAGAGAAGCAGATCCAGCTGCTAGTGGGTCATGTACTGCTATCGGCCGAAGAAATCAAGAAGAGAAGGTGTTGCAAATGGCACAACACATATTCCCATCATACTAACGAATGCAAAATCTTCCGACAAGATACAATCGGCCATCGAACAAGGTAGGATTAAGATCGATGATGCCAAGCGGCCGATGAAGATAGAAGTACACCCGTTCCCAGTCAACATGGTGCGGGCGGACAGGGCCGATGGCGATGGCCATCGGACCGGCAAGCGACCTCATCAGACCTCCGAGGGCCTGATTAGAAAATATCAGCGAAGGCGGGAGGAACAAGCACAGGATTACGCCGATCAAGACAACTCCTATGACCCTCATTGGGAGTGCGAATTTTTCCGTTTTTGCTGGAATGAAGGAATGAGGTTGCCATCCATCCAAGAGTGCCCTGCATGTAATGATGTAGAAAACTCCTATCAGGTCAACTCGAGCAAGCAAGTGCATCGGCCAAGCAAGCAGAGAAAGTCTGTACACAAGAGGCTAGGGCCGATGCGCCATGATCGTCAGACCGAGGACGAGGAGCAAGTCCAGAACCCCTAGTGGTGCCCAAGCGACGTGTTTAGCAAGACACAAAAACGGCGGGTTCAGAGGCTAAGGAGGAAGGAGCAGATCCAAAAGCAACAGATGATAATAGTCCATCGGCCGGCCAAGACCAAGAAGGAGTGGAGAATAAAATCAGCGGTGGCCAAGGCCGACGAGGGCACCTCCAAATCAGCTCAAGCTCCTGTGTCCACAAAAGGTAAAGGCGTAGCATCGGCCTCTGTTAATATGGTTTTCATATTGCCAGCGGAGTACAGCGTGCAGACGACCAATGAAGCGGTAGCCGACGACGAGCAGTCCTCGGTTAAACTACAGTTGTCACCTGATCAAGCCGTGTTCGACAAGCCAGTCGATGCCAACTACAGGCACCTCCGGCCGTTGTACATCAAAGGGTTCGTTAATGGGCGGCCGATGACGAAGATGCTGGTCGATGGCGGTGCGGCGGTAAACTTAATGCCGTACACAACCTTCAGGAAGGTTGGAAAAGTACCTGAAGACCTCATGAAGACCAACATGGTGCTGAAAGGCTTTGGTGGCAACGCGTCAGAGGCGAAGGGGGTACTAAACGTGGAACTCACTGTGGGCAACAAGACGATACCCACCACCTTCTTCGTCTTCGATGGAAAGGGTTCCTACAGCTTGTTGTTGGGACGGGATTGGATCCACGCAAACTGTTGCGTCCCTTCAACAATGCACCAATGCCTTATACAATGGCAAGGGGACCAGGTCGAGATCGTGCAGGCCGATCGGTCAGTACACGTGGCCAATGCCGATCTCGCAGTTTGGGAGATTGAGGGAATCGACTGCTTGTCCGGGCGAGTTTGGGACGCCGATTTCCTCAAAGTAACTGATTGTGATATTGAGACGATTGAAGATCAAGACAAGCAGTTGCTTTAACAGAGATGCGCCATCCACTGTTCAAGATGAGCAAGCTAGTCCCTACACAGACAACGCGGTGGATGAACTAGACGGGAAGTTGGGGCAAGGCTTTACGTCGGCCGATGAACTTGAAGAGGTTGACATAGGAATAGGTGATAGGCCTAAGCCGACGTATGTAAGTGCTAACCTGCCAAGGGAATATAAGAATAATTTGATAAATCTTTTGAAAGAATTCATGGATTGTTTTGCATGGGAATACCATGAGATGCCAGGATTAAGCCGATCGATTGTAGAACATCGGTTGCCTATCAAACCAGGGTATCGGCCATTTAAACAAGCTCCTAGGAGATTTAAGGCCAATATGCACGAAGCTATCAAGGCAGAAATCACAAGACTTTATGATGCCAACTTTATCAGACCCTGCCGATACGCGGAGTGGGTTTCCAACATAGTTCCAGTGATGAAGAAAAACGGCAAGCTCAGGGTGTGTATCGATTTCAGAGATCTAAACAAAGCAACACCAAAGGACGAGTACCCTATACCGTTGGCCGATTTGCTAGTTGATGCTGCGTCTGGACACAAGGTTATCAGTTTCATGGATGGGAACGCAGGCTACAACCAGATTTTCATGGCCGAGGAAGATATCCACAAGACAGCCTTCCGGTGTCCGGGGGCAATCGGCCTGTACGAGTGGGTTGTTATGACCTTCGGCTTGAAAAACACTGGGGCTACTTATCAGAGGGCCATGAATTATATTTTTCATGATCTTATTGGCTCTTTGATTGAAGTGTACATCGATGATGTCGTCATAAAGTCAAGAGAGTATGATATGCACTTGGCCGATTTACGCAAGGTACTTGAAAGAGAAAGGAAGTATGGTCTCAAAATGAACCCTAACAAGTGTGCCTTTGGCGTATCGGCTGGTCAGTTTTTGGGTTTCTTGGTCCACGAAAGAGGAATTGAGATTACGCAGAAGAACATCAACGCTATAAAGAGGATCAAGCCTTCGACGAACAAGACCAAGTTACAATCTCTGCTCGGCAAGATCAATTTTGTCTGGCGCTTTATATCGAACCTGTCAGGAAGAATAGAGCCGTTCACTCCGTTATTAAAGATAAAAGACGATCAAGAGTTTACATGGGGTGACAAGCAGCAAAAGGCGCTGGACGACATCAAAGAATATTTGAGCTCCCCACCAGTTCTAATTCCTCCACAGAAGGGAGTTCCGTTCAGGCTGTACCTATCGGCCGATGAGAAGTCTATCGGCTCAGTTTTGGTTCAGGATATTGATGGCAAAGAGCGGGTTATTTTCTATCTCAGCAGGAGGTTGCTGGATGCCGAAACAAGGTACACGCCAGTGGAGAAACTATGTTTGTGCTTATATTTTTCATGTACTAAATTGAGGCATTATTTACTTTCCAATGAGTGCATTGTGGTAAGTAAGGCCGATGTGATGAAATACATGTTATCGGCCCCCGTGTTGAAAGGAAGAATTGGGAAGTGGATTTTTGCCTTAACAGAGTTCGACTTACGGTATGAATCGGCCAAAGTGATCAAGGGACAAGCCCTGGCTGATTTTATTGTTTAGCATAGAGACGATTCAATTGCATATTCAGATATTGTGCCATGGACATTGTATTTTGATGGGTCTGTTTGCAGACATGGATGCAGTATCGGCCTAGTCATCATATCCCCTCGGGAGGCAAGCTTCGAGTTTGCCTTTACTATCAAGCCTTATTATACCAATAATCAAGCAGAGTATGAGGTTGTTCTCAAAGGTTTGCAGTTATTACAAGAGGTTGAGGCCGATTCCGTAGAGATCATTGGTGATTCACAGTTGGTCATTAATCAACTTTCTGGGGAGTATGAATGCAAGAGTGATATTCTCAGGGTTTACAATGAGGAGTGCAAGGAGTTGTTACAAGCTTTCAAGATTATGATGATGAGGCATATACCCAGGAAGTAGAACTTCGAGGCCAATGACTTAGCTCAGGGGGCATCAGGATACAAGCCGATGGCTAAAGATGTTCAGATTCAAATTGCTACTGTGGATGCCGATGACTGGAGGTTTGATATCATCGAGTATTTGAGAAACCCTTCTCAATCGGCGTCACGAAGAATGAAGTATAAAGTTTTGCATTATGTCTTATTGGATGATGATCTATATTATCGGACAATTGATGGTGTCTTGCTCAAATGCTTGAGTCTCGAAGAAGCTAAAGTTGTTATGAGCGAGGTCCATGAAGGGATTTGTGGGACACATCAATCGGCCCATAAAATGAGATGGCTTTTAAAGCGCGTTTGATATTTTTGGCCGACAATGTTAGAGGATTGTTTCAAGTATTATAAAGAATGTCAAGATTGTCAGAAATTTGGAGCAATTCAGAGAGCACCGGCGTCGGCTATGCATCCAATCATAAAGCCGTGGCCGTTTCATGGATGGGGAATAGATATGATCGGCCAGATAAACCCGCCATCAAGTAAGGGACATAAATATATACTAGTGGCTACAGATTACTTCACAAAGTGAGTTGAGACCGTTCCCCTTAAGAAGGTTGATTCCAGGGATGCAATTCAATTTGTCAAAGAGCATATAATATATCGGTTTGGACTACCACAGACATTGACTACAGATCAGGGATCAATCTTCGTGTCCGATGAGTTTGTCGAGTTTGCTGAAAACATGGGTATCAAGCTATTAAATTCTTCTCCATATTATGCGCAAGCTAATGGGCGGGCAGAAGCTTCCAACAAGACGTTAATCAAGTTAATCAAGAGAAAAATTGATGAACAGCCGAGACGGTGGCATACCACGCTGGTGTTAACACCAGGATTTGGTAAGCCCCGAAGTCCTCATCGGCCCAAGATTTATATCGGCTCAAAGCTAGTATCGGCCTAGAGTTCTACATCGGCCGATGGGGGTTATCTCAGACCAACCACCAAAAGCAGTCAGATTCTTGTTAGATTCGGGAAGATCTTATCCAGAGAAGACCGAGTTTGAGGAGGATGCGGCTTGTATCTGTTAATTAGGATAAGTTTGTTAGTTTCCTTCTTATCTTTAGGAAAGTTTGAGTCGTAATCTGTTAGGATCTTTGTTAGTTTATGGGTATAAATATGTAAGCCCAAGGTTCATGTAAATTATCTCACGATCAATACAATTTTGGCGCATCGCCAACCTTTACATTTCGTCTTCTTCGGCGAGTTCATGCCCTTCTCGCGAGGGGTAAGTCTCGTTATGGTTGCCTGCGCTGTCGGGGCTAGGGCTTCTACGTTCTGATCTCGTCAACGTAAGCACCTACTATCATATATCTTAGTCAATCTGGTTCGGCTTCTCGATTTAGTCTTATCGGCCGAGATTCGCTTTAGGGTTTATGCCGGTATCGACTAAATTGCCTTGCTAGGTTAGATAGGTTAAGGTATCCACCACCCTGAAAATCAGTCAAGGGCTTGATTGTCTAGATCTTGCGTTTCCTTTCATACTTAGTGCTGCATCAGTTCGGTTTGACCTACTAATTCGTGATTAGAACCGTAATCTCTAGCCTGCTTGTTGGCTGCCAATAGGGGTTTCATCGGGGTTTCAGCCGGTGAGTTATCTGGACGTTGCATCGGCCCAAGAATTTTACATATAGATTGGATCAGGCCAATGACAACAGAGTATTTATTGTCTGCTTATTGAGAGTTTATGCCATCGGACCTTTGGCCGATGTGCGTTCTAATCTTCAGATCAATGTTTATTATATATTTGGATTATGCTTTATCACATTGCTACATCATCATGTTATCGTCGGCTGATCGCCTTTATATAAATGTTTGCTTAGTACACAGCCAATGGTTCGAAACCCTAACTACATCGGCTGGTACCGGCATCGGCTGGGACTGTGCCATCGGCCCATCGGCTGATCGGTTGTTTTGGCTATCGGCCTATCGGCCGATACGTTTTTGCCCTATCGGCCTATCGGCCAATAGACCTTCTGTTCTGCTGTTTTGCATATCTTGTCAGTGGCAGGATCAAACTGACTGGCACGCCTGCGCTTCATCAATTTTAGGACCTGCACTGGAGCTAAGCAGATCTCCCAGGCCTTCGTGTGTCCGCGCGCCGGATCCACATCGGCGGTACGGATTCGGCGTCAACAGCTGGCCAATTCCCTTTGGGCGTATCGAATGGCTTGTCATGGTGCAACTCAGGTGCCGCCTTATCAGCTGGTTTATGGGCATGAAGCTGTGCTGCCCTGGGAGACCAACATCGGCTCAAGGAGGATTGCCTTGCAAGACAACTTGACAGCCGATGAGTACCATAATCTTATGGTCGATGAGCTGGATGACTTGGCACATGTCCGATTGAGGGCATTGGAGAAAATAAAGCGCGATAAAGATCGAGTTGCGCGTCATTATAATAAAAAAGTTGTTGCCAAGTCATTTGAAGAAGGGGATCTTGTTTGGAAATTAATAATGCCGATTGGTTCTAGAGATAATAAATTCGGCAAGTGGTCACCTAATTGGGAAGGTCCTTTTCAGATTCATCGATGTGTTCCCCGTAATGCTTATCTGCTCAGAGGATTAGATGGAGAAGTTTATGGCAGAGCTCTTAACGGCAAATACTTAAAGAAATATTATCCAAGCGTATGGATCGACTCATGATCGGCCTTCCAGCCGATTTATGATAATAGCCGATGTGGTATACATCGTCTTTAGATGGCCGATATGCATTATCGCCCTTAGTTCAAATTTTACAACATGAGTCCTCATCTTCCAAAATTTGGGGGGCATCTATATATACAGGCACAAAATCACAAAATTTTTCAAGTTTATCAAGATTGGTTCAAGTTTATGGACTTTAAAAAACTTTTTCAAGCTTGGGTTATTTCAGGTCTGTTCACGTTAAGTTCGGCTGATTGGCCGATGGAATATATGATTTGCCTGAGTTTGGATTTCTTCATATTTGCTCAGATCAGATTCGGCTGGTTGGCCGATGAGATTTATGTTAGTCAAGGCAAAAGGTTACTCAGATCAGATTTGGCTGATTGGCCGATGAGATTTATGTTAAGTCAGGGCAAAAGGTTATCAGTTTACAAGAAGGACACAAAACATATTACATCCCCCTATGAAGTTTTCAATAGCTGTCATGGCCCTATGACGGATTTGATCAATGTCTTCTATGGCTTGGGCGTCATCGGCCATCGACCTTGGAATCGGTTTTAACGATTTGCTCAGGGTTGCCAAGTACTTGGCCGATGCCTTCAGTTTCGCCGTCTGGTCCTCTATGACCTTTGGTGCTGCAGCTATCCCAGCCTTGACTTCTTGGATTTCTTTGCGAGTTGTTTCCAGCTTGGACACGAGGTCTGCTTCGAGACGGTGAAGTTCTTCGAGTCTGTTGTTCAAGATAATTGGCTCAACGGCCAGCTCGTTGTTGATGTAAAAAACACACACTGGCCTGGGAGATCTGCTTAACTCCAGTGCAGGTCCAAATATTTCTTTCGGGTTCTAGGCGTGCCAATTGGTTTGATCCTGCAACCAATAAGAAACAAAGAAAGAAAACGCAGTTAAATCCACCAATGATAGCCGATCGGCTGGCTTGCCGATGACATATCATTGAGCATTGAGCCGATGCAAGATGCATTAAATCGGCTATAACAGATAAAGCAAGATAAAGCTAAATCTACTCAATCGGCTGTAGATATCAACAAAATATAATCTAAGTCTCAGAATATATTTAAACCAAGTGATTGGGATAGATCGGATAGGGCACCGAGACAGTATAAATCACTTATGTCTAAATATATTATAAAGCATAGATTATACATATTCATAGCATAGCCGATTAGGTAAATCTAACATGTATCGGCTAGTACTCCGATACTACTTTATACAGAGATATTATCATGAACAAAATATATTAAACAACTTGTCAAACTAATGTTAAGATGATCCTAACCAGATTTGACAACAAGCTCAATATATTTTACTAAGTTAATATCTCGATATAAAGGGCAGATTTAATATATCAAGATAACAAGATAATTAAACCAGATAAGATCGGCTGAAACCCCGATGCTACCTCTATTAGCAATCATAGACAGGCTAGAAACTATGGTTCTAAACATGATTTAGTAGGTCAAACCTAACTGATGCAGCACTAAATATGTAAAGAAACGTAATGTCTAGATGATCAAGTCGATGAAAACCTTTTCGAGATGGTAGATATATTATATAATCTAGATCAATAGCGATATATAACCCTATCGGTTGCTTTTCTGTGAAACAGACATCAACCGATCTAAGTTATATATTGATATCAATTCAGATTATACAATATATATGATAACTCGACGATTCACACAAACAGGATCAGAGTGTCATAAAGATGGAAGCACTAATCCCGAGAGCGCAAGCCGCCATAACAAGTTTTACCTCTTGTCGGAGATCGAAGCCGATGCAGCCCAACTCGAAAGCAAGAACTCGTCGAAAACAGTGAAAGAGAAAAAGGTGGCGATGCGCCGAAATTGTTGTATTGATTCCTTCTCTTTACACGAACCTGGGTTTAATTTATACCCAGAATTACACAATATGTCCTTGTCGGACACGACTCTTATCTCTATTACAACTCATATTGAAGATAATTCCCTAATACAAACTCTAACCGACAATATCTATTAGGAAACTAACATTATATCCTAATTAATAGATACAATTCCCTTCTTCGGACCCAATCCGACGTGGGAATCCTTATGAAGCTCATCAACCGAACCCGACAAAGACTCTGTTTATCTTCTCTAGTCGGAATCGGCTACATCGGCTAACCTTGTCTGACTCTGTCTCAGCCGATGGACACGATAGCCGACTCGGTCACCAGCCGATACACACCGTAGCCGATTCGGTCACCAACCGATTCTTGCTCTGTTTTGGTAACCGCCAGCTTCCTCCAAATCCGCTTCGATTCCATCTTCGAATCCAATACTTGATTTACCAAATTTGGTCGTTAACACATGCCCCCCAAGTCCGCGATATTTGGAATGTTGCGGATTTGCTCAAACCTCCTCCGAATCGATCTAGGGTTTTGTTTCCATTTCAACCGTTAGCTCGCATCTTTTAAATAGCAACCACTTCTTGAAGTTTTTCACGCCGTTACTCCCGTCTTCACCGCTTCAGCCATAATCGCCTTCAATTCTTGCAATAGCTTCATTGGATTCTCCGGCGACCAAACAGGCGATTCCCCCGTCAGCAGCAACTCCATCTCCGCCGATGTCGACTTCCACCGCTCCTTCAAGTGCTCCGGTCATTGAGTTCCCTGTGGTAACCCCATCAGCCGAATCCCATCTCTTATTGTAGATTAGATTTCTTTTGCGATTTATTCCTTCTTTCCTTTCTTTCCTGTAGCATCTTTCCCATCAAGTCGCAATCCCAAGCTTGGCTCACCCCAACAAATACTTCTTAGGCCCAATCGGCAACAGAGATCCTATTGATTTCATCAATGCTGAGACAAACAGGATACCCTTTAAATTAACCAATCCTAGTTTGAACCATTGGAACAACACTTTTAAGTCCTGGCCATCGGCTGTCAAGACTTGGTCTGAATGGTATAAGAGGATGTCGGCTAGCAAACAAACTCACTGGGAAGAAATCGGCATTGCTTAGTGCCTAGCCCTAACCATAGCCGATTTAGCCAAAGACGAACCCATGCTATCGGCTGCCAGCTACTTCTGGTCCAACACATTGAATGCCTTCCTCTTCAATCAAGGACCAATGACTCCAACTCTTTTGGACATCACCATGATAACCGGGCTGGACATCACCTCATCGGCTAATCCTATCAGCTTAAATAGCAAAAATCAGTTCACTTTCAAAACCAGAAGCATTGGAGGCTGGAGCGGATTCATTTCTCTAAACATGGGATCTGGCCCTGTCACCCCTAAAGAGCATACAGCCTTTCTCTTAATGTGGCTGGAAAAATTCTTGTTTTGTGGTTCAAGCTGCGGTCCAACCACCAACTGGCAACATATAGCCGAAGCTCTAGTCAACAAAAAGCAATTCCCACTAGGCAAATATCTCATGGGTTATTTATATCAGATTTTGAGCAATGCATCGGCTAAGCTTGCTACCAACTCAGTAATCGGCACAGGTGGACCTTGGTGGCTATTGCAGTTATGGCTTAATCTGCATACAATCAAAATTGCCAAGAGATCAGCACTGCCTGAAGCTGATTTTCCATTAGTTGAGCCGATCAAGGATGATGAAGGAGATGAAGTCACAACCAGAAGATGTATATCCTTTGGAGAGGCAGCATCCACATATCCTGGATCAGAACTTTCGGCTGAGCCCTTTGTCAATTGGTTTGGCAACTTCTATGATGGATTTCCAAAAGATTCTAGAAATTGGTTTGCATATGAATTCTCTGCAGATTTTGAATTGCCAGCCGATTTCAGATTTGATGAAATAAACTCTGAAAAATTTGAGAAATCCAGAGAAGTCTTTACAACGACTATCACTCCTTGTATTCTTCCTGTCGGCATCCATCAAGGCAGGAATATCCAGATATCCTATGAATTTTATCACCCTGTGAGTGCTGCCAGACAAATGGGAATGGGACAAATGCCAATCGGTTTGTACTTCTTAGGAAAAATCCAAACCAGAGGAGAAATCTCATCGGCTCTGATGATGGACAGATTATTAAGCATAGAAGGACCTCCCCTTGGAAGTTTGGAAAACATTGAATTGGCTATGCTAAGGAGTTCCACTTTTGATCAATGGTGGATTGAATGGATAAAACATCTTTTTCACCAATCGGCTTCCATGTATCTGACTGACATCATTCCAGACATGGTTCCACAGGTAAACATACTTCTTTTTTTTCAATATCCTTATCGATAGCCGATTGTCTTTAGAAAATAACTTAACTCCTTTTCTTCTTTTGTTTGCAGACCACAGAGTCTTCTCGTCCTCATGTCAGCAGAAACGGAGTCAATATCAACTATGCTGCTGGAATTCTCCCCAACGGTGGTGGATTGGCTCCTTCAACCATCGGCTATAATGCCCCCAAGACATCTTCCCTGCTCCATGGACAAACACGTGAGCCGATTCCCTCTGAAGTTAGCAAGAGGAAAAGAACCAGATCATCGGCTATCGCTCCGTCGGCTGCAAAGAAGAAAGCCACCAAAAAGCAGAAAAGCATAACAGCCAATGACCCAGACGAGGAAGATATAGAAAAAGCTATTGATGAAGCAGCTGCCGAGCTGAGTGAAACAGTAGAAGAAACCCCAACAATCAACATCCCTATTCCTCAGAAACTCCACCAACTCCGATCCACAAGACATATCAACCTCGGGAATATACTTTGCAATCTTAATCCTCTCATAATTTTCTTTGCCGATCTCAGCGTTAACTCTTCTTTTGTAGAAAAAGAAATCGGCTGCCAAGAAGAAACCTGCACCGCCTCCATCGGTAACACTTCCTTCAAAACTTTGTTTAAATCTCATTTCATCAAGTATTAACTCATTTTATATTTCAGCCGATCCGCTCTCCAACTCCTATCCATCATGATTCAAGTGAACATACTCCATCGGCTAGAGACAGCCACCACATTGAAGACCAGCCGATTCCTCCTATTCCTGTAAGTATTTGTATCAAAAATATAAATCGGCCATTAATATTCTATTGACTAACAATCCTGTCTCTTTCAGGCCTTAGCCGACATGTTCTCCTTTGACATTAGGCAATTCATGGATGAAGAGGAAGAAACATCCAGCAAGGCTATTGCTCCTATAGCCGATGACTTAAAAGCTACCCTCAAGGATATTGCTCATCGGCTTGAAGGTTCCCTTGATGCTTTGGTTGTCAACTGTGGATCAATTAGAGCAAGATTTGAAGACATTCAAGATCAGATCCCAGACGATGCAGCCGAAATCATCTCTCCAGCAGTTTTCCTTGAACAATATCGTCACAAGCTGGAAAGATCAAGACAGAGGATAGCCGATAGGCGAGAGCGAAAAGATCTTGAGACAACCATCCATGCCAATCGGCAATCCATAAACGAGGAAAAAGCCAAACTTGATCAGATGATCTCTGGGCCAAGTTCTATCCAAAGCAATATAGATCGGCTAAAGAATAAGAAGATTGAACTACTGGCTGAATTAGAAGCCTGCAACGCTGAGTTATCACTGGAAGAACAGAAGCTTGCCGATTTAACCAAGAGCCATTGAGGAACAAAAATCCAAGCAATCCTCCTTGAGCCGATGACATACTCCCATGGCAACACTGCTTCATGCCCATAAACTAACTTATATGGAGGAACTTGAATTGATCCATGACAAGCCATCCGATAAGACCATAATGCCTCAGCCAATCGGCTATGCCACTGTCGTGGGAAAATCGGCAATCTTTCTCTTAATTAACTTAATCAAGCTTTTGTTAGATGCTTCCGCCTTGACCATTAGCTTGCGCATAGTATGGTGAAGAATTCAACAACCTGATTCCCATACTCTCCATAAAGTGAACAAATTCATCAGACACAAAAATAGATCCTTGATCAGTTGTGATTGTTTGTGGAAGACCAAATCGGTATATAATATGCTCTTTAACGAACTGAATTGCATCCCCAGAATCAACTTTTTTCAATGGAACTGCTTCCACCCACTTTGTAAAATAATCGGTTGCCACCAATATATACTTATGTCCTTTACTCGATGGTGGATTGATCTGGCCGATCATATCAATTCCCCAGCCTCTGAACGGCCATGGCTTGATTATTGGATTCATAGCCGATGCTGGTGCTCTCTGAATTGATCCAAATTGCTGGCAATCTCGACATCCCTTGTAGTATCTAAAGCAATCCTCCAACATCGTCGGCCAAAAATACCCAACTCTTCGAAGCAACCACTTCATTTTATGAGCCGATTGATGAGTACCACAAATACCTTCATGAACTTCTCCCATCACAACTTTGGCTTGATCAGAACTCAGACATTTGAGCAAGACCCCATCAATCGTCCGATAATACAATGCATCGTCCAACAAAACATACTTCAAAGCCTTATACTTTAATTTCCTTGAAGCCGATTGAGAAGGATTCCTTAAATAGCAAAACACATCGTACCTCCAATCATCGGCTGTAATTGTAGCAATCCCCATCTCGACATCTGTCACCATCGGCTTATATCCTGATGCCCCCTGAGCTAAAGCATTAGCCTCTAAATTCTGCTCCCGAGGAACATACCTCAATGTTACCAACCGAAATTCATTTATTAACTCCCGACACCTCTCATAATAAGCCCTCAATTCATCATTCTTGCACTCATACTCTCCAGCCAGTTGGCTAATCACCAACAATGAATCACCCATAACTTCAATAGCATCGGCTTCAAATTCCTTCAAAAGTTGCAAACCTTTGAGAACTGCCTCGTATTCAGCTTGGTTATTTGTAGCATATGGCTTGATAGTATAAGCAAATTCAAAACTCGCCCCTCTTGGTGATATGATAACCAAACCGATGCCACAACCATGAGTGCAAACCGATCCATCAAAAAATAATGTCCAAGGTACAATATCCACTGAGCCGATCGAGTCATCTCGATGTTCGACAATAAAATCGGCTATAGCTTGCCCCTTAATAGCTTTAGGTGACTCATACTTGAGATCGAATTCTGTTAAGGCATAAATCCACTTTCCAACCCTTCCTTTCAATACTGGAGCCGATAGCATATACTTGACTACATCGGCTTTACAGATTATAGTACATTCATTGGATAACAAATAATGCCTCAACTTTGTACAAGAAAAATACAAGCATAAACACAACTTCTCCACGGAAGAATACCTGGTCTCTGCATCCAAAAGTCTTCTACTCAAATAAAAGATTACCCCTTCTTTACCTTCAAACTCCTGGACCAAGATTGAGCCGATTGACCTTTCATCGGCTGATAAGTATAATTTGAAAGGCACCCCTTTCTGTGGAGAAACTAAAACTGGAGGAGAACTTAAATACTTCTTAATATTATCCAAAGCCTTCTGTTGCTCTGCCCCCCATGTAAACTCCTGATCGGCTTTAAGTCTGAGTAAAGGCGTGAAAGGCTCTAATCTCCCAGACAAATTAGAAATAAATCTTCTGATAAAATTTATCTTGCCGATCAAAGATTGCAACTGTTTCTTGTCTTCTGGAGGTTGGATTTTCTGTATTGCACTAATACTCCTTTGTGGCACTTCAATACCCCTCTCATGTACAAGAAAACCCAAAAATTGTCCAGCCGATACACCAAAAGCACACTTAGTAGGATTCATCTTTAAGCCATATTTCCTTGTTCTCTCAAATACTTTTCTTAGATCGGCTATATGATCAATAATCTCTTTAGATTTCACCACTACATCATCAATATAAATTTCAACCAATAAACCAATCAGATCATGAAAGATATAATTCATGGCTCTCTGATATGTAGCTCCAGCACTTTTCAATCCAAAAGTCATAACAACCCACTCATACAAGCCGATTGCACCAGGACACCTAAAAGCAGTCTTGTGAATGTCTTCTTCTGCCATTAAAATCTGATTATATCCAGCATTACCATCCATAAAACTTATAATTTTATGCCCTGAAGCAGCATCTACCAATTGATCGGCAATCGGCATTGGGTATTCATCCTTAGGGGTAGCCTTATTTAAATCTCTGAAATCGATGCAGACCCTAAGCTTGCCATTTTTCTTAATCACCGGAACTATATTAGAAACCCACTCAGCATATCGGCATGGACGAATAAAACCAGCATCATATAAACGAGTAATTTCAGCTTTAATCGCATCATACATATCGGCTTTACATCGCCTAGGTGGTTGTTTATATGGCCGATATCCCGGCTTGATAGGAAGCCGATGTTCAACAATCGATCGGCTAAGTCCTGGCATCTCAGAATACTCCCAAGCAAAGCAATCGCTGTATTCTTTCAAAAGCTTTAATAATGTAAGTTTGAATTCAGATGATAGATTCTTACTGATGAATGTCGGCCTAGGCTTATCTCCTGACCCAATGTCAACTTCTTCCAAATCATCGGCCGACATGAAACCCTGACCAAGCTTACCATCAAGATCATCTACAGCATCTTTAGTATAGAAATCGAAACCCTCCACAACACCCTCAAAGTAACAACTGGGGTTCTCCATCTCCAATTGGCTGTATACCACAATCAGACACTTTTAGATAATCTCCTTGCCAGATTTTTCCTGATAAGCAATCAATTCCATCCATCTCCCAAACAGATAAATCGGCATTAGCAACATGTACTGACCTGTCGGCTGGAACAACCTCTATCTTGTCACCTTGCCATTGGATTAAGCTCTGATGCATGGTTGAAGGAATACAACAATTAGCATGAATCCAATCCCTTCCAAGCAGTAAGCTATATGAACCTTTCCCATCAATGACAAAAAATGTAGTAGGAACAGTCTTGCTGCCGATTGTCAATTCTACATTAAGAACTCCTTTGGCCTCTGAAGGATTGCCACCAAAATCTTTAAGAACCATATTAGTCTTGATGAGGTCATCTGAACTCCTTCCCAATTTCTTAAATGTTGCATATGGCATTAAATTCACTGCAGCCCCACCATCAACTAACATTTTGGATATCGGCTTACCGTTAACAAATCCTTTGACATACAATGGCTTGAGGTGCCGATTCTCTGTTCCCTCGGGTTTCTCAAAAACAGCCTGTTCTGGTGACAATATCAATCTAGCACAAGATTCTTCCATGATATCTGCATTGTCTTGATTAGCCTCGAACTCCGCGGGTAGCACAAATACCATGTTGACCGATGAAGAAGCAATGGCCTTTCCTTTAATTACCCTTCTCGCTTCATCGGTTTCACTCTCATCGGCTGGTACTATTTTACTCTTAACACGCCATTCCTGTTTTGTTTTTGTTCTCTTCAGCCGATGATCGATTTCTTGTTCAACTTCATGAAATTGTTCCCTGCTCCTCATCCTCTGAACCCTTCTCTTCTGACTTTTAGAAAAAATCCCAGAAGGACACCATTGAGCTCTTGAAGTATCTTCAACAACCTCCTCCTGGAAATAATCTTGATGAATCGGGCCCAACCTCTGATGAACAGGCAACTTCCTTTGCATCAGCCGATCCTCTTTAGAATGAAATCGGCTAAAACTCCCATTATAGTTTTCATCGGCATTAGCACAACCTGGGCAGTCTTCTATCGATGGTAATCTCATCCCTTTATTCCAACAAAATATGAAAAATTCGCAGTTCCAATGTAGATCAAAGCTATCATCATCCTCATAATATTGCCTTTCTTGCCGATCATATCTCTTTTGATATTTATTAATCATACTCGTAGAGTCAAACTTATTGAGCCGATTGTCCTTTCTGTCGGCTGTCCTCCCACTTGTATGGACCATGTTGATAGGAAAAGGATTACCATCAATCTTCATCGGCTTCTTGGAGTCATCAAATTTTATCCTGCCTTGCTCAATGGCCACCTGGATCTGTTGCCGAAATACTTTACATTCATTAGTACTATGAGACCCTGTATTGTGCCACTTGCAGTATTTCCTCCTCCCTAATTCCTCAGCCGATGGAATCACATGACCAGCAGGCAGCTGAATTTGTTTCTCCCGAAGCAAAAGATCAAAAATTTTGTCAGCTTTATTGACATCAAAATCATATTTTTCCTCCTTTCCAGAGTTCTTGACCCATTGACATGGAATCACCTTCTTGTTCCTTGCCCATTCGGCTGCTGCTACCTCAGGAACATCCTCTTCCTCAGAATCAGAAATATAAGAATTAATGAAGTTCACCTTTTTGAATGCTCTATTGGCCTCTTGAAATCTTTGTTCGTGTGCTGTTATCTTCTGGGCCAAATGAGCCAAACTATCAAAGTCTTGAGCCGAAAACCTCTCTTTGATTGGTGTTAATAAACCTTGGAAGGCTAAATCGGCTAACTGAGAATCTGTCAACGCCAAGCTGTAACATCTGTTTCTGATTTCCCTAAACCTTTGAATATAATCTTGGACAGATTCTTCTCGTTTTTGCCTAATGTTTGTCAAATCAGATAGTTTCATCTCATGAACTCCACTGTAGAAATATTTGTGAAACTGTTTTTCCAGATCGGCCCAACTGTGAACAGAATTATAAGGTAAAGATGAAAACCATGTGAAAGCCGATCCAGACAGAGACAAAGGGAATAGCCTGACTCTTAAAGCGTCAGTAGCCGATGCTTCACCACATTGAGCTAAAAATCGGCTAACATGCTCATAAGTTGATACATTATCTTGTCCTGAGAACTTTGAAAAGTCTGGGACCTTGTATCGGCTTGGTAATGGCACTCTTTCAAAATACTCTGGATATGGATGCCGATACAGATTGTCACCATCCCTTGGTTTTAATCCAAACTGTTCTCTCATCACATCGGCTATCATATCGGCCCAAGGTTTCTGCCGAGCTCCATCTTGATGCTGTGGCTGTATCGGCTCGTCTTGATAAAACTGCGGCTGATGATATGGTTGAGGAGACGTTCTCTGCCGATATTGCACCTGTGGTGAGTGAGGTTGATATTGATAATTAAGATTGCCACCTGTGTGGGTCTGAGGCATTCGTGGAGCACTAAAATCTTGTTGATTAGGAACAAATTGAGTAGCGGCAGCTTGTTGCTGGAAGGTTGGCACTTGCTGTCTTGCTGGTGTATGCAGGATCGGCTGAACAACTGGCTGATTGGGATTGAACATAGCTGAACTTGCTCAGCTGATATTTGAGGTATGTTTTGCCCTATATGCTGAGGTTGTTGTCGGACCAGTACATGAGGATTAAATTCTACTTGCTTCTGTACCGACGCTGGTATCTCTTGTTGAACTGTAGCCGATGTTGACGCCATCGGCTGTCCTGGGGCTATATTTGTGGCAGGTTTTGGCTGGCTGGTCATAAGCGGCCTATATTGCGGGAAGACCCCATCTGGTAAGAAAATTGGTCCTTTGGCTTGGTGTTCAGCAATAGTACCATCAACCACAGACTTGATCATATTTGTTAAAGTGTTGACAAGCACTCCTGACTGGTTGATCAAAGCATGATGCACAGCATAGTCAATTCGATCTTGCAAATTCCTGGGTTCTTCAGGAGATTCCTCTTGCTTAACCCCTTTTTCCTTCCCAGAACTTGACTCTGGCTCTTCATTGTTGGGCAAAACTACTTTGTATCTCTGAACCACCGTTCCCGATCTAGTTTGGACAAAAGAATGTAAGTACTGGTTTTGAAGCTTGTTCATTATATCCTCCAGCTCTGCCTTTTGTTCCGACGTCAACTTGTCCACTGTCATTGGAATAATATTCTCTGGGTCAATGTCAGTTGTCTTGAGGTCTACCATAATGAAAATTCTTCGAAGTCCCACTGGGCGTGCCAAAAGCGTGTTGATGTAAAAAACACACACTGGCCTGGGAGATCTGCTTAACTCCAGTGCAGGTCCAAATATTTCTTTCGGGTTCTAGGCGTGCCAATTGGTTTGATCCTGCAACCAATAAGAAACAAAGAAAGAAAACGCAGTTAAATCCACCAATGATAGCCGATCGGCTGGCTTGCCGATGACATATCATTGAGCATTGAGCCGATGCAAGATGCATTAAATCGGCTATAACAGATAAAGCAAGATAAAGCTAAATCTACTCAATCGGCTGTAGATATCAACAAAATATAATCTAAGTCTCAGAATATATTTAAACCAAGTGATTGGGATAGATCGGATAGGGCACCGAGACAGTATAAATCACTTATGTCTAAATATATTATAAAGCATAGATTATACATATTCATAGCATAGCCGATTAGGTAAATCTAACATGTATCGGCTAGTACTCCGATACTACTTTATACAGAGATATTATCATGAACAAAATATATTAAACAACTTGTCAAACTAATGTTAAGATGATCCTAACCAGATTTGACAACAAGCTCAATATATTTTACTAAGTTAATATCTCGATATAAAGGGCAGATTTAATATATCAAGATAACAAGATAATTAAACCAGGTAAGATCGGCTGAAACCCCGACGCTATCTCTATTAGCAATCATAGACAGGCTAGAAACTATGGTTCTAAACATGATTTAGTAGGTCAAACCTAACTGATGCAGCACTAAATATGTAAAGAAACGTAATGTCTAGATGATCAAGTCGATGAAAACCTTTTCGAGATGGTAGATATATTATATAATCTAGATCAATAGCGATATATAACCCTATCGGTTGCTTTTCTGTGAAACAGACATCAACCGATCTAAGTTATATATTGATATCAATTCAGATTATACAATATATATGATAACTCGACGATTCACACAAACAGGATCAGAGTGTCATAAAGATGGAAGCACTAATCCCGAGAGCGCAAGCCGCCATAACAAGTTTTACCTCTTGTCGGAGATCGAAGCCGATGCAGCCCAACTCGAAAGCAAGAACTCGTCGAAAACAGTGAAAGAGAAAAAGGTGGCGATGCGCCGAAATTGTTGTATTGATTTCCTTCTTTACACGAACCTGGGTTTAATTTATACCCAGAATTACACAATATGTCCTTGTCGGACACGACTCTTATCTCTATTACAACTCATATTGAAGATAATTCCCTAATACAAACTCTAACCACAATATCTATTAGGAAACTAACATTATATCCTAATTAATAGATACAATTCCCTTCTTCGGACCCAATCCGTACGTGGGAATCCTTATGAAGCTCATCAACCGAACCCGACAAAGACTCTGTTATCCTCTCGTCGGAATCGGCTACATCGGCTAACCTTGTCTGACTCTGTCTCAGCCGATGGACACGATAGCCGACTCGGTCACCAGCCGATACACACCGTAGCCGATTCGGTCACCAACCGATTCTTGCTCTGTTTTGGTAACCGCCAGCTTCCTCCAAATCCGCTTCGATTCCATCTTCGAATCCAATACTTGATTTACCAAATTTGGTCGTTAACACTCGTCTAGCTTGGTCTTATCAGGAATTGACTTGAGCTTTGCTGGCGGTTAAGGCCGATTCCAAGCTCTCACGTTCCCGCCTCTCCGCGATTCTTTCTTTAGCCTTCTGAAGCTTGAAGCGATATTGTTCCAAGAAGATGGCCGGTGTTAGGATTTCCATCAGGTTTTCAGGCAATTGATCTTCAATTTCTTGTACTCTGCTCCTGATGGAATTGCAGTCCTCCACCAAGTACTCCAATGACGACTCCAGCCGCTTGACGATATCGGACAGCCGGTTCTTCAGATCGTCAGAGATTGATGCCTTGGCCGTGACAGGTGGCTCTTGGTCCTCGTCATCAAGAAATTGGCCGATGTCAAAAGAGAACATATCGGCTAAGTTCTGCGAACAACAAGATGGGGCAGGGTTAGCTCGGTCAAATAAAAATCGGCAAGGGATTTGAAGTGATCTGGTTTACCTGTGTTGGAGCATCGGCTGTGCTTGCATCAGCCCCCTTTTGCTGTCTTGAAATGGTAGGTGAAGGCGTGGGCCGATGTGGTGCGGGCGATGGAGCACGCGGCTGAAGAGGGATGAGCAAGGACGATCAGATCTCTATCATTAAAAGAATAAAACAAAAAAGATCAACTCTTACCGAGGCAATCGGAGAGGGTGGTGGAGAAGGAGAAGGAGTTCTTAATCGGGCCTTGGTTTGTTCACGCCTTTGCAAGGTTGTTTTCTTAGTTCTTAAAGGGCCGATTGAGTCCTCTCCTTGAGCACAGATGACACGGTAGCCTGAAAAGGATATCAAATTATAGCATACCAACAGAATGGGATTGCGTAGATTCAGTAAAGGAAATGCGCTAACCTTGCGGACTGCATGTCTGGTTTTCCTTGGTTGGGCGGCAACGACTTGGTCATCGGTCGATGGGATTGTAGTGGTCTTGGCCGATGGTTCTTTAGTGGTTTCAGCCGATGGATTTTCTTCTTCAGCTAGATAGGCAGCAGCTGCATCGACTTCCTCCTCCATTACTTGTTCATCGAGGAATTCTTCTACGGAGGGGTCCAGTTCTACAGGGTCGGCTTGGTCGGCAACTTTGGACTTTTTCGCAGGTTTTTGGGGCTTGTCCTTTGCTGATGCTTTCCTTTTGGTAGTTTCCTTGGCTATCGGCCCCTGGGGCAGTGATGAGATCTTTGGGGCAGTAAGGCCGATAGTTGATTCCATGACAGAGTTACCCGATGGAGCCAAGACCATTACATATGATATCTTTTTTTCACTGTTGCTTACAGATGGAATTGGACCATCGGGGACCTGAGGGCTGATATCTTGGATGAGCTCTGTTAAGTGAAATCTGGCCGATTGATGGAAGATATGAGCAGCCCATTCTTGCCACCATGCCTGAAAGCTAATATGGATGAAGGCGCTCAGATGCAATCGGTCACAGTCACCCAGATTTGGAACTACAATCTCTAGTGCTTTGCTCATGACCAGCGCTGATGAAACTATGCCTCTGCTCTCTAGGAGTTTATGGAGATATAAATTGATGGGAAGTTGTCCAAGCCCGCACTGTCTAGCAGCCACCATGGGATTGTAAAATTCATAAGACAGGCTGGTGCTTCTTCCTTGGAATATGCCTACTGGGAGCAGGCATGGGGTGATGCCGATCATGAACGATTCCCGTGACTCCATATCGTCGTTCACCAGGTCCAAGTGAAGGTCATCGGGGAGTTCGAAATCCTGGTCTGACATGTAAACGAACATGTCCATCTTAACCGATGGGGGACCGGTGTAGAATTGGGTGAACCATGTGGACATGTCTTCGGCCGATTGATCTGCTCCAGGGTAAACAGAGGTCGCTTCACCATAAGACATGCACCTTTTGGTTCTGGGGTCTTCGTGATCGGCATACTTTGATGGAAAGCAAGAGTCTGATAGTAGAGGCCGATCGACTATGGTGTTGGTGTGAATGGTTAACTAGAATTGAACAAACCACCATGGTCCTCCATACGCCACCGTGTGCTTCAGCATCAGATCTTGGGTGGTAGAGTGAAGCAGCCGATAGACGGCTCCCAGGAGATATCGGCCAAGGGGGATTTGTTTCTTATCAACCAAGGCTTGAGCCAAGTGTTGGCAGTTTAGAATGGGGCCGCAGGTTGATCCACAGAAAACAAATCTTTCCAACCATAGCGTCAGGAAGGCCACATGTTCTCTCTCTGAGATTGATCCTTGTTCCATATGCTCAGAGATATATCCAGACCAGCCTCCAATTTTCTTAGTTTTCAATTTATGGCTGCTGTTTGCCAGGAGGCTGAAGGGATTGATTTCGGACTGGATGTCTAGTCCTGTTAGCAGCTTGACGTCAATCAAAGTTGGGGTCATCGGACCTTGCTTGAATAGGAAAGCGTTCAAGGTGTTGGACCAGAAGTAGGTGGCCGCTGACATGAGTGGTTCATTTTTCTTGGTATCGGCCAGGGACAAGGTAATGCATTGGCCGATTCCTATTTCGTCCCAGTGAACCTGTTTGGATGCAGCAATCCTCTTGTGCCAGGTTCTGTACCCATTGAGCTTCGACGGCCAGGATCTGAAAGTGTGCTTCCACGAAGAAACATTTGGCTTGGCTTGTTGAAAGGGTACTCTGTTTGTCTCGGCGTTTATCAGCCAAGTCGGGTCGCAGTTGCCCATGGGGCCTAGAAGGAATCGGTGCGATTTGTCGTTGGTGGGAATCATGATTTGATTTTTGAAGACCTACGGCATATAGACAATAATAATGAAATAAGACCCGGGGGGCAAGAGCAAGAACCCTAATTTGAAGAACTCGGCGAGAAAATGAAAATGCGAAGGGGCTGACTTACCACAGGGATCTCGGAGGCATAAAACGGAGCGGAAGCCATTGTTGTTGTCGAAGAGGTCGCCGTTGAGGGGGTTGATGCCGATGGGATTCCGAGGGGTCGCCGAGGTTGAAGAATGCGAGTGGTTACTAAAACGGCGGCGGAGGGTTGCGAATCTGGATCTGCGCGGTTTTCAGACGAACCCTAGCAAAGAAGTCGATGGGTTCTTCGGAGCTAATTTCGCCACATTATATAATGAAGTGGAATTGGGGGGCATGT
The DNA here is from genome assembly GCA_008326285.1 of Oryza officinalis. NCBI lineage: Eukaryota > Viridiplantae > Streptophyta > Magnoliopsida > Poales > Poaceae > Oryza > Oryza officinalis. Next base: position 15,034,190 of record BDMV01000003.1, on the reverse strand, counting down.
GTTAACAGCAGATTTTCATAATCGGCCCGGAGAAGGGAGAAGAAATTGACGCGGAGAGAAGAGCTGGATTGGAGTCAGACCAGGTTTCATATCGGACTCGGTAGGCGTATCGGACTGGGAGAGGCATTACCAGGAAGAGCGTATCGGCCGATACAGATTCAATATGGTCATCGGCCGATAGAGGCTGGAAATTGACAGAGTCAGCGTGGGCTTGGTCTGGGCTCTAGATAAACTTCAAGGTGGTTGCCAAATAGAGATAAGGCTCGGTTTTAGGCAATTGTATCTTGTAAATCAAGTAGGTTTAGATCTAATTTTTGGCAAGAGTCTGCCGTAAAGACTTGTTTGTTAATTAGAGATAAGATCGTGTCCTACACGGACTGTGTTGTAATCTCGGGTATAAATATCCCGGTAGTTTGTACATAGAAACTCTCTCAATCAATCACACAATCAATCAAGTTTAATCTACCTTCGGCGCATCGCCAACCCTCGCAAGAGGTTAACTCCCGATGAGTTCTTGCTTCCCCAGAGCAGAGGTAAGAACTCGTACCCGACGATCTACATCGTCGGGGCTAGCGTGTCGCTTTAGGCACGTTAAGCCCTGGCGATGTGATCGTCATTTATCGTGTGTTAGCTAATTTTGATGCGGTTTCCTAATTCTATCTCGCCAGCGGCTAACTCGTTTTAGGGTTTATTGCCGACGATGGTCGAATTAGCTTGCTCGTCCAGATTATCTAAGGCATTTACCATCCCCAAAAGCGATCGACGACCTGATTTTCTTTGTGTTAACTCTCGATCTACACTCTGAGTTGCTATCGACCTTAGTCATGTTTCGAGGTTTAACCCAAGGCCTGTTTTCCGATCGTAATTAAGGATAGCACCGGGGTTTCAGCCGGTCTTACCTAACGCATGTGATCCGCTATGTTCTTGCATGTGTTTGCCACCTATACAGGCGGATTGGTGAATATAGGCATATCGGTTACAGGGTATTCTTAGGATCTCTCTGTGATTGGTATATTTATATTGGCCGATTGGCTTGTATAAGTTCGCACTAGAGTATTAGCTAGTGTATTTATCTTTATGCAACCCTCATCGGCCGATTCCAGTGATTCGCTATAAACATATTAACATGGGCCGATGGGATTAGATCTGTTTTATCAGTTACATCATATTATTACTTCAAGTAAGCCGATATAGCTTTGCCTTATCGGCCTATTGACCGATCGGCCATCGTTTCTCACATGGTTTACTTGTTTATTCTTGTTGATTGTAGATCAAATCAACTGGCACGCCCTACACGCACCTAGGCAAGCCATTGGACCTGCAGTGGAGCTAAGCAGACCTCCCAGGCCGCTGTGAAAACGTGGAACCCGATTTGTTGCGAGGCGGGTCTAAATTCTACGCCAACAGACACAAAGCACACTTTCCTAAAGATAAAAAGGAAACTAACAAATTCTTCCTAATTAATAGATACAAGCCGTATCCTCCTCAAACTCGGTCTTCTCTGGATAAGATCTTCCCGAATCTAACAAGAATCCGACTGCTGTTGATGATTGGTTTAAGAAAACCCCCATCGGCCGATATAAGACTCTAGGCCGATACCAACCTTGAGCCGATATGGATCCTGGGTCGACGAGGACTCCGGGGCTTACCAAATTCTGGTGTTAACAACTGGGTACGTTTCCCATGAACTCAATCCCTGCTATGGTATTATTTGATTCTGGTGCAACACATTCTTTTATATCCAAGAGATTTGTTGGGGGTGCATGGGTTGTCAGTAGTGAAACTTAAGCTACCCATGAGGGTTTCTACCCCTGGAAACAATATGACTACAGCTCACTACCGTCCTTCAGTGATAATAGAAATCCAAATATCACAATTTCTAGCCAATCTCATCCTTCCTGAATCCAAAGACCTAGATGTCATTCTTGGAATGGATTGGTTGACGAGGTATAAAGGAGTGATTGATTATGCAAGCCGTACTATCACCTTGACCAACGAGAAGGGAGAAGTAATAACCTTCCAGTCTTCAACACCGCAACATCAGAGTGTGAGTTTGAATCAAGTGACTGGCGAGGAGCAGGCAATAGCAGTGGAGAAAAGTCCTAGAAAGTTGGAGGATATTCCCGTGGTCAAAGAGTATCCTGAGGTTTTCCCGGAAGATTTAACAACCATGCCACCAAAATGGGAGATCGAGTTCCGGATTGACTTGGCTCCCGGAACAGCCCCAATATACAAGAGACCTTACAGAATGGCAACCAATGAGATGGCCGAAGTTAAGAAGCAAGTTGATGAACAATTACAGAAAGGGTACATTCGCCCGAGCACGTCGCCTTGGGGTGCTCCGGTGATCTTCGTGGAGAAGAAAGATAAAACTAAGAGAATGTGTGTTGATTATCACGCACTTAATGAGGTCACCATCAAGAACAAGTATCCTTTGCCAATGATTGATGACTTGTTTGATCAGTTGAAGGGAGCTAGGATATTCTCCAACATTGATTTGCGATCAAGCTATCATTAGTTGAGAATCCGAGAGAAGGATATCCTGAAGACAGCCTTCACCACTCAGTATGGGTTGTTTGAGTGCACGGTTATGTCTTATGGACTCACCAACGCACCGGCCTTCTTCATGAATTTGATGAACAAGATGTTTATGGAGTTTCTGGACAAGTTCGTAGTGGTATTCATCAATGATATACTTATCTACTCAAAGTCCGAAGAAGAACATGAGCAGCATCTTCGAATAATACTTGAGAAGTTGAAGGAACATCAGGTGTATGCCAAGTTCAGCAAGTGTGACTTCTGGCTGGAGAAAGTCAAGTTCCTCGGTCACGTCTGTCACACATTGATAAATCCATCCCAAATTAAAAATTATTTTCTAAAAGGAATAATATAAATAATTAAAAGTTGAAAATAAATCTCAAACACTACAATACGGGCAAGGAAAATTTGAAAGTGGCTTGGAGTATTTTTCTTAAATTCTCCTTGCTCTAAAATGTCTCCTCAATTTTTACTTGAATTTTCAGAGCACAAGGAATAATTTAAATGCAACAAAATCCAATTTCAAAGTTAATTAAAAAGGAAAAGCTAAAAATAATCCTCTCCCTCTCTTTGGGCCATTTTCGGCCCAAAGTTCTCCTCCTCCTCCTTCTCTCCTTCAACCCATGGCCGGAGTCCTCTTATCCTCCCTCTGTCTCCCTCTCCCTCTCGGGCCTCTTTCTCTTCCACTTAGGTTGCAGCCGCCTCAGCCCAACTCCCCTCCCTCTCCCTCGGACCCATGTTCGCTTGCCCTCCCCTGCAGGCCCACCCTCCTCGCATCTCTTCCTTGGGCCGCTTCGACCCAGCTCCTCCCCTCCTCACTTGGGCATGGCCCAACCGGCCAAGGAGGCGTGGTCATCGTCTTACTCCAGCTGCCACCCGTTCCTCTCCCGGCCCAAGAACCCTACCGCCACCGGCATGCCGATCTTCCTCCCCACTCATTCTCCTCCAAATTGAATACCAAAACTCGGTTCCTCTTCTCCTCCTCATCAATTCCCCATGTTTTTTCCTCTTAATCGTCAAATTTAGTTGCCGGTGAACCGCTGCCATAGATGGCCGGCCGGCGAGCTCCCCGGCCTTTCCCCTCCTCTCCCCAATTGTTCCCCTTCTACCCCCCGGACTATAAAAGGGAGCCTCGACCCCCACTCGCCACGCACGTCGCCCGAGCTCCCTCGGTCTTCCCTCATCTCCTCGCATCTTTCTCTCTCTTCACCACACCGGCGAACTCCGGCCACCCCTCCTCATCGAGCCGAGCAGCGTCGAACCTCGCCACCACCTCCCTCGGCATCGCAGCGACCTCCTCTTCCTTGGCCTCACCTCCGTTCTGCTCGAGGCCAATCGGAGCGCCATGGACGCCGACGTCCAGAACGCATCCTCCACCTTCGGCAGCCCCTCCCCGTCGAGCTGGGCACTGCCAGCCCGTGCTGTCGCTGCCGACAGCCGCTCCTCACTGTGTTCGTCGCCGGCATCCCTTCCTCGAGCCCGAAGCTCGTCGGAAGCTCGTCCTCGCCGGCGAACAGTGAAGAACACCGTCGTCGTCCTCTTCCTTCAGCAGCCCCTCCCACCTTACCGGAGTGTCGTTCTGTTGCGTCGTTGTCACCGCCGATCTCGCTGCGTCAAGCTCGAGCTCAGCATCACCTCCTCGCCACCTGAAGACCCTTAGAGCACCGCCCCGTTGCTGTCGTCTCCCTTCGGACGTCGTTCCCGCCAAGACGAAGTGTCGTCCCTCGTTGTTTTCGAGTCCGCAGCGTCACGTCCTCCGTTGTCTGTCTCTTTGCCAAGCTCGAAGATCACCGGAGCTGTCCCCTCATCGTTGACCCGTTCGTCTTTATTGTCCTCCTTCGACCGGTCACTGCTGCTTTTCCCTTGCCACATCATACCCATGGTGAGAACCCTCCCCTCGCTGTCCTCTCTTCGTCCTCCTCATGTTGCCACCGTGCCGTCGTGGCGTGCACGCGTGGTGGCCGAGTGTTCCCGTGCTCATGTGATCGCTGCGTGGTTCCTACGTGTGTAGCTCGCGTGGCAATAGCGTGAGGCTCGCTTGTCGACCACTAGTTTTGGTTGACATGTATGGCCTCACTTTGTCCTTCCCGTGGATCATCTCTATGAATCCGATCCACGGTGAACTAGTGAAGCATCTGTCGAAACCTGATTTCAGCAATAATAAACAGGGGGTAACGCTCAAGTGCCAAACACGATGGGTTAGTAGACAAAAGAATTTAGACAGGTTCAGGCCTTCTATAAAGAAGTAACACCCTACTCCTATTTCGGGGATTGAATCCACCGGGTTGATCGGGTTGTATATTGATCCCTTGATCAGGTTATGTATGAAGAAAACCTAACTTATTGCTATTGTCTCTATATCCCTCAAGGGACGTCCTACCCTCCTTATATAGGTTTAGAGGGTAGGCTCACAAGTCGGAGACCTAACTACATACTGTATAAGACTCCATAGTATTCCCGACTTAGGACTATAAGTCGTTCCTTAATACACAAGGTAACATAATACTTAAGTCCTAAGCCTATTACATAATCATGACTCATAGCCTATCCTCTATAGTCAGTCGGATAAGCTAGCTGTGTGGGTATATGATACCCATAATCTCCACAGTAGCCCCTGAGACCTTCATAGTCGACGAGATAACTTTACCTCGAACTAGAATAATACATAGCCGAGTACCTCCTTAGCCGAGTGCCTCCATCACCGAGTGCTTTCATCATCTCTGCCTAAGTCTCCCGAGTGCTTTATCATCCAATAAGAAGGCTGTGAAGGGCTAAAAAGTCATAAAAAATATACCCAGGTGCATCGACTAGATGCACCTAATTAGGTGTAGCCCTCGACTATGTGCTTAGTTGAATAAACTAAGCATATAGTCAAGAACTATAATAATCATACTCATCCGAGTGATATAAATAAATGCTTAGCCAAAGCCAAAAGCAATCACAAAAATCATATAACACATAACCTCATAATCAAGGCACAGTGTATAATGACCCCGAGTACTGGCAAGCTCATGCTATCCGATTTATTCTGCTCGAGTCCTCTCAAGACACACAACTCCTCCATCCTCAGGAATATGTTGTATTGATAATATAAAATCCGAGTTAATAAAACCCATTAATGGATTTACTAATCATGTAAACAATACAACCAAAATATAAGTAGCCTAAGCCATAATATTGGTCTTAATTAAAGAAGCACACCAAAGTGGCAAAATAGCATTGATATAATATAAAAGCAATTGCTTTTATATAACCAAACAGCTCTAACAACTTATAAAAAAGTTGCCAAAATAGTTATGAAAAACTTCACCGTTTATCACTTTCCAAGTTGCATCGCACCAACTCCTAAAAAGTTGAATAACCGCTGTATGTAAGGATTTGAAAAGGCATTGGGCAATAGAACACGTGCATATTGCCAAGGCAAATTTGCTTAAGTCCCTAAAAGGCACGTGACAAGCCACACCGGAATTATGGGCTGTAAGCTTCCCATGGGCCTCGGCCTGAATATGAGAAAACCTACCAATACCCTAAAAAATCACTGAAGCGTCATCGTCTTCCCCGCTGCTTCATCTTCAGAAATTTTTCCTTTCGCGCTCCTGTTCACAAACGCCTCCGAAGAAAACCTAGAACACGAGCTCATCCAAATCCATTCATCCGGATATTCAAAACTCCATCAAAATCCACCGTGCGCACCATGCTCCTAACATCTCCTCCAAGAATCCCTGCATCCAGCACCTAATTTGATTCCCCACAAATCTCACCCATGGCGGAAGAGAGAGAAATTCCCTTCGATCAATTGGCAACCTCTGACGTGAAGGAATCAACTCTGAAAGAGATGGTGAAGGACGGAGTTCTCCCAGCCAAGGAGATCATCGGCTGACACCCAGCATACAGCAAGGAGTTCCCAACTCCTAATACCGGTGAGATCGTAGTTTTCACCTACTTTTTCTATTGTGGATTTGGTCTTCCCACTTCCGAATTTTTTCGTGGCATTCTTGATTACTACGGTATCAAGATTTACCATCTGAATCCAAACTCTATACTGCACATTGCCATTTTCATCCATGTGTGTGAAGCCTTCCTTGGAATCTATCCCCACTTCAACCTTTTCCACCATATGTTCTCTCTCAAGGCCCACCTAACCAAAGATAACCCTTGTGTTGTTGGCGGCGCCGGATTTCAACTCCGTGACACTCTTCGCAAAGATTACTTTCCTCTTCCTCTGAAATCTTCCAATAAGGGCTGGCATGCGAACTGGTTCTACATCTCAAACCCAGCCCCCAGTCTGCCTGACTTCATTGGTCTCCCGAGAACCAAGATTGAATAGAAGCTAACAATCTTCTGGCAAAAATTCTTGAAATGAAGAATAAGAGTCTTCAAGGAGAACAGATCACTCGGCACTTCATCAAGTGTCGACTTGCACCCATCAAAGAAAGATCTAAGCCAGCTTTTGAATATGAAGGGCAGAGTGACCCCAATCGAGAAGATCGAGAATCCCTGAATTTCCAAGTCTTGTGCGCTCGTATGTACAAAATCTTCTCTTCCAGAATTGCAGTAGATTACAGCAACAAACTGCCAGTTATTCCCTTCAATCTTCATCGACCACCTCCTCTGGTAAGTAGACTCTGTATCTCAAACCACTTTTCAACTTGCCATGTTCTCCAATATTTCTTAAAAATATTGCTCGCAGGCAAATGCTCTAATCATCTCCCGGCTATACAAAGTATATCATGAAGATATTCCAGCCCAACCGACTACCAAGAAACTGACTGGCGGCCCAAAATTAAGCCCCAAGCAAAAAGTAAAAGAGCTACTGCTGCAGTCGAAGAAACCAGCAAATGGGCCAGCAAACAAAGGAAACTAGTTGTGGATGACTCGGATGAAGAATCTGAAGAAGTCCAAACTCCCAAGGCTAATATAAGCTCACCCAGGCCATCCACCAGATCTGCTCCAAAAATCAGGAAATCCAACAAGTTTCTCTCACACAACTAGTATTATCTTCTTGTTGAAAACTTACTTGATTCCACGTTAATCACTTCTTATATTCTTCTGCAGAAAACCTCAAGACATAGATCCCACCAGGCAGACAGAAAAAACAATTCCATCTGCAACGCCAGAAAAACCAAAGTCTGCAGAACAAGGGTCCCAGAACCCTCTCCCAAGTGAAGCCATCCCTGACCAAGAGCCCCCAACTGCCAGTCAAGCTACCCCGACTGAAAACCAGTCGGACTCTACCAATCAGACATCAACTCAAGAGCCCCCGGCTGAGAACCAGCCGGACAAGGAGGAACAGGGCCCAACCAGCCAAAAAACACTAGTTAAAGATCCAACATCAGCTACCGAAGAGATCAACAAGGATCAAACAACGAAGAATGCTGCCACTCAAGAAAACCATCCTGAAGCGACAACAGGTAAACCCAATAATCATCACATCTTTGTCTTGAACATATCTTCTAAATTCCATCTTACACATCGTCCTTAGAACAAACAACTGGAGAAGATGAAGAAATTATCCATCTGAAATCCACAGAAGACTCAATGCCTCCAGTCAAGATCGAGTGGCACGATGCTGAATGAAAGAAGCATGGCATCATATTAAACAAGCAAAAAGAAGCTGAAGAACGCGATATGCTTGTTTCCAGCCTCAATGAACCAACTCGACTGGATAACGTAAGAACAAATTCCTCATATCTTAATTGCATATTTTCTTGTAATCGACTGACTCATATTTCATAATGCAGAGAATATATCGTCGCTCACAGGCCAAGTCAGATACCCTAGAGAAGCTTGTACCTCAAAAAGGTCAAAGAAGAAGCTGCAGCTAGAGAAGTTGTCTTGCGGGAAGAAATTAACAAGCTTCGAGATATGAACCTGGAACTTCGCGACTCAATCGGAGGTAAGAAAAATTAACTCATCTGTTCTTGGTCAATCTATTCAGCTTTATTAACTCTAAGTCTTCATGCTTTAGCCAATTTATCCAAGATTGAATCACTCAAGGCTCAGCTAAAGAAAGCAGAAAATGACAACGCCAAGCTTGAGTCTGACAGAGATAAGGCCTTAGCAGAGATTGAAGGTAACCCCAAAAACTCATACTCCTCAATTCAACTCATCTTAGTCATCAATATAATCTGAATCATATCAATCTTGTAGCTAACAAAGTTAAATCCTGTGCTCAATTTGAAGTCTTTACTAAGAAAGTCCAGAGAGCCGAGAGAGTCAGGGACGACATTGCCAATGCTGCTACGCCAATATTATCAGCAATCTATGAGAACGGCTTTGGATCAATTGCTATAGATGCTCTAGAAATCTTAGACAAACTTAGAACAGCTCCAAAAAAGTACATAGAAAATATTACTGATGCTGCTGTCATGAGTGCAAGTCAAGCTCTAGCGATGACAAAGTCTCTCTATCCCCGAGTATATATAAATTCTATAGGAGATGGCTTTGCAGACGGCACTACTGATGAACAGGCCTTAGAACTGATCAATGAAGCACAGGAGTCGGCCAAAAAGATTGCTGCTGATGTAGCTGAGAATTTCCAGGGATAACTATTTGATGTAAATAACTCTTGTGATCCAACTTATAAATACCAAGTTTATTTATGTTTATGTCCTAGTTTAAGTCTTCGCATTTAATTTCTTAAAAATTTTCGTCCAACTGTCACCAAGCCAAAACTTGATTAAGTCATCAAAAAAATTTTAGTCCTTATTTACTTAACTCGGACCAGAACAACAAACAATGATAAACCAAATATAAACAAGTTATTATTAATAAAACTTCATACTTTAGTGCTATTCATAGCCCCCGACTGGCAACTCAAGAAGGCAACTTACTTGAAGTCGGCAGTCGAGAAGAACATAATACAAAAAATTTAAGTGTAATATCGACGAAGCTGTTCAATATTCCATGAATTCTCCACGATTGTTTCATCTTCACGCTTCAAACGATACGCTCCTGGCCAAGTGACCTCAGCAATTATATAAGGTCCTTCCCATAATGGAGATAACTTGTGGAGATTATGGGTACCGGATACCCTCACGGTTAGCTTATCCGACTTACCATAGGGGATTGGTTATGCTCCATGATTATGTAAACCGGCTATAACTTGGGTATTACGTTACCATTGAGATAAGGATAGTCTATAGTTGGTAAGATTGAGGAGTCCGACTTAGAATAGAATAGGTCTCCGACTTGTAAACCCATCCTCCGGGACTATATAAGGAGGGTAGGGCATCCCTAGAGAGAGAGACGGAAAAATACACGGACAGACAGAAAACTTGCGAGAGCCCCTATTGAAAGAGATCAAGAGATCAGTAAACACTCGGTGGATCGAATCTCCGAAACAGGAGTAGGGTATTACCTCTCATTAGAGAGGGCCTGAACCTGTCTAAACCTTTGTCCCGACTAACCCATTGTGTTTGGCACTTGACTGCTACCCCCAGATTGATATTGCCGAAACCAAGTTTCGATAGTTGGCGCGCCAGGTAAGGGATCTACGTCAAGCTTTTCTTCTACACCTCGCCGACAAGCGCAATGGGATCTCCTTCAAGCTTCGCCGACTTCGTCTTTGCCCCTGGGCAGGCGCTTCGCTTCGGCGGACTCGACTTCATCACCGACAAATTCGGTAAGCTCTCTCTTCTCGACTCGGATTCAAACCAGTCGGGGAGGGAAAATTCCTTGGCGCCGCTCGGGTTACCGGACGACGCTAAAATCTGCCATAACCTCTCATCTTCTGAGTTGGATCCGATCCACTCGGGAGAATCTTCTTCATCGCCTTCGTGCTGTCCCCCGGCCCCGAGGGAGGTCGCGGTCATACTCGAACGACTTGGGTCGTACTCATCTACGGACCTTGACGAACATCTAAGTTCCACCGACTTCGACGACCTCTATGACATCTCCACGGACGAGATCAACAGCTACGACGCAGACAAAGACTACTACGATCCAGACCTTCTCAACGTTCTCATGGCCGAAGTAGCCGAGACCGACTCGGCCATGGCCCGGAGGATCGTGGAGGAGGAACGAGCAAAGCTTGAGCAAGAGCACAAGCGCGTGGAGGAGGAGAATAAGCGCAAGGAGGAGGAGGATCTCAGGAAGAAACAAGAAGCCAACAAAAAGAAATGAGACCTGAGGACGACTGGGCGCTCGGCCCGCGAGGCCATATTGCAGACACGAGTTGACAACGCCAACATCTTCCAAACGCCTCAACAAAACGCCGTCGCTGCCCTCACCCTCATCGACACCGTCATCGAAGCGACGCCGGCTGCGGTGACCCCACTCCTGGACAAGATCAAGACCATCGTCGCGGCTACGGCCAACGGCCATCCTTCCAGCTCCACACGAAGGCCGACCGAGTCCGTCGCTGAAACACCCGACAGATGCCGACTGCCGCCGCTGCGGTCCAAGGACTAGAAGAGACCCGAGCAAAGCAAGACACCAGTCAGATCTAAAGACCCACGCCACGAGGCAGTATGGAGGCCACGAGCTCATACGGCTGACTCTCACGAGAGAGAACACAGCCGACAACCCGTCCACGACCGGAATCGTCGCAACAACAATTCCAACTACCAAAGTAGCCCGCGAAGGCCCCCGCTGAGTGATCTGCGGGAAGTACTCGACCGACGCTACCGGGAACATGAACGGCGCTCTTCTGAAGACAGAAGGAAATCACCCGACGATTACGACGATGGAGTACCCGCATTCACTAGGAACCTGCGTCGAGTGGACTGGCTAAGTGGTTTTAAGCCTGCCGGGATTGACAAGTATGATGATAAGACCGACCCCGAGTCATGGCTAACCGTGTAAACCCTCGCCATCCGCGCAGCAGGAGGAGACAGCAAGGCTATGGCTAATTACCTGCCCGTCGCTCTCGCCGACTCGGCCAGGAACTGGCTCACGAGTTTGCCAAGAGGCTCGATTGACTCGTGGAGTGAGCTTCGGGACCACTTCATCGCTAACTTCCAGGGTACTTTCGAAAGACCTGGGACCCACTTTGACCTCTACAACGTCATCCAGAAGCCAGACGAATCATTAAAGGACTACATCCGGCGCTTTTTGAAGAAGCAGAACAAGATTCCCAACATCACCGATGACGTCATCATTGCTGCATTCCAGAAAGGCATCCAAGACGAGTTGCTTATCGACAAGTTTGGGCGCAAGCCACCGAAGACGGTCAAACAAATGTTCGAGACGGCAAACTCCTACGCCAAATCTGATGACGCAATCAAGGCCTCGCGACAAGACCGGCACGACAAGAGGGACGACAAGCCATCTGGAAGCAGCTGGCGTCCTAAGAAGGATAGCAACAACAACAACAGCGGCCAAAAGGATTACAAGCGCAAGCCCGAGGATCTGGTCGCCATGACGTCAAACTACCAGCAACAACGTCCCTGAGTCGCTGCCTACGACAAAATCATGAACGCTCAGTGCATGCACCATCCAAATCACAAGCACGCGGCAAAGGATTGCTTCATCTATAAATAGTTCGCTGAGCAGTACGCGGCACAACTACGACAAAAGCCGGCTGATGAGGCCGGCCCATCGGGAACCAAGAGGAACGACCCGGCTAGCAGCACAGAGCCCTTCCAAGACCCCGTGGGCGAGCTAAACCACATCTTCAGGGGACCGCAGGCGTACGAGTCCAAGAGGAACCAAAAGCTGACTGATAGGGAAGTCAACGCCGCGCAACCCGAAGTCCCGCATTATCTACGATGGTCGGAGGTGGCAATCACGTTTAACCGCTCGGATCACCCTGACCGAGTGGTTCACCCAGGGCGGTATCCCCTGGTACTAGACCCGGTGGTTCGTAACATCAAACTCAAGCGTGTCCTCATCGATGGCGGCAGCGCTCTCAACATCCTATTTGCCAAGACGCTGGACGAGATGCAGATTCCAAGATCCAAGTTAAAGCCGAGTTCAGCCCCCTTTCATGGAGTCATCCCGGGGCTGTCATCCACGCCACTCGGGCGCATTACTCTTCCAGTCACCTTCGGGGTTCGGGAGAACTTCCGAACGGAGAACATCACTTTTGAGGTTGCCGACTTCGAAGCGGCCTACCACACGATCATCGGAAGACCGGCGCTCGCTAAGTTCATGGCGGTACCACATTATACCTACCTCATCATGAAGATGCCCGGGCCCAATGGAGTCATCACCCTGCACAGCGACGTCAAACAAGCCTTCACTTGCGACAAAGAAAGTTGCGACATGGCCCAGACTCACGAGAGATTATGCGGCCAACAAGAGGTCCGACTGGCTACATCAACATCTGGAGAAGGAGAAGTCCCCGCCAAGAAGATAGCCAAGTCGAGAGAAGGCGACGCCAAAACAAAGAAAATCCCCCTTGACCCATCTGATCCCTCTAAAACTACTGTAATAGGCGCAGAGCTAGACCCTAAATAGGAAAGCGCGCTCGTCACCTTACTTCAGAATAATAAAGATATTTTTGCTTGGAAACTGTCTGACATGCCGGGTATTCCTAGGGAGGTGATCGAGCACTCTTTAAACGTCAAAGATGATGCCAAACCTATAAAACAACGATTGCGCCGTTTCGCTCAAGATCGAAAAGATGCCATCAAGGAGGAACTCGCCAAGCTCTTGACTGCTGGATTCATCAAAGAGGTTTACCATCCCGACTGGCTAGCCAATCCAGTTCTTGTTCGGAAGAAGACAGGGCAATGGCACATGTGCGTGGACTACACCGATCTCAACAAAGCTTGTCCTAAAGAGCCTTTCGGACTACCCCGAATAGACCAAGTCGTCGACTCAACAGCCGGCTGCGAGCTTCTGAGCTTTTTGGATTGTTACTCGGGTTACCACCAGATCAGCTTGAAGGAATCCGACTGCCTGAAGACATCATTCATCACCCCGTTTGGAGCCTATTGCTACATCACGATGCCCTTCGGCCTAAAGAACACTGGAGCCACCTATCAGCGCATGATCCAGAGATGCCTTCAGAGTCAGATCGGCAGAAACGTGGAAGCCTATGTCGACGATGTCATCATCAAGACCAAGCAAAAGGAAGACCTGATCGCCGACTTAGAAGAGACCTTCGCGAACATTCGGGCCTTCAAAATGAAGTTGAACCCGGAGAAGTGTACCTTCGGTGTGCCATCAGGTAAGCTGCTCGGTTTCATGGTGTCACATCGCGGCATTGAGGCAAATCTAGAGAAGATTAACGCTATCCGGAGCATGAAGCCCCCGAGTATCCAGAAGGACGTCCAGAAGCTCACCGGTTGCATGGCGGCGTTAAGCCGTTTCGTCTCCAGACTCGGCGAACGAGGTATGCCTTTTTTCAGGTTACTGAAAAAGACCGACGATTTCCAATGGACCACCGAGGCTCAGAAAGCTTTCGAAGACTTCAAGGAGTTCCTCACGACACCACCCGTGTTGGCGTCACCGCACCCTCAAGAACCCCTGTTGCTCTACGTCTCCGCAACTCACCAGGTGGTTAGCACGGTCTTGGTCGTCGAGCGCGAGGAAGAAGGCCGAATTCAGAAGGTTCAACGGCCAATCTACTTTGTCAGCGAGGTGCTGGCAGAAGCCAAAACCCGCTACCCTCAGGTACAAAAACTATTATATGGAGTTCTAATCACCGCTAGGAAGCTAGCTGTTGATGCAAAAAACACACACTGGCCTGGGAGATCTGCTTAGCTCCAGTGCAGGTCCAAATCTTGGTGAGATGCGGGCGTGCCAGTCAGTTTGATCCTGCAACTGACAAGATATACAAACGACAGATCAAAGAATCGATCGGCCAACATAACCGATGTAGTAATTCCAGCCGATCCTGATAACAGCCGATAGCGATAGGATTTTGAGCTATCGGCTATGTGTTCAATGTAGGTTCTGACACTTGACAAAGAAACAATCGGCTGATGATAATATGCATTAGATCGGCAATGACTTGATAAAGTGAAACGAAAGTTAGACATACTCGATCGGCTGTAGATATCAATGATACATAATCTAAATCTCAAAATATATTTAAACCAAGTGATTGGGATAGATCGGACAGGGCGCCGAGACAGTATAAATCACTTATGTCTAAAAACACCTCAAGAGAGAGATTATATATATTCATAGCATAGCCGATGAAGTGAATCTAACATAGATCCAATGCCATAAAATCCACAAGATTAGATTAAACAGTAAAACCTTTGTTGTCATCGGCTAAATTCAACTTATATGCAATCCTTATAAGCCGATGCAACGTCCAGATAACTCATCGGCTGAAACCCCGATGAAACCCTTATCGGCAATCAAAAAGCAGGCTAGAGATCCATGGTTCTAAGCACGACTTAGTAGGTCAAACTCAACTGATGCAGCACTAAGTATGTAAAGAAACACGGTATCTAGACGATCAAGCCCTTGACTGATTTTCAGGGTGGTAGATGCCTAAGCTAATCTAATCTAGCAAGACGATTTAGTCGATACCAGCAGAAACCCTAAAACGAGAAGCAGCCGATAAAACTAAATCGAGATGCTAATACTAGATTAACAGAAGACATATGATAAATAGCCAGACAAATATATCATCCAAACCAGAGCAATCCAAGAGGTCGAATGCACTGATGCAGCCTTGAACGACGCCGACGTAGATGATACAATTGCCTGAACCGACGGAACATTGGACTTACCCCTTCGCCGGAGATCGACAGCCGATGCAGCCCCGCGTCAGGTGCCAAATTCCGCCGGTTGATAAAGAAACCGTAACAGAGTAAAAGGTGGCGATGCGCCGAATTGTATTGATCGAGTGTTGATATCTTACAATAACCCCGGGTGTACATATTTATACCCATGGGGAGATGCTAGTCCTTGTAGGACAAGAAAGAAACTTTCCTAAAGATAAAAGGAAACTAACAAATATTCTAATTAATAGATACAATTGCCTTCTTCGGACTCAATCCGCACGTGGCAATCCTCATGAAGCACACCAACCGAACCCGACAATGATCCTGCCATCTCCTTATCGGAATCGGCTACATCGGCTATCCTTGTCCGATTCTGTTTCAGCCGATGCACACCGTAGCCGATTTGGCTTGCAGCCGATTCATACTCTGTTTCTGTAATCGCTTATCTCCTCCAATCGGCTTCGGCTTTAACTCTGAATCCAATGCATGATTTACCAAATTTCGTCGTTAACACAGGCCCCCCAGTTTTGGAGTATGGGAACTCATGCTTCAAAATTATCTTCTGTGACTCCAAAATTGATCCTCTTTTGCTTCTTGCAATCGGCCTTCATGAGCCGATACTGTCTGTATTAGATGAGCTAGACTGTCAAACTTGTGGCAAAAGAATTTATCCTTGATAGATGCTGATAACCCTTGGAATGCAAGATCTGCTAGCTGCTCATCGCTTAGATTCAAACTATAACACCGGCCACGGATATTACGAAACCTTTGAATATATTCCTCAGCCGATTCTCCTTCTTGCTGTTTAACTAAAATCAAGTCTGAAAGCTTCAACTCATCAATTCCAGCAAAGAAGTACTGGTGAAATTGCTTCTCAAGATCGGCCCAACCTCTGATAGAATTTGATGGCAATGATGAAAACCATGTGAAAGCCGATCCAGTCAAAGACAATGGAAACAATCTAACTTTCAGAGCTTCTTCAGCCGATGCCTCCCCACATTGGGCTAAAAATTGGCTGATGTGTTCCCTCGTAGATATATCATCTTGCCCTGAAAATTGGAAAAAGTCTGGAATCTTGTATCGGCCTGGAAGTGGAACTCTATCAAACCATTCAGGATATGGCAGCCGATACATAGAAATATGTCCCTTAGGTTTAATCCCAAACTGCTCCTCCGTTACCTTTGCAATCATATCGGCCCAATCTTCTTTAGACTGATATCTTTGAATTTCTCCTGGCCGGTATTGCTGATGTAGCTCTCCAGGCTGATGCTGATCTATTTGCCCCCCAAGCCAATATCGTTGTTGCCGATGCTGAAATTGTTCGTCGATTTGCCCCCCGGTCTGATTTCTTAATGCAATCACTCTGGGAACAATCTTCTCGATCAAACCATGTAATGTACTCACCAAAACTCCAGATCGATCAAACACAGTGCGACGAACGATTTCATCAACTGTCTTTTGAAGTGTTTCATCGTCCATCGGCTCTTCTTCTTCCTCTATCGGCTTGAAAGACTGTTCTTCCTTGGCCTTGACTTCCTTCTCAGACATCTTGTTGCAATTGTGGGTTCCACGAGCCGTGTAAAAAGTTGCAATTCAAAACACGGTCCCACTGGGCGTGCCAAAAGCGTGCCAAAAATCGTCGGTTGCATGGCGGCGTTAAGCCGTTTCGTCTCCAGACTCGGCGAACGAGGTATGCCTTTTTTCAGGTTACTGAAAAAGACCGACGATTTCCAATGGACCACCGAGGCTCAGAAAGCTTTCGAAGACTTCAAGGAGTTCCTCACGACACCACCCGTGTTGGCGTCACCGCACCCTCAAGAACCCCTGTTGCTCTACGTCTCCGCAACTCACCAGGTGGTTAGCACGGTCTTGGTCGTCGAGCGCGAGGAAGAAGGCCGAATTCAGAAGGTTCAACGGCCAATCTACTTTGTCAGCGAGGTGCTGGCAGAAGCCAAAACCCGCTACCCTCAGGTACAAAAACTATTATATGGAGTTCTAATCACCGCTAGGAAGCTAGCTGTTGATGCAAAAAACACACACTGGCCTGGGAGATCTGCTTAGCTCCAGTGCAGGTCCAAATCTTGGTGAGATGCGGGCGTGCCAGTCAGTTTGATCCTGCAACTGACAAGATATACAAACGACAGATCAAAGAATCGATCGGCCAACATAACCGATGTAGTAATTCCAGCCGATCCTGATAACAGCCGATAGCGATAGGATTTTGAGCTATCGGCTATGTGTTCAATGTAGGTTCTGACACTTGACAAAGAAACAATCGGCTGATGATAATATGCATTAGATCGGCAATGACTTGATAAAGTGAAACGAAAGTTAGACATACTCGATCGGCTGTAGATATCAATGATACATAATCTAAATCTCAAAATATATTTAAACCAAGTGATTGGGATAGATCGGACAGGGCGCCGAGACAGTATAAATCACTTATGTCTAAAAACACCTCAAGAGAGAGATTATATATATTCATAGCATAGCCGATGAAGTGAATCTAACATAGATCCAATGCCATAAAATCCACAAGATTAGATTAAACAGTAAAACCTTTGTTGTCATCGGCTAAATTCAACTTATATGCAATCCTTATAAGCCGATGCAACGTCCAGATAACTCATCGGCTGAAACCCCGATGAAACCCTTATCGGCAATCAAAAAGCAGGCTAGAGATCCATGGTTCTAAGCACGACTTAGTAGGT
This sequence comes from Oryza officinalis, assembly GCA_008326285.1. NCBI lineage: Eukaryota > Viridiplantae > Streptophyta > Magnoliopsida > Poales > Poaceae > Oryza > Oryza officinalis. The sequence goes on along the minus strand of BDMV01000003.1, from coordinate 15,016,309 downwards.
CAAACTCAACTGATGCAGCACTAAGTATGTAAAGAAACACGGTATCTAGACGATCAAGCCCTTGACTGATTTTCAGGGTGGTAGATGCCTAAGCTAATCTAATCTAGCAAGACGATTTAGTCGATACCAGCAGAAACCCTAAAACGAGAAGCAGCCGATAAAACTAAATCGAGATGCTAATACTAGATTAACAGAAGACATATGATAAATAGCCAGACAAATATATCATCCAAACCAGAGCAATCCAAGAGGTCGAATGTACTGATGCAGCCTTGAACGACGCCGACGTAGATGATACAATTGCCTGAACCGACGGAACATTGGACTTACCCCTTCGCCGGAGATCGACAGCCGATGCAGCCCCGCGTCAGGTGCCAAATTCCGCCGGTTGATAAAGAAACCGTAACAGAGTAAAAGGTGGCGATGCGCCGAATTGTATTGATCGAGTGTTGATATCTTACAATAACCCCGGGTGTACATATTTATACCCATGGGGAGATGCTAGTCCTTGTAGGACAAGAAAGAAACTTTCCTAAAGATAAAAGGAAACTAACAAATATTCTAATTAATAGATACAATTGCCTTCTTCGGACTCAATCCGCACGTGGCAATCCTCATGAAGCACACCAACCGAACCCGACAATGATCCTGCCATCTCCTTATCGGAATCGGCTACATCGGCTATCCTTGTCCGATTCTGTTTCAGCCGATGCACACCGTAGCCGATTTGGCTTGCAGCCGATTCATACTCTGTTTCTGTAATCGCTTATCTCCTCCAATCGGCTTCGGCTTTAACTCTGAATCCAATGCATGATTTACCAAATTTCGTCGTTAACACTAGCCCATTATTTTCAGGGTCACTCGGTCACCGTCGTCACATCCTTTCCACTCGGCGATGTCATCCATAACCGGGAGGTTACTGGGCGCATCGCTAAGTGGGCTCTGGAGTTGATGCCGTTGGATATAGCTTTCAAGGCGAGGACGTCTATAAAGTCTCAAGTCCTGGCAGATTTCGTAGCCGAGTGGACCGAACAACAAGAAGATGTGCCCAGAGAAGATTTGCAGTATTGGACCATTAACTTCGACGGATCCAAAAGAGTCACCGGCTTGGGAGCAGGAGTCGTGTTGATTTCCCCGACTAGGGAGAGGCTACGGTATGTCCTTCATATCCACTTTCCCGCCTCACACAATGTCGCCGAGTACGAAGCCCTCCTTCACGGTCTACGACTTGCTGTTTCACTCGGGATACGACGGATGATTGTGCAAGGAGATTCCCAGTTGGTAGTCAACCAGGTGATGAAGGACTGGTCCTGTCTAAACGAGACCATGGAGGCCTACCGACAGGAAGTTCGCAAGCTTGAAGACAAGTTTGACGGATTGGAGTTATCCCACGTCTTGAGACACAATAATGAAGCGGCAGATCAGTTGGCGTATTTTGGGTCCAAGCGCGAAGCAGCCCCGACTGACGTTTTCGTGGAACACCTCTACGAGCCGACTGTTGCCAAGAAATTAACCCCCGACGAGGAAGACACAAACCAGGTTGCCATACTCGACGCCGACTGGAGGACACCATTCATCAAGTTTTTAACTCAGCAGGAGCTGCCGGGTGACCGGGATGATGCGGAACGAGTCCGACGTCGCAGTCAAGGCTATGTCATGGTTGATTCAGAGCTATACAAGAGAAGCCCCTCTGGAGTTTTGATGAGATGCGTCACGCCGGAGGAAGGATGACAATTATTGCAAGATATTCACTCGGGCATCTGCGGCAGTCACGCCGCGGCGCGCACTCTGGTAGGCAAGGCTTACAGACAAGGATTCTTCTGGCTTACGGCGGTCTCCGATGTAGACAAGGTTGTTCGCACATGTGAAGGTTGTCAATTCTTCGCTCGGCAGAGCCACGTTCCAGCCCAAGATCTTCAAACAATTCCCTTATCATGGCCTTTCGTCGTATGGGGCTTGGACATGGTCGGTCCGTTCAAGAAGGCGCCAGGAGGATTCACGCATCTGTTCATCGCGATTGATAAGTTTTCAAAGTGGATCGAGGCTAAGCCGGTTGCTACGATAACTATGGATAAGGCGCGAGATTTTATTCTACACATCGTGCATCGGTTTGGTGTCCCGAACAGAATTATAACTGACAATGGGACTCAATTCACTGGAGGCGTTTTTAAGGAGTTCTGCGAAGACTTCGGTATCAAGATTTGCTATGCATCGATGGCGCACCCTAAGAGCAACGGACAGGTTGAACGTGTTAATGGTATGGTTCTTCAAGGTATCAAAGCCCGAGTGTTTGACAGACTACGACCGTATGCCGGAAGATGGGTTCAAGAGTTGCCTTCGGTGTTATGGTCATTGCGGACCACACCCAGTCGGGCTACCAGCCAATCTCCTTTCTTCTTGGTTTACGGAGCAGAAGCAATGTTGCCGAGTGAGATGGAGTACGAGTCTCTTTGTGTTCGTAGCTTCGACGACGAGCGTTACGACCAAGACAGAGTTGATGACCTCACCCGACTGGAGGAAGCCCGCGAAGCCACATTGATTCAGTCGGCACAGTATCTTCAAGGACTTCGGCGCTACCACAACCGCAATGTTCGATCACGAGCCTTCATTGTTGGAGACATGGTTCTACGCAAGATTCAAACTATAAAAGATCGCCACAAGCTATCTCCACTATGGGAAGGGCCCTACATAATCGTTGAGGTGACTCGACCAGGAGCATATTGTCTAAAGCGTGAAGATGGGACCATGGTGAAGAACTCCTGGAATATTGAGCATCTTCGTCGATATTATACTTAGGCATCTTTTTTCTCTATGTTCTTCTCGACTGCCAACTTCAAGCAGGATGACCTCTTGGGTTGTTAGTCGGGGGCTATACGAACATCAATAAAGCATTATTTTCTTTGATAACTTGTTCATATTTAGTTTATCATTGTTTAGTGTTTTGGTTCGAGTCCAATAGATAAGGACTAAGAATTTTTTGATGGCCTAATCAAGCTTAGGCTTGATGACAGTCGGACGAAAATTCTTAAGAAATTATATATGAAGACTCGGATCAGGGCATTAACATAAATAAGCTATATATTTACAAGTCAACATTACAGCGAGTCATATACATCAAGGCATGTCAGCTACTCCTGGAAGTTTGCGGCTACATCACCAGCTACCTTTTTCGCCGACTCCTGTGCTTCACTTATGAGCTCTAGGGCTCGCTCATCTGAGGTGCCAGCCGCAAAGCCATCTCCAACAGAGTCCACGTCTATCCGGGGATAGAGTGATTTCGTCTACGCAAGAGCGAAGCTTGCACCCATGACGGCCGCGTCAGAGATATTCTCCATATATTTAGCCGGGGCCGTCCTGAGTTTATCAAAGACTTCTACAGCATCCAACGAGCTCATCCCGAGTCCTTGTTTGTACAGTGCCGACAGGATTGGTGCAGCAGCATTGGCGATATCATCCCGCACACTTTCAGCCCTTCGGACTCTCTCGGCGAAGACATTGAATTGTGCTTGGGACTTCCCCTTATTAGCTACAAGATTAAAGAGGCGCAGGTTACATTGGCAATCGACGATCAAGACCAAGAAAACTCAGGGACGTGAATTTCACGAGTTACCTTCAATCTTTTCCAGAGCTTTCTCCTTCTCGGACTCCAGCTTAGCTTTGTCAGTTTCTGCTTTCTCTAGCTGGGCCTTGAGAGAGTTGACCTTGAATAAATTGGCTACAGCAATTGCATCTTGACAGGATCAGACACATACATGACGTTGAAATAAGGACAAGGTGGTTTAGCTTACCCCCGATTGAGCCACGGAGTTCCAAGTTTTCATCTCGAAGCTTTGCGATCTCAGCCCGCAAGACGACCTCTTGAGCTGCAGCTTTTTCTCTGGCGGCTTTGAGATCTTGATGAACGTTTTCCAGAGAGTTTACATGGGGAACCAGCTTTTCGAGGGTGTCTGATTTGGCCATTGAGCGACAATATATTCTCTGCATAAGGGGATGAAGATAGTCAACCACATCAGATGACGATGACAAGACATAGAAGAATTATATTTACATTCATTAGCCGGGTCACTTCGTTGAGGCTGGCCACTAGCATGTCGCGTTCTTCATTTTCCTTTTGCTTATTTAACACGATGCCTTGCTTTATGCCTTGGGCATCGCGCCACTCGATCTTGATAGGAGGGACCGAGTCAGTTGAAGACTTCAGTCGGGAGATTTCCTCCTCTTTGGCAGATTGATTTAGAGGAACTAAATGAGGATAAGAGCAAAGAGCATGATGAAGACAAGAGTCTGGCGATTATTGAGAGATTTACCTGTTTTAGGAGCCGGATCCTCGGTTGGTGCTTCTTGACCACGTGAGCCCTGTGGATTTTCGTCCGGCTGGTTTCCAGTCGGGGCATCCTGATTGGCAGTCGGGGGCTGTTCTTCTTCAGCCGACTGGTTTCCAGCTGGGATGTCCTGGCTGGCAGTCGGGGGCTCTACTGCAAGAGCATCTTTGCTTGAGGATTCTACCTCAGGAGCATCCTCACTCGGGACAGGGTCTTGAGTTTTAGGTTCTGCAGGCTTTGGCTTTTCTGACGCTGCAGATGGATTGATGGCTTCAGCCCGCCCGGTGGGATCAATATCTTGAGGTTTCCTACAAGAAAGAAGATAAAGACAATTGAGTTGGAAGTGAAAAAGATTTTTAACAAAAAGCTGATTCTGGTTATGAGAGATACCTATTAGATCTCCTGATCTTGGGAGTAGATCTGGAGGACGGCTTTGGAGGGTTTATGTTGACTAGTGGAATCTGGATTTCTTCGTCATCCGAGTCATCGACGACCAGTCTCCTTTTACTCGTCCGCTTGCTGATATCTTCGCCTGCGGCAGCCCTCTTCTCTTAAGGCTCTACCTTGATTTTGGGACCGCCAGTCGGTTTTTTGGCAGTAGGCCGAGTTGGCATATCATCATGATACACCTTGTATGGCTTGGAAATAATGAGAGCGTTTGCCTGCAAGTAGAGTTTTTGAGATATATTGAAGGATGTGCGCAAGATTGAAAATGTTTTGAAGAGCCGAGTCGACTTACCGGAGGAGGAGGTCGGAACAAGTTGAACGGAAGAACCGGCATCTTCTGGCTGCGATCTACTGTGATTCCAGAGGAGAAAATCTTGTACATACGAGTGCACAAGGCCTGGTAACTCAGAGCATCGCGGTCCTCCCGATTGGGGTCGCTTTCACCCTCATACTTGAACGCTGGCTTGGATCTCTCCTTGATGGGAGCCAGTCGGTTCTTGATAAAGTGCCGGGTAATTTGTTCCCCTTGGAGGCCCTTCTTCTTCATTTCAAGAATGTTAGCCAGGAGGTTATTCGCTTCTACCCAATCTTGGTTCTCCGGCATTGTGCTCCAGTTGGCTCTTTGGATCGGTGGAAGGCCGATGAAGTCGGGCAAACTAGGATGAGGGTTTGAGATGTAGAACCAGTTTGCATGCCAGCCCTTATTGGAGGATTTCAAGGGGAGAGAGAAGTAATCTCTGCGGAGAGTCCCGCGGAGTTGAAAGCCAGCCCCGCCGACGACGCAGGGGTTATCCTTGGTTGGGTGTGGCTTGACATAAAACATGCAGCGAAAAAGATTGAAATGGGGGAGAATGCCTAAAAATGCTTCGCACACATGGATAAATATTGTAATGTGGAGGACAGAATTGGGGTTCAAATGATAGATTTGAAGGCCATAGTATTTGAGAATACTACGGAAGAAATCGGAAGTGGGAAGACCAAATCCGCAATAGAAGAAAGAGGTGAAGACCACAATCTCACCGGTGTTTGGAGCGGGGAACTCCTTGCCGGCCGCCGGACGCCAGCTGATGATTTCTTTGGGCGGAAGAACTCCGTTGTTCACCATTTCCCGCAAGGTCGACTCTTTCACATCCGAGGTAGCCCATTGGTCGAAAGGGATTTCTCTCTCTTCCGCCATGGATGCGAGTTGAGTGGAGTTGGATCTAGCGTAGGAGATGGGGATTTTTGAGGGGATGCTGGCAACTGGATGCGGATGATGGATTGTGGTGGAACTTGAGTTCTTTGATGGATGATTTTGCGTGAGCACGAGTTCTCGAATTCCTCAGCGCGGCTGATGAACAGGAGCGCGAAAAGGGGAAAGATTTCGGGAAGATGAAGCAGCAGGGACGACGCTGGCGCTTTGAGAAAGATTTTAGGGTTTTTTTGCTAGGTTTTCTCGTATTTGGGCCGAGCCCATGAGAAACTTGCGGCCCATCTTACGAATACGGCTTGACATATGCCCATGAGGACTTAAGCATATTTGCTCTGGCAATACGCGTATGTCTCATTGCCCGATGACTTAAAAATCCTTTCATAACAGCAGTTACACAACTTGTTGAAGGTTGGTACGATGCAATTTGGAAGGTAACAAACAATTTTTTACCCATGAGGGTCAGCTGCGAAGTCTGCTCTGAGATAACTCAGGCAAAAAGACTCGGATGAGCATGAGCTAGCCGAGTACTAAGCGCTATGCCTTAATTATGAGGTTATGTGTTATATGATTTTTTATGATTATTTCTGGCTTGAGCTAGGCATTTGTTTAACTCAAGAGAGTCTGATTATTATAAGTTCTTGACTATATGCTTAGTTTGTTTAACTAAACACATAGTCGGATGCTACACCTAATTAGGTGCATCAGTCGATGCACCTAAATTTTTATGTTTGAAAATTTTTGAATTGATTTCAGCCCTTCACAGTCTTTTTTGGATGATGAAGCACTCGGGAGACTCAAGCAGAGGTGATGGAGGCACTCGGCAGAAGAAGCACTCGGCTAAGAAGTCACTCGGCTGCGTGTTATTCAAGTTCGAGGCAAAGTTATCTCGTCAACTGCAAAGGTCTCGGAGGCTACTGTGGAGATTATGGGTACCGGATACCCTCACAGCTAGCTTATCCGACTTACCATAGGGGATAGGTTATGCTCCATGATTATGTAAACCGTCTATAAGTTGGGTATTACGTTACCATTGAGATAAGGTAACGGCCCATAGTCTATAGTTGGTAAGATTGAGGAGTCCGACTTAGAATAGAATAGGTCTCCGACTTGTAAACCCACCCTCCGGGACTATATAAGGAGGGTAGGGCGTCCCTAGAGAGAGAGAGACGGAAAAATATACAGACAGACAGAAAACTTGCGAGAGCCCCTATTGAAAGAGATCAAGAGATCAATAAACACTCGGCGGATCGAATCCCCGAAACAGGAGTAGGGTATTACCTCTCATTAGAGAGGGCCTGAACCTGTCTAAACCTTTGTCCCGACTAACCCATTGTGTTTGGCACTTGACTGCTACCCCCAGATTGATATTGCCGAAACCAAGTTTCGACATAACTTATATCTATCATTCGTCGTCTGAATTTTTCGCAGAACCATATCACCAATGATAAAAGCTCGTGACCAAACATTACGATTATGATAACGTCGAAGTCCTTGAAGATACCTTGCCGACTGAACAAGTGCAGCTTCACGAGCCTCTTCCAGTCAGGTCAAACCATCAACTCGGTCTTGATCATAACGCTCATCATTGAAATTGTGAACTCGAAGAGATTCAAATTCGATCTCACTCGGCAACATAGCTTCAACCGCATAAACTAAAAAGAAAGGCGACTGACCCGTAGCCCGACTGGGCGTAGTCCGCAATGCCCATAATACTGAAGGCAACTCTTGAACCCATCTACCAGCATAAGGACTCAATCTATCGAAGACTCGGGCCTTAATGCCCTAAAGAACCATACCATTGGCGCGTTCAACCTATCCATTGCTTCTAGGATGTGCCACCGACGCATAACAAATCTTGATTCCAAAATCTTCACAAAATTCTTTGAAAATGCCTCCAGTGAACTGAGTCCCATTGTCGGTAATAATCCTGCTTGGGACACCAAACCGATGCACAATGTTTAAAATAAAAACTCGCGCCTTGTCCGTGGTTATTGTAGCAACCGGCCTAGCCTCAATCCACTTGGAAAACTTGTCAATTGCCATGAACAAATGTGTAAAACCTCCTGGAGCCTTTTAAAAGGGACCAACCATGTCCAAGCCCCAAACCACGAAAGGCCATGACAGCGGGATTGTATGTAACTTTTGGGCTGGAACATGACTTTGTTGGGCAAAGAATTGACAACCTTCACAAGTTTGAACCACCTTGTTTAAGTCAGAAACTGTCGTGAGCCAGAAAAAACCTTGCTATAAGCCTTGCCCACCAAAGTACGCGTTGCAGCATGATTGCCACAGATTCCCGAATGAATATCTTGCAACAATTGTCGTCCTTCCTCAGGTGTAACACATCTTAACAAGAGTCCAGACGGGCTTCTCCTGTACAATTCTGAATCAACCATTACATAACTCTGACTACGGCGTCGAATTCGCTCTGCATCATCTCGATTTTCGAGTAACTCCTGCCGAGTCAGAAAATTAATAAAGGGTGTTCTTCAGTCAGTATCAAGCATGGAAACCTGGTCTGTAACTTCTTCGTCATTAGCTGGTTTTTAACGACGGTCGGCTAGTAGAGATGCTCTACAAAAACATCAGTCGGGGCCTCTTCTTGTTTAGAACCAAACTGGGCTAATTGATCTGTCGCCTCATTGTTATGCCTCAAAACATGAGATAACTTCAAGCCATCGAACTTGTCTTCTAGCTTACGAACTTCTTGACGATATGCAGCCATATTGTCGTTCAAACAAGACCAATCCTTCATCACCTGATTAATTACCAACTGAGAATCTCCTCGTACAATCATTCGACATATGCCAAGAAACATAGCAAGTCGCAGTCCATAAAGTAAGGCTTCGTACTCGACCACATTGTGTGAAGCGGCAAAATGTATCTGAAGAATATACCGTAGCCTTTCTCCAGTCGGGAAAATCAAGACAACTCCAGCTCCTGTACCAGTGACTCGTTTAGACCCATCAAAATGCATGGTCCAATATTGCAGCTCCTCCCTAGATACATCTACTTGGCACTCGGTCCACTCGGCCACAAAGTCGGCCAAGATTTGAGACTTTATAGATGTTCTGGCCTAGAAGGTAATATCCAATGGCATCAATTCCAGAGTCCACTTTGCGATACGCCCGATAACCTCCCGATTATGGATGACATCGCCGAGTGAAAAAGATGTAACCACAGTAACCGAATGACTTTGAAAATAATGACCTAACTTCCTGACGGTAATTAAAACTCCATATAGTAATTTTTGTACCTGGGGGTAACGTGTTTTGGATCCGGCCAATACCTCGCTAACGAAGTAGATTGGCCTTTGAACTTTCTAAGCTCGTCCTTCCTCTTCTCGTTCAACGACCAAAACCGTGCTGACCACCTGAAAGGTTGCCGAAACGTAGAGTAGCAGAGGCTCTTGAGGATAAGGTGAAGCTAACACGGGTGGCATTATGAGGAAGTCCTTGAAGTCTTCAAAAGCTTTCTAGGCCTCCGAGGTCCACTGGAACTCGTCTGTCTTCTTGAGCAGGCGTTCTTGAGGCCAAAGTGCATCGTGATGTAACAATAAGCTCCAAACGGGGTGATAAATGATGTCTTCAGGCAGTCAGACTTCTTCAGGCTGATTTGATGGTATCTGTTAACGGCAGATTTTCATAATCTACTTGGAGAGGAAAGAGAAAACCGATGCAGAGAGGAAGGGTTAAGTTGGAGTCGGACCAAGTCTTGTATCGGACTCGGCAAGTGTATCGGACTGGAAGCTGTGTTAGCAGAAAAGGTGTATCGGCCGATACGGATTCAACGTGGTTGTTGGCCGATAGAGATAGAGAGTTGATAGAGTTAGCATGGGCTTGGTTTGGGCTCAGGATAAGCTTCAATGAGGTTGCCAAATAGAGATAAGGCTCGGTTTTAGGCAATTATATCTTGTAAATCAAGTAGGTTTAGATCTGATCTATGGCAAGAGTCTGCCACAAAGACTTGTTTGTTAAGTAGTAGATAAGATCGTGTCCTATCTGGACAATGTTGTAATCTCGGGTATAAATATCCCGGTAGTTTGTACATAGAAACTCTCTCACAATACAACACACAATCCTGTTCAACTTATTTTCGGCGCATCGCCAACCCTCGCAAGAGGTTAATTTCGACGAGTTCTTGCTTCTCCAGAGCAGAGGTAAGAACTCGTGCCCGACGATCTACATTGTCGGGGCTAGCGTGTCGCTTTAGGCATGTTAAGCTTCGATGATGTGATCGTCGTTTATCATGTTCTGGATGATTTTCGTAAGTGTATTAATTATGCTTCGCCAGCGATCTACTCGTTTTAGGGTTTATTGCCGACGGTAGTTTAATTATTATGCTTAGTTAAATCTTTCAATGCATCTACCATCCCCAAAAGCGATCGACGACTTGATTTTCTTTGTGTTAAATCTCAGTTCACACTTCGAGTTGCTATCGACCTTAGTCCTGTTTTGAGATCTAACTCAAAGCCGGTTTTTTGATCGTAATTAAGGATAGCGCCGGGGTTTCAGCCGGACTTATCTAATACATGTAATTATCATAATGTTTTTATATGTATTTGCCACTTGTATGATTAGATTGACAAATATAAATGTGTTTATCATGGGTTACTCTTTAGGGTTTGTCTGTGATCGATATATTTATATAAGTCGATTGGTTCATACAAGTTTACATTAGAGTATTAGCTAGTGCACTTATCTCTTTTATCCCTCATCGGCCGATGCTGCTAATTGACATTAACATGTTGATGGAGGCTGATGAGATTAGATCTATATTTTGGTCTTACTTTATCCCATTTACAAGTAAGCCGATATAGCTTTGCCCTATCGGCTAGGTCACGACAATGCGACATCGACCTATCGGCCGATCGGCCATTGTTTATTAACATGGTTTACTTGTTTATCTTGTTGATTGCAGATCAAATCAACTGGCACGCCCTACACGCACCTAGGCAAGCCTTTGGACCTACACTGGAGCTAAGCAGATCTCCCAAGCCGCCGTGGAAACGTGGAACCCGTTTGGTTGCAAGGCGGGTCTAAATTCTACGCCAACACACTTTTGGCATGCCCGGTGGGACATCAAGAACGCAAGCTTCACGACAACAAGAAGATCATTGCGGGATGTCGAAGCAGAGTGAGATCTCCGAGGAGAACGTCGTCTCTGTGACCGTCGACCAGCTCAACGAAGAGCAAAAAGCTGAGATGGACAAGCTGGTCGAACAATTTCAAAATATGTACCTGCAGACGTACTCTAGGACTCGGCAAGGCACCCTCATTCAAAAGTCTAAGATGGTAATGCCGAGCCCTGGAAACGGAGCCAGCATGTCTGCGGCAGCACACAACCACACTGTCAAGACCGAAGAAAACGCCGCGCCGACGTTGCAAGACCGCATCGACTCCACAGTCCATTCTGCGCTAGTCAACCAGTCGGGGATCCTGGTGAACACATTGACCAATACGGTCAAATCAATCTTAGATGGTTCTATTCATCAGCACAAGCCCCAAGGGCCGATTTTCTTGCCAGAAAATAAGTTCCCTGCTTATTGGACTTTGAGGACCGATCTGAGCACGGCTCCATAGCCGACGGCGCCGATCCCACCACCATCGGCCCAACCAGCATCAACCATGCCGCTGGTCCTAACCAGGCAAGTGGGAGGAAGCCCCCAGCACATCACGGAGGAACAATTTGCACAGTGGACGAAGGGGAAACAACCGGTGGTCGAGCCGATGCAGCAAGTTTCAGTCAACCCGCCATCGGCCGAACAACCTCAATTCCCCATGCCTAGCAACCCTCTGCAACCAGCTGCTTACAACGCGCCGCAAGGCTACCAGCAGTACACCGCAGGGCAGTACGATGCACAGAACTTAAATCATCACTTCCAACCGTACTCCCCAGGCAATATCGGCCAGAGGGCCTGCAGCAGTCTTACCACCAGGAGCTTCCACACCAGCCCGCAGGATACTGGGCCGACATGATAGCCGAGGTGATGCGAGATCAATTCGGCTTGAAGCCCAAGGAGAGTTCTATAGTGTATCGGCACCGTACCCCGAGAAGTTCGACAGAGTACCACTGCCGAGCCGATACAAGATCCCGGACTTCTCTAAATTTTTGGGGCAAGATAACGTCTCTATATACGAGCACATAAGCCGATTCCTAGCACAGTGTGGTGAGGCATCGGCCATAGAGGCGTTGAGGGTGAGATTTTTCCCTCTGTCTTTGTCAGGGTCAACATTTACATGGTTTTCCTCTTTACCCTGCAATTCCATCAGAGGATGGATAGATCTAGAGAAACAGTTTCACAGATACTTTTACAACGGCGTACAAGAGATGAAACTGTCTGATCTCACTGCCATCAAGCAACGGGTTGATGAATCGGTCCCAGAATATATCCAAAGATTCAGGGACATAAGGAATAGGAGTTACAGCCTCAGTCTGACCGATTCTCAACTGGCCAATTTGGCGTTCCAAGGACTACTGGGGCCGATACGAGAAAGGTTCTCATCTCAAGAATTCGACAGCCTAGCTCAGCTAGCACAACGAGTATCGGCCCATGAACAAAGATTCCAGGAGGCGAAGAAGTTCGCAAAGAAGATCGCCTCCGATGAAGACGATGAAGAAGATGCCGATGTTGATCTGGCCGAGTGGGCCCGGATGAAGAAGCCGACAACATGCCAGTGGGCCAAGAAGGGCAACAAAGAAGATAAGTACGACTTCGACATCAACAAGGCCGACAAGATATTTGACCAACTCCTGCAAGAAAAGCAGATTCAGCTGCCAGTAGGTCATATACTGCCATCGGCTGAGGAAATCAAGAAGAGAAGATTTTGCAAGTGGCACAACACATATTCCCATCACACCAATGAATGCAAAATCTTTCGACAACAGATTCAATCGGCCATCGAGCAAGGGAGGATCAACATTGATGTTGCCAAGCGGCCGATGAAGATAGAAGGACACCCGTTCCCAGTCAACATGATGCGGGCGGACAGGGCCGACAGCAATGGCCATCGGACCGGCAAGCGACCTCATCAGACCTCAAAGGGCCTGATTAGAAAGTAGCAGCGAAGGCAGGAAGAACAAACACAAGACTACGCCGATCAAGACAACTCTTACGACCCTCATTAGAACTGCGAGTTTTTTCGGTTCTGCTAGAACGAAGGGATGAGGTTGCCATCAATCAAAGAGTGCCCTGCATGTAATGATGTAGAAGACACCCACCAGGGCAGCTCGAGCAAACAAGTGCATCGGCCGAACAAGCAGAGGAAATCTGTACATGAAAGGCTGGGGCCGATGCACCACGATCGTCGGACTGAGGACGTGTTAACACCAGAATTTGGTAAGCCCCGAAGTCCTCATCGGCCCAGGATCTATATCGGCTCAAAGCTAGTATCGGCCTAGAGTTCTACATCGGCCGATGGGGGTTATCTCAAACCAACCACCAATAGCAGTCGGATTCTTGTTAGATTCGGGAAGATCTTATCCAGAGAAGACCGAATTTGAGAAGGATGCGGCTTGTATCTTTTAATTAGGATAAGTTTGTTAGTTTTCTTTTTATCTTTAGGAAAGTTTGAGTCCTAATCTGTTAGGATCTTTGTTAGCCTATGGGTATAAATATGTGAGCCCAGGGTACATGTAAATTATCTCACGATCAATACAACTTCGGCGCATCGCCAACCTTTACTTTTCGTCTTCTTCGGCGAGTTCATGCCCTTCTCGCGAGGGGTAGGTCTCGTTATGGCTGCCTGCGCTGTCGGGGCTAGGGCTTTGACGTTCTGATCTCAACAACGTAAGCACCTACTATCATATATCTTAGTCAATCTGGTTCGGCTTCTCGATTTTATCGTATCGGCCGAGATTCGCTTTAGGGTTTATGCCGGTATTGACTAAATCGCCTTGCTAGATTAGATTGGCTAAGGTATCCACCACTCTGAAAATCAGTCAAGGGATTGATTGTCTAGGTCTTGCGTTTCTTTTCATACTTAGTGCTGCATCAGTTCGGTTTGACCTACTAAGTCGTGATTAGAACCGTAATCTCTAGCCTGCTTGTTGGCTGCCAACAAGAGTTTCATCGGGGTTTCAGCCGATGAGTTATCCGGATGTTGCATCGGCCAAAGAGTTTTACATATAGATCGGATCTGGCCGATGACAACAGAGTATATATTGTTTATCTGCTTATTGAGAGTTTATGCCATCGGACTTCTGGCCGGTGTGTGCTTTAATCTTCAGATCAATATTTATTTTATATTTGGATTATGCTATATCACATTGCTACATCATCATGTTATCGTCGGCCGATCGCCTCTATATAAATGTTTGCTTAGTACACAGCCGATGGTTCGAAACCCTAACTACATCGGCTGGTACCGGCATCGGCTGGGATTGTGCCATCGGCCCATCGGTTGATCGGTTGTTTTGGCTATCGGCCTATCGGCCGATACATTTTTACCCTATCGGCCTATCGGCCGATAGACCTTCTGTTCTGCTGTTTTGCATATCTTGTCAGTAGCAGGATCAAACTGACTGGCACGCCCGCGCTTTATCAATTTTAGGACCTGCACTAGAGCTAAGCAGATCTCCCAGGCCTTCGTGTGTCTGCGCGCCGGATCCTCATCGGCGGTACGGATTTGGCGTCAACAGGACGATGAGCAAATCCAGAACCCTCAATGGTGCCCAAGCGACGTGTTTAGCAAGACACAAAAACGGCGGGTTCAGAGATTGACGAGGAAGGAGCAGAACCAGGAGCAGCAGGCGACAATAGCCCATCGGCCCGCCAAGACCAAGAAAGAGTGGAGAATAAAATCTGCAGTGGTCAAGGCCGACGAGGGCACCTCCAAATCAACTCAAGCTCCTGTGTCTGCAAAAGGTAAAGGCGTAGCATCGGCTTCTGTTAATATGGTTTTCATATTGCCAGGAGAATACAGCGTACAGATGGCCGATGAAGCGGTAGCCGACGATGAGCAGTCCTCGGCTAAGCTACAGTTGTCACCAGATCAAGCCGTGTTCGACAAGCCAGCCGACACTAGCTATAGGAATCTCCGGCCATTATACATCAAGGGATTCGTCAATGGGCGGCCCATGACGAAGATACTGGTCGATGGCGGTGCGACAGTGTTAACACCAGAATTTGGTAAGCCCCGAAGTACTCATCGGCCCAGGATCTATATCGGCTCAAAGCTAGTAACGGCCTAGAGTTCTACATCGGCCGATGGGGGTTATCTCAAACCAACCACCAATAGCAGTCGGATTCTTGTTAGATTCGGGAAGATCTTATCCAGAGAAGACCGAGTTTGAGGAGGATGCGGCTTGTATCTCTTAATTAGGAAGAGTTTGTTAGTTTTCTCTTTTATCTTTAGGAAAGTGTGTTAGTGTCCGGCAAGGACTTTATCTTTTTCCTTTTATCTTTAGGAAAGTTTGAATCCTAAACTGTTAGGATCTTTGTTAGTTTATGGGTATAAATATGTAAGCCCAAGGTTCATGTAAATCATCACACGATCAATCAACTTCGGCGCATCGCCAACCTTTTTACTTTCGTCTTCTTCGGCGAGTTCATGCCCTTCTTGCGAGGGGTAAGTCTCGTTATGGCTGCCTGCGTTGTCGAGGCTAGGGCTTCGACATTCTGATCTCAACAACGTAAGCACCTACTATCATATATCTTAGTCAATCTGGTTTGGCTTCTCGATTTAGTCTTATCGGCCGAGATTCGCTTTAGGGTTTATGTCGGTATCGACTAAATCGCCTTGCTAGATTGGATTGGCTAAGGTATCCACCACCCCGAAAATCAGTCGAGGGCTTGATTGTCTAGATATTGCGTTTCTTTTCATACTTAGTGCTGTATCAGTCCAATTTAATCTACTAAGTCGTGATTAGAACCGTAATCTCTAGCCTGCTTGTTGGCTGCCAATAAGGGTTTCACCGGGGTTTCAGCCGGTGAGTTATCTGGATGTTGCATCGGCCCAAGAGTTTTACATATAGATTGGATCTGGCCGATGACAACAGAGTATATATTGTTTATCTGCTAATTGAGAGTTTATGCCATCGGACCTCTGGCCGATGTGTGCTTTAATCTTCAGATCAATGTATATCTTATATTTATTTGGATTATGCTATATCATATTGCTATATCATCATGTTATCATCAGCCGATCGTCTCTATTTAGATGTTTGTTCAGTACATCGGCTGGAATTGTGCCAACGGCCTATCGGCTGATCGGTTGTTTTGGTTATCGGCCTGTCGGCCTATACGTTTTTGCCCTATCGGCCTATCGGCCGATAGACCTTCTGTTCTGCTGTTTTGCATATCTTGTCAGTGGCAGGATCAAACTGACTGGCATGCCCGCGCTTCATCAATTTTAGGACCTGCACTGGAGCTAAGCAGATCTCCCAGGCGTTCGTGTGTCCGCGCGCCGAATCCACATCGGCGGTACGGATTTGGCGTCAACAGGCAGTAAACTTAATGTCGTATACAACCTTCAGGAAGCTTGGAAAAGTACTTGAAGACCTCATCAAGACCAACATGGTGTTAAAAGACTTTGGTGGCAACGCATCCGAGGCGAAGGGGGTGCTAAACGTGGAGCTCACCATCGGCAACAAGACGATACCTACCACCTTTTTTGTCTTTGATGGAAAGGGTTCCTACAGCCTGTTGTTGGGACGAGATTGGATCCACGCAAATTGTTGCATCCCATCAACAATGCATCAGTGCCTTATACAATGGCAAGGGGACCAAGTCGAGATCGTGCAGGCCGATCGGTCAGTCCACGTGGCCAATGCCGATCTCGCAGTTTGGGAGATGGAGGGAATCGATTGCCTGTCCGGACGAGTTTGGGAGGCCGATTTCCTCAAAGTAACTGATTGCGACATCGAGACAATAGAAGATCAAGACAAGCAGTTGCTTTAACAAAGATGTCCCATCCACTGCCCAAGATGAGCAAGCTAGTCCCTACACAGATGATGCGGTGGATGAGTTAGTTGGAAAATTGGGACAAGGCTTTACGTCGGCCGATCAACTCGAAGAGGTTGACATAGGATCAGGTGATAGACCTAGACCGACGTATGTAAGTGCTAACCTGTTAAGGGAATATAAGAATAATTTGATAAATCTTTTGAAAGAATTCATAGACTGTTTTGCATGGGAATATCATGAGATGCCCGGGATAAGCCGATCGATCATAGAACATCAGTTACCTATCAAATCAGGCTATCGGCCGTTTAAGCAAGCTCCTAGGAGGTTTAAAGCCGATATGCACGAAGCTATCAAAGCAGAGATCACAAGGCTTTACAACACCAATTTTATCAGACCCTGCCGGTACGCGGAGTGGGTTTCTAATATAGTTCCAGTGTTGAAGAAAAACGGCAAACTTAGGGTGTGTATCGACTTTAGAGACTTAAACAAAGCGACACCAAAAGATGAGTACCCTATGCCGTTGGCCGATTTGCTGGTTGATGTTGCATCTGGACACAAGATCATCAGCTTTATGGATGAAAACGCAGGCTACAACCAGATTTTCATGGCTGAAGAAGACATCCACAAGACAACCTTCAGATGTCCGAGGGCAATCGGCCTATACGAGTGGGTTGTTATGACTTTCGGTTTGAAAAATGCTGGAGCTACCTATCAGAGAGCTATGAATTATATTTTTCATGATCTTATTGGCTCGCTGATTGAGGTTTACATCGATGATGTCATCGTGAAGTCCAAAGAGTACGATATGCACTTGGCCGATTTACGCAAAGGACTAGAAAGAGCGAGGAAATATGGTCTAAAGATGAACCGTAACAAATGTGCCTTTGGCGTATCGGCCGGTCAGTTTTTAGGTTTCTTCGTCCATGAAAGAGGAATTGAGATTACATAGAAAAACATTGATGCTATAAAAAATATCAAGCCTCCAACCAACAAGACCAAGTTACAATCTCTGCTCGGCAAGATCAACTTTGTCTGGCGTTTTATATCAAACCTGTCAGGCAGGATAGAGCCGTTCACTCCATTGTTAAAGATAAAGGACGATCAAGGGTTCGTATGGGGTGATAAGCAACAAAAAGCGTTGGACGACATCAAGGAATATTTAAGTTCCCCTCCAGTTCTAATCCCTCCGCAGAAGGGGGTTCCATTCAGGCTGTACTTATCGGCCGATGAGAAGTTCATCGGCTCAATTTTGGTTCAAGACATTGATGGCAAAGAAAGAGCTATTTTCTACCTCAGTAGGAGGTTGTTGGATACTGAAACAAGGTACACGCCAGTGGAGAAATTATGTCTATGCTTATATTTTTCATGTACTAAATTAAGGCATTACTTACTTTCCAACGAGTGCATTGTGGTAAGCAAGGCCGATGTGATGAAATACATGCTATCGGCCCCTGTTTTAAAAGGGAGAATTGGGAAGTGGATTTTTGCCTTAACAGAGTTTGACCTCAGATATGAATCGGCCAAAGCAATCAAAGGACAGGCCCTGGCCGATTTCATTGTTCAACACAGAGATGATTCAATTGCATGTACAGACATTGTGCCATGGACACTGTATTTTGATGGATCCGTTTGCAGACATGGATGCGGTATCGGCCTGGTCATCATATCCCCTCGGGGGGCAAGCTTCGAGTTTGCATTTACTGTCAAGCCTTATTATACAAATAACCAAGCAGAATACGAAGCTGTTCTCAAGGGCTTGCAATTATTACATGAGGTCGAGGCCGATTCCGTGGAGATTATTGGCGATTCACAGTTAGTCATCAATCAACTTTCTGGGGAGTATGAATGCAGGAACGACATTCTCAGGGTGTATAATGAAGAATGCAAGGAGTTGCTGCAGGCTTTCAAGATGGTGACAATGAGGCATATACCCAGGAAGCAAAATTTTGAAGCCAATGATCTAGCTCAAGGGGCATCAGGATATAGGCCGATGGCAAAAGATGTTGAAGTTTAGATTGCTACCGTGGATGCCGACGACTGGAGGTTTGCTATCATTGATTATTTGAGAAACCCTTCCCAGTCGGCGTCGTGAAAGATGAAATACAAAGTCTTACATTATGTCCTGTTAGATGATGACCTATACTATTGGACGATTGATGGTGTCTTGCTTAAGTGCCTAGGTCTAGAGGAGGCCAAAGTTGTTATGAGCGAGGTACATGAAGGGATTTGTGGAACCCATCAATCGGCCCATAAAATGAGATGGCTTTTGAAGCGCGTTGGATATTTTTGGCCGACAATGCTTGAGGACTGTTTCAAATATTACAAAGGATGTCAAGATTGTCAAAAGTTTGGAGCAATTCAGAGAGCACCGGCATCGGCTATGCATCCAATCATAAAGCTATGGCCTTTTCGAGGATGGGGTATAGACATGATTGGACAAATCAATCCACCATCAAGTAAAGGACATAAGTATATCCTAGTGGCTACAGACTACTTCACCAAGTGGGTTGAGGCCATCCCTCTTAAGAAGGTTGATTCCAAGGATGCAATTCAGTTTGTCAAAGAGCATATTATATATCGGTTTGGATTACCACAAACATTGACTACAGATCAGGGATCAATTTTCGTGTCCGATGAGTTTGTTCAGTTTGCCGACAGCATGGGCATCAAGCTGCTAAATTCTTCTCCATATTATGCACAAACTAATGGGCAGGCAGAATCTTCTAATAAGACTTTAATCAAGTTGATCAAGAGAAAAATCGATGAACAGCCGAGGCGGTGGCATACCACGCTGGCCGATTCCCTTTGGGCGTATCGGATGGCTTGTCATGGTGCAATTCAAGTGCCGCCGTATCAGTTGGTTTATGGACATGAAGTTGTGATGCCATGGGAGACCAACATCGGCTCAAGAAGGATTGCTTTGCAAGACAACTTGACAGCCGATGAGTACCACAATCTTATGGTTGATGAGTTAGATGATTTGGCACACGTCCGATTGTGGGCCTTGGAGAAAATCAAGCGAGATAAAGATAGAGTTACTCGTTATTATAACAAAAAGGTTGTTGCCAAATCATTTGAAGAAGGGGATCTGGTTTGGAAATTGATACTGCCGGTTGGTTCCAGAGATAATAAACTCGGCAAGTGGTCACCTAATTGGGAAGGTCCTTTTCAGATTCATCAATGTGTTCCTCGCAATGCTTATCTGCTCAAAGGATTAGATGGAGAAATTTATGGCAGAGCTCTTAATGGCAAATACGTAAAGAAATACTATCCTAGCGTCTGGATCGATTCATGATCGGCTTGCCAGCCGATTTATGATAATAGCCGATGTGGTACACATCATCTTTAGATGGCCGATATGCATTATCGCCCTTAGTTCAAATTTTACAACATGAGCCCTCATCTTCCAAAATTTAGGGGGCATATATATATACAAGCAAGATTATTTTTCAAGATTCCTCAAGTTTACTAGATCAAAATTTCATGGACTTCACATTTTTTTTTCAGACTTGGACTTTTTCAGTATTGTTCCGATCAAATTCGGTTGATTGGCCGATGAGATTTATATTAGTCAAAACAGGAGGTTATTTTCTTACAAGAAGGACATAAAAATATATTACATCAGCCTATAATTTTTTCAATAGCTGCAATGGCATTACGGCGGATTTGATCAATGTCCTCTATTGCTTGGGCGTCATCGGCCGTCGACCCTGGGATCGGCTTCAAAGACTTACTCAGGGCCGCAAGGTATTTGGCCGATGCCTTCAGTTTTGCCGTCTGATCTTCGATGGCTTTCAGTGATGCAGCTATCCCAGCCTCGACTTCTTGGATCTCCTTACAAGTTGCTTCTAGCCTTGACGCTAGGTCTGCTTCGAGGCGGCGGAGTTCTTCGAGTCTATTCTTTAAGACAATCGGCTCGACAGCCAGCTCATCCAACTTGGTTTTGTCAAAATTAACTTGAGCTTTGCTGGCTGACAAGGCTGATTCTAAGCCTTCACGTTCCTGCCTCTCCGCGATCCTTTCCTTGGCCCTATGAAGCTTGAAGTTGTATTGTTCCAAGAAGATGGCTGGCGTCAAGACTTCCATCAGATCTTCAGGGAGTTGGTCTTGGATTTCTTGAACTCTGCTCCTGACAGGATTGCAGTTCTCCACCAGCGACTCCAATGATGCCTCCAGCTGATTAGCGATGTCGAACAGCCGGTTCCTCAATTATTCAGAAATCGACACCTTGGCTGTGATGGGTAGCTCTTTGTCCTCATCGTCAAGAAATTGGCTGATGTCAAAGGAGAACATATCGGCTAAGTTCTGCAAACATCAAGATAAGGCACGGTTAACCCAATTAGCCAGAAGTCGGCGAGGGATTCAAAGTGATCTGGTTACCTGTGATGGTGCATCAGTTGCGCTGTCGTCGGTCGTCTTTTGTTGACCTGAGCTGGTGGGCGAGGGAGTTGGCCGATGTGTTGCGGGTGATGGAGCTCGCGACTGAGGAAAATCCAGAAAATGATGATCAGATTTATATTGTTAGAGTGCTGAGGCAAAGGATTAATTCTTACCGAGGTAATCGGAGAGGGTGGAGGAGAAGGAGAAGGTGTTCTCAATCGGGCCTTGGCTCGCTCGCATTTTTGTAGGGTGGCTTTCTTAGTCCTAGGCAGCGGGACCGATTGAGTTCTTTCCTTCAATAGAGACGATGCAACAACCTAGGAAGTAAATCAAGTTATAGCAAACCAGCAGGAGGAGATTGCACAAATTAGGAAAGGGGATTGTACTAACCTTGCGGATTGCATGTCTGGTTCTCCTTGGTTGAGTGCATCGGCTTGGTCATCGATGGGTAGGAACTTTGTGGTTGCAGCCGATGAGTTCTTCGTAGACTTGGTCGATGGCTCTTTAGCGGTCTTGACTAATGGATCTTCTTCGGGCAGATCGGCAGCTGCTGTATCAACTTCTTCCTCCATAACTTGGTCATCGAGGAATTTTTCCATGGAGGGGTCTAGCTTGTCTAGATCGGCCTGATCATCAGTCCTAGGTTTCTTACCAGTTTTGTGAATCTTTTCTTTTACTGGCGCTTTCCTTTTGGGAGTTTCTTTGGCTATCGGCCCTTGGAGCAATGATGATACTTTCGGAGCGGTGAGGCCGATAGTTGATTCCATGACAGACTTGCCTGATGGAGCCAATACCAGAGCATAAGATATCTTTTGCCTGCTGTTGCTGACTGATGGTATTGGGACGTCAAGGACTTGGGTACTGATGTTATCAATGAGTTCTGTCAAGTAGAACCTGGCCGATTGATGGAAGAGATGGGAAGTTCATTCTTGCCACCATGACTGGAAGGTGAGGTGGATGAAGGGACTCAGCCATAATCGGTCACAATCCCCCAGATTTGGTACTCTGGTTTCTAGAACCTTGCTCATGACCAGGGCCGATGGGACAGTACCCTGCTCTCTAGGAGCCGATGGAAGTGCAGGCCGATAGGAAGTTGACCAAGCCCGCATTGCCTCGCAGCTACCATCGGGTTGAAGAACTCATAGGATAGGCTGGTGCTTCTGCCTTGGAAAATGCCTACTGGGAGCAAGCAGGGGGTGATGCCGATCATGAAGAGTTCTCGTGCTACCATATCATCATTCAGTTCACCCAGAGTTAGATCGGCAGGGAGCTCGAAATCGGAATCCGAAGGATATACAAACATGTCCATCTTGGCTGATGGAGGACCGGTGTAAAATTGGACGAACCAAACAGAAAATTCTTCGGCCGATTGGTCTGCTCCAGGGTATATGGAAGCTGCTTCTCCAAAGGACATGCATCTCCTGAATGCTGGATCTTCGTTATCGGTGTAGACCGATGGGAAGGCAGACTCTGATAAAGGAGGCCGATCGACCATGGTGTTAGTATAGATTGTCAACCAAAGTTGGACGAACCACCATGGACCTCCATGTGCCACTGTTCTCTTCAGCATTAGATCTTGAGTGGCAGAGTGGAGCAGCCGATAGACAGCCCCAAGAGGATATCGGCTGTCACACCCGGAAATTTTCCCAAATCTCCAGACCATTTTGTGTATTAAGTCCCTGTCCAGGCATCAACCAGGGTACACAAAACGACAAATCAATAAACAGACCCCAAACGTAAATAAAGCGATAAATACTTACAACAGAGGCACTTAGTCCTCACCCCGAAAAGAAAACAGCAGCGGAAAGAGGCAATCCTAGCGGGGCTTCAGCTCCACTCCACAGGCAAACTCAACTGGGGTCTGAGCCTTGGTCCTCTAACTTCATCTTCAACTCAGAATTACAAGACTTCTGAAAAGGGGGAAAAATAGCAAGATTGAGTACAACCACCGTACTCAACAAGCCACACCAATGATGCAGACGTGCACAGGGGAGACAAAGGGAGGCTTGTGGCTATTTGCAGAAAAGCGGTTGAAAACCTTTACACTTTAAAACAGCAAAACAGTTGTTTAATTAAGGCAATATTAATTCTCCACTGAACAACGCTACCCCACATTGAACAGGCCCAACCAATCCACCTGAACTACACCAGTTCATTGAGACAAATTATTAAGGGTGAGACTAATCATGGTGAATCTGGTCAATCGCCCATAACCGCGGGCACGGCTATTCGAATAGTTTTACTCTGATCAGAGGTGCGCAACTGTACCCACAAGACACGATCCACCGAATGTCACCGTGCCATGCCTGACACGTTACCATGCGAGTGATCGTGACAAGACCCTTCACATAACCCTCCCTAACCAATCGTTCCCACCACGGGTTTCGCCCCTACCTTTAAGTCCAAGGTAGGCAGCCCCCCCTCGTGCCACGGTGAATCCGGCAGCCGATCAACGGGTAAGTCCCCCGCCGACCCAAATCCATCACGCCCACCCTAGTCTGGTATGTCAGCTAGAGACGGGTTATGTTACAGATCCAGCAGTTGCCCATTCTTGCTTGTGGTAAGCACTGTAAGTCTTCCAAGGTTTCCCATGAACCGGTCCTTAGTTGCCATGGGCGCGACAAGCAAAACCATGCACCCATAGCCCACCATTAAGTCATAGTTTAGTTAGATAATTACGACCAATAAAACATGGTCAGATGTTTAGAGCTCACAGCTCAGCTAGAAGCTAAAAGTAAAGGTATAATTATCCCATCAAATGAGCTAGTGGTAATTAAACATGGCTAAGCATATATAATTCTAGCAAAGTCAACATAAGTGACTTACGCTAGTCAAATTATCACCCACAGTTAACAAAGGACGGTTTAACAAGTAAACATGGCACAAGCGAATGGATAGGTAAACCCTATTCCCATGTAATTAGCAAAACATGCACTTTATTTGCAAACGTAAAACATTTCACAAAATAGGTACAACATGCTCAAGGGGGAATGTGTGACTTGCCTTGCTTCTTCAAACAATCTTCCGAACTCTTTTCTTCGCGAGCGCAAACTTCCGAAACGGCGGAATCTACACGTTGGCATGCAAAACGAGAAAAACACTAATAAAAACCAAGTAAACAGTACATAAAAAGTAAACAAACATGTAGAGCTCTATTTTAGATGAATGTTGCAAGTTGAATGGCTCAATTTGGAGTTCGTATGAATTAGATATGGATTTTAGAAGTTTTGAGCCATTAAATGAATTTCTGGAGATTAAATTGATTTATAGCGCAATTATTAAATAATTTTACAAAGGAAAGGACTACGTTGACATCATCAAAGGGAAATCGGCGCCGGAACGGCGGGTCCCACGTGTCAACGGGTCAAGGGGCGGCTGATCCACGGTGGACCAAGTCCACGCACGCACGGGTGCGGACGCACCATGTGGCACTGACGTGGCGGCCACGACGGATGGACGGGAGAAGGTAGCGCCGGCGTGGACGCCAACGTGGCGAACCCGCGGGCGGCCACGTGGTCTGAGTGTGGACTGGATTAAACAAGAGGGGCCCACGAGTCGGGGAGGAAAAGGAGGTAAATTGGACTTGTGAAAAAGGGAAGTGGAAATGAGCCAAAGGAGGTAATTTGGACTTGAGGAGGTGAACTGGACTTCCTCGGGAAAAGTTAGAAGGGCCGATGAGAGATAATGGGCTCCACTGGAAAATGGGCTCAGGGAGCCAATGTAAACTTTGATGAAGAATAGGGCTAATTGGCCGACGAGGGAAAACGGCCCAACGGCTGTTAGGCCGGGAGGGAGGGAGAAAGGAGTGGGCCGGGAGGGAATAGGCCGGCCCGGGAAATGGTGGGCCGAAGGGGATAGGCGGGCCGGCCTTATAGCCGGTCCGACCGGACGCGGCTCGGTCCGACCGGGCACGGCCTCACGGCCGAGGGGACGGCGGCGGGTTGGCCGAGGCGGGAGGCTAGGGTTCGGCCGAACCCTAGGCCGACCGACCATGGCACGGCAGCGGCGGCCGGACCGAGCCACGGCGAGGCGGCGGCGCGGCCACCGGCGGGAACGGCCGGTGAGCGGCGGCGACGGTGGCGCTGTGGCGGCGGCGGCGTGTGACGGCGGCGCACGGGCGGGGTGGTGCACCGGGGAGGAGATAGGAAAGGAAGAGGTAGAAGGAGCTCACCGGGTAGGCCGGAGCCGAAGAAGACGACGGCGGCGCCGATGCTACGGCGCGGGGACGACGGCGCGGAGGGGCGGCCGAGGCGCGGGGAGCAGCAGCGAGGCCGGAGGGGGCAGCGGCGATGCGCGGGGACGACTCCGGCGGCGGCGGCGTGCGGCCGGAGGTTGCGGCGGGCGGCGGCGCACGGGCGGAGCGCGCGGAGGAGTGGGGGAAAGGGCGGCGAACTCGGGCAAGGAGGGGAAAAGGTGGAGGGGAGCACGGGGGTGCTTTTTATAGGCGCGGGGTGGACGGACCGGGAATTACGGCGGAGTGGGGGTGTGGCGGCGGAAATGGCGGTGGGGTGGTTGCCGGCTTGACCGGCCGGAGGAAGGAGGAGGGAGACAAAGCGGACTTGTGGTGAGGAGGGGCAAACGGGCCGGCTGGGCCATAGAGAGAGGGAGAAAGGCGGACCGAACGGAGCGGGCCGAGCTGGCGAGCTGGGCCGCGGGAGAGAGGGCGGGGTTTTGGGCCGGAAACGGACCAAAACAAAAGGAGACCTTTTTAATTTGTTTTCCAATTTATTTAATCAGTTAAATAAACTTTGTGACTTTAAAATTACTTCTTTAGCTCCAAAAATTCACGAAAAATTCTGGAGAGTACTTTAGGGCACAGAGAATATTACAAAAATATTTTCGGCCAAGGTTTTTAAAGGAAATTTTAATTTCCCTTACAATTTCACTTGATTAAATTGCTTTAAATTTTTATTAAATTTCTGGAAAATGCATTATTAGGCAATTTTTAATCCCGATCGAAAATCGGGGCGTGACATCGGCCGAGAGGAAATTGTCTCTTTTCAACCAAGGCTTGAGCTAAGTGTTGGCAATTCAGAGTAGGGCCACAGGTTGATCCGCAGAAGACAAATCTTTCTAGCCATAAGGTTAGAAAGGCCACATGTTCTCTTTCTGAGACTGATCCTGTTTCCATGTGTTCAGCTACATATCCAGACCAACCTCCGATTTTCTTGGTCTTCAGTTTGTGGGTGCTGTTGATAAGGAGGTTGAAGGGATTGATCTCAGCATGTATGTCCAATCCTGTCAGCATCTTGATGTCTACCAGCGTCGGGGTCATCGAACCTTGTCTAAACAGAAAAGCATTTAAGGTGCTGGACCAGAAGTATGTGGCTGCTGACATAAGAGGCTCGTTTTTCTTGGTATCGGCCAGGGATAGAGTGATGCATTGGCCGATTCCTATTTCATCCCAGTGGACTTGCTTGGCCGCCGCAATTCTCTTGTACCAAGACCTAAAGCCGGTGAGCTTTGACGGCCAAGACCTGAAGGTGTGCTTCCATGAAGGTACATTGGGTTTGACCTGCTTGAATGGGATTCTGTTCGTCTCCGCATTGATTAGCCAAGTAGGGTCAGAATTGCCCATGGGGCCCAGCAGGAACCGGTGTGATTTGTCGATGGTGGGGATTAGGATCTGGTTCTTGAAGACCTGTGGCGCATAAACAGTAATGGAAGGTAAGACCCGGGGGGCAAGAGTAGAAGCCCTAGTTTAAAAAACTCAGCGGAAAAATGAAAATGTGAGCTTGGAAAGGGTTGACTCACCACGGGGATCTCGAAGGTATAAAACAGCAAGGAAGACATTAATGTGGTCGAAGAGGTCGTTGGTGAGGGGGTCGATGCCTTGAGGACGCCGAGGGGTCGCCGGAGTTGAGAGGCGCAGGTGGTCGATGAAGAGCGGCGCAAGTAAGTCGGTGGTGGGAGGTTGTGAATCTGGATCTGCGTGGTTTTCAGGTAAACCCTAGTGAAAAGGTCGATGGGTTCCTCGGAGCTAATTCCGCCACATTATATAATGAAGCGGAATTGGGGGGCATGTGTTAACGGCAGATTTTCGTAATCTACTTCGAGAGGAAAGAGAAAACCGATGTAGAGAGGAAGGGTTAAGTTGGAGTCGGACCAAGTCTTGTATCGGACTCAGCAAGCTTCAAGGAGGTTGCCAAATAGAGATAAGGCTCGGTTTTAGGCAATTATATCTTGTAAATCAAGTAGGTTTAGATCTGATCTATGGCAAGAGTCTGCCGCAAAGACTTGTTTGTTAAGTTGTAGATAAGATCATGTCCTATCTGGACAATGTTGTAATCTCGGGTATAAATATCCCGGTAGTTTGTACATAGAAACTCTCTCACAATACAACACACAATCCTGTTCAACTTATTTTCGGCGCATCGCCAACCCTCGCAAGAGGTTAATTTCGACGAGTTCTTGCTTCCCCAGAGCAGAGGTAAGAACTCATGCCCGACGATCTACATCGTCGGGGCTAGCGTGTCTCTTTAGGCACGTTAAGCGTCGATGATGTGATCGTCGTTTATCATGCTCTGGATGATTTTGGTAAGTGTATTAATTATGCTTCGCCAGCGATCTACTCGTTTTAGGGTTTATTGCGGACGGTAGTTTAATTATTATGCTTAGTTAAATCTTTCAATGCATCTACCATCCCCAAAACCGATCGGCCATTGTTTACTAACATGGTTTACTTGTTTATCTTGTTGATTGCAGATCAAATCAACTGGCACGCCCTACACGCACCTAGGCAAGCCTTTGGACCTGCACTGGAGCTAAGCAGATCTCCCAGGCCGCCGTGGAAATGTGGAACCCGTTTGGTTCCAAGGCGGGTCTAAATTCTACGCCAACAGTATCCCGAGTAACAATCCAAGAAGCTTAGAAGCTCGCAGCTAACGATCGAGTCGATGACTTGATCAATGCGAGGCAAACCAAAGGGGTCCTTAGGACAAGACTTGTTGAGGCCGGTGTAGTCTACAAACATACACCATTGTCCTATCTTTTTCCGAACCAAAACCGGGTTGGCCAACCAGTCAGGGTGGTAAACTTCGTTGATGAATCCGGCCGCCAGAAGCTTGGCGAGTTCCTCCTTGATAGCATCTCTTCGATCTTGCGCAAAACGGTGAAGTCATCATTTAATAGGTTTCGCGTCCTTTTTAACATTTAATGAGTGCTCAATCACCTCTCTAGGAATACCAGGCATATCAGATGGTTTCCAAGCAAATATATCTTTATTCTTTTGTAGAAAGGTGATGAGCGTGCTTTCCTATTTGGGATCTAACTCGGCGCCTATTACAGCAGTTTTGGAGGGATCAGAGGGATCAAGTAGAATCTTCTTTGTCTTGGCGTCGCCTTCTCCCAACTTGGCCATCTTCTTTGCTAGGATCTCGCCTTCTCCTGATGTTGATGCGGCCAGTCGGACCTCCTGTTGGCCGAGTAATCCCTCGCGAGTTTGGGCCATGTCGCAGCTTTCCTTGTCGCAGGTGAAGGCTTGCTTGACGTCGCTGCGCAAGGAGATGACTCCATTGGGACCGGGCATCGTGAGCGCAGGTCTTCCAAGGATTGCATGATAAGCGGCTTCAAAGTTGGCAACATCAAAGCTGACGTTCTCTGTCCAGAAGTTTTCCCGAGTGCCGAAGGTGACTGGAAGAGTGATTTGCCCGAGTGGCGTAGACGACAGCCCTAGGATGACTCCATGAAAAGGGGTTGAACTCGGCTTCAATTCAGATCTCGGGATTTGCATCTTATCCAATGTCTTGGCGAAGAGGATGTTGAGGGCTCTACCGCCATCGATGAGGACACGCTAGAGCTTGACGTTGCGAACTACCGGGTCTAGTACCAAGGGATATCGCTCCAAGTGAACCACTTGGTCAGGATGATCCAAGTGGTTGAATGTGATAGCCACCTCCGACCATCATAGGTAACGTGGGACTTCAGGCTGAACTGCATTGATTTCCCTGTCAGTTAGCTTCTGCTTCCTTTTTGATTCATATGCTAGTGGCCCTCCAAAAATATGGTTTAACTCGATCTTGTGGTCTTGGAAAGGTTCTGAGTCACCGTTTGCATCGTCCTTCTTGGTTCCTAAGGTGCCGACTTCGTCTGATGGCTTCTGGTGGAGCTGAGTAGCATAATGCTCGGCGAACTGTTTGTAGATGAAACAGTCCTTAGCCGCGTGCTTGTGATTCGGGTGATGGTTCATGATCCTGTCGTAGGCGGTGACTCGTGGACGCTGTTGTTGGTAGTTCGATGTTGCGGCGACTAGATCCTCGAGCTTACTCTCACGATCTTTTTGGCCATTGTTGCCGTTGTCGTTGTGTTGATGTAAAAAACACACACTGGCCTGGGAGATCTGCTTAACTCCAGTGCAGGTCCAAATCTTGGTGAGATGCGGGCGTGCCAATTGGTTTGATCCTGCAACCAATAAGAAACAAAGAAAACGCAGTTAAATCCACCAATGATAGCCGATCGGCTGGTTTGCCGATGACATATCATTGAGCATTGAGCCGATGCAAGATGCATTAAATCGGCTATGACAGACAAAGCAAGATAAAGCTAAATCTACTCAATCGGCTGTAGATATCAACAAAATATAATCTAAGTCTCAAAATATATTTTAACCAAGTGATTGGGATAGATCGGATAGGGCACCGAGACAGTATAAATCACTTATGTCTAAATATATTATAAAGCATAGATTATACATATTCATAGCATAGCCGATTAGGTAAATCTAACATGTATCGGCTAGTACTCCGATACTACCTTATACAGAGATATTATCATGAACAAAATATATTAAACAACTTGTCAAACTAATGTTAAGATGATCCTAACCAGATTTGACAACAAGCTCAATATATTTTACTAAGTTAATATCTCGATATAAAGGGCAGATTTAATATATCAAGATAACAAGATAATTAAACCAGGTAAGATCGGCTGAAACCCCGACGCTATCTCTATTAGCAGTCATAAACAGGCTAGAAACTATGGTTCTAAACATGATTTAGTAGGTCAAACCTAACTGATGCAGCACCAAACATGTAAAGAAACACAACGTCTAGATGATTAAGTCGATGAAAACCTTTTCGAGATGGTAGATATATTATATAATCTAGATCAACAACGATATATAACCCTATCGGCTGTTTTTCTGTGAAACAGACATCAGCCGATCTAAGTTATATATTGATATCAATTCAGATTATACAATATATATGATAACTCGACGATTCACACAAACTGGATCAGAGTATCATAAAGATGGAAGCACTAATCCCGAGAGCGCAAACCGCCATAACAAGTTTTACCTCTTGTCGGAGATCGAAGCCGATGCAGCCCAACTCGAAAGCAAGAACTCGTCGAAAAACAGTGAAAGAGTAAAGGTGGCGATGCGCCGAAGTAGTTGTATTGATCTGTCTTTTTTACACGAACCTGGGTTTAATTTATACCCAGAATTACACAATATGTCCTTATCGGACACGACTCTTATCTCTATTACAACTAATATTGAAGACAATTCCCTAATACAAACTCTAACCGACAGTATCTATTAGGAAACTAACATTATATCCTAAGTAATAGATACAATTCCCTTCTTCGGACCCAATCCGTATGTGGGAATCCTTATGAAGCTCACCAACCGAACCCGACAAAGACTCTGTTATCCTCTCGTCGGAATCGGCTACATCGGCTATCCTTGTCCGACTCTGTCTCAGCCGATGGTCACGATAGCCGACTCGGTCACCAGCCGATACACACCGTAGCCGATTCGGTCACCAACCGATTCTTGCTCTGTTTTGGTAACCGCCAGCTTCCTCCAAATCCGCTTCGATTCTATCTTCAAATCCAATACTTGATTTACCAAATTTGGTCGTTAACACGTTGCCATTGTCCTTCTTGGGGCGCCAGCTACTCCCGGATTACTTGTCCTGTCGTGAAGCTTTGATTGTGTCGTCTGACTTGGCATAGGAATTGGCTATCTCGAACAACTTCTTGACTGTCCTTGGAGGCTTGCGCCTGAATTTGCCGATTAGCAACTCATTACGGGCACCCTTCTGAAACGCGGCTATGATGACGTCGTCGGTGATATCGCGGATCTTGTTTCGCTTCTCCAAAAAACGCCAAATGTAGTCCTTCAGTGACTCGTTGTAAGTCTCAGAGAGATCAAAGTAAGTCTCAGGCCTTTCAAAGGTACCTTGGAAATTGGCGATGAAGTGGTCTCGAAACTCGCTCCAGGAATCGATTGAACCTCTTGGTAAACTTGCGAGCTAGTTCCTGGCTGAGTTGGCGAGAGCGACGGGCAGGCAATTAGCCATGGCCTTGCTGTCTCCTCCTGCTGCGCGAATGGCGAGGGTGTAGACGGTTAACCACGACTCGGGGTCGGTTTTGCCGTCGTACTTGTCAATCCCGGTGGGCTTGAAACCACTCGGCCAATTCACTCGACGCAGGTCTCGAGTGAACACGGGTACTCCTTCATCATAGTTGTCGGGGAAATCCCTTCGGGCTTCATGATAGGGCTTGTTGCGCTCGCGATGATGCCGGTCAAGTACTTCCCTCAAGTCACTGGACGCGGGCCTTCGAGAGCCACTCTGGAAACTTGAGCTATTGCCATAGCGAATTCGATCATGGACGGGTGGTCGGCCGTGACCTCTCTCACGAGAGTCGGCCGACTGATCTCGATGCTTCCAGATTGCGTGGTGACGGGGGTCATTGGACTTGGCGGGTATCTTGCTGAGCTCGGGTCTTTGGCAGTCCTTGGATCGCATCGGTGGTAGGCGGCTACCGTCGGGTGTCTCGGCGATGGACTCGGCGGCTCCCCGAGCAAAGCCCGCAGAAGCGCCAAGTAGTGCTGTAGCGGCGACGATAGTCTTGACTTTATCAAAGATTGGAGTTACGCCGGGAGGTGGCACGTCTATGACGATGTCGATGAGGGTGAGAGCGGCAACCGCATTCTGTTGGGGCGTGAGGAAGGCGTCGCTGTTGTCGACTCAGGTCTTAAGTATGGCATCGTGAGAAGAGCGCCCAGCCACCGTTAGATCTCATCTTCTCTTGTCGTTGTCTTCTTTTCGCTTGAGCTCCTCCTCCTTGCACTTGAGTTCTTCCTCCTTGCGCTTGCGCTCCTCTTCGAACTTGGCTCGTTCTTTTTCCGCAACCCTGTGGGCCACGGCTGAGTTGGTCTCCGCTACTTCGGCCATGAGGACGTTGAAGAACAGCGGAGTATAATCGTCGTCGAAGTCGGAGTCGTTGAGATTCTCCGTGGAGATGTCGTAGAGATCATCAAAGTCGGAAGAGCTAAGGTAGTCGGAAGAGCTAAGGTAGTCGACGATCTTGGTAGATGAGCACGATTCGACGGGTTGAATCATGACGACAATCTCCCTGGAGCTCGAACCGCAGCATGACAGTGACGATGGGAATTCTCCCGAGTGGTTCGGTCCTAACTCCGAAGATAGGAGGTTGAAATAGATCTTAGTGTCGTTTGGTAACCCGAACGAAGCCGAGTAGTTTTCCCATCCCGACTGGTTCGGATCCGAGTCAAGGAGAGAAATCTTGCCGAAGTTGTCGGTGATGAAGTCGAGGCTGCCGAAGCGGAACGCCTGCCCTAGAGGGAAGGCGAAGTCGTCGATGCTTGATGCAGATCCCATCGCGCTAATCGGCGAGAAGAAGAAAACTTGACGCACCCCTACCTGGCGCGCCAACTGTCGAAACCTGATTTCGGCAATAATAAACAGGGGGTAGCGCTCAAGTGCCAAACACGATGGGTTATTAGACAAAAGAATTTAGACAGGTTCAGGCCTTCTATAAAGAAGTAACACCCTACTCCTGTTTCGGGGATTGAATCCGCCGAGTCGTATATTGATCTCTTGATCGAGTTGTGTATGAAGAAAACCTAGCTTATTGCTATTGTCTCTGTATCCCTCAAGGGACGTCCTACCCTCCTTATATAGGTTTAGAGGGTAGGCTCACAAGTCGGAGACCTAACTACATATTGTATAAGACTCCATAGTATTCCCGACTTAGGACTATAAGTCGTTCCTTAATACACAAGGTAATGCAATACTTAAGTCCTAAGCCTATTACATAATCATGACTCATAACCTATTCCCTATAGACAGTCGGATAAGCTAGCCGTGTGGGTATATGGTACCCATAATCTCCACACATCTAGGCCCCCGTTGTTTATTTTGGTAATTAATGACAAGCGCTAATTGTGGACTAACTATTTCTTTGAGTTATATTTGTTGAGTTAGGACCACGTGATCTATATGCATGGATGTTTCCCAAAGGATTAAAATTGATGGCACAAAGCAAAAGAAAAAGAAGACAGTAAACTAGTGTGTTAATTTTAAATTGATCGAGGAGTTGGGCGATCAAATATCTGCTAGTTTAATTATAGCTTTGCCGTACTATCAAGAGGGGTAATGACCTAGACAAAGAGATGATCAAAATGCCACATTAGGTCATTTGCATATTACACTCAATTCTTATTTCATTTCTTGTTGAGTTTGTTGCCAGGGCCGGTCTGACCGAGGACCTTGAGCCGGTCTGACCGAAGTTCCCTGGCCGGTCTGACCGGCCCTCTGGAGGCCGGCTGTGTGTTGGTGGTGGCGCTCTGGGGTGGAAAACCCAAGCCGCCAGAGCCATAACCGGTCAGACCGAACCGGTGGTGGTCTGACCGAGCCGAGGCCGGTCTGACTAGCTGTCCTACTGCGGTCTGACCGGCCAGTTCGTTCTTGCTCTATGGTTGCCCTGTAATGGCTAGTTTTCTAGCCGTTACAAAGTAGTTCGGTCTGACCGGCCACACAACGGCGGTCTGACCGGCAGTGCACTGAGTTGGGGCTTTTGACCTCCAACGGCTAGTTTTTGTGGGTTGGGATATAAATACCTCCCCACCAGTAGCAAGGAAATCTTCTTGGCACTTGCTTCATTTGCATACACCCCTTGCATCTCTCCCACACTCACTTGAGCTTGTGTTCATCCATTTAGTGTGTTTGAGGGATTGTTTAGCCAAGAGTCAAGTGCATTGCTTCATTGTAGAGCAAGTGTGGCACTTGATCATCTCCGAGCTGCGTCATTGCTTATTACTCTTGGAGGTTGCCGCCTCCTAGACGGCTTGTGGAGGAGTTGCCCGGTGATCTCTCCAAGGAGATTGTGGAGGAGGCCCGGTGGCGATTATGAGTGGTTTGGAGTTCACCACCTTTGGAGTGAAGGAAGAACTACCCTAGTGATCGAGGCTTGGGTAGTCCTCTCCGTGAGCCGGCTCCCACCTTGCCCACCCCTTGACGAAGGGGGCGTGCGGTGGCTTCATGGTTGAGCGGTGGAGTTGGGCTCGCCTTAACGGGGATTAGGAAACCGACGAGTTTCTGAACCTCGGTGAAAAATTCCTTATCTCTTATCTCATTTATTTGTTGCATTTACATTTGTGCAATTTACATTCATAGAGACATATTTGAGCCTATATTACCCTAGGTTTGCAAAACTTAACTTAGTTGCTTAGTTAACCTTACACCTCACCTTGCCTAGCAACTTAGGTTAATTTTGTTTAAGTGCCATTTAGTTTTTCAATCGCCTATTCACCCCCCTCTAGTCGACATCTCGATCCTACAACTAGCCGTCTGACCCGTGGGTCTCGGCTGCCAGTCGCTCCATCCTTTCTCTCCTTGAGTGTTGCACACATAAATTAAATGATACATTAATATTACAATTCGAAAATCTCCATTTCAATTGCACGTAAAATTCGGATGGTCGTATGTCGGCTATACGAACTCTAAATTGACCTGTTCAAATTGCTTAATTTTTGTTATAACTTAAAGAACCCATGTTTGTTGTTTTTATGTATTTATCGTTTCTTTCTTAGAGTTGTAGCCCTATTTTGTTGTTCGTGTAGTTGTCGTCGTTTCGGAGGTTCTCAAAGAGCAGATCAAGTCATCAGAAGACCTTTTCATTGAGCAAGGAAAGTCATACCATATTCCTTGAACATATTGAATCCCATTATAGCAAAAACTATGTTGTTTCACTTGTATATGCATCGCTTTTACACATTATATGATGCTCACTATTGTTTGTTTAATAGTTAATATTCCTGTTATTCTTGTTATATAGCCATCTTGTTGAATTGCTACCCATGCTCTTGTCAACCTTAATAAAATGATAAAATGACTAGTATCATACTGTGAAATCATTGTCATGATTAATATTTTGTGATGAACAATTGGCTTCGCAAATGATTTATTCGATAAATTGGTTTGAAAATATTTGTGGATGTTGGTGTAAGTGTGTGTGGCTAATGTGGGTCAGTTTGTGATATCTGTGCCTAGAAACGGTTGTGTCTGATTGTGTGCAGGAGTCTTGGAGGTCAACTTCGGTCAACGGTGGGATCGGGACTAGACTCAGGGAGGAGTTGAGGTCCAGACGATCGAGGATGCCGGGTGACGAAGTTGGATACGAGATGGCACACGATGGATAGACATCGTGCGGGAGAGATCTTCCTGTTCTTTACTTTTTCAAAAGCTCGAGAAACTCTGTTAGCAACAAAAACCAAGTCCTCCTCGCTGAATTCCTCCAGTTGTTCATCAGACAAGGCATTAAAAGCAGAAAGAGCTGCCATAGGAGAAGTATCCAGAGAAGATCCAGATGAAGACACAAAAGCAGTAGATTTAGAATCAGTTCTTTTTGAAAGAATATTCATCTCATAAGTCTTTAATTTCGTATAAAGAATATCCAAAGTCAAAGTGTTCATGTCAACCTATTCCTGAATAGACGTAACTTTAACATCCCAAATCTTCATATCAAGACCATTCATAAAGTGTCAAGCAATCTCAGATTGAGAATAATTAATCTCATAAGAAGCATCAACAGATCTAAGATTACTCAAAATTTTATTAAAACGTGCCAAATAGTCATCCAAAGATTCATCAAGATTCATCTCAAATCTAATATACTCCTTTTTGAAAACATCTTTTCGTAATTCTTTAATATTGGAAGAGCCAGTGTGAAAATCATTTAAAGCTTTCCAAATTGCATTAGCAGTAGCAAGATGAGAAACACGATCAAAATCGAAGCGAGAAATTCCATTGAGAAGAATATTACGCGCTTTGCAATTATTTTCAAAATCCAGTTTATGAGCGGGGGTGTCAATACGAGCATGAATCTCATAAGGTTGAGTAATTTTTAACCAAATATCATAACTTTGAGATGTAATATAAGATTCCATCTTTTCTTTCAAAAATCAAAATCAACTCCATCGAAGACATGAGGTTTGTTTGTAAATTTTTCAACCATGGCAACAAATCTAAAGATCAGTAAAGATCAAATAAAAAAACGTGGCTCTGATATCACTTGTAGGTTCGAACAAGACCAAACAAACCTACCAGAGAGGGGGTGAATGGTAGGAAAAACCAAAAACCAAAAACCAAAACTTTTAGCGAAAAGAAAAGTTACCCTCTAACCTGATGAAGTCGCATCGATCAGATCGCCGTGACGCCGCCGGTCAAACCGCTGCACTGCCGCCGGTCAGACTGCCTCCAAGCCGCCGGTCAGACCGTCGGGAACTGGAGAAAACACGTATCGACGAATTCTTAAAAATAGATCAACTTTATTGCAACAACATGTATTTACAAAGTGCATCTAAAGCAGTCCTCCCTCAACTCTCAAACTAGATTGAAGCCTAGAAGCAAACCCTAATTTTTCTCTGCCAAAAAGTCGATATATCTCTAGCCTCAACCCCTCATCTATTTATACCAAAAATCTCCTACTCAAAGTAGGAGTAGAACTCCTAGTAGGATTAGGACTCCTAGTTCCACTAGGACTCAAACCCTCACTTTCCAAATCAAATTACAAGTCTCCTGCCAATTTCCTCCACGAACACCGACGCTTGCACGCACACCTCGCGTAAAGCCCGTTGCGAAGATCTCTCCCACACGATGTCTATCCATCGTGTGCCATCTCGTATCCAACTTCGCCACCTGGCACCCTCGATCGTCTGGACCTCAACTCCTCCCTGAGTCTAGTCCCGATCCCACCGTTGACCGAAGTTGACCTCCAAGACTCCTGCACACAATCAGACACAACCGTTTCTGGGCACAAATATCACAAACTGACCCACATTAGCCACACGCACTCACCCCAACATCCACAAATATTCTCAAACCAATTTATCGAATAAATAATTTGCGAAGCCAATTGTTCATCACAAAATATTAATCATGACAATGATTTCACAATCTCCCTCTTGAAGAACACATTGGCAACATATTCAAAATGCAAATTTGTGTTTTTAAAAAATAAAAACAAAAATCACAAAAGTGAAAAAGAAAAACTCTTTCCCTTTTAAAAGAAAGAATTTCTCCCACAATCAAAGCACAAAATTGAC
This sequence comes from Oryza officinalis, assembly GCA_008326285.1. Taxonomy (NCBI): domain Eukaryota; kingdom Viridiplantae; phylum Streptophyta; class Magnoliopsida; order Poales; family Poaceae; genus Oryza; species Oryza officinalis. The sequence continues at coordinate 14,978,702 of BDMV01000003.1, read as the reverse complement.
TATTTTTAAAATCGAAACAATTCAATCCTCCCCCTTTCAAGAAGCATGCATTTTGTATATTTCTCTCCCCCTTTGACAATGATTTCGTCAAGAATTTTAAAAGAGAAATATAACCAATTAAAAAAATACCATGATGTCATGATTGCCACTTGTAGTAACCAAATTTTTATTTTCTATTTTCAGATTTTTTTTTCAGGAGCTTTAAAATGTACCTAAAGCAATTCATGATCATGTGTTGCAAGACAAAAGAGATAAATTCATCAACTAGCTAACAAGCATGCATTAGAGTATAAACATGAATCAAAGATATTACAATTAAGCTCAAATCAGCAATAAAGATTCATGTATTCAAGCAATTTATAATGCAATATATGCACTAGCACATAGGATGAAAGAAATACCCCTACACATATAACTATTTCATTATTACTCTTTCTCAAATTAACTCCTTCTCATAAAAATAATAACCAAGAGAACTTTCAGCATTTATTTGAGTTTTTTGTGCTCACTTTTACATTAAACATTTGATATAAAATCTCTCAATTATTTCGGGTACGTCCTTGTCGTCAAGACTATTTTCAAGGATTCGGTACCCATTATTTTCCTCACCACGAATACGTCCTTGTCGTCAAGACTGTTTCCAAGGATTCGGTATTCATCTTTTTCTCTCTTAAAAGCAATATGTGCATTTGTGGCATTTGAAACAAAGAGCAATTTGAGGAATAATACAGCAACAAGCATATATATAAGCATTAATCATCCAAACTAAGCACTAGCTTCAATATTACATTTTTTCTTAATTCAAGTAAAAGAATTAGTGTCATGCATCATATCACTTAAAAACAATAACTAAGACTCATATAAATATTGGAATGCATAAAAGCTAACATAGCAACAAATAGACCTCAATTATTTTGCTAGCATGCACAAGAATATACTAGAGGTATAAATCAAAGCTCTTATTTTCTTTTTTTAGAATTAAAGCAAATGCATAAAAATAAACATGAATGCATGTAAAAAGCACAAACTCCCCCTCAAATTAACCTCCAATTCTCCCCGAAGAAAAATCAAGAACAAATCAAATATTTTGAAAAAGACATCCAATTGCCAACAATATCACCAAAGTACTCAAGAATTGACATATATCAACTTGTATTATTAAAAACTGCTACCTCAAATACTATCATATGAAACGCTAATAAATAAGGAAGTAGAACAAAAATTATGTCAATTGATATTACCTTGAAAAGCAATCACCGTCTCCATTGTGAACGCACATGGGGAGGATGCCACAAAATACCTACGAACAAGAAGATGTCGAGGCCTCCGTGTTGGGGTTAGAAATAAGGAATTTTGGAATCCAACACTGAGTCACATGACCAGTAGAACCAGTAGGTACAAATGCACGAACAAAATCAGAATCAGACTTACTTGAAAACTTACAATGTCTCTTCACAAAAGTCCGATTTGAATCACGCGCAAAATTACCCCGAGACCGGTCTGACCGCTGCTGTCTAGCCGGTCTGACCGGGCCTGGCCGGTCTGACCACCCGGAATCTTGTGATCTGACCATGCTCCTTGAACCAAAATCCGATTTTTGCCATCTTTATTTTGCAAAAGCAATCTCTCTTTCCTTTTTTCTGTTTACGGGTAAGTCTAAAACAAAAACTAACCAAATATCCATCTTTTCCACAAAAAGAACAAGTGTACTTCTCACGACAAGAAGTTTTTGAAGTAGATGATTTTGGAATTGATGGTTTCGTAATCAAAGACTTTGTTTCTTGAACCGTTGACGAAAGAGAAGACAAAATCCCAGCAGATTTAAAAACCATTTTCTCTGGTTCAGGTTTTGTTAAAACTTCACCTTTTTCAGTTACGCTCAAAACAGCAAGTTAGTTATTTGTGAAATAGGCATTAGTATCAAAACCTATACCACGATTATAAGTGCTTACTTTTGATTGATCCAAAATCATGTTAAGTTTATTTTTACCATCTGAAAACCTTTCCAAAAAACTTTTCAAATAAGAAACTTCTTTTGTCAAATTTGCACAATTTTCACAATCAACTAAAATACCTTTGTTCTTACGACATTTAGAACACGAAAGCACCTCATCACATTTCACAATATTTTCCATGTACTCAACATGTCCTAAAGCATCTTTCAATTTCATCTCATTCAAAAAGCACTTTGAGCAATTTTGAGAATCAAAATATCCTTGTGTTGTTTAACCCTTTTTGCACTCAAAACATTAAACAAATAACTTGCACAAAAAGTAGTTTTATTTTTTTTTTCAAAATGTTCTTTGTTAGCAACAAAAACCAAGTCCTCCTCGTTGAATTCCTTCAGTTGTTCATCAGACAAGGCATTAAAAGCAGAAAGAGCTGCCATAGGAGAAGTATCCAGAGAAGATCCAGATGAAGACACAAAAGCAGTAGATTTAGAATCAGTTCTTTTTGAAAGAATATTCATCTCATAAGTCTTTAATTTCGTATAAAGGATATCCAAAGTCAAAGTGTTCGTGTCAACCAATTCCTGAATTGATGTAACTTTAACATCCCAAATCTTCATATCAAGACCATTCATAAAGTGCCGAGCAATCTCAGTTTTTGGTTTTTGGTTTTTGGTCTTGTTCGATCCTACACATACCCTATATGATGGACTTACTAGTTGCTTTAGGTTGAGCTTATATATGCTTAGATCCAACATAGAACCTCTTTTTATAAATTAGACTATGGGTAACAACTAAAATATGTAAGAATGATGATTAGGTGGATGGTTGAGCCAGGACATCAGGGAATCTCATTTAAAACTCCCTAAATCTGTTTTTGGTGGGGCATGAGGTGTGTGGTTCTATTAGAAGCACCTCGGCCACTATAAGGACCGGCCTTCGGGCCTGTGTTACGAAGCATGACAGTGCAACCACAAGTCTAATGGGTAAGGCCTTACTAGAAGTCTAGATCATCTCAAAATAAAGGCCATCGGTATGATAGGTCCAGGGCCAGGGGAGGCCGACTTTGACCTAGCGCACGAGGGGCCTGTCTCGTCGGGGGGATCCGGCAACCTTTACCTTGTCGGGGATCGGCGAGCGATGAAACCTTAGCGGGTCCTTCTGTTTTGGGTTGATCTAGGTGGATAGTCTTGACACGATCTTGACTTTTCAGGTACCTTTGAGGTATCGCGATGCATGGCTAACATGAAGTCAAGTATTGTGTCTTGTGGGTAAAGATGTACACCTCTGATCAGAGTAAAACTATTCGAATAACCACGCCCTCGGTTATGGGAAAGCCTAGCAATGCACCCAAGTTAGTGTTTTTCTTCTAAGTGATGGATGGAATTTATGAAACTTTGGACATGTGGTTAACCTGGGTTTAAGGCCGGTATGCGTGGGTTCACAACCGTGATAATATTGCTTATATAGGACTGAGTTTAAACTATGCTTTTAAAAACCTTAAAGTATTGCAAATTTGGCTTTATGCAAAAATAAACCCTATTATGCCAACTCTTTGTTCCCCTTTGCACTATAATTCATTTCCTGGCATGGCTTGCTGAGTACGGTGGTTGTACTCATTCTTCCTCAATCTTTCCCCTCCAGTCAGAGAAGCTTTTTGAAGAAGAAGTCTTAGGTGGAGTCCTGGCTTATACCCCAGTTGAGCGCCTGTGAAGATGGAGCCGTAGGCCCGCTAGTCTGCTGTTGTTTTTCTTTTGTTGTCAGACCTAATGTGTCTTTGTAATAATGTAAATACTATCGTGTTAATTAATACATATGTGTCTTTTGTATCAAGTTTGTTGTGGTGTACCCCAGCTTTTCCTGGGACGGGGATTAATACACTAGTGTTCGAAAAAGGTATTTTTTGGGCGTGACAACGTCATTAATGCCAAGGGTGTGGCAGTTGACCCGTCTAATGTGGAGTCAATTATCAAGTGGACCCACCAAAGACAGTCTCTCAGATCCGAAGTTTTCTTGGACTCATGGGGTATTATCGTCGATTTATTAAGAACTTCTCCAAGATTGCTAAGCCAATGACACAACTATTGAAGGAGGAAAAATTTATATGGTACGCTGAGTGTAACAAAAGTTTTGAAGAACTTAAAAGGAAACTGGTAACTACACCAGTTCTGGCTTTGCCTGGGTGATAGTGTATCCCCAATGGGGACGTGGGATACACTACCACCCGGGCTTTGCAATGGTTGGAGTTGATCAAAGATTGTGACATGGGGATACACTACCACCCGGGCAAAGCCAATGTGGTGGCAGACGCTTTGAGCAGAAAGAGCTACTGCAACATCACATGGGTGGAAGAATTATGAGATGAAGTCCAACGGGATTTGGAATGCCTAAATCTAGGTATAGTTGAATATGGATTCGTGGCTACCCTTGAGGCACAACCCACGATCATGGAATAAGTTTGAGCAGCCCAGGCAAAGGATCCTAAGATAGTAGAGCTCAAAAAGAACATGAGGGTTGGCAAGGCCCGGGATTTCACCGAGGATGAACATGGAACAATCTGGATGGGAGAAAGATTATGTGTGCCTGAGGACAAGGAATTGAAAGACCTGATACTCACTGAAGCTCATCAGACCTAGTATTCAATTCATCCCGGTAGTACCAAGATGTACCAAAACCTCAAGAAAAAGTTCTAGTGGGTCAGCATGAGGAGAGAAATAGCTGAATTCATCGCACTTTGTGATGTATGTCAGTGTGTGAAGGCATAACATCAGAGATCAGCAGGATTGCTACAACCTCTTAAGATTTCGGAATGGAAATGTGAAGAAATTGAAATGTATTTAATTATAGGTCTTCCCAGGACGTCATTTGGACATGATTCCATTTGGGTGATCGTCGACCGACTCACAAAGGTTGCTCACTTCATTTCTGTGCATACTATCAATTCAGGGAAGAAGTTAGCGGGATATTGGAGGATATGTTGAGAGCTTGTGCGCTCAATTTTGGCAGTAGAGGAGAAAGTCAGAACCGTTTGGAAAAGACTAAGAATCACTCGGTCTCGATAGAAGAGCTACGCTGACAACCGTCGAAGGGAGCTCACCTTTGAGGGAGGAGATTATGTGTACCTTTGTGTCACTCCGCTTCGGAGAGTACATCGCTTCCAAACCAAAGGAAAGTTGGCACCACGTTTCGTGGGACCGTACAAAATTTTGGAACACAGAGGGGAAGTTGCCTACCAACTCGAACCTCCCTCCAACATGGCTGGTATCCATGATGTGTTCCATGTATCTCAATTGAAGAAATGTTTGAGAGTACCTGAGGAACAAGTTCTAATCACATTGAAATCCAGGAGGATTTGATCTATATGGAGAAGCCAACCTGTATTCTTGAAACTAATGAGAGAAGAACCAGAAACAGGGTCACCAGGTTCTACAGAGTTCAATGGAGCCACCATTCCAAGAAAGAGACCACTTAGGAAAGAGAAGATGAGTTAAAGGCTGCCCATCCGTACCTCTTCGCCAGCACTTCCGAATCTCGGGGTCGAGATTCCGTTTAAGGGGTAGGTTTGGCACACCCTATAGTTTCCCCTTTTTCCTCAGCCTTAATTCAATTAATAAATTGTCCAAAGAAATTGTTTAAGTTAACCTAGAGTTAAATCCTAATTAATAAATGAAATTAATAAGTGGAAATGGCATGGGGGAATTTTCTTGGGTTCCACATGTTTTAATACATTAACAGGATTTTTAGTGGAATTTTCAGAGCAAAGGAAATAATTTTAATAATTAAAATACAATTCTTTGAATTAATTAAATTCAAAATCTTTTCCTTTTCTCTCTCTGGCCGTGGGCCGGTTCCGGCCCGTTTGCGCCCACACCTCCCCTCCTTGCCACTGGGCTGGCCATAGGCCACGGCCTAGCCGTGCCGCGCGCTCCCCCTCACTCCCTTGGATGCCGACGGGTAGGCCCCACTTGTCGGGTCCATCCCCAACCTCCCGCCGACCAAACCGAAGGGAGAGCCACTACCCCGCCACGCCCGACGCCTCTCCCTCCCACTCTGTGCACACCCGCCGCCTCCACATCTACCGGCACCCCACTTCCCCCATTTTCCTCGCTCTCCGTGCCCACGAATCGGCAGGGATTAGAGTTTTCAATCCGTCGCCTCCCTCTCTCTCTGTCACTCCCCACGTCGCCGGCAGTTTCACCCCTATCCGGCCACGTCCGACTCCTCCCGTGCCTATAAAGTCGATCCTCATGCTCTCTTCTCCTTTTTTCCCCAAAACGCCAATCCTCCCGTGCTCCCTACCGCTCCCGCGCCATCCCACCATAGCACCGCCTTCTGTCGTCACCACCGCCGCGCTCACGGGCTTGTGCCATGCTCCAGCCGCCATCCGCCCACCGTCCTCCGCCACCGTTCCGTCGCCGTCGACATCGTCTTCCCTACCTCCGGCCACCTTCTCCAGTGAGCACCCCCCTTCTTTCCCTTTCCCCTCCACCGCGCCGCTACCTCTTGGGGTGCGCCGCCACCGCTCGTGCACGTCGTCGTCTTCCGACCGCTCGCCGCCGCTTCCACGCCACTAGCTGTTGCCGCTGGTGGTTGTGCGTCACCGTGCGCCATTGCTCGGCGGGCCAGCTTGGTGCCTGTTAACGACGAAATTTGGTAAATCATGCATTGGATTCAGAGTTAAAGCCGAAGCCGATTGGAGGAGATAAGCGATTACAGAAACAGAGTATGAATCGGCTGCAAGCCAAATCGGCTACAGTGTGCATCGGCTGAAACAGAATCGGACAAGGATAGCCGATATAGCCGATTCCGATGAGGAGATGGCAGGATCATTGTCGGGTTCGGTTGGTGTGCTTCATGAGGATTGCCACGTACGGATTGAGTCCGAAGAAGGCAATTGTATCTATTAATTAGGATATTTGTTAGTTTCTTTTTATCTTTAGGAAAGTGTGTTTAGTGTCCCTTAAGGACTTTATGTGTTTCTTTTATCTTTAGGAAAGTTTCTTTCTTGTCCTACAAGGACTAGTATCTCCCCATGGGTATAAATATGTACACCCGGGGTTATTGTAATCTATCAACTCTCGATCAATACAATTCGGCGCATCGCCACCTTTTACTCTGTTACGGTTTCTTTATCAACCGGCGGAATTTGGCACCTGACGCGGGGCTGCATCGGCTGTCGATCTCCGGCGAAGGGGTAAGTCCAATGTTCCGTCGGTTCAGGCAATTGTATCATCTACGTCGGCGTCGTTCAAGGCTGCATCAGTACATTCGACCTCTTGGATTGCTCTGGTTTGGATAATATATTTGTCTGACTATTTATCATATGTCTTCTGTTAATCTAGTATTAGCATCTCGATTTAGCTTTATCGGCTGCTTCTCGTTTTAGGGTTTCTGCCGGTATCGACTAAATCGTCTTGCTAGATTAGATTAGCTTAGGCATCTACCACCCTGAAAATCAGTCAAGGGCTTGATCATCTAGATATTGTGTTTCTTTACATACTTAGTGCTGCATCAGTTGGGTTTGACCTACTAAGTCGTGCTTAGAACCATGAATCTCTAGCCTGCTTTTTGATTGCCGATAAGGGTTTCATCGGGGTTTCAGCCGATGAGTTATCTGGACGTTGCATCGGCTTATAAGGATTGCATATAAGTTGAATTTAGCCGATAACAACAAAGGTTTCACTGTTTAATCTAATCTTGTGGATTTTATGGCATTGGATCTATGTTAGATTCACTTCATCGGCTATGCTATGAATATATGTAATCTCTCTCTTGAGGTGTTTTTAGACATAAGTGATTTATACTGTCTCGGCGCCCTGTCCGATCTATCCCAATCACTTAGTTTAAATATATTTTGAGATTTAGATTATGTATCATTGATATCTACAGCCGATCGAGTTTGTCTAACTTTCGTTTCACTTTATCAAGTCATTGCCGATCTAATGCATATTATCATCAGCCGATTGTCTCTTTGTCAAGTGTCAGAATCTACATTGAACACATAGCCGATAGCTCAAAACCCTATCGCTATCGGCTGTTATCAGGATCGGCTGGAATTACTACATCGGCTATGTTGGCCGATCGGTTCTTTGATCTGTCGTTTGTATATCTTGTCAGTTGCAGGATCAAACTGACTGGCACACCCGCATCTCATCAAGATTTGGACCTGCACTGGAGCTAAGCAGATCTCCCAGGCCAGTGTGTGTTTTTTGCATCAACAGTGCGTACCACAAGCCAGTGTGGGCAATGACTGGACTTGTAGTATAGCTCGACTCTTTCTTAAGCACCGAGGCTAGCATGGGAATGATAGAGTTGGGTTAGCCCCGGTTTTAAAGGTTGATCGGCTGCCGGATTCACCATGGCGCACGAGGGGGCTGCCTACCTTGGTTTTAGGGATAGGGGCGAAACCTCAGCGTGGTGTGGATGGTTAGGGGAGGGTTATGCGAAGGGTCCTATCACAGTTCCTTTTCGATATGTCGTGGTGGCATGTTGGCGCACGGAAACGTGTCGTGGGGCTGTCTTGTGAGTACAGTTGTACATGTCTGATCAGAGTAAAACTATTCGAATAGCTGTGCCTATGGTTATGGGCGATCAACCAGATTTACTGTGATTAGTTTCATCATTAATAATCTGACCTAGTGGAACTGGTGTAGTTCAGGTGGTTGGTTAGGCTTATCGCAACGTGGTATAGCGTTGGACAGTGATGGCTAATATTTCTTAATTACATTCTACAGTTTTACTCCTTTCAACTACTGCTTTTAAATGCCTACTTTATGCAAAAGAACTCCTAGCCTTCCTTGGAATAACTTGCATCATACCTTCTCTTGGTATGACTCGCTGAGTACAGTGGGTAGTACTCAGTCTTGCTCTGTCTCTCCCACACCATAGTTGTAGTACTTCTCGGATGGAGGTTACTCGGAGGAGTAAGCTTCATCGCTGTCGTCAAGAATGCCTGTGGAGTGGAGTCGTCACGTTGCGAGCGTCAAGTTAATTAGTTTTAGCTCGCTTTTAATTCCACTGTATTTTTAAGACTTTTTATGATGTTTTGTAAGACGTGGATATGTGTATCATCTTTATCGTTTGTGTACCCTGGCTGGTCCTGGACAGGGGTTTTAATACATATTCTGCTTGAGAATTCTGGTTCGTGAATTTCTGAGCGTGACACGCCTGCTCGCTGTCGCGGCCCCCGTCTCCGAGGACGTGGATGGAGCCGGAACCCCGTCGTCGTCGCCTGCTCATTGTCGCGCCACTGGAATGGGAGGGAGCCATCACCGTCGTGTCTTCGAGCAAATATCACCGCCACCGCCTGCTCGTTGTCACGTCCCCCGTCTTTGAGGACGCAGACAAAGCCGAAACCCCGCCTTCGTGACCTCCTCGAGCTCCGGCATCCTCCATCAGGCATCCACCGCTCATCTCTCTATCGTCGAGAGGATAAAGGAGAGATGAGAGAGGAAGAGAGAGAGTAGAAGAATAGGAGAGTCGCTAATTGATAGGGTCCACAAGCTGACTCAGCCAGTCAACGAGGTCAAAGCTTCCACGTCAAATAAAACAACCTCCCAAATCACCGAAGGAGACAATTTATTCTGATTTCAAAGATGTGAGAGACGTTATACCTGGTTTTATGATTGAGAAATGCAATTCATCCAATAACAAGAGTTGAAGGAAGCAAAATAGACTTAGGCTGTGTTCGACAGTCTAAACTCCGCGCGCGTACGGTAAACACGGAAAACGGAGCGGTCATTAGCGTGTGATTAATTAAGTATTAGCTAATTTTTTTTCAAAAATGGATTAATTTGATTTTTTTAAGCAACTTTTGTATAGAAACTTTTTGCAAAAAAATACACCGTGTAATAGTTTGAAAAGCGTGCGTAGGGACGAAACACTGTAGCGCGCTGGTATCACCTGTGCCGAACACAGCCTTATTCCTTTCAAATACGAGTAACACTGGAATTCTACTCCAGCGTCCGGGCTGGACCGACGTGGGCCTCCCGAATAGGTTTCCTCTTCAGAAAGCGCCCGTTTCCGGAGTGGAAAGCAGCAGATATAACCCCACACCCCCCACGCCTTCCGCTCCCGATTCCTCCCGTATCATCTTGCTCCCCAAACCAACCCAATTCCCCTCGACGGCCAGAACACATCGGGGGGCGCAGCCATGGTGCTCGAGGTTCGCCGCGCAGCTCGCCGTCCTCCCTCCCACAGATCGATTTCGCCGAGCTCTGATTCTCATTGATTTATCGCTTTTGTCTGTTTCCCCCCTCCGCAGGCGACGATGATCTGCATAGACAACTCGGAGTGGATGCGGAACGGCGACTACGCGCCGTCGCGGTTCCAGGCGCAGGCCGACGCCGTCAACCTCATCTGCGGCGCCAAGACCCAGGTACGCCACCGTCCGACCCGATCGATCCGCGCGGCCTTCGTTGCGTGCGATTTAGGGTTCTGGGTTCCGGATCTGACTGTTTTTTTTTTCGGCGGGCGTTTGCAGTCCAACCCGGAGAACACGGTGGGCGTCATGACTATGGCCGGCAAGGGCGTGCGCGTGCTCGTCACTCCCACCAGCGACCTCGGCAAGATCCTCGCCTGTATGCACGGTGAGTTCCCCATCAACCCCATATTTAGTACTGCAGTGGATATGTTTATAGTTGTAGCAGAGGAAGAATTGTACCAATTAGTCAATTTGTATGACTTTATGAACTTGGCATGGTTAGAATCTGGGTAGTGATAGTGCTGATTCCTCGTGGTAGCATGACTGTAGTTGGCCAGTTACTCCTCAGTCGTACTTGGTTGTTTTCTAATGAACTGATGTCCAATAATGTATGCTGCAGGACTTGAAGTTGGTGCTGAAGCAAATTTGGCTGCAGCAATCCAGGTTGCTCAGCTGGCTCTGAAGCATCGCCAGAATAAGAGGCAGCAACAGCGGATTATAGCTTTTATTGGAAGGTATGTGGGGGTGCATGATAACTTGTATGGTACCTTTTTATATGAGTCGTGGTTGATGACACTGGCCTGATCTTTCAGCCCTGTGAAATACGACAAGAAAGTTTTGGAAACAATCGGGAAAAAGCTGAAGAAGAATAACGTTGCTCTTGACATTGTTGACTTTGGTGAAACCAATGATGATAAGCCTGAGAAACTGGAAGCGCTAATCTCTGCTGTGAACAGTAGTGATAGCAGCCACATCGTTCATGTCCCTCCCGGTGAAAACGCCCTTTCTGATGTGCTTATAAGGTAATAACGTATCAATTTGTTAGGGCTCTAGGTTGTTGTGTTGATGTACTTCTGCTGACAAATTAATATCCCTATTTTCACAGCACTCCTATCTTCACTGGTGAAGAAGGTGGAAGTGGTTTTGCTGCTTCTGCAGCAGCAGCTGCAGCTACTGGTGCAGCTGGATTTGAATTTGATGTGGACCCAAATGTAGATCCAGAATTGGCACTCGCCCTGCGGTTGTCTATGGAAGAAGAGCGAGCAAGGCAAGAGGCTATTGCGAAAAAGGCTGCAGAAGAATCTTCTGGTGCTGAAAATAAGGACCATGCGTCAAGCTCAAACACTGATTCTGTTATGGCAGAAGCAGAACCTGCCTCAAATGCTGCAGCTGATGATAAAAAAGATCAGCCAAAGGTATTGTTGTTATCGTACAGTTAATCATCACATTGTGAAAAGTTTTACAATTGGATATTACGTTATATAGCTATCTAAATCATTTTAAACTTCATCAACACATCATTGGACTTGTATAGTGATTTACAAAATTACCAATGGCATTCAATCTGGACCACGCTTTATATGAACAAAAAGTTACCTGGCAGCATTGCTTGTCAATGCAAGCATAACAATTATTCATGTTAAAACTAGAGTTTTACATAAGAAGCTTTGTAGAAATATTCTAGTACTGCTTGAACAATAGTGTTGCTGATGCAGGCTTCTTAGCCATTTCTTTCTTTGTTGAGAAGTGATAACTAACAATATTTGCCTACTGAAGAGAGTAACAACAATTTTGTTTTGCTGGTGCATTGTTAGCACCTAAAAATTTAAAATTCAGACAATTTTGTGAAGATCTTTGTGAAGTTCATAAAGATTTTTCATTTTGTGAAGTTTAAATGAAATGAGCCCCATATGATTACAGTAACTTTGTGATCCTTGATCAGCAGAATCGATTCGTTCAGAAACCATCACTTAGTGCTTCTTAGTCATGATTCTGCATATGTATGTGCTAATTGTTTTGTCTGCTCTTTACTTTGCTTCGAAAATATTTTTTTGCCTAAATATCGTTATCAGTATTTGTGATCTAATTTAAACAAGTCATCTCATCCCACCTACCTTGATCTTAGTTAAGAGGAATCTTGTCTCTTATACTGGATCAGTGTTGTCACTTTGATATTGAAGTTTGCAAGGAACCATTTCAATAAAAACGCATGATTGCATTGTACTTTTTTCATTTCAATTAGTATGCATCAGATATTGATTTATCTGAGTTGAGGATGCTGTTTAGATGGAGAAGAGTTGGCTAATATAGATGTGATGTGATCACAGGAAGATGATGATGCTCAGCTACTACAACAGGCACTTGCAATGTCAATGGAGGAGGGTTCTTCAGGGGCTGCAGTGGCTGATGCTGCTATGGCAGAGGCTGCTGTAGATGACCAGGACTTGGCATTAGGTAGGTCCTTTTCTCCGTTGACTTCATTCTTCTATAACTTAGTTTAGTTAATTCCAATGACAATGGTTCAGGACTAATATAGGTGTATCTTCTGTTCCATTTTTATCCACTTCTCTAGCACTGATTTATTTCACTGAAACCTGTAAAGAAAAGCTCACCATGTAAAGAAACACATTCAGACATTTCCATGCTCTTTGGTCTGATGTTTAACCAATCTGATTTGTGCACAGCTCTCCAAATGTCTGTCCAGGACACAGGCGGGTCTAGTCAGTCTGATATGAGCAAGGTGTTTGAAGACAGATCATTTGTTACATCCATCCTTAACTCTGTAAGTACCTGTTTTGAACCAATGACATGATAATTTATAGATGTTTCCATTGCATATGAGTGACCCTCGCTCTTTTTTTCCCTTCAAATTGTAGCTTCCTGGTGTTGACCCCAATGACCCCTCCGTGAAAGATTTGCTGGCATCATTGCATGGGCAGGGCGAGGTATGCATCTCTATCAATTTAGATTGTTGAGTTTCGATCATTACAAAACTTAGAAGGTCTGTGTACAGTTATGACATCAGATAGTAGTCTTAGTCCCTGGTACCTAAAGTTTCCTGTATGTGAGTGTTTTTGCATCTTTTGTTTCATGCTGGAAGGGTCTATTTTTCTTCTGGAGACTTCTAAATAATCTTATATTCTTTGGACCAAATCTTCCGTTGAGACATTTTTCACATCTTTATCAGATAAATAATCAATATGTAGCCTTGTATTCTTCTGATAAGTGATTGATCCTGTGAAAACTTAGGATTGCATATTTGAAAAACAAAATGCTTTGGAACAAACAATGATTATACCACGAGTAACAGGAATTCCAATACAGCTTTTTTAAGTAGCCGGGTCATTGCATTCTAGTTGTTTTGTTAACGGCTTATTGAAACAAGCTTGTTCTGCTATAGCTATACTGTAACTTTTGAGTTTTATATACGATCTGCATTGGTGTGTAACTTTACTATTTTAGAATCATCGTTAATTTCCCTGCATTTATACCATTTTCTCATTTGTTGTACATCCATTATCACTGAACTATGTATCCTCTTCTTCCTGGCAGCAAGAGAAGAAGGAAGACAAGTCAGACAAGCCAGAAGATGAAAAGAAATAAATCAACTCCGTTCTGTCTTCCTTGTAAGATCTCAGTATGCTGTCTTACCTATCCATATCCGATATGCATGTTTTGCATAGCCTGTTCAGCCCTTAATGACTTGTCGTTCTGGTTGTACGATATCTCCTATAAACTAGAAGCTGGTGTGTTGTGGCTGCATAAATTTGAATTTTGGAGCAGCAAGGTGTTCTTAAGATACGTGCATGTAAAACTGGCCTATTGAACTCTCGCTCTGTTCTTTTTTTAGGACCGTCGTTTCATACTTTGTGTTCACAAATATATAATTATGCATATTGTTTCTATGCAAAACGATGTTAACGAGGGCAAATTGCCATCAAATTTTACCATTAATCCCTCCCAACTTATCATACTGCATCTTCGTCCTGGGAATAACTAACGTTGCGCGACCTCGCAGGCAACCACCTCTTGATCAACCTCGCAGGCGCCCTATGCATTGGAGATCTGATCCCTTTATCTGCCTTCACTGTTGGTCATCGATTTTACTTATCCTCGTGTAACTGTACTTCAATTAAAAAGGGATAATGGCTTATCACTTCCTCCGTCGTCATTCTACGATTTGCAATTGTTTACTTTCGTGGATTTTACTTATTTGCCTCCATATAATTCGTTTCATTATGCTCAATCCAGCCTTTGTGCTCAAAGTCACCCTTTTCACCACCTAAATCGGCAAGGTGGTCACCCTTTGTGCTCGACTGTGGTTTTGGTGACAAACGTCACACCTATGTATTCGACACTAGCATACGTCGTCGTCTCGTTTAGACATGTTTAGTCTCATTTAGGTAAAAAGAAGAACAGGAATCATGGACATCTGAACTTGTTTTAGTCTCGTTTAGGTATAAAAAAAAGAACAGGGATCAAGGACATGTATCTGAATATCGTGTTAATATAGCAGTCATTTCAGAAAACAAATTCAGATAAATATATAACCTTGTTATGAAGTTTGGTTTGTAAACTGAAAAGATTTTTAGGTGAAATTACTCAAAGTTGAGGAAAAAAATTTCACAAACCATAAATACCGTAACTAAAATATGATAAAACAACATATTTTAAAGTGTAATATTGCAAAGTATAGATTACTATAACAAGTTATATCACAAAAATATGTTGTTTAGATCCTAAGAGTTGTAGGTTTTTTTTGTTGATAAAATTGATATTAAATTTGTAGTTTTACGATGTATTATCGTGTAACCTTAACGCTGCTACGAGACGTCCAAAGTTGACGAGGTGTGAGATGCAAAGCATCCATTTCAATGCATTCATAAGGAAGAGGTCTCAAGAGGGCAGTATGGGCAGTATATCAGAGGAGCCCTCTCCATTCACGTCAGAGGGCATTACATCAAAGGAGCCCTCTCCGTTCATAAGATAGCCCATATGAGAATTGTGTGTATCGTCTCCATATGCTGTACTTCAAATCTTTTATGATAAGTACAATGATAAACATGTAGTTTTATAACTCACAAGGGATTTGATATTTTAAACTAGACAAAATTTGCTACAAAACATTAAAAAAACGTATAATTAACTAGGTGACACCGCAAGACCGTGTATCTGCTTAGGGCATCACACAAAACTGGTAATTAGCTGTTGGACACTTATGGTATTATTTTTTTATTTTTGAAGGAATAGACAAGAGAAACAACCATAAAAGACAAAGACAAGTTTGCCCTTGGCTCAACTGATAATAAATCTTCAAAATGAAATGAAAGAAAATAGTACAAAGAAAAAGTTAAAGCACATTTTTAATGTGGTTATTTTAGTGTCCAAATATTGAAAAGCTAATTAAAAGTCAAATGAATCCAGCATGGGCCTCACATGTAAGCCTCTCTCTCTTTCTTTCTAGATAGGGTGACGGCGGCGGCTCGCTGGAGCCGACGAAGGGAGCGGGTGGTGCGGTGGCCAAGGTCGTCGTGGCCGGTGGCACGCAGACGATGAGGTCTCCATTTTTTCTCCATCATGTCATCCGTCCGTCAATCTCCCTCACCGGAGCTTTGCCGGCGAAACCCTCGCGCCAGCAGTTTTGCCTTATTGAGGTGACTCAATTCCCCTAGTTTTTTCTTTCCTTTAGCCACCCTATCAAGCTACCACGTCACCCCCTTGTTGGTTGGAGGCTCAGAGTTTTTCCCTTCGTCGTTCATGCCTCCTCTCTCACTCCCTCTACTTGCCGCCGCTTTCTCCAGATGCAAGGCAAAAAGAAACACGTTCCGCCGCCGATGTCGCCGTCCGCCGGCCATCGAAGCCATGACGCCCTCCCCTCTCCCTCCTCTCATTTCCCTGGAAGAAAAAGAAGGCAGTAAGAAGAAAGGAAGGAGTTGGGAAGGAGAGAAAAAGGAAAGAAAAGAAAAGGAATATTTTTTGACAGGTGGGTCCCAGCATAAAAGTGAGACTCAATTGGGTTCAAAGGGTAGGACCGTGATTTCACAGCTATTTCTTCTTCAATTCCTCCAGATATAATAAAATAATGTTGTGGGTGTCCAACAGCTAATTACTAGTTTTTTATGTGCCCTACAGTAGATACGCGTTCTTGTGGTGTCCCTCAACTAATTACACTTTTTTTTTGAAATGTCTATAGCAAATTTTGCCTTCAAACTTTATATTGTGGGTTTTAATTATTTGATATCCTGGCCCATCGTTATTAACTCATGTTACCCAACATGTCATCCTTAGTATCAATGTAATCAAAGTGACAATAAATAGTGTCAAATCATTAAATTTTACTGATAAACCATCTTAAGACAGTGTTTGACAGGAGAGGATAGGAAGAAAAAGTTGCTCATTTTTCGCTCGCACGCTTCTAAAATTGTTAAATAGTTTGTGTTTTTTAAATATTTTTATATGAAAGTTGTTTTGAAGAATCATATTAGTCCATTTTCAAATTTACAATAATTAATACTCAATCAACTATGTGCTAATAGCTTATTTCGTTTTTCATATAGCGTTCCTCTTCTCTCCTCTTAAACTTAACTTAAGTTTTATAGTTTTATGATAAACTCAATGTTGAATATATTGTTTTGTGCTGTGATTTACCATCTTAGATCCGTAATGTTGAGATAGCTCCG
Source organism: Oryza officinalis (assembly GCA_008326285.1). Classification (NCBI taxonomy): domain Eukaryota; kingdom Viridiplantae; phylum Streptophyta; class Magnoliopsida; order Poales; family Poaceae; genus Oryza; species Oryza officinalis. The sequence continues at coordinate 14,961,870 of BDMV01000003.1, read as the reverse complement.
GTTGAGGGTGTATTTAGTTCTGCATAATTTATTACTAAAGTAAATTTCACAAAACTACAGATATTTTAGCTAAATTATCATAAAACTATATATTTAAGTTGATGTATTATAAAAATACATATTTAACACTAAATTTATCATAGAACTTAAATCAAATCAAGATTTAAGATGAAGTAAGATTTAGTAACAAAGTTATTACAAAATTTCAGATTTTGGAGTTTAAATCCTTAGCACTAGCGTTGTGTTTGAGTTATAAACGTCTAATTTTTGTAATTAAATTGACACTAAATCTGTAGTTTTGTAGTTTTGTGATAACTTTATTATTAAATCTATAGTTTTACGATCCTACATCTTTATCTTAAATTTATAGTTATCTGATAAATTTAGTATTAAATACATAATTTTATGATAATTTGATCTAGTTTTATGAAATTTAATCTTATTACTGCTACAACGAAAATCGAAGTATTTTCCCCGGCTCCCCGTCGCCGGTTCTAGTTTTCACTCTACGCTGCGGCCGCATTCTTCGCTGGCCCGCCGCACCGCACCCACCAGCCGCCCCCGCCGCGGGCATAGCCTACGCCTCCCTCTCTCTCGGCCCCAGGCCGGCCCCGCCACACTCTCAGAGCCGCCGATGAAACTGGTAAGCGCCAAACCCTCTCTCTCTCTCGCGCGCGCGCGTAGCAGGCGCCTGATGCTAATGCTCATGTGACCTCGCAGAACTGCCTGGACACCGGAGTCGATGGCGGCTACTACATGCCGGCGAGTCATCTCCTGGAGCTGGAGGGACTCCGTATTCTCCTTGACTGCCCCGTCGACCTCTCCGCCCTCACGGCGTTCTCCCCGGTGCCCCTCGGCGCGGCCTCCGGTGATGCGGGGGACCTAATCCGCGCGGTGCCCTACTACCGGTCGCCAACCGCGGTCGCTGCCGCCAAAGCAGGCCGCATAGACGCCGTGCTCGTGTCATCCGCTACGGGGCTGCTTGGCCTCCCGTTCCTCACGCGGCTCCCCGGATTTGCGAACACCAAGGTGCATCCCCCAACTCTCTTAACCTGTACCACTTCAATCTATAGCACTCTAGGTTGAGCGTTATTATTATTATTATTATTTGAAACTTCGACGGCAGGAGTTCGGCCCGATATATTGAGAGATGGAAAAAGTTTGGCCACGCAGGCCAATACAGAAATAAGGATTACTCGCTAATACTCTAGGTTGAGAATTAGCGAGTAGTGTTTAGGTGATTTGGCTTGCTGCAGATCATTTTATTGTTTGGAAAACGCAGGTTATTGCGTCTTAAGAATTGCTTGCTTGAAGTGTTAGCCAGATTACAGTGTTTCCTTGAATAATCCGAAGCAAATGCCTCAAAAAAGAAAGTGAAATGCGAAGTCAAACAATCCGAGAGACATCAAAACTTGCTCAACTGTTATGTTACTTCACTTTGCAGTTATTTTAAGCCCTAACCACTATGCTGGCGTTTATTCTTCTTTTGAATAGGTCTATGTGACAGAGGTAGCTGCTAGGATGGGAAGTCTAATGATGAGAGAGTTGGTAGAGATGCACCGTGAGTTTGTAAGGTGTTATGGACCAGATGGGGATCAGTCACCAGTGTGGATGGAAGGGGAGAAGCTCAAGAAACGCATGCCAGTGTTGCAGAAGATCACGACTGAAGATGAAGGAAATAATAATTTAGCTGCTTTGGTGCCACTTTACAGGTCCACTAAAGAGTCATATGCCAACTGAATTGCATGGTCTATCACTTATTCTGCATAGCAAATAGGAATAAACATATCTGGAAGATTAGGCATCTCAAGTTATCACCATACCCATTTTGATATCTGACAGTGTTTAATTAAAATTAGGTGGTCTTGGGTGTATAGTAGGTGTGGATAGTATACAGTCGTTAAACCAACTGGATTTGATAGGATTCGAAGCTGGTACAGAATATTGTTCTTCAAACAATGTTTTCTCTTGTCTGTATTCAAACCTGACCTGAACATAAATATTAATATAGTCATTCGAGTTTGCTGATGTAGTGCCAATAAATGGAGAAATGGGACTCATCAGCTGTAACTGGTCATCAGCAAATTTAATTTGTATGGAAGATGTTTGCTTAAATTTATAGCTTATCAAATTATACTCAAATCCATAAATAAAAATTAGAAGATAGTGCTTAATTTTACCTAGTTTATATTGGTTATTGGTCCAGAACGTTGAGCTTACATCCTTACTAGAGACAAACTTAGAAACTTTTATGAACATTTAATAAATACACAAAAAATGTACTTATTTATGGTTAGCTGGTAACACCTGATATGGGATTTTTTTAGAACATTCATAAGATGCCTGAATAATTGAATTTGTTCAAGATTTGACTTTCAAATGCTAATAAGAATCTGATAAGATAACTACTGTTTACACCCTAGTTAGTTTCAGTATCAGTCCAGGCATTATATGATAGTTTCATTACTTGAGCAAAGAAAGATTCAGACGCTGCCACATGTCTGCGGCCTATCGTCTTATTTTGTTACTTGTGTAACCGGTTAAAAGTTATTTGCTTCCTGCAATCTGCACTTGGGACATATGGTGGTCGTTAAATTTTATGACTATGGAAGATTCACTATCAAATAGATCTGTAAGCAGTTCGTGGAAGTAAGTTCGTTTCTTTTCTCAACTAATGGGATTTATATGTATCTGGTGCAGTCTGGATAATATAGAAGAATGCATGCAAAACATCCAGCATGTAAAATATGGAGAGGAGGTTTGCTTCAATGGCATGTTGATGCTGAAAGCCTCTAGTTCTGGTCTGGAACTTGGCAATTGTGTTTGGACAATAAAAGGTCCAAGAGCAAGTATGACCTACTTGCCGAGCTCCATATTTGTGTCAGCTCATGCATTAGACTTCGATTATAGCTCTCTGAAGGGAAACGACGTGATACTGTTTTCGGATTTTTCATCCTTAAATGGCATGTATGACGATAACAAGAAGATGGGTGAGCATATAGTGGATGAAACTGACATTTTCCTGGCTAGTAATTCAGTGTTCAGGTATTGCTAGTGTGATGCACTTCTGCTGTTCTGACACATAATTTGTTTTTCAAGCTTTATATGTTAATTATAAACTCCTGGTAGCTTTGTTGTTCAAACACTGAAAAATCTTTCAGGGATGATGTCATGGATGAAGATGAAAGCATCAAATTCCTGTGCAGCAATGATGATATTGCAGAGGAGATAGAGAGAATCAGCTTCATATGCTCATGCATTACCGATGCAATAAATTCTGGAGGTTCTGTATTAATACCAATAGGACGACTTGGTATTATTCTTTTGCTTTTGGAGCATATGTCAGAAACACTACATTCTTCCAACATGATGGTAATTTGTGGCCCTTGTAATCATATATTGGACCTCCTTGTTAAATATATTCTTATCGAGCTTATGCATTTTGTGCATGTATGTAGACCTCAATTCTCAATATTCTTGTAGTCTTGTGAGTTATGAAGCATATGCTTTTACAGGATATGCCATTTGGATTTGCTTATGTGGATGTGTCAAGTTGAGAGTGCCCGATTTACTGCTAACTATGTGTAAGATGGTTAGCTTCTAGGAGGGTTTAAATATGCATGTGATACGAAGTGCCCTATACCTGTAGTAACGAGTTATTTTTCATATCGGTAGTTCTATGCCCCTTCTTTTAATTCTACTATGAAATGTGAAGTTTATGCCACATCGCTATTCACACCTGTTTTTGGCCGACATTTTTTTAGAGTCAGGTTCCCATATTTATGATTTCTGAGACAGCAGAAGAAATAATTACTTTTACCAATGCCTTGCCTGAATGGCTATGCAAGTCACGCCAAGAGAAGGTAATTCCCTTTACCCTGTGCGTTTTGAAGTATGAAAGTAATACTCCGCATCATCTTACTCTAATGTTTCGTTATCCTGCAGCTTTTCTCTTGTGAGCCATTATTCGGCCATGTAGAGCTTTTGAAGGAAGGCAAACTATCACTGTTCCCTCATTTATACTCAAAGGGCCTGCTGTAAGAATTTGATCAGAAATTATTATATCTTCAGTTGTTACCTTTATTTGCATATGATACAAGGCCTTTTGATTACAGTAATATGTGTCCACCTTGTTCTTAGAAGTCCTGTGCTGGCTTTCTTTTTATTTTTTATTTTGGTTGTGATTAATTTTACAATCCACATTATGTATTCTTTTGAGCTCACCTGCACTTTAAATTACTGTTTTTGGTCTTCTGTTCCCTTCATGAATTACTGTGTAACAAAAAAAAATCCTGTCAGGGCAGCATGGAGGGAACCTTGCATTGTATTTTGTCCACATTGGAGTCTTAGGCATGGCCCAGCTGTCCATTTGCTTCATCGTTGGCGTGCAGACAAACGATGTCTTCTTGTTTTGGAGGTACAAACGCCCGATCTGTCATATGAACCTATCATATATTCAACAGTTGTTGAGAGGCTGAAGTGTATAAATATTTCATTTTCAGCAAGGAGTTGATGCTGAGTTGACTCTAAAACCTTTCATGCCTCTGGCGATCCAGGTCCTTGGGTGTTCTTTCCTTTCTGGAATAAAGTATGATATTGAATTCAAAATGTTATGTTTCTACTACTTCAGAGCAAAGACTATACGCTGAATAACTTGCTGGTATGTTGTCTAGGGTGGGGAAAATTGATTCATTACTGGGATTGCTGAAACCAAAGCTCATACTGGTATGCTATCCATGGCTACTATTTATTTCCTTATATGATCAAGTGGATCTATTTCTATTTGGGCTAAGCTATGATTTCCTTATGGTCTACATTACTATGCAGTTTCCTGAAGGTCAGAAGTCGTTGTGTCCAGCCACAGATAAGCAGCCATGGTCATTTCTGTATTACTCAAAGGGGAAAACCATCGAGGTCCCAAATATGCGGGAAGAATTCGAGGTGCACATGACAACTGAGGTTGCCTTTGGGTTGCAACCTAGGCAGCTGGACAAGACCACAGCTGTTGCGAGGTTGAAAGCAAAGATCCTTCTAAGCAATGGACAGTATGTGCTAGCTGCTGCAAAAAGTGAATTAGATCGATCGGAGCGGCACTTGCTACACAGGGAAACTGTTGACGCGAGCCGTATACCGTCAGCCTTGCAGGAAAAGAGAATTGTATGCTCGTTTTCTGCAGACGCTGATTACTCTGCACCTTCAGATCGTGAACGTGTAATTTCGATCACTAGTCCAGGAGAAGCCCTGGTGAAGGTGACATCTGAAAGGACTACTATTTACTGTGATGATGAAGAAACAGCAGAGCGTGTTTATGATGCTCTTCGTAGTATTTGTAATGGAATATGATGTATATGTACGATGTCACTCAAGAAAATGATGTGCCTTCGTTTTTGCTGTCGAAGGTTTGAAACCACCCAACAGAAACAAAATATTTTCGTCTCCGTGTGATTAGATGTGCTTTGTGTGTGCCTCTGTGTGGGTCTGTGGGATGATTTGTAGGCGTGCATTCACCATCTTGGATGAGCACTTTATGCCATGGGCCCATGGTCAATACTGTGAGATCTGCAGTTCCTAACGAGTATTCAGCACGAGCTGATAACGAAACGTAAATCGTGCGTTGTCGGTGAGAAGTTGCAGCAAGGCAGGCAACTGGCCAGCTTAGTTCTAGCTCTCATCACGAACATGATTTGGACTCGGATCTTGTCCATGCATGATGTTCATTCGCGCAGAGTGAAATTGGATTGGACACCAGCGGCCGGTCATTCATTTTCCATTCGTAATTTCATCGGTCTAATCATCAGCTCCCTTTCACTGAACTACAACGGTAACTATATTTTTAAGATGAATGGAACATTTGTTATGTTTTTCAATAATGGTGGGAGCATTTGTTAGGTTAGTGATTGACTTTTGGCTGCGTACAACCCTGTTGGTGTTGGTGTAGAGGCCGGATTTTAAATTCATTATTAAAAAATGTTAGTGACTGATTTTTCATAACATATATAACTTTTTTTAATGCCTCGTATCATTTTAAGATTCGTGCAAAACCTTATACGTAATATGCTAACATTTTTCCTTCCTCTTGATCCAGTTCATTGTCACTGTTGCATGTTGCCCCTAGCTCTAACATAAACTTCCCTCTAGCCACCCCATCCACGCCATATCACGCTCCCAGTCTCCTCTCTAGTGGCTTGTTCTTTCCGATCCTCTATTTCCAAACTCACCTCCTAACCACATGTTTTCCTTCACCCCTGCCGTTGATCTCTTCCACCACCCTTCATCCTTGCAGCTTCATTGCTAGTCCTCCACCCTTGGCCTTCTTGCTAAACCAGTCCTCACCGTCATCTCTTCACTCCCGTTACTTTCTAGCCTAGAAAGATGATCTAACAATCGCTGATAGGTACTGATGTCATCATTGCCAAAGAAAGGTGCCTCTTCTAGGGAAGTAGATCCTACAACATGAACTGTCTCCTAACATGGTCACTGACATGTAGGCCCGTAAATGATGGGGCTCACATGTAAGTGCACCACATGCCTCTAACTTCACGTCAGAGGATCTCAATCGTTCTATTAGTGTGCACATGGTTTTGAGACAAGATAGGATAGGACGATCTCCATTTTTGACATAGGATGGTCTTGTCTCATGTTTGGTTGAGGGGATGAGATAGACCATCATTGTTTTTTTTTTGTTGGAGATATGTGGATGTTGGGATATGACATTGAGCCCATTTGTCAGCCTTGGAAATGAGCTATGTTCCATGTGGGATGAGTTGATCCGGCGAATTTTCAAGGACAAGTTATCTCACATCTTATAAGAATAGTTCCCTCTAGCAGATGATTTCGTCTCACCTATCCTCGAACCAAATGCTTAAAATATATTGTCACACCCTGCCTCATGAACCAAACACATCCTCTCAAGGACTCATCGTTTGTGGAGGAAGTCATCATCGGTGAGTCATTCGTTACATTTGCTTCCATTCTCATGAGAATCACTCCGCTGAAGGTCGAAGACAGCGTGCATGCCCTCGGATTAAGATTCAAGTATTCAACGATCACAAATCAATATACTAAGATTTAAAAAGTTGTGTTCATTTTGGGATAATCCCATAATTATAACTATAACTAGCTGAATTTCTTGCATGGTTTTGTTGGAGCTTGATTGCAATCAGGCGTGTGCCGAGGTCGTGGGGCACCTGAGCCATGGCTTAGGCCCTAGTACCAAAACCCATGTACATGCATGTAATTTCATCATGTAATTATTTCTTTGACCCAATACGTAGTGGGCTGATCTGGGCCTTGGCCCAAACCTAGGTCCGCTTCTGATTGCAATCATATTTCTATATCCATCCGTCTTAATGCTGTAATGTACAACAAGCCGAGCTACAACTCATTGTATTTTTCTAACGATCCAAATCTAATCGAACCAAGCAAGCTAACGAGGCACGAGTTTTCGTTCAGCCCAAGCGCGCAAGCACAACGATGCACAGGCCATCACCGCCCCGTGCATCCGAGGATCCAAACGCTATCATCCAACAAGGGACACGGCTCTCGGACGCCGCCAACCATAATTCGGTTCCCTCCAGAAGTCCAGATCACCATCGCCCAGAGGCCAGAGGTCCAGAGGCCAGACGATCGCTAGCGTACGTCTCGTCTCCTCGCGGTCACCAGCAAGTCAATCATGGCGTGGGTGGGCCGGCCGGTGCCCCGTCTCTCCGCAGCAGGCGGCTACAGGCTCTGACAGCGGAGCACTGTCGCGTCCCTCTCGTCCTCCAGGTCGGCGACTAGACGCCATGTGCTACCTGCTGCTGCGCGCACGGTTAGCTCTCTTCCATTTAGCCGGTGGAATTCCTAGCGAGTCGGCGTCGGCGGCGAGTGCGTGCAAGCGGGCGTGTCGCGCGGGGCGCCCATTGACGGAACGGGCGAGATGTCTTGTTTTGGCGGGGTTTCGTCGTCGGCAGATGTCACGCCACGATCGGTTGATATCTTCTCCCCTACCCACTGTCGAGCAGAGCAGTCGTGCAGGCGCACTGCATTATTTCGTTGGTGATTTGCGTTTGACGTACATTGGCATCAAGACGTCCACGTCGTTGTTGTGTTGGTAGAGGGGCCTCTTGATTCTGACGAAGGGTCGCGGCGTTCTGTTCGCGCATTGAGTAGAGATCGTCATCCAATCATCGACGAAGCAACAGTGCAGGCAGAAAAAAAAAGAAAAGAAAGAAGAGGAAGGGAAAGCGACATATTGAGGGAGAAATTTTGGGTGAACAAAATTTCGATTTGAGTTGTTTACATTAGTTACCAAACTTTGTTTGTGCACTTTTTCTCTTTGACCTTTTCTTTTCTGTATGACAAATCATGAATTCATGATTGTGCCATCTTTTACCTGTCCGAATGAGAAAGCTCAAGAGAAGAGAGAAGAAAAAAAATCTCCCTTTCGTCTGGCCCTCTTCCTCTCCGCCTCCGGTGGCTCCCCGGCCGGTCACCGGTGAGGGGAAGGGATCCGCCTTCACCCGCATCCCAGTAGGTTTAGCTTCTTCTTAGTTGGGTTATTCCCGTATCTTCCTTTTAGAGTTTATTGTCTCCGTATGGAGTTCTTGAGCGTGACGGCGGGTCAACGTCAAGCTCTTGCTGATGCTCTCCTTCTAGCTTGTGTCTTCTCCGACTTCACCTCCGGAGATGTCGAAGGTGGCAAGGGAGCTCAGGTTTGCCTAAATAATGGCCTCACTCCTTTGCTGTGTCCACTGTTTTGCCCAGATCTAGCTTCCTTTTCCATCTCTGGTTGTTTGGTGGTGTCGGTGGAGGTGCTAGCTTGTTAGCCAGCGCCCGGAGATGGCGGCATGGTGGATTTTGTGCTAGTACTGTGGCCGGTGAACATGCAAGTCAAAAGACCCCTTGTGTTGCACGCTACCTTGCTGGCTACTGCCATCATTTGTGACTGAGCCATCTTCAAAGGCCCAACCTGCTACCTAGTAGATCGTATCCACTCTGATGGTGGTTGTGTTGGAGCAGCTAGATCAATTGGAGTTGAAGACGATGGCTTGATGGGGAAGCAACTTCACCATCCGGCTGCACTAATGCCTATGGTAAAGCTGGATTTTGAGTGCAACTTCCAATTCCTTCTATCACAACAGTGACCATGTTGAGGTCCTCGTTCGGGTTGAGCACCGATCGCCTATACTACTTCGGTCGGCAGGAATGAAGTCAATGCTCCTCAGATTTAACGAAGACCTCCATGGCAATTTTTGTTGGAGTCCGGTGAAGCAACCAAAAAGTATACGACTCAACAACAAACCTCATCAAGTGCCAAGTCTGTGGAGACAGCCAGAGGGATCGCCGACAGGTCAAGCAGTAAGCACATCTCAAGAGGCCACTGGATGTAGTCGTCGCGGCAATGCCACGGTCCTCGATGATGTAATCCTACACTGCTCATTAGTTCGATCTGGAATTCTATGTTCTGAATTCAGTTTTTGCCATCATTCTATAGGATGGTCATCTCCTTCTGGGGATTTATGTGTTGTTTGAACAATCCTATAAGGTTGTGTACCAGGGAATTTTATTTCCTCCTTCATGTACTCTATTCTTAGTTTTAATGTAATTATGAGTCTTAAAAAAATCTGTCCGAATGTCTGTCTAGTAGTCGAAAAAACTGGAAACTAAGTGCTGCTAGCTACTCTACCAACGACTCATGATTGTGCCGGCGAGGAAGGAGAAAGGATGGAGACACACTTTTTCTCCTCCAGCTGGGTGCTTGACTGAGAAAAAAAAAACTCCTCCTTTCTTGGCCCCTCTTTCCCCTCGTACCTAGCGGTTGGAAGAGGGGTCGAGCCTCCTCCTACTAGTAGTAGATTAGTCTAGTATGAGTCGCGTCACTATTGTTTTCGGGTCTTTCCCATAGTTTGGGCTTTGTCCCATTTATCCCGAGGTCGCCGGTGTCGTCCCCATGGTGGCCGACCTTACAAACAATGGTTCGGGTGGTGGTGGGTTCTGGAGGCGGTGGATCAGACTGCTTCAACTTCCAGGCTTGGCGAATCGACGAGGTGAGTGGTTGCCGGTGCTCTCTTCTGATGGATCTGGCATCAGCGATCCCTTCGCTTGTCGGCTTCGCTGGTGGGGAGCACCTGCATACCCATTCGGCGGTCCCTGGAGCGGCGACCGCTGGGCATGACAGATCCAACGAGGCAGGAGCTTGATTCAATGCCCACGTGTTGATCTCCCTAGTGGATTCATGAAGCACCTCCTGTTTGATCCTGGTAATATTAGATACAGTGAATCGCCTCCATCCTAGTTGTAACCATGTTGATTTTGCTGTTTGGGTTGAGCGTCAGCCACAAATGCAACTCTGGCCTGCAGGGATGAAGCTAGTGCTCCTTAGATTTAACGAAGATCCATGACAATCTTTTGCTGAGTTTGACGAAGCTTATACAAAATCAATGACTCAACAACAAACCTCAAATTGTGCCGTTTATTTCGTGGAGGCAACCGAAGGGATCGCCGGTTTGTCAAGCGGTGTACACGTTAGTAGAGGCTTGTGGATGGAATCACCGCAACAATGCCGTAGCTCCAATTCGTCCATTACTACTGCATGGTTGTATCCAGAAGTTTGCTTCCTTAAATCAGCTACCTTTACCTTCCAAAAGGATGGTTTTATGTATGTCTCTAAGTTATATCAGTTAAAACGATGTATTGGAAAATTTATATTTCCCTAAACTCTTATTAATATATATAAATTGAGTCTTAAAAAAACGACTCATGATTGACCATAATGCTATTTACCCGACGGCTTCACAGTTGAATTAACACGGCGTAACGAGTACACCAAATGCTCTGATAATTCATTATTAGTACTATGGACTGTGGAGACCCGACTAGTTGTACGGTACGACAACCAGATTACTACTACCACTTGTCACTTACCAGGGGCTACTTCAGCCGGGCTGAACGTGTTCCGCTAGCGGAACCAGGTTCTGGACCTCTTCTCATGCAAAAAACAAAAGGCCATACTACAGCTCAACAAATAGTCCCGATAGGACAGTACTGTACGCATTACTGACCGAGAAACCCTGCCTTTTCAGCTCAGCACAAGCACACTGCAGCATCCTTTACAGCTCCGCATTTTGTCGCTCCATCACGTGCACTGTTAGCCTCGCCGGTGCAAACCTAGATCGAGCAGAGCACCATTTGCCCTGTGTCATTTGACCATCAATACGCCACCACCAACCGGCACAATCGCTCATCAAACCGGGCGTGGAAACGCACCACGCACCAGAGAAGCACGTATTACGCGGTTACGCCCGCATGAACAAAATGAGCCTCGAGCAGCTTTCCGTCGCCGCGAATCACGCGGACGAGGACGAGATTCCTCGTCGCACGCGCCGAGAAATTTAACCGGCGCGTCTGCGCGACCGCACGGTACAACAAGAGGAAAAGGCTCTTCTGTTTCACGGAATTCCACCGACGCGCGTGCGTGAGGATGTGAGATCGGTGCTGTTCAAGCGAGGGCGAAAGGAGGCGAGGCCCCATGGTCGGTCTCCCCACCAGGCCACCACCGTTCTCTTCTTTTCGCGCGGCTTCCAATTGGGCAAACGGCGATTGCCCTCCCTTGCCTTCCAAGCAAAGAATGGTGAGTTCGGGGCGGGCACGGTTCATGACGAGCCTCGCCGTATTAGATCCTAGGCGGCTAGGCGAAGCGTGCACTAGCTCCCATGCGTGCCTGCACGAAGAGACCGGTGAACACTACTACTACTAGTATATCATCTTGCCGCGCGATGGCATGGTCACCGTGATGATTAAACTGTCAAATTTCATCCCCGCAAAAAAATGTCAAATTTCAAAGAGGTTTTAATTTGGCTGCTACTGCTACTGTTTTGTTCGCCTGTTTTTGCATCGTGCGGACTCGTGCTTTTATTCTAGACGTGATGCGGGGGAAATAATGCGTTGTACCCAATGCATTATCTCCTTTTTCTTTCATTTAAAAAAGGCGGGTGAGGGAATTTTATGCTGGTTGTCACCCTTTTTCCCTCTTTTATAAAGTCCACCCGACCTCACCTAATGTCAAAAGAAACCAACGGCAGGACGAGAGGAGGGAGACTCCTCGAGGAAACGGCAGCACCAAAGAAAGGCGATACCCCCTTCTCCCACCACCGTTTCCGTCCTTCTGGTCCTCACCGCCGGCGACTCTCTTACCTCCGACGACCGATCCGCGACCTGCTTCAGCCATGGCAATGGCTTACAAGATGGTAACCAATCTGTCACACACCTCGGTTATGAATGAGTCCGTGAGTCGTCGTTGCGGCGTTCTGAGGGAGTATTTTTCGTGTAGGCGACGGAGGGGATGAACGTGAAGGAGGAGTGTCAGAGGTGGTTCATGGAGATGAAGTGGAAGAAGGTGCACCGGTTCGTGGTGTACAAGATCGACGAGCGGTCGCGCGCCGTGCTGGTGGACAAGGTGGGCGGCCCCGGGGAAGGGTACGAGGAGCTCGTCGCCGCGCTGCCCACCGACGACTGCCGCTACGCCGTCTTCGACTTCGACTTCGTCACCGTCGACAACTGCCAGAAGAGCAAGATCTTCTTCATCGCCTGGTAATTAATTAACCCAGCCCATCCCCTCCCTCTAATCTCTTATCAATGATTCGATTCCATCTTATTCCATGTCTGATCTCGATTAACTAGCGGTAATTCAGGATCTTGTTAGGAAAGGTAAACACGGTGAACTGTATCCATCGTTAGATGCCATATCTCGAGCGTTCTTGTATAAGGTGCATATCAAATCGTCTCTTCTGCTGCCCAAACCTCAGCGGCACAAGTTGTTCTCTGAAAGAACTCGTGCTTTGGAAGACACAGTTTGGAAGATATGCAAGCGATTGATAAACTGCGGCAACTAGCTAATAAAGAGACCAAATCCCTCTTCGCCTTTTGCACTAATGAGGAACTCTAAGTTCATGCAATTACACGATGTACGCGCAACTTACTTAATACTTAAACCTCGATTGATCATAGTCGTATCGTACAATAAGAAAAGATGTCACATATCACAATCACTCATCGCGTCATGATTGAGAAATCAAATTAATTCTAGCACCTTACATACTCGGAGTACTTAAAAACCATATTGTACACTGGCAGACAAGTCCTCCTGAGCCTTATTAGGTGCTGACGAGCATCATAAAATCGACTAAAAATCTGCAGGGCGAATGACTGTTCAATCAGTGCCGCATCCTTATCGCAAAGAAGGACGGATGGGTCACCAAGCTTTCCCTATTTTCCACAAAAAGTTTGCTTGCCTCTCTCACACACATCCCCGTTGCGTTGTCAACCGAAGCTTGAGTCGAAATCATGACGGGGACCATACTTTCTTGATAAGGCCTTCCTTTGATCCTTTCCTTTTTCCTTGCCTCCATCATCTTTGTTAATCACTGTTGTCTTTAGTACACTTCATGCATTATTTTTGCTTAATTAACCTCCACCGCCAAGGCCGGTTCTTTTATCAGATCTGATCTGGCCTGAATCCACCTGTTGTCTAGATCTGTCCGTCCTTGTATATTCATAGATCCATCATCGAAAGCAAGGTTCGTGCACACCCACGCCAGTAGTAGCCACAGCTGCAGTATTATTGTCCATTCAACACTTCCCTGTCTTAGTGCAGTTCAATTACTTCTTTCTTGGCATGTCCTTTTGTCAAGGAAACAGAGATTACCAGATAAGATCGAGAGGTATACTTTTAACACCCAACAAACAACACAATTAGAGTATTGTTAAGTGAGTCCACCTGCTAGCTAGCACCAGTTTCCTTTTGTTAAAGCACCTTGAAAGGACTTTGGTTTTTTGATAGCAACTGCTGCTGTTGCAATATTGTTTAGCGAATAGCAGCCTGCACTGTCGTTGATTGAGGATTCGTTGCTTGTTTTGCTTACCGTCATGGGCCTTTTTTTTCAGGTCACCGACCGCATCGAGGATAAGAGCCAAGATTCTGTACGCGACGTCGAAGCAAGGCCTGAGGCGGGTGCTGGACGGGGTCCACTACGAGGTCCAGGCCACGGACTCTTCCGAGATGGGCTACGACGTCATCCGAGGCCGCGCTCAGTGATCAGCTGAGCTCTTCCGGCGCCGCCGCGACACGGCCCGCGCTGTACGTAGTACGTACTCACCCCCAGTGTGGTATAATCGGACGGATGCTAATTGGCTCTCTCGGTCTCGTAGTAGGGTGGCTGATGATGCGATCTGACGAGGGTTTGTGAATTTGGTTTAGAGTTTCGCGTGGCGTGCTGTTTCGTCTGGAGAGTTGGAGGCTGTGTGTACGGTGTAGCGTGGCGTGTTGCTGAGGGAGTGGCAGCGGATTAGTGAAACGTCCCATGTCGGTGACGTAGAAATTCCACTGAGGATGCTCCACTTGGTTGATTGATTGTTCCAGGAAACATGATCGGGGTGCTTCAAAATTTTGTTCGACTGCTGGAATAGAAGAACACTTCGCACCTTCTGGACGTCCCCATCCAGCGCGACAGAACGACAACCGCACGCACACCTATCTAATTTCGTTCGTACTAGTAATAAGCAAGTAAATGCGTAACCAGCATACGCGGAGGCCGAATGCCGAACCGGGATAGCGAAAAACGAGGGAGGAGCTATTGCTTCGGCTTTCTGTTCTGTTACGCCGTGAACTGCAGATTGGTTGGGCCGAAATGCGCCCGAACACTGCACGGACGTCCTTGCTACGCCGCAGCCTGGCAGGCCGCAAAAGCTTCACTGTTCCTTAACCGGCCTCATCGCACGCAATCATCATCACGGGCCGACGAGCGTGGTGGTGGCTGGCGTGCTTGCAGCCACAGGGTGGGAGGGCCCGATCCGAACGACCTTTTGAGCTCTCGCAGGCCCGCACGGTGAACGTCCCTCCGGCAGCATCATCTCCAAAGCCGTCATTCGGTCCGCGGTGCGTAACGACTTCAAGGGCCCGCCTCACCTACAGACCTACTCAGCTCTCAGTGCGCTGGTCGTACTCGTACGACTTCTGCGGTTCTGCCATATGGTCGAAGAATTTCGCTGGTTCGATACATGTGAGTCCTAGAAAGTAATACGCTAGAGTACACTGTTCATGGCTCATGGTAAGTTGGTAACGATTGTCGTAGAGTCAGCGGCGGAGCCACCGCCCGGCTACCAGAGGCAGCCGCCTAGGTTCATCGTCAAATGTTTCATCAAATTTTCAGCTGTTGAAAGAATTGACAATAGAGTTTCTATAAGAAATAGTAGATAGTTGAGTTTTGCCCAGATTTAAAAATCATTCTAGCTCTGCCACTTCAAATAGAGTTGCAAGGGGACTGCATTGTACTAGTTTCTGTCATTCCGGTGATCCATCATACAGGCCCTGATATAAGTGAGAATCATGTTAATCATCCGAAACTAAACTCCAAGCAGATCTGTGTTGACTGCTTCCTTATAAATCATGGTCAAATGAAAAGCTCATGACGATAGGATGCTTTCCTGGCGATTCTTCGGCCTAGGTGTTTAAGTACGCTGCATAGATCGGCAGGAACACACGTTTCTCCTGGGCAAGAAATGCTGCCATAAACCACTCTGCACGACTGCCCTACGTGTTACACCGGCTATCTCGTACTAAAACCGCTGGTTTCAGGGAGCAAATTGGGCCACTAGAGGGGCCTTTGCTCGTAAACCATGCATACAAGTCAATCAGCATTCATTTTGGCTGGTAGGACCTCATCATTCGGTAGCGCCAAGCCACTGAAAAAAAGAGCACGGGCTGCACGGCTAGAGCCCCAAAGCTTCACTTTACCACAAAAGCACGCCCCCTCTTTCCCCGTTCTCCAGATTCCGTTGAACCGATGACCACATAACATATTCCATGGGCGCACAAGTGAAGTGCTTACCCTTTTCAACGCCGAAAACCCCATAATCCTCTCTAAAGTCATTGCAAATATACACATGCTAATGTCCTTGTGGATCCTCACGCGCCAAATGCCCGGAATTCTCCGAGAATTCCGTCCCTGGCGCACATGACACGCTGGGCCGACGACGTTGACCCCAGATGTTAGCGGCAGAACGGCACGAGACCACGAGTCTCTCGTCATGACTCAAGACACGTACCGCATCTGGATAATGCCACCGGCAAGACTCTCACGCGCCCCACCCACCCATCCGGATCGATCCGCAGCCCCGTCCGTCCCGCCGCACGTACGGGCGCGCACGGCAGCTACACCTACACCGCCGACGACCCACACTCACTGACGATGCAATGCGGCCATGCTACGGCATGAGGGAGCCCGGCAAATACGTGACGAGACATTACTGCTGTGTCGCGAGGCCCACGCCCACGCCCACGCCCACGACGAGGCGCGTAGCGCGGCGCAAAGGAATCAACTGATCAACCAACCTGCCCACTGCATCCTCTATAACTCCAACGCACTACCCCCGTTTCCACCGCTCCACGACACCGTCACTCTCGCCGAGCAATCCAATGGCCGCTGCTCCCCACCGCCTCCTCCTCCTCCTCCTCGTGCTGATCCCGACGCTGTCGCGAGGCGTCGTCGGCGGGAGCGGCGCCAGTGGCGAGGCGAGGAAGACGTACATCTTCCGCGTCGACCACAGCGCCAAGCCGTCGGTGTTCCCCACCCACGCGCTCTGGTACTCCTCCGCCGCCTTCGCCTCCGCTGCCGACGGCGCCCCGCTCGAGCCCCTCCATGTCTACGACACCGTCTTCCACGGCTTCTCGGCTTCGGTTCCGGCGTCCCGCGCCGACGCGCTGCGGCGCCACCCGGCCGTCCTCGCGGCGTTCGAGGACCAGGTCCGCACGCTGCACACCACCAGGTCGCCGCAGTTCCTTGGCCTCCGCGCTCGGCTTGGGCTCTGGTCCCTCGCGGACTACGGCTCGGATGTTATCGTTGGGGTGCTCGACACCGGCGTGTGGCCCGAGCGCCGGAGCTTGTCCGATAGGAACCTTCCGCCCGTCCCCTCCCGGTGGCACGGCGGCTGCGACGCGGGGCCTGGGTTCCCGGCGTCGTCCTGCAACAGGAAGCTCGTCGGAGCGCGATTCTTCTCGCAGGGCCACGCGGCGCACTACGGCCTTGCGGCCACGGCGTCCAACGGGTCGGTGGAGTTCATGTCGCCGCGCGACGCCGATGGACACGGGACGCACACTGCCACGACGGCGGCCGGCAGCGTCGCCTACGAGGCGAGCATGGAGGGGTACGCGCCCGGGGTCGCCAAGGGCGTCGCGCCCAAGGCCAGGGTGGCCGCGTACAAGGTTTGCTGGAAGGGAGCTGGCTGCCTCGACTCCGACATCCTTGCCGGATTCGACCGCGCCGTTGCAGACGGCGTGGACGTCATCTCTGTCTCCATTGGCGGTGGCAATGGCGTCGCGTCGCCATTCTACCTCGACCCAATCGCGATCGGCGCGTACGGCGCCGTGTCGCGGGGAGTGTTCGTGGCCACCTCCGCCGGCAACGAGGGGCCGACTGCCATGTCAGTGACCAACCTTGCGCCATGGCTCGCCACCGTGGGCGCCGGTACCATCGACCGTAATTTCCCTGCTGAAATCGTGCTCGGCGACGGAAGGCGCATGTCAGGGGTGTCTCTGTATTCTGGCAAGCCGCTGACCAGCACCATGTTGCCATTGTTCTACCCTGGGAGATCAGGTGGGCTGTCAGCTTCCTTGTGCATGGAGAACTCTATCGACCCCTCTGTGGTGTCCGGCAAGATTGTCATCTGCGACC
Organism: Oryza officinalis; assembly: GCA_008326285.1. Classification (NCBI taxonomy): domain Eukaryota; kingdom Viridiplantae; phylum Streptophyta; class Magnoliopsida; order Poales; family Poaceae; genus Oryza; species Oryza officinalis. Next base: position 14,944,162 of record BDMV01000003.1, on the reverse strand, counting down.
GCGGCAGCAGCCCACGCGTGGCGAAGGGGATGGTTGTTAAGGACGCTGGTGGCGTCGCAATGGTCCTCGCCAACGGAGCGGCCAACGGCGAAGGCCTTGTAGGAGACGCCCATGTTCTCCCTGCTTGCTCAGTTGGCGAGAACGAGGGAGACACGCTCAAAGCATATGCTGCCAACATCACCAACCCAACCGCAACAATCAACTTCAAGGGCACGGTCATCGGCGTCAAGCCGGCGCCCGTGGTTGCCTCCTTCTCGGCGCGGGGCCCCAACGGCCTCGTCCCGGAAATCCTCAAGCCGGACTTCATCGCCCCCGGCGTCAACATCCTCGCGGCATGGACGGGTGCCACGGGCCCAACCGGCCTGGAATCTGACTCTCGGCGCACGGAGTTCAACATCCTGTCCGGAACCTCGATGGCGTGCCCGCACGCCAGCGGCGCCGCGGCGCTGCTCCGGTCAGCGCACCCCGGGTGGTCGCCGGCGGCGATACGCTCCGCGTTGATGACCACGGCCGTCACCACCGACAACCGCGGCGAGGCCGTGGGCGACGAGGCCGAGCCCGGGCGCGTCGCGACGCCGTTCGACTACGGCGCCGGGCACATCAACCTGGGGAAGGCGCTGGACCCGGGGCTGGTGTACGACGTCGGGGACGACGACTACGTCGCGTTCATGTGCAGCATCGGCTACGAGGCCAACGCGATCGAGGTAATCACGCACAAGCCCGTGGCGTGCCCCGCAACGAGCAGGAACCCCTCGGGCTCCGACCTGAACTACCCGTCGATCTCCGTGGTGTTCTACGGCGGCAACCAGTCCAAGACAGTGATCCGCAAGGCGACCAACGTCGGCGCCGCAGCGTCCACGACGTACAAGCCCCGCGTGGAGATGGCGAGCAGCGCTGTGTCCGTCACCATCAAGCCGGAAAAGCTCGTCTTTTCCCCGACCGCCAAGACGCAGAGGTTCGCCGTCACAGTGGCTTCGTCGTCGTCGTCTCCCCCGGCATCCGCGCCGGTGTACGGACACCTCGTCTGGTCGGACGGCGGCGGGCACGACGTGCGGAGCCCCATCGTGGTGACGTGGCTGCAGCCAATGTGACTGACGAGTGGGGACACCTCACACCTGGTCCCACGAGCTGGCGATAATATGGCGGTAACCACTACTCTAGGTCAAAAAGAGGTGGGCCTGTAACGGTTATTTTTTCGGTCAGGATGGCAGTGCAGAGCGCAGTAGTCGTCTTTAATTTTGGTGGGACCTTGCACTCTCCCGAAATTGATGAAAGCGCAGGGTACAGTGGCAGTGTGTGTGAGTGACTGAGTGTATGACAGTGTGACAGTGTGAGTAGAGTCGGTATGATACGGTCTACTGCTTTGTACACTACTCGTTTGTTTGCTTTCGCGAGCAACGCTACTTGCCAGGAGCAACGGGAAAGAAAGGAGGAAACAAGACAAAAACTGATCCAGATATACTCGTATTAGTATGATCGAGGTTTTTGTCTCTTTTCGCAGCAACAGTGTCTTTTCTTTTGTTCGAGCCCTGCATGTTTTGCACCTATCAACAACAAGAACTCTCGCGTCTCCGGTACTCATGGATGGATGGGCACTCGACCTTGGTAGGGGGGGTAAAGTTAGTTGAATGTTTTCATTAACAAGTCAGTCCGACTCGGTATTCGGCAACTTTTGGGTCGTTTTCCACGGGTACTTTACCCTGCAGGGCCAACTACGAGGAAAGAAGTGTTGATGCTTCTCGAGGTGGTTTGCAGGTAGTCTTTGCAGGTCGTCCTAAAATATAATATAAATGATTTTGATAAATGTGAGACATCTTAGTATTATAAATTTGAACAGAAAAATATTATGAATTTAGACAGAAAGACTATCCAAAAAATCTGTCCAGATTTGCATAGAACAATATTACAAATTTTTAAAAAAGTTCGTCCAAAAAATTTATTCAGATTTATAGTACTAAAATATGTCATATTCATTCAAAATTTTTATATTCTGATAAGGAGAAAGTACTCAAATAAACAATGGAAAACCATGGACATGGACACCCAGTCACCCACTGAAAGTGAATCGAAGGCGAGGAATCGCAATCGATTCTACGGTATCGGCTACGGTTGCATTTTGACAAGGATCTCCGTCACGTTTCCACTCACAATATGCGGTTAATTATGTGTTCTTTATCTGAAATGCAATGAATTACCGTATGTCTTTCGATACACTTTTTTCATTTCAAAATACAAAGAATTTTGGTTGGATGAGACTTATCCTAATACTACGAATCTGGTCTTTATCCAGATTCATAGTACTAGGATATATCTCATCCAACTAAAATCTCTTATATTTTAGAACGGATAGAGTAGAAGTCCTAGTAGTACTATAGAGGCGTCTGCATCATGCATGTATGCTAAATTGTCCAAATCAATGACCCTTTGTTGCTACTAAAAATAGTACCGTCACACCACTCACTTTTGAATTTTTTACATTTTGGTCCTTTTGAAAAACTTATTTTGTAAATAGACTCCTGGAAAAACTTATTTTGGGAATGGTCTTTTTTGGGACCCTAGAGTCTCTGCTGCCGTGGTCCAACAGCACGGCGTCAGCATTGATGGCTTCGTCATGGTGCCACGATGGCACCATGCAGCGGGTCGGCGCTGACGTGATGGAAGGACGGCGCCAGCACTATTGGCGCCGCCCCTTACCACGACGCTAAAGTGGCTGGCGCGCTCACCCGAGGGAAGTGGCACTTAACCTCACAGGCCCCA